>JADMLD010000460.1:22500-730000 GCA_017589585.1 Phylloscopus whistleri
TTCCTCTGGAAACCAACCCAAAATCTTCCTTTGGAAATCAACCCAAAATCTTCCTTTGGAAATCAACCCAAAATCTTCCTTTGGAAATCAACCCAAATTCTTCCTTTGGAAACCAACCCAAAATCTTCCTCTGGAAATCAACCCAGAATCTTCCTTTGGAAACCAACCCAAAATCTTCCATTGGAAATCAACCCAGAATCTTCCACTGGAAACCAACCCAAAATCTTCCTCTGGAAATCAACCCAAAATCTTCCATTGGAAATCAACCCAAAATCTTCCTTTGGAAATCAACCCAAAATCTTCCTCTGGAAATCAACCCAAAATCTTCCTTTGGAAGTCAACCCAAATTCTTCCTTTGGAAACCAACCCAAAATCTTCCTTTGGAAATCAACCCAAAATCTTCCTTTGGAAATCAACCCAAAATCTTCCTTTGGAAACCAACCCAAAATCTTCCTTTGGAAACCAACCCAAAATCTCTCCCTCAAAGTTTCCTCCAGTCTCAGGGGATAAAGGAGGCGTTCCCAGGATGCTGGGCTGGCCCTTCCTGAAATGCTGAGCCAAAAGGGGCCGGTGTTCCCCCCTGACCCCTGGCAGGAATTTTTCCCATCGGGAAACGCTGGAGATCCCAGAGTTGCTGTTGTCACCTGCAGGCCCCTTGGTGGAGATCCGGAAAATCCTGGAGGATTTTGTAAAATCTGTAAAAATATTCCTGGTAAAAGCCCGGCAGAGATTCTGGGAAGGATCAGGAGCTGCGACCTTGAGTGAAATCGCTGGAAATGGGGAAAGGGGGAGCTGGGACAGCGGGAAGGGCTCGGCTTTGAGGTGATTTGGAGCTCTCCGAGGTGTGCACAGCCCGGGGGTTTCACGGCATGTGAACAAACCGGGCACTTCAAAAACCGGACAGAAATCCCAAGTTTGTTCGGTAAGAAAAAAACCCCCCAAAATTACAAAATGTTACACCCCAAACTTTATTGTCCAACCGCAGGTAAAGTTTGTTTCCCCCATCACAATGAAATGAAATTTCAGAAATGTGGCCGGGAAATGAGGAATTTTGGCTGCTTTGGCAGCCCCGGTCCCTCTGCAGAGCCACCAGCTGGAAACGCGCCGGCTCTTTTACCATGACAAAAAACCCCAGCCTGAAAATGCCCTTCAGCGCCAGCAGCAGCGCGGAGCAGGATACGGAAAAAAAAAAAAAAAAAGATCTCTCACAAAGTGGCTTGTGATTCAGATGGAAAATGTCAGGTTTTGAAAATTATTAATCTTTGTGCCGCACAAAACCGTCAGCTGTAGGGGCGTCGGGTGTGGGAGGTTCCTGCGGGAGAGCGTTTCCAAACGGGGCTTTTTTTGGGGCTGTTTTTCTCTTTTTCCCTTTGTGGTTTTTTTTTTTTTTTGATTTTCTTTCGGGGGGGTTTCTTTTGTTCCTTCCACCCCCCACGGGGGTGCTGAGTAAACAGGCAGCTGAAGCTCCTGGTGGGGACAGAAGTGACAGGGGAGGGAGGTGAGGTGGTGACAGCAGAGTCAGGGGACCGTGATTCACCGAGGAGGGAGATGGAGGGGAGGGGTAAGGGGGCTGGGAAATGGGTAAACAACTGCCTGCGGGGGGGTTGGGGGCAGATTTAGCACAGAAATGGGATTTATGGCACAGAAATGGGGTTTATCACCCAGAAATTGGGTTTATCACCCAGAAACACAACTGGCAGAACGAGAGGACACAGTTTTAAGTTGCGTCAAGGGAAGTTCAGGTTGGATATCAGGGAAAAGTTTTTCACAGAAAGAGTGATAAAGTTCTGGAATGGCCTGCCCGGGGAGGTGGTGGAGTCACCACCCCTGGATGTGTTTAAGAAGAGACTGGATGTGGCACTGGGTGCCATGGTCTGGTTGAGGTGTTGGAGCTGGGTTGGACTGGATGATCTTGGAGGTCTCTTCCAACCTGGAAATTCCGTGATTCTGTGATTCTGGGATTCTGTGATTCTGGGATTCTGTGATTCTGGGGTTCTGGGGTTCTGGGATTCTGGGATTCTGTGATTCTGTGATTCTGTGATTCTGAGATTCTGTGATTCTGAGATTCTGTGATTCTGGGATTCTGTGATTCTGGGGTTCTGGGATTCTGGGATTCTGAGATTCTGGGATTCTGGGATTCTGGGATTCTGAGATTCTGGGATTCTGTGCTTCTGGGATTCTGTGAAATGGGTGAGGGACCAGCTGGGAAGGTCGCAGGTGTCCCCATCCTGCTCACCCCAGAGGGCCTCAGCAGCTCAGGGTTGGCTTCGGCCAGGAGAGAAGGGGGAAAGTTCCAGAAAGGCCCTTGGGGTGGCTGTGAGGGGATCAGGAGCAGACAGCCAGGTTTCCTCTCCCTCCCAAGCCAGGGCAGCTCTCGGGGCTGGCTGGGGCTGGCTCTGCTCTCCCGTCTCACCTGGGACATCTCTGCTCCCGTCACCTCACCCAAAGTGTCCCCATGGGAAAGGGGAGAGCGAAAGGAGAAATGCAAAATATTCCTTTATCCCAACAATTACCTGGAGGGCACCTCCGAGATCTGATCCGAAATCTGATCCGAGATCTTATCCGAGATCTGATCCGAGATCTGATCCTGTCCTCGGGCTGATGGGAGCCACAAACAGCAAATCCAGAGCCTCACAGGTCCGCGACAGGATTAATTAGCAATGTGCTTTACTGTTCTGTTTTAATTGCACGGAGGCTGTGGCTCAGGAAATATTGGCAGCTGAATGCCCCGAAAAAGCACAAAATGAGCAGCCAGAGCAGGGCTGGGCGTGGAACCCAAAACTGCTCCAGTGCCCAGCGCCCCCTCCTCGCTTCGCTGCCTTCAGCTGCTGCGAACGCGGTGTGAAAACGTTCCTTAAATGTCACTTGTTGCTTTGGTGGAATTTACAGAGGGAGCTGAAAACCCTGTGCCTCAGCCTCTCTGCGTGTGTAGAAAACATCAATTAATTGGATCCCTCCTGTTGTAAGGGAAACTGCAAAAACTGGACAGAAATCCCAAATTTGTTTTGTAAGAAAAAAAAAAAAAAAAAAAAAACAAACAAAAAATTTTACATCCCAAACTTTGTTGTCTAACTGCAGGTAAAGTTTGTTTCCCCCATCACAATGAAACAAAACTTCAGAACATGAATATCCATCATTAAATCCAATTTGTGCAAAGCTCCACGAGGGCTGGAAATTCCTGCAAACGAGGGCTGGAGATTCCTGCAAACGCAGCCAGCCCAGGGAAATCTGGGAGTTCTAAACCTCCTCCTCTAAACTCCTATTTAAATTGGGCACCGCGTGTTGGAATTATGTCCATTAATACTTAATGGGCCCCATTTCCTCAGCAATCCGGAGGCACCTGAAGGAGCAGAAGGAGCCTCGGCGTTCCTCAGCCCGGTTTTAATGAGCTCAGCGGGGATTTAAGGCCCCCGTCTCGTTGAGAGCTGCGCGGTGATTGTGTTACTCGGCCACTGAGTGTCCCGAAATTGGAATTTCATCATTTGTTCTCCAGCCGTGCTCTCCAGCTCTCAGCCCTGCAATGAAGCCCCGGGTTTGGAGGCTGGATTCTCACTCAGCCTGGGTGAAGCGGAGCTGAATTTCCCTCTGAGCTCCTGTTGGGGTTTTTGGTGGATTTTTTGGGTTTTTTTTTTTTTTTGGTTTTTTTTTTGGTGTGTTTTTTTTTTTTGTTGTTGTTTGTTTGTTTGGTTTTTTTGTATGTGTTTGTGTGGTTTTTTATTGGGTTTTTTGGGGGTTTTTTTCGTTTGTTTTGTTTTGTTTTCTTTGGGGGGAGGGTATTGGTTTTTGGTGGGGTTTTTTTTCCAAATGAGCACTTCCACATCGTTGCCTCAGTAATTAAGATTAACTGAACCCAGTTCTCATCAGAGACACCACTCCGGGATCTCAGCAGGAACCCACATCTGCCCCAGAGCCTCTGGGATTCGGGAACTGAGGGACCCGGGCTCGTCCCCTGCTGAGGGGATGCCCTGGGGCCCTGCTGGCAGCTGAGGATCACAGCTCTGAGAGTGCAGCCCTGCTCGGTGCCTGAGATGTTTTGGTGTCTCTGAAACTCTTTTCCCAGAGAGTTTTCTGCCAACCACAGACACGTTTTTCTCACTGGGACCTTTGTTTGCATTCCTGTCCCCGGGAGGGACTTCTCCTTGCTGTCCCTCTGCTCTGACCGATGTGACTGAAGGAGTTTGGCTGTGTTTCACCCCTTGGGTTGTTCTCTGTAGAACACTCGTGGCAGGGTGACTTTACGATGCCTGTATCCCCAGTCCTCTGTTCTGTTTGTGTCGTATATTAAATGTTTTGTTAAATAAATCGGTTTTTTCCACTTTTCTCTGAGAAGGAGTTTTTTTCCCGGACTGGCTGCGGGGAGGGGCCATTTGGGTTTTGCTTTCCAGGGGAACCCCTTTGGAGGTTTCCTCCCAAATTTGCCCTAAACCAGGACAACAGGAAAAAGGGAAAAAATGCCCAAAAATAAAGGGAGTCATTGTCAGCCTGCTGAATCGGAGTCTGTGATCTTGTGATCTTTAACAGAGCCATGAGAGGATGTGCAGAGGTGGTGGAAACTTCTCCATCCACATCCTGCAGCTTCTCTACCTGTGGGGCAGCTCTCTGCTGCCTTTGCTGCTGTTTCCTGGCAGCTCTCACACCTCAATAATTTGAATTTTTCTCTCTCTCTGTGTTTGTCTGTCCTTGCAAAGTCCAACCCAGCAGCTCCCGGAGCCAAACCCACCCCAAACCAACCCCAAAGCCGATTTTCCACTCCGGCAATAAAAAGAGATGGTAGGAGAGAAGTGAAAAATGTGACTTTTGTGATTTTCCCTTTGTTTTCCTTGCAGGGAACGAGAACAGCGAGGCCCTGCCCGAGTCCATCCCCTCGGCCCCGGGGACGCTGCCCCATTTCCTGGAGGAGCCGGACGATTCCTACATCATCAAGAGCAACCCCATCGTGCTGCGCTGCCGCGCCGTGCCCGCCATGCAGATCTTCTTCAAGTGCAACGGGGAGTGGGTGCACCAGAACGAGCACGTGGCCCACGAGAGCCTGGACGAGGCCACAGGTGAGGCAGGAGCTGCTCCGGGACAGATCCCAGCGGGAATTCCAGCCAGGGGCTCTGCAGGGACCTGGGGCTCCTCAGGGACCTGGGGCTCCTCACTTTCCGTCGGGAGCAGGAGCTGGAAAGAGGGAAACTCTGGTTTTTATGGGATTTTTGTTGGGTTGGAGCCTGGTGTTTGCCCCCAGCCCCAGTTTTTATGGGATTCTTTTGGGTTAGATCCTGGGGTTTGCCCCCAGCCCCAGTTTTGATGGGATTTTTGCTGGGTTGGACCCTGGTGTTTGCTCCCAGCCCCGGTTTTTATGGGATTTTTGCTGGGTTGGACCCTGGTGTTTGCTCCCAGCCCCAGTTTTATGAGATTTTTGTTTGGTTGGACCCCAGAGTTTGCCCCCAGCCCCAGTTTTTATGGGACTTCTACTGGGTTGGACCCTGGGATTTGCCCCCAGCCTCAGTTTTTATGGAGTTTCTGCTGGGTTGAACCCTGAGGTTTGCCCCCAGCCCCGGTTTTTATGGGATTTTTGCTGGGTTGGACCCTGGAGTTTGCCCTCAGCCCCAGTTTTATGAGATTTTTGTTTGGTTGGACCCCAGAGTTTGCCCCCAGCCTCAGTTTTTATGGGATTTTTGCTGGGTTGGACCCTGGGCTTTGCCCCCAGCCCCAGTTTTGATGAAATTTCTGCTGGGTTGAACCCTGAGGTTTGCCCCATCCCCAGTTTTTATGGGATTTCTGCTGGGTTGGACCCTGGGGTTTGCCCCCAGCCCCAGCCAGGGCAGGAATTCAGGTGGGAATCACCCAAGCAGCAGAAACCCTCAGTGTCCAGCACGTGTGGAAGAGAAGAAAGGAGAGATTTGAGAGCGATCAGGAGATTTTATCAGCTCCGAGCAGAGCCTGCAGCCTTTCTCATTTAGCTGATAAGTCTTGCAGACCAATTTAATGCTCTGGCTCCACGATTCTGGTTGTTATTGCTTTCTCCCCTCTCCCCTCCCAGCATTGCTAGGCAACCCCCAGCCTTGGCAGCAGCGCTCTGTGTACAACACCTTCTCCAGCAACACAAGAAATTCCTTATTTTAGAGGCAAAAATGCCATTTAAAAAGGAGTTGCACCTCCTAAAGTAGTGCTTGGCATTCTTTTGAAGTGACACATGCTGAAGAAGTTTCGTATTAGAAAGGGGTTTTTTTTTTGGTAAATGCTAATCTGAATGAATTTTAATTTTCGCAGTTACCTTTTCAGAAATAATTTAATAGGCATAACCTTTACTTCTGAAGGCGCTGCCGAATCAGTATGGGAGAAATGTCGTCCCTAAAAGCTTTCCTTCCATATGGTTTACAGAAAAAAAAAAATTAAAATTCTCCCTGTGAGTGCTGCAATTATGTTTTCTAAGCTTTGGGTTAATGACAGAACAAACCGAGAGCGGCAGCGCCAGGTGGGGCTGCGGTGGCACCGGTGGGGCTGAGGTTGGAGCAGCAGCCTCGGGGTCTTGGAGTGCTTTGGGTTGGGAGAAAATCCACCTGGTTCCACCCGGGGATTTAACCCTCAAGGTCTGGACCCAAAACCCAGCGTGGTGCAGGCAGGGCAGGTGCAGAACGGCCCTCGGGGCACAAAAATGCAGAGAGAGGCAGCACAGGAGGGAATTCTCTCACCAGGATCCCTGTCCGCAGCCAGGAATTGGCTTGGAACTCCTCCCCAGCCTCCAGGGAGCAGCAGCTGTTGGGGGTTTTGGGGTTTTTGGCGTTCATGTGCGGTGGGGTCCAGGCTGGGGCACAGCCCGGCTCGGCTCTGCTGCCCTGGGGGCTCCAGCTGGGGAAAAAAAAAAACCTGCTCTGGGATTTGTGCCAAGAACGGGGATTTTGGTTAAAGGGGACTTTGGTTAAAGGGGATTTTGGTTAAAGGAGATTTTGGTTAAAGGGGATTTTGGTTAAAGGGGACTTTGGTTAAAGGGGATTTTGGTTAAAGGAGATTTTTGTTAAAGGAGATTTTGGTTAAAGGGGATTTTGGTTAAAGGGGACTTTGGTTAAAGGGGATTTTGGTTAAAGGGGATTATGGTTAAAGGGGATTTTGGTTAAAGGGGACTTTGGTTAAAGGGGATTTTGGTTAAAGGGGATTTTGGTTAAAGTGGACTTTGGTTAAAGGGGATTTTGGTTAAAGGAGATTTTGGTTAAAGGGGACTTTGGTTAAAGGGGACTTTGGTTAAAGGGGATTTTGGTTAAAGGAGATTTTGGTTAAAGGGGATTTTGGTTAAAGGGGATTTTGGTTAAAGGGGACTTTGGTTAAAGGGGATTTTGGTTAAAGGAGATTTTGGTTAAAGGGGATTTTGGTTAAAGGGGACTTTGGTTAAAGGGGATTTTGGTTAAAGGGGATTTTGGTTAAAGTGGACTTTGGTTAAAGGGGATTTTGGTTAAAGGAGATTTTGGTTAAAGGGGATTTTGGTTAAAGGGGACTTTGGTTAAAGGGGATTTTGGTTAAAGGAGATTTTGGTTAAAGGAGATTTTGGTTAAAGGGGACTTTGGTTAAAGGGGATTCTGGTTAAAGGGGATTTTGGTTAAAGGGGACTTTGGTTAAAGGGGATTCTGGTTAAAGGGGATTTTGGTTAAAGGGGATTTTGGTTAAAGGGGACTTTGGTTAAAGGGGACTTTGGTTAAAGGGGATTCTGGTTAAAGGGGATTTTGGTTAAAGGGGATTTTGGTTAAAGGGGACTTTGGTTAAAGGGGATTCTGGTTAAAGGGGATTTTGGTTTAAGGGGACTTTGGTTAAAGGGGATTTCCCTGCACCCTCTCCATCCTCCCGCTGCTTGTGCAGGATCGAAACCCCGGCAGGACGGGGAGAGGAGGTGGAGAGCAGCGAGCAGAGCCCAGGCTGGAGCAGACCCGGGGTGACCGGAGTGAAGGAGCCCCTGGGAGCTCCGGAGGGGTTGCGGTGCCACTCGGGGCTGTCCAAGGCAGGGACCCCCACGGGTGGGCTTGGTCACCCTGATGGGCACAGAGCCCCTCCTGACCTCGGTTTTACAGGAGAGGAACGAACCCCCCAGAGCAGCCAGGGGTGTCTGTGAGGGGGAGAAGCAGGACCGGGAGGGTTTTGCTGCTGCCTGGGGATGCCTGGAGTGTCCCTGTGGTGTTTTTGCTGCTCCGCCTCTGCTTTTCCCGTTTATTCCCCGAGCAGGGACTTCGCTCTCTCCGTGCTCAGGGGAGGGCCGAGCTCCGGGATGCTGCTGCCATGCAAGAGCCGTAATTAGCGGCTGATTAATCCCCCCTCCGCTGCATTTCCTGCACTCTCCAGAACCCGCCCGGGCTCTTTCAGGCCGGGGTTTAGCACAGGCTCAGCCCTGCTGGCAGATTTTCCTCGTCTGATCACTGGAAGGATTACAGCAATAACCGCTGTCAGTGTTGTTTTGTTTTTATTTTTTATTTTTTTTTCTCATTTAAACAAATAAAGCTGACAAATGCCGGAGTTCTCCGTCGTGTTTAGTACACGGAGAGCAATAATTCACCGGCTGCCAGCCCCGCTCCGCGCAGCTCCAGCATCCAGCAGAGCCCATTAGCATCTCGGTGCCACGGCCAGCGCTTGATATTCCGCGCGGCTCCGCCGTAAAACAAAAGGATGATGGTTCTAATTTGCACGATAATTTAAAGGGTTGGGGCTCCCGGGGCTTTATCGGAGGCGCAGGTAAAACGCCGCCGAGGTTTATGAGGTGCCTGCTTTGATTTGCGTGGATTTCTCACCCGTGGAGGATTTTTCCCGGCCTTTCCCGAGGTGCGGAGGGGAGCTGGATGTGTTTGAGACCCGGCGCTGATAAATGGAGAACGCTCCTCTCCTCCCCACGGGTTTGCTTCCTGCCGTTGTCTCTAAAACAAATGGTTTTTTAAAAAGCTGCCCTTTCTCCATAAACAAACACAGCTCCCCCCAAAAGACCCCAAATCCTCTCCGGAGCTCCCGTCCAGCCCTGACAATTTTTCTGAGATTCTGCAGGTTTTGGATGCATTTATTTCATCTGTGGGTGAATTGGGAGAGCTTTAAGAGCACCTGGATTCCTGCCTGGCCCATTCTCAAAAACGCTGAAGCACCAGCTTCCCCCCGGCCGTGCGCTCTTTGTTTGCCACGTTAAACGCTGATTTATGGATTAATTAAAGGCCGCGTCAATGACGGGGAGAGCTGGGCTGGAGGAACATTCCACCTTAATAAATCTGGAGCTGTAAATGCCTGGATTCACCGAGGCCTGCTCAGAAATTTGCAGCACCCCGGAGCCAAGAAACGGCTTCGGCTCCTCCGAAATCCATCACCGAGCGAGGACTTTCTTTTGTTTGGCATCAAATTCCTGTCACTGTGAGCAGGGGCGGCTCCCACACCTCTGCCTCTCCCTGCTGCTCCCCCAAAACCCCCAGAGCAGCTCAGGGGTGAGGGGAGCAGGGCCTGGGGGTGTCAGATCTGGGTAATCCAGGGAGGGTTTTCCCCCCAGGATGCTGCTCCTGCTGGGGATGGGACCCCAACCCCTCAGCCAGGGGCAGCCCTGCTCTGTCCCCAGCCCTCTGACCCCCTCTGAGGGGTCTCACTGCAGCCTCTCCCACCTCAAACCTGGACAGATCCCCCTGCAAAGGATTTCAGTGCCAGAATCCGAGGATTCCTGGCTGCTGGTTTTGCTCAGGGGGTGCGTTTTTTCCTGGCAGGGTCTCTGGCAGAGCCTTTGTTCCTCGGGGTTTGTTGTCACCGTGTCAGGAAATGAAGGGAGGCTTTGTAAACCGTTTTGTTAAGGACGGCGTCAACACGGGAGAAAAACAGAAAGCAGCCAGGAAACCTGTGTTTGTTTGTTACAGGGGGGGAATAAATAAATATTTGAGGGGCTGGAGGGATTCTGGAGACGACTCGGGGAGCTGTCAAGGGCTCGTCCCTGTCTTTGGGTTTCATTGTAAGCCAGGCTTAATGAAAAGAAGAAAAAATCCCCTTTTCCTGTGGCTGGAGAAGCATCAAATATTCTGTATTTTTGTGCAGGGCTTAAAGCTCGTCTGAGCTTCCCCTTTTGGAGCATCCCCAGTGAACCTTGGCCCTCCTCTCGACTTCCCAGGGCCTTTGAGGAGTGGCTGCCCAGCTGTTAATGATGCCTGAGATTAAGTGGGAGCCGATTTTTATGGAGTTGCAGGTTTAGAATCCTTGCTGCTTTATAAACTCCACGGGCGTGAAATACGGTGAGGTTGGGTTTGCCTCCGTTTCCAGTGGAGGGGAAATAACTGCCTGGGGAACTGTGCTGGAGGAGGAACAGGGCCTGAATGGTTTCTGTTTTCCTTTAATGTTTTTTTTCTGACTCTTTCAAACGGTTCCCAGCCCCAGGTTTGGATTGGATTTCATCTCCCCGAGGTGGCTGCAGGTCTGGGGGGTGTCCCAGGGGTGCCACACAAAAGGTGTGGGAGGGTTCTGGAGGTCTGGAATTCACCTGGCTGGGGGAAAGGCTCCTGCCCGGCCCCCCCTGGGCTGGAGGGGGGTGTGCAGGGGCAGGGAGGTGCCGTTCAAAGAGATTTTTATGGTGGGTGATTGAATTCCAGGCAAACCCCCCGGGTGAAGGAGGCAGCAGGGATGAGGATGCTGAGGGAGGAGGTGCAGAGATCAGGGTGGGGACAATCCCTGGGGCTCAGTGCATGATGAACTGCTCATCCTACAGAATTTAATTAGTGGCACGACATTGTTGTGCAGGTGATGCTGGGGCTCAGTGCATGATGACCTGGAGCTGTTACAGACCACAAGGACACAGACTCCGGCTCAGCAGGCTGACAATGACTCCGTTAATTCCCGGGAATTTCTCCCCTTTTATCCCGTTCTGCAGAGAACAACCCGAGGGGTGAAACACAGCCAAACTCCTTCAGTCACATCGGTCAGAGCAGAGGGACAGCAAGGAGAAGTCCCTCCTGGGGAAAGGAATGCAAACAAAGGTCCCAGTCAGAAAAACGTGTCTGTGGTTGGCAGAAAACTCTCTGGGAAAAGAGTTTCAGAGAAACCCAAACATCTCAGGCACCGAGCAGGGCTGCAATCACCTGCTCATCCTGCAGACTTTAATTAGTGTCACGACATTATTGTGCAGGCGATGCTGGGGCTCAGTGCATTATGACCCGTTCATCCCGCAGACTTTAATTAGTGGCAGGACACTATTTTGCAGGTGATGAGGGCTTTGCCCTGATCGAGAAGGGCACTGCTGCTGCCAGGACGGGTGTGGGGCTCCCACCCTCCCCCCGTCCCCGCTGATTCTCCACTCTCCCCGCCCAGGGCTGAAGGTGCGCGAGGTCTCCATCAACGTCACCAGGCAGCAGGTGGAGGATTTCCACGGCCCCGAGGATTACTGGTGCCAGTGCGTGGCCTGGAGCCACCTGGGCACCTCCAAGAGCAGGAAGGCGTCGGTGCGCATCGCCTGTGAGTAACTCCTGCTCCTCCGGGGCTGCCAGTTGGGGTTAAACACAAACACAAACCCTCTGATTGGAACACAAACCCTCTGATTGGAACACAAACCCTATGAAGAACGACTGAGGGATCTAAGGTTGTTCAGCCTAGAGAAAAGGAGACTTAGAGGTGATCTTATCACTCTCTGCAACTCCCTGAGGGGTGGTTGTGCTCAGCTGGGGGTTGGTCTCTTTCTCCAGGCAACAATGGACAGAACAAGAGGACACAGCCTCAAGCTGCACCAAGGGAAGTTCAGGTTGGATATCAGGAAAAAGTTTTTCACAGAAAGAGTGATAAAGTTCTGGAATGGCTGCCCGGGGAGGTGCTGGAGTCACAACCCCTGGGTGTGTTTAACAAAAGCCTGGATGTGGCACTGGGTACCGTGGTCTGGTTGAGGTGTTGGAGCTGGGTTGGACTCGATGATCTTGAAGGTCTCTTCCAACCTGGAAATTCTGTGATTCTGTGATTCTGTGCTTCTGTGAAACATCCCTGGGCGGGGTCGGGCACCTCCGTCCCTGCAGGAACATCCCGGGAACCGCAGGTGGCAGCGGAGGAGAAAATCCCTCCCCTCCTTTCCTGGGATGAACCCATCCCGAGGAGAGCTGAGGCTGCTGCGGGAGTGCTGCAGGGCCCTGGGCTGGCGCTGGCAGGGAGGAAAGGATGGAGCTGCTGTCCCGGGAGGCTTGGAGGGGAGCTGGGGGATGATCTTCCACTCCTCATGTCCTTGGTGGGCTGGGGGGTGGTCACTCGCCACCCACAGACCCTGCTGGGAGCTGCAAAAAGGGGAAATGTCCCCCACAGCCTGAGGGACAGCACAGACACAGCCCCAGACACAGAACTGGCACTGGGAGCTGCAAAAAGGGGAAATGTCCCAAATCCCCCACAGCCCCAAACACAGAACTGACACTGGGAGCTGCAAAAAGGGGAAATGCCCCAAATCCCCCCCAGCCCCAAACACAGAACTGACAGCTGCAAAAAGGGGAAATGCCCCAAATCCCCCCCAGCCCCAAACACAGAACTGACAGCTGCAAAAAGGGGAAATGCCCCAAATCCCCCCCAGCCCCAAACACAGAACTGACAGCTGCAAAAAGGGGAAATGCCCCAAATCCCCCACAGCCCCAAACACAGAACTGACAGCTGCAAAAAGGGGAAATGCCCCAAATCCCCCAGCCCCAAACACAGAACTGACAGCTGCAAAAAGGGGAAATGCCCCAAATCCCCCCCCAGCCAGAGGGACAGCACAGACACAGCCCCAGACACAGCCGTGAGCTGGAGCTGCTCCAAGCCTCATCCCGTCCTTGGGATCACACCTGGGATGTTTTTCCTGGCAGAACCAGAGCTGGCACCGCCCCTGCCAGCAGAGAATTCGGGGATTGCCTCCCCCAGGCTGTGGGGAGCCCTTCCCTTTTGAACCCCCAGCTCAGATCTTCCCTTTCCTCTCCTGGGAGAGGAGGTGCAGCCTGCAAAAGCTGGGGAAATGTTCCCGGGGAGAGGAGCAAAGGGTGAACCTGAAGGGAGACTGTCCAGGGAGTGTTCCAGCACCTCCTGACCATATAAAAAGGTGTCTTTGACCAGGATAAACATTTAACAGGATAAACCAAACATTTGTCAGGAGGAAAAGGACAGTGTAAGGAAACCTTCACTGCATTAATGGCAGATTTTAATTTTTTTTATTTTTTTTTCTGTTGGCTGGTTCAGCCTGAATGTCTAAATACGTGTAAATTCAATTTTTTATTTCACTGCGTTAACTGTCGTAACGCTGAGCCAATAATTCCCCTGCACTGCCGAGCTGAAAGGACCTTTATCTGAATTGAATTTTTATTGACTTTTCTCAGCGCTGTGATTTCCCAGCCCCACAAAATGGCAATTGGAGCCAGGCTCAGCCTGAGCAGGAGCAGGAGGAGCCATGGCTGGGGCTTTTTGACCCCTCACTGTGGGACCTGTCCTTCTTCCCAGTGCCCCCCGAGACCCCATTAACCCCACAGCGCTCTGGAGAGGCTCTTCAGCTCAGCCTGGAGGGTTCTGGGTGTGCCTGGAGGTTTTGTGTGGGAGCTGAGCTCCTCTCTGCTCCTTCCTGGGCTGTTCCTGCTCAGAGCTGAGTGTTCTGATGGGAAAAGCAGCAATTCCCGAGGGCAGAGGCCTAGGGGCTCCTCAGGCACAGCAGGAACATCCTGGGCTGGGATTTATGGCTTGGGAGGATCAGGGATGGGACCCTGCAGGTCCAATCTCTGCCAGAACCCAGAACATTCTCCCAGCCCCTCTGGGATGGGCACCGAGGAACCCGAGGCTTTATTCCCTCTCTTTTATTTTAAAATTTATTTTTAATTTGCACTGAAATCCCCAAGTTTCTGAATTGTGAGCCAAGCCCAGAGTGCTGCAGCACTCCATATTTCTCTGAGGAAGCAGGTGAGTATTTCTTTGTGATAGTGAGGAAGGCAGAGCGAGGGGCTCCTGCTCCATTTGTCACCTTAATAAAGGCATTTGTAGGCACCGGCACAGCCCGGCCCTTAATGAATGCCTTCCTAAAGAGAGGCTGCAAAAGGAATTGCCTGCCTGGAGGGGGGGATCAGCACTGCCAGAGAGTCAGGGAAAGGAGCAGGGAGGCACCCTGAGCATCCCAGGCACCCTGAGCACCCCAGGCACCCTGAGCATCCCAGGCACCCTGAGCATCCCAGGCACCCTGAGCATCCCAGGCACTGTGAGCACCCCAGGCACCCTGAGCACCCCAGGCACCCTGAGCATCCCAGGCACTGTGAGCATCCCAGGCACTGTGAGCACCCCAGGCACCCTGAGCATCCCAGGCACTGTGAGCATCCCAGGCACCCTGAGCATCCCAGGCACTGTGAGCACCCCAGGCACTGTGAGCACCCCAGGCACCCTGAGCATCCCAGGCACTGTGAGCATCCCAGGCACTGTGAGCACCCCAGGCACTCTGAGCATCCCAGGCACCCTGAGCACCCCAGGCACCCTGAGCACCCCAGGCACCCTGAGCACCCCAGGCACCCTGAGCACCCCAGGCACTCTGAGCATCCCAGGCACCCTGAGCACCCCAGGCACCCTGAGCACCCCAGGCACCCTGAGCATCCCAGGCACTGTGAGCATCCCAGGCACCCTGAGCATCCCAGGCACCCTGAGCACCCCAGGCACTGTGAGCACCCCAGGCACCGTGAGCACCCCAGGCACCCTGAGCATCCCAGGCACCCTGAGCACCCCAGGCACCCTGGGCACCACAGGCACTGTGAGCACCCCAGGCACCCTGAGCACCCCAGGCACCCTGAGCACCCCAGGCACTCTGAGCACCCCAGGCACCCTGAGCACCCCAGGCACTCTGAGCACCCCAGGCACCCTGAGCACCCCAGGCACTGTGAGCACCCCAGGCACTGTGAGCACCCCAGGCACCCTGAGCATCCCAGGCACTCTGAGCACCCCAGGCACCCTGAGCACCCCAGGCACTGTGAGCACCCCAGGCACTGTGAGCACCCCAGGCACCGTGAGCACCCCAGGCACCCTGAGCACCCCAGGCACCCTGAGCATCCCAGGCACCCTGAGCACCCCAGGCACTCTGAGCACCCCAGGCACTCTGAGCACCCCAGGCACCCTGAGCACCCCAGGCACTCTGAGCACCCCAGGCACCCTGAGCACCCCAGGCACTCTGAGCACCCCAGGCACTCTGAGCACCCCAGGCACCCTGAGCACCCCAGGCACTCTGAGCATCCCAGGCACCCTGAGCACCCCAGGCACCCTGAGCACCCCAGGCACCCTGAGCACCCCAGGCACTCTGAGCACCCCAGGCACCCTGAGCATCCCAGGCACTCTGAGCACCCCAGGCACCCTGAGCACCCCAGGCACTGTGAGCACCCCAGGCACCGTGAGCACCCCAGGCACCCTGAGCACCCCAGGCACTGTGAGCACCCCAGGCACTGTGAACATCCCAGGCACCCTGAGCACCCCAGGCACCCTGAGCATCCCAGGCACTCTGAGCACCCCAGGCACCCTGAGCACCCCAGGCACTGTGAGCACCCCAGGCACCCTGGGCACCCCAGGCACCCTGAGCACCCCAGGCACCCTGAGCACCCCAGGCACCCTGAGCATCCCAGGCACCCTGAGCACCCCAGGCACCCTGAGCACCCCAGGCACCCTGAGCATCCCAGGCACCCTGAGCACCCCAGGCACTCTGAGCACCCCAGGCACAGGTGGGTTTGGAGAGTGGAGGGATGAAGGGGATGGGATCCTGGAGCTCTGGGCTGCCCAGTGCCACAGGGAGAGCGGCAGGGTCACTCACCCTGCAGCCCCTGGGGAGCTTTGGAGCAGGAACACCAGTCCTGATGGGTTCTTGGATCCAAGGAACTCCAATCCTGATGGGTTCTTGCATCCAAGGAACTCCAATCCTGATGGGTTCTTGCATCCAAGGAATGCCAATCCTGATGGGTTCTTGGATCCAAGGATTGCCAATCCTGATGAGTTCTTGGATCCAAGGATTGCCAATCCTGATGAGTTCTTGGATCCAAGGATTGCCAATCCTGATGAGTTCTTGGATCCAAGGAATGCCAATCCTGATGGGTTCTTGGATCCAAGGATTGCCAATCCTGATGAGTTCTTGGATCCAAGGAATGCCAATCCTGATGGGTTCTTGGATCCAAGGATTGCCAATCCTGATGAGTTCTTGGATCCAAGGAATGCCAATCCTGATGGGTTCTTGCATCCAAGGATTGCCAGTCCTGATGAGTTCTTGCATCCAAGGAACTCCAATCCTGATGAGTTCTTGGATCCAAGGAACTCCAATCCTGATGGGTTCTTGCATCCAAGGAACTCCAATCATGATGAGTTCTTGGATCCAAGGAACTCCAATCCTTATGGGTTCTTGCATCCAAGGAATGCCAGTCCTGATGGGTTCTTGGATCCAAGGAACTCCAATCCTGATGGGTTCTTGCATCCAAGGAACGCCAATCCTGATGGGTTCTTGTCCAACCTCGCAGATCTACGGAAGAACTTCGAGCAAGACCCCCAGGGCAAGGAGGTTCCCATCGAGGGGATGATTGTCCTGCACTGCCGGCCCCCCGAGGGCGTCCCCGCCGCCGAGGTGAGCTCAGGGATGGGCACAGAAAAAGCTTTGGGATGGGGGAGGGATGGGGAAGCAAAGGGCTCAGCTCGGTGGTGCTGGAGGTGCTGGTCCCTGTGCTCTTCTCCCCCAGAATGCTTCAAATGTCCTTTTTATATTTACTAGATTTACAAAAGTGTGGCTTTTCATCTTTTGCTGAGAAATCCTGCTTTTCAGACAATTCTCGAGCCCTCTGCTTCCAAACTGAGAGCAGATTGTTGCACATTTTCCCGGGAATTACTTTTCTCCTTGGAAAAAAAACAAGACAAAGTAAAAGGCAAACCTAAAAATATTATGATAAATGGTTGCTGGGGAGAGAAAATCTGCTGCAAGTAATAATTTGGCGGGGCTGGGCTTAGCTTTAAACAGGCTTTTTGTGGTGAGAGCTGGGTCTTAACAGGAAAACAACGGGGCTGCCTTAAAATGGCAATAACCAGGCTGCTCTTGGAGGGAGAGGTTTGAACTCAGTGGTGTTTAAAAATCTGCTGCAGGGGCTTTAAAACCCAAGGAAAAGTTGATTTTCATTTTTTTTTTAATTGCACCCTGCAGTTCCCCCCAGCTCCTTCTGGGAAATGAGAGCAGTTGGATGGCTCAGGAGTTGGTTTTGCCCCTTTTCCCCCCCAGCATGGCTGGGGTTGGTAATAACCGAGGGAAGAAAAGGAAAATAAACCCCAGAGAAATAAATGTGTGCTTTTAGTTAATGAGAAGGGATCGGAGCAGATGTCCCCGGAAATAAAGAGGAGGAATGCAGAGGCACCAGCAGCGAGGCAGAAGTGCTGAAGGAGAGGGAAATGAGGTGGGGATGGGCCCAGTGAGTGGCTGGGTTGGTGTTATCCGGGTTTCTGGTGTGCTTTGCTCTGTCAGTGCTAAAGGAGAGGGAAATGAGGCGGAGATGGGCTCAGTGAGCGGCTGGGTTGGTGTTATCCAGGTTTCTGGCGTGCTTTGCTCTGTCAGTCCAATTCCCGCTCAGCCCTGAGGTGTTTCCCAAGAAAATGGATGTTGCATTGCAGAGAGCTGCCAGGATTGCTGGATGTGTGCTCTGGGAAATGGATCTGGTTTGTAGGCAGAGCAAACCTCCACAGGTGTGGCTCCCCAAACATCCTGGGTGTGTGAATTTTACCCAGAATTTCAGATTTCTCTGAACTGGCAGCTTCACACCCCCCACTTTGTCGCACACCACACAAAGAAATGACACCCACACCTTGAGATGTCCAAGGCAGGAAAGAGGCAGTTTATTTACAACTTCAACATTTATCTAATTCCAGCAGCGACTGTGGATTGGAGGAAGAAAATCTTCCTCTCCAACCACACTGGGCAACCCAACCACCCAAGAGCAGTCTCCTCCTTAGGAGAAGAATGTAAATATTCTTACACGCTGAGATGTTTAAGGCAGAAAAGAGGCAGTTTATTTACAAATTTTAACTTTTACAGAATTCTAGCAGTGACCATGGATTGTTTGGAGGCAGTTTTTATTTGCAAACTTTAACATTTATAGAATTCCAGCAGTGACCGTGGATTGGAGGAAGAAAATCTTCCTCTCCAACCACACTGGGCAACCCAACACCCCATCAGCAGCCTCCTCCTTGTGAGAAGAATGCAAACATGGTTAGATTGTACAATAACAGAAGGTTGTTTATATAAAATTGTACCTGACTCCATTGCAAAAGGTGAACACAGAAGGTTAAAAATGAAACTTTAGAAAACTCCTTGAAAAAAGAGAAGAGAACAGCAAAAACCCAAACAACACCACTCAAACAGGGAGCCTGTCCTCCGTGGAAGGTGGGAATTACATCCAATGAAAACCTGACATTTTCACTGCTTGCTCCAGACAAAAGTGGTGGAGCTCCCAACGAACCCAGATTTACTGCTGTTGACAGTAAAATGGTTATTGCTGCTAATAAAGCTGCTAAACCTCACCGGGTCGGATTTGCTTTGGCCAATAAAAGGTCCCGTAAAGGCTCGGGCTAATTCTGGGCTCATCGAGCTAAAGAGCCTGCTGGAAATAATTCAGCGTCTTTGGGAAGTGGGTTAAATCTGTTAGAGCAGCCCCGGCGCTGGGCTGGGGGGATAAACTCGGCTTTATTTCCAAGGTAAAGGAGAGGCTGCCCTGATTAACGGGGCTGGGGGATAACTGAGCCACAAGGGCTCCCCCGGCGATGGTTCCGTGGGTGCTGAGCGGTGCTGAGGGATTCAAACCCCAGCGCTGGCAGCGAATCCCCGCTCCTGATCCAAGAATTGATTTCATTAAGAGTTTGGATGCGGCCCCGGATGGAAACATGAGGCTGGGAATAACCGCGGACAAAGGAGCTCTCCCGCTGTTTGACGATTCGCGAAGCGGGCGCTGATTGGGGCATTGTCGGTGTTTGTTCAACCCAAAGGGAAGGGGAAACGAGGGGGAAGGAGCTCCAGCCCACCCCTGCTGCGTGCCAGAGCCTCTCCCGGGGGAAGGGTTTGGATATTCCGAGTGCAGAGCTCCAGGAATATTGTCAGAGTTTGGATATTCCAAGCGCAGAGCTTCAGGAGTGCTGTCAGAGTTTGGATGTTCCAAGTGCAGAACCTGAGGAACACTATTTGATTTTGGTTATTGCAAGTGCAGAGCTCCAGGAACTCTGTCAGAGTTTGGATATTCCAAGTGCAGAACCTGAAGATCGCTGTCAGAATTTGGTTATTCCAAGTGCAGAGCTCCAGGAATGTTGTCAGAGTTTGGCTATTTCAGGTGCAGAACCTCAGGAACGCTGTCAGAGTTTGGTTATTCCAAGTGCTGAACCTGAAGATCACTGTTTGATTTTGGTTATTCCAAGTGCAGAACCTGAGGAATGCCGTTAGATTTTGGTTATTCCAAGTGCAGAGCTCCAGGATCGCTGTCAGAATTTGGTTATTCCAAGTGCAGAGCTCCAGGATTGCTGTTTGATTCCGGTTATTCCAAGTGCAGAGCTCCAGGATCGCTGTCAGATTTTGGTTATTCCAAGTGCAGAGCTCCAGGATCGCTGTTTGATTTTGGTTATTCCAAGTGCAGAGCTCCAGGATCGCCGTTAGATTTTGGTTATTCCAAGTGCAGAGCTCCAGGATCGCTGTTTGATTTTGGTTATTCCAAGTGCAGAGCTCCAGGAATGTTGTCAGAGTTTGGTTATTCCAAGTGCTGAACCTCAGGAATATTGACAGAGTTTGGACATTCCAAGCACAGAACCTCAGGAACGCCGTTAGATTTTGGTTATTCCAAGCGCAGAACCTCAGAAATGCTGTCAGAGTTTGGTTATTCCAAGTGCAGAGCTCCAAGAACTCTGTCAGAGTTTGGTTATTCCAAGTGCTGAACCTGAGATTTTGGTTATTCCAAGTGCAGAGCTCCAGGAATATTGTCAGAGTTTGGATATTCCAAGTGCAGAACCTGAAGATCACTATTTGATTTTGGTTATTCCAAGTGCAGAGCTCCAGGAACTCTGTCAGAGTTTGGATATTCCAAGTGCAGAACCTCAGAAATGCTGTCAGACTTTGGTTATTTCAAGTGCTGAACCTGAGATTTTGGTTATTCCGAGTGCAGAGCTCCAGGATCGCCATTTGATTTTGGTTATTCCAAGCACAGAGCTCCAGGATCGCTGTTTTCCCCAAATCCCCACACATTCCCTGTGCCACCAGCCCTCATGGCTGGGGAGGGCCGGCCCAGGGCAGCCTCTGAGCGACCCCCGAGGTTCAGACACCTCACACCTGGAGGGAACCTCAGTCAGCCATGGGAACCATCCCCACCATCAGCGATGGAAATCTCCTTCCCTGCAATTGTCTTCTTCTGGACCCTGGAGGTGCTGAAACTCTCTCAAACCTGAAGCCAGGAGCATTAAAAGTGAACGTTCTTGACCCACCCCACAGCCTGATGTGGAAACTCCTGCCATCAGCCCCGGAGCTGTGGAGGGCAGGGATACAGGGATGTTTCCTGCTGGTGGCTGGCAGTTTCCTTGGAATCACCTTGGATTATCTGCCCGGCAGGGAGAACCTTCCTCTCCCACTGTTCCTCTCCACATTTCTGGTCACTGCTCAGATCCTGGGTTTATTCCTGCCCCTGCAGCCCACTCTGAGTTTATTTCTACCCCTCTCAGCTGGTGCTGGTGGTGCCTTGGCCCTGGATGTATTTCCACCCCTATAACCCATCCTGGATGTATTTCTGCCCCTATAACCCACTCTGGGTTTATTTCTGCCCCTATAACCCACCCTGGGTTTATTTCTACCCTTATAACCCATCCTGGATGTATTTCCACCCCTATAACCCATCCTGGATGTATTCCTGCCCCTATAACCCACTCTGGGTTTATTTCTGCCCCTATAACCCACCCTGGGTTTATTTCTACCCTTATAACCCATCCTGGATGTATTTCCACCCCTATAACCCACCCTGGATGTGTTTCTGCCCCTGTAACCCACTCTGGGTTTATTTCTGCCCCTATAACCCACCCTGGGTTTATTTCTACCCTTATAACCCACCCTGGATGTATTTCCACCCCTGTAACCCACCCTGGATTTATTTCTGCCCCTCTAACCCACCCTGGATTTGTTCCTGCCCCTGCAGGAGGTTTCCCACCTCCAGAGTTCTCTCCAAAGCCGGGGATGTTTCCTTGCCCAGCTCCGCTCTGGGGGTGCTGGGCTTTGGGGCACCCCGGGTGCATCAGCACCGCAGCGAGGGAGGAATAAAACCCCAAATCCCGGTGCTGGGCGGGCTGGAAAAAAGCTTTTAAATCCTCTCCTCAGGCATTTACATAGCAAGCAGAGAGAGCCGGTGAGCAGCTGTGCCTGCAGACACCGGCACCCAACCCAAATAAATTCGGTTTTTACGAGCTAAGCATCGGAATGAGAAAGAAAATTCAGCATTTGAATGGAGCAGCTGAAAAATCCCCCGCTGAGGGAAATGTTGATTCGGCTCTGGAGAGTCTCTGCTGGCACGGGCTGGGTGGGGCCGGAGCCTTTCCTTTCATTTTTGCTGCCAGCTCACCCCCAGTGCAGTTTTGGGGGGGATTTCACACCCCCAGTGCAGTTTTGGGGGGATTTCACACCCTCAGTGCTCCCAGCTCACCCCTCAGTGCAGTTTTGGGGGGATTTCACACCCCCAGTGCAGTTTTGGAGGGATTTCACATCCCTCAGTGCAGTTTTGGGGGGGATTTCACACCCCTCAGTGCAGTTTTGGGGGGAATTTCACCCCCCTCAGTGCAGTTTTTGGGGGATTTCACACACTCAGTGCTCCCAGCTCACCCCTCAGTGCAGTTTTGGGGGGATTTCACACCCTCAGTGCAGTTTTGGGGGGATTTCACACCCCCCAGTGCACCTTTGGGGGGATTTCACACCCCCCAGTGCACCTTTGGGGAGGATTTCACACCCCCAGTGCTGTTTTGGGGGGAATTTCACCCCCCTCAGTGCAGTTTTGGGGGGATTTCACACCCTCAGTGCAGTTTGGGGGAGATTTCACAACCTCAGTGCTCCCAGCTCTCCCCTCAGTGCAGCTTTGAGGGGGTTTCACACCCCTCAGTGCAGTTTTGGGGAGGATTTCACACCCCCAGTGCTGTTTTGGGGCTATTTCACACCCCTCAGTGCAGTTTTGGGGGGGATTTCACCCCCCTCAGTGCAGTTTTTGGGGGATTTCACACCCTCAGTGCTCCCAGCTCACCCCTCAGTGCAGTTTTGGGGGGATTTCACACCCTCAGTGCAGTTTCGGGGGGATTTCACACCCCCCAGTGCACCTTTGGGGGGATTTCACACCCCTCAGTGCAGTTTTGGGGAGGATTTCACACCCCCAGTGCTGTTTTGGGGGGAATTTCACACCCTCAGTGCAGTTTGGGGGAGATTTCACAACCTCAGTGCTCCCAGCTCTCCCCTCAGTGCAGCTTTGAGGGGGTTTCACACCCTCAGTGCAGTTTTGGGGGGGATTTCACCCCCCTCAGTGCAGTTTTTGGGGGGGATTTCACCCCCCTCAGTGCAGTTTTTGGGGGATTTCACACCCCCAGTGCTCCCATCTCACCCCTTAGAGCTCCCCGAGCTCTGCCAGAGGACTTTTCCTCTCCCTGGGCTGAGCTGCTGTGGTGGCAGCAGCGTTTCCTCCGGAATGAGGAGCAGGGACAGCTCAGCCCTGTCCCCCCGGGCAGCTCAGGAGGCCTCGGGGTGAGGTTCAGGTCCTGCAGCAGTCAGCAAACACGATGAATGGTGAATTCCACCCCGCTGCTGCTGATTCCTTCCACCTCCTGCTTCCCCCCAGCCCCGGGGCTGCTGTCACAGCAGGGCTGAGCTGCAACCTGGAAAATCCTTGGTCAACACCCATTTAATGAAGGTTGGGGATAATCTCTGGGCCCTGTGTTCAGCCTTGTTAGTGCCTCCGAGTGTGAAATATTAATTCTGGCGGGTACAGCAGCAGGGAAGAAATAACAATAAAAAATAAAAAGGTGTTTTTGGTAGCTGGCAATCCTTCAGGCAGGTGTGGTGTGGGGGAGTGACACTGCTGCCTCCTCCGTCGGTGACAAATGGGCCTCGGGTTTCTCAGCTGTCAGGGCTTGTTCCTGCTTCCTTCAGTGGGCTGGGAAATCGGGTTTTAAACGTTCCCTGGGCTGGACAGGGAGCTGCCATTCCCTGGGCTGGACAGGGAGCTGCCATTCCCTGGGATGGACAGGGAGCTGCCATTCCCTGGGCTGGACAGGGAGCTGCCATTCCCTGGATTGGACAGGGAGCTGCCATTCCCTGGGTTGCACAGGGAGCTGCCATTCCCTGGGATGGACAGGGAGCTGCCATTCCCTGGGCTGGACAGGGAGCTGCCATTCCATGGGTTGGACAGGGAGCTGCCATTCCCTGGGCTGGACAGGGAGCTGCCATTCCCTGGATTGGACAGGGAGCTGCCATTCCCTGGGCTGGACAGGGAGCTGCCATTCCCTGGATTGGACAGGGAGCTGCCATTCCCTGGGTTGCACAGGGAGCTGCCATTCCCTGGGATGGACAGGGAGCTGCCATTCCCTGGGCTGGACAGGGAGCTGCCATTCCATGGGTTGGACAGGGAGCTGCCATGCCCTGGGATGGACAGGGAGCTGCCATTCCCTGGGTTGGACAGGGAGCTGCCATTCCCTGGATGGGACAGGGAGCTGCCATTCCCTGGATTGCACAGGGAGCTGCCATTCCCTGGGCTGGACAGGGAGCTGCCATTCCCTGGATGGGACAGGGAGCTGCCATTCCCTGGATGGGACAGGGAGCTGCCATTCCCTGGATTGCACAGGGAGCTGCCATTCCCTGAGCTGGACAGGGAGCTGCCATTCCCTGGGATGGACAGGGAGCTGCCATTCCCTGGATTGGACAGGGAGCTGCCATTCCCTGGGTTGCACAGGGAGCTGCCATTCCCTGGATGGGACAGGGAGCTGCCATTCCCTGGGCTGGACAGGGAGCTGCCATTCCCTGGATTGCACAGGGAGCTGCCATTCCCTGGGATGGACAGGGAGCTGCCATTCCCTGGATTGGACAGGGAGCTGCCATTCCCTGGGTTGCACAGGGAGCTGCCATTCCCTGGGATGGACAGGGAGCTGCCATTCCCTGGGTTGCACAGGGAGCTGCCATTCCCTGGGTTGGACAGGGAGCTGCCATTCCCTGGGATGGACAGGGAGCTGCCATTCCCTGGATTGGACAGGGAGCTGCCATTCCCTGGGCTGGACAGGGAGCTGCCATTCCCTGGGTTGGACAGGGAGCTGCCATTCCCTGGGTTGCACAGGGAGCTGCCATTCCCTGGATGGGACAGGGAGCTGCCATTCCCTGGGCTGGACAGGGAGCTGCCATTCCCTGGGATGGACAGGGAGCTGCCATTCCCTGGATGGGACAGGGAGCTGCCATTCCCTGGGATGGACAGGGAGCTGCCATTCCCTGGGTTGCACAGGGAGCTGCCATTCCCTGGGCTGGACAGGGAGCTGCCATTCCCTGGATTGGACAGGGAGCTGCCATTCCCTGGGTTGCACAGGGAGCTGCCATTCCCTGGATTGGACAGGGAGCTGCCATTCCCTGGGTTGCACAGGGAGCTGCCATTCCCTGGATGGGACAGGGAGCTGCCATTCCCTGGGCTGGACAGGGAGCTGCCATTCCCTGGGATGGACAGGGAGCTGCCATTCCCTGGATGGGACAGGGAGCTGCCATTCCCTGGGCTGGACAGGGAGCTGCCATTCCCTGGATGGGACAGGGAGCTGCCATTCCCTGGGATGGACAGGGAGCTGCCATTCCCTGGATGGGACAGGGAGCTGCCATTCCCTGGGCTGGACAGGGAGCTGCCATTCCCTGGGATGGACAGGGAGCTGCCATTCCCTGGGTTGCACAGGGAGCTGCCATTCCCTGGATTGGACAGGGAGCTGTCATTCCCTGCACTGGACAGGGAGCTGCCATTCCCTGGGTTGGACAGGGAGCTGCCATTCCCTGGGATGGACAGGGAGCTGCCATTCCCTGGATGGGACAGGGAGCTGCCATTCCCTGGGTTGCACAGGGAGCTGCCATTCCCTGGATGGGACAGGGAGCTGCCATTCCCTGGGTTGCACAGGGAGCTGCCATTCCCTGGGCTGGACAGGGAGCTGCCATTCCCTGCACTGGACAGGGAGCTGCCATTCCCTGGGTTGCACAGGGAGCTGCCATTCCCTGGGTTGCACAGGGAGCTGCCATTCCCTGGGCTGGACAGGGAGCTGCCATTCCCTGGATGGGACAGGGAGCTGCCATTCCCTGGGTTGCACAGGGAGCTGCCATTCCCTGGGCTGGACAGGGAGCTGCCATTCCCTGGGTTGGACAGGGAGCTGCCATTCCCTGCACTGGACAGGGAGCTGCCATTCCCTGGGTTGCACAGGGAGCTGCCATTCCCTGGATTGGACAGGGAGCTGCCATTCCCTGGGTTTGACAGGGAGCTGCCATTCCCTGGATGGGACAGGGAGCTGCCATTCCCTGGATGGGACAGGGAGCTGCCATTCCCTGGGATGGACAGGGAGCTGCCATTCCCTGGATGGGACAGGGAGCTGCCATTCCCTGGATGGGACAGGGAGCTGCCATTCCCTGGGTTGCACAGGGAGCTGCCATTCCCTGGATGGGACAGGGAGCTGCCATTCCCTGGGATGGACAGGGAGCTGCCATTCCCTGGATTGGACAGGGAGCTGCCATTCCCTGGATTGCACAGGGAGCTGCCATTCCCTGGATGGGACAGGGAGCTGCCATTCCCTGGGTTGCACAGGGAGCTGCCATTCCCTGGGCTGGACAGGGAGCTGCCATTCCCTGCACTGGACAGGGAGCTGCCATTCCCTGGGATGGACAGGGAGCTGCCATTCCCTGGGTTGCACAGGGAGCTGCCATTCCCTGGGTTGCACAGGGAGCTGCCATTCCCTGGGCTGGACAGGGAGCTGCCATTCCCTGGATGGGACAGGGAGCTGCCATTCCCTGGGTTGCACAGGGAGCTGCCATTCCCTGGGCTGGACAGGGAGCTGCCATTCCCTGGGTTGGACAGGGAGCTGCCATTCCCTGGGTTGCACAGGGAGCTGCCATTCCCTGCACTGGACAGGGAGCTGCCATTCCCTGGGCTGGACAGGGAGCTGCCATTCCCTGGATTGGACAGGGAGCTGCCATTCCCTGGGTTTGACAGGGAGCTGCCATTCCCTGGATGGGACAGGGAGCTGCCATTCCCTGGATGGGACAGGGAGCTGCCATTCCCTGGGATGGACAGGGAGCTGCCATTCCCTGGATGGGACAGGGAGCTGCCATTCCCTGGGATGGACAGGGAGCTGCCATTCCCTGGATTGGACAGGGAGCTGCCATTCCCTGGGCTGGACAGGGAGCTGCCATTCCCTGGATTGCACAGGGAGCTGCCATTCCCTGGGTTGCACAGGGAGCTGCCATTCCCTGGATTGGACAGGGAGCTGCCATTCCCTGGGCTGGACAGGGAGCTGCCATTCCCTGGGATGGACAGGGAGCTGCCATTCCCTGGATTGGACAGGGAGCTGCCATTACCTGGATTAGACAGGGAGCTGCCATTCCCTGGGCTGGACAGGGAGCTGCCATTCCCTGGATTGGACAGGGAGCTGCCATTCCCTGGATGGGACAGGGAGCTGCCATTCCCTGGGATGGACAGGGAGCTGCCATTGCCTGGGCTGGACAGGGAGCTGCCATTCCCTGGGTTGGACAGGGAGCTGCCATTCCCTGGGATGGACAGGGAGCTGCCATTCCCTGGGCTGGACAGGGAGCTGCCATTCCCTGGGATGGACAGGGAGCTGCCATTCCCTGGGATGGACAGGGAGCTGCCATGCCCTGGGATGGACAGGGAGCTGCCATGCCCTGGGTTGCACAGGGAGCTGCCATTCCCTGGGTTGGACAGGGAGCTGCCATTCCCTGGGTTGGACAGGGAGCTGCCATTCCCTGGGTTGCACAGGGAGCTGCCATTCCCTGGGTTGCACAGGGAGCTGCCATTCCATGGGTTGGACAGGGAGCTGCCATTCCCTGGGCTGGAGTGGAGCTGCAGGAGATGTTTGGTCACCTCCTCCAGGCCTGGGTGTGGCGTGGAACGGGGACATCTGAAATCTGCAGGTGTGAGGCTGAGGGGGCTGTGAAAGGGGGCTCCGAAATCCCATCACCCCTGCCCTGTGCTGTCCCTCAGAAATCCCATCACCTCTGTGCTGTCCCACACAAATCCCATCACCCCTGCCCTGTCCCACACAAATCCCACCGCCCCTGCCCTGCCCTGTCCCTCAGAAATGCCCCTGCCCCGGTGTTAAGGTGCCACACAACCCTGATATCAGAGATCAGCGTTTACAAACCCCAGGATTTCCGACGAATAACCCCAAATTCCAGCTTGCTGGACCCTGCTGGTCCTGACCTGCAGGATGCTGAGGGGCTTTGGAGCTGCAGGGAGGAGCTGGAGGAATTCCCACCTGGGAACTGGGGCAGCAGCCAAGCCCCTGGTGAGGCAGCAGGTGCAAACCTCAGCCTTTAAAATCCACCCTTCCTTATGAATGAATCTCAATTCCAGTGAAACACCAGAGCGAAGCCGATATTTGAGCGTCAGCAGGAACTCGCAGCTCTCCCTGTCTGCTCTGCCTGCGGCGGAGCTCTCGCGAGTTTCGGGTTCTTTTTTTTTTTTTTGTTTGCTTTGTTTTTGTTTTGGGTTCGGGTTTCTTTGGTAATAAAAGGGCAGCTGTTGTGCTAAACGATCGCCGGTAGTTTACTGTTACTGAACTATTACCGCTGAGTGCTCCGCGGAGCTTTGTGAAATACTCTGAAATATCTTTATCACGTAATATATGCATACATTTAAGATTTAAACGCGCTGTACCCGGTGCTGCTTTTTCAAACGTTTAACACGGATCCTGACGTTTTAATGGAGTGCTGTAGATGTTCCCCAGGAATATCTGCCTGAGCTCCAAGGGTTTATTTACCGCCGGGGCTTTTAATGGAAATGTAAAACCATTTATCTCCCGGGCAGCACGCATTCCCACATCAAACCCAGGAGCCGTGAGGGCTCCGGGAGCGGGAGAGGCTGTTTTACATCGGTTTGTGTATTTATGGGGCTGGAACGGGCGGGATAATGGGGCTGCAGTAAAAGAGCCCGGCAAGGCCGGCTGAGGGACAGCCTGACATGAATCCTCAGGGTGGGGTGGCTCAAAAGCAGCCTGAGTTTGTCCAGGTGTTGGGGAAGATGGAAAAGGAAAGCCTTACAGATATGACTGCTCAGGTTTGGAGAATATGAAACCTATAAGTGGAATAGAATTAAAAGCAAGTTTCGATGTCTAAAGCCTCAGTCACTGGACAGCTGGACCCCACCTGTCCCCTCTGTCCCTGCACCAGCCACCCCAAACCAGTGGCACTTCCAGCCCTGCTCCCCTCCCCTCCCCTCAGCAGCATCTCCTGCTGCCTCTGCTGCTGATTTTGTCCATTTTGGAGCCCTCGGGGGCTCTCCAGCCCCTGCCCATCTCCCCTTTATTGGACACCGGGGTTTTCTTCCAGCAGGAAAAAACCTGTTTGTTTTCCTTCTGAGACTTGGCTCGTTGTGAATAAATCAATACAGCCAGGAGGTAGCGAGGTCATGAAATAGAAATGCTGGAGCAAAGCACTTCTGAATTAGATTGCTAAACCGAAAAGAAAAAAAAAAAAAAAAAAAAAAAAAAAAAGGAAGGAGATAACTTTGTAGTTCCCCTGAATAGATAATTCCTTTTTATACAGACATGTGCTCTGGGGCCTCTCCGGTTTTGATCTGCTGCTTTGCAGCGCTGCCTGTTTTTCCCCGGCCCTGTTGTCAGGAACGTTTTTAATTTTGAACGCTCGAACATGAAAGGAAGGAGTTTGCGAGGCTTTATCGCCGTGTTTGTCATCGCGGGGACGATGGTGCGGGTCCTGCGGGGCCCGGGGAGGTTGGCAGCCAGGGAGGGAGGGCTGAGCCAGCCGGAGAACCCAGCAGCGGTGACACTGAAACGTTTTCATGGTTCGGGGAATGTTCTGCCCCCGGGCACGGGGATCAACACCTTTTTTAATTGTAAACTTTAAACTTTAATTGTAAACTCCCCGTTAAAGGAGGCAGCGGGGAGCTGTGAGCCGGGTGCTTGTTGCGTTTAGTACTGCGCGTTCCCTAACTGACAATTCGTATTTCTGGAGATTTTGGGGTTAAATGCTGTTTGCGGTGTGCCCAAAAAATGATCCCTAAGCGAATCTGAAGGGTGTTCAGTGACCCCTCAGGCCTCTCCCAGCCCAGCTCGTTCTGTGATTCCGGTAAGATCCTGTAAGGTCCTGGAAGGTCTCACAGTTACATCCCTGGGTTTCTCCCATCTGGAGGCTGCTGAGGAAGGATCAGGAGCATCTTCAGGTATCGCTGATCCCCCAGAAGGCGAGAGAGCAGTGAAATTACAGCCTCGGGAGGCTCCGGTTTCAATTACCCAAAGCTTCCTGCGATGATTTCCTTATCTCCGAGCGTTTCCTACACAGATGCGATCCCGCCTGCCAGGGCAGCGTCAGCAAAACCCTGCGAGCACCATCAGCAGCAGGAGCCTTATCTAGAGAGGGGTTTTCAGCGTCAGCAGCACTTTGATTACTGCCCGGTCTCTGTATCCTCCAACTCGGAGCTGTCCAGCAAAACAAAAAGCGGGGCTCGGCTGCTCCCCTGCCCCACTGAGCTTTGTAAGGATGGGGTTGGAGCTGGGCAGGATCGTCTGTCCCTGCTCACCGTGTGTGTGTGTGTGTGTGTGTGTGTGTGTGTGTGTGTGTGTGTGTGTGTGTGTGTGTGTGTGTGTGTGTGTGTGTGCTCTGTCCCGCTCCCACTCCTAATGACCTTTGGGCAATTAATGCTGATTTGTCCATCGTTTGTGCACGGAGATTAAAAGAGACCCACCCCTAATGGCCTTTGGGCAATTAATGCTGATTCCTCCATCGTTTGTGCACGGAGATTTGTCGCAGACGACATAAAGAATAAAGAACTCACCCCCACACCTTGCCATGTCCCAGGCGGAAAAGAGAGAACTTTATTTACATTTATTGTAAATAATTGTAAATAATCCTCCTCAATATTGTAAATAATCCACCTCGATATTGTAAATAATCAACATTTATTGAACTCCAGCAGTGACCGTGGATTGGAGGAAGAAAATCTTCTTCTCCAACCACACTGGACAACCCAACAGCCCATCCACAGCCTCCTCCTTGTGAGAAGAATGTAAACATTGCTGGATTTTACAATAACAAGAGGCTTGTTTGTACAAAAGTGTATCTGACTCCAAAAACACCGAAGGCTAAAAATCAGACTTTTACAAACTCCTTAAATGGGACAGAGGAGAACGGCAAAACCCAGACAACAGAGATTAAAAAAGACCCACCCCCAATGAACTTTGGGCAATTAATGCTGATTTGTCCATCATTTGTGCATGGAAAGGAAAAAGGACCCACCCCTAATGACTTTCGGGCAATTAATGCTGATTACTTCATCGTTTGTGCATGGGGATAGAAAGGAGTGCTCCAGCTCATGGCAGACACTCCAAAAATAAGGATGAAGACCAAGTTATTCGAGATCTGCTGGTGTCTTTAGGAAGCAGACAAGGCACCATTAGCAGTGGCATTTTTAGGAATGGCTCCTCATCCCGGGGATCCAAAATAGCCCGGCTGAGTCAGTTCCTTGCCCACCTCACCACTATAAATTGATGCACACACCCCGGCTGTCACCTCTCCCTTTATTTTAATTTAAACCCATCTTAATTGCATTTTGACTCACCCCCCTCCGATTCTGGCCTGATTCCCCTCTCTGGATCCTCCATCACTTTGGGATTTCAGAGGGAACAGAGCTCCAGGTTTAACACATTCCAGAGGAGGAGCTGCGGCCACAAACGAGGAATTCTCCCCTGGCTGGTGAAGGTTTGTGCAGTAAACTGCACAAATTTCCCCTGCAGGCACAGAGAAGGGGCGTGAGCAGCTCTGGAGGTCTCAGCTGATCCCTCTGGCCACCAGCAGAGTCTCCCCTCGGAACAGAGCCTCCTCCAGCCTCCTCCAGCCTCCCCGGGCTGATTTATGGGTTAGTCAGCGTGTCAGATTCCTGTAATGAGATTATATATTCAACCTAATGAAGGAAAAATCTGCTTACCAGCCCGGTGTGACAGCGCTGTGATTAAATGATTCAGGAGCAGGGTTCTCTCGGTGGATTAATTTAAAAAAATAAAATAAAAAAAAAATAAAAATAAAAAATGCAGCAGGTAGAGCTGCCCTGCTCCGGGTGTCGTGAGGGGCTCAGGTGCAGGATTAATGCCTCGTGATGGTGTTGATAAAACAGTGATAATAAAGGCAGGGAGGAGTGTGTGCAGCCCTCGGGGCTGTGTTAAACCCCCCAGAGATCCGTGCTGGTGGAGCCTTCCCCTCCTGGCTGGACAGGAAGATAAAAGTGTGACAGAGGAACCTGCCCTGCCCATCCCCAATCCCCATCCTCGTGAGGAAGGTTCCTCCAGCTCGAATTTTTAGGAGCAGGAGTTCCACGTCAGAGGAAGGTGAGCAGGGACAGAAAAAAGCTTTTGCTGCTTTTCCACCTGAGAGAGGGAGAGAGAAAAACATCCCCACGGAGTGTGCCCCAGGAACCCTTTGTGCTGCCCCGAGTCACCCTCCCCACCTCAAACCCTGGAGGTTTTCTCTGGCCTCAGGAAGCCCCTGGCTGTCCCCTGCGAGGAGCTGGCACTGTCCCTGAGGTGTGGCTGTGTCTGGGACTGACCGGGGGGGCACGGGCCGTGCTCACAGGGTGCAGAGCATCACCCCAAAGCAGGGACCCCCTTTGCTGAGCCCCCGAGCTCTCACTGTGCCCACAAGGCCTGGGAGCTGCCTCGGCTGTTAAATCGGGTGGGGATCTCAGACAAAGGCAACAAAAAGAGCCCAAAATTCCCTCCCAGGTCTCGGGAATGCCCAGCAGAGCAACTGGCGAGGAGCTCTCGGTGGATGAGCTGGGATGAGCTTTGTTTTTCAGGGAGAAGAGTTCTCTGGCTCCCATAATCTGCCCAGGCTCGGGGCGTTGAGCTGATTTGACTCTGATAATGCCATAAGCTGCCCTGTGCTAATTGCTCTCTGTAATTGGGACGAGCTGATGATGATGCTAATTGGGCTGCTGCCACCCCGGGAGGGGCCCAGTTAACCCCTGCCTGCCCGGAGCTGCAGACCCCGATGTGATCAGCCCTCCTTGGAAACAGAGCCTGGGGAGGGGTCAGCTCTGAGCAGAGTGAATTCCAGAGGAAAACACCCAGATCTTTTCCTACAGACCTACAGCATTTTACAGCAGGTTTAGAGTCTGCTTCCAGATGATCAGAGTAACTCTGAAAAGGCTTTAATCCTGTTACAAGCAGTTGTGTGAGCTCCACGGCGAGGGAAGTGAGACTCTGAGGAGTTCTGAGTTTGCTCTCCAGACTCTGCAGTCCACAGACCCCACAGCTCACCCCAGCAGGGGAGCTGTTTTAGGTTCTTGGCTGCTTTTATTTTCCCCTGGTTGCTTTGTGAGTGTTTGTGCGGGGGCTGAAGTTTCCCAAAGGTTACCTCCCTGCCAGCGACAAACATCTTTTGTCATCACGACTCCTTTCAATGTATTTTTATCCCATAAATCCGTCCCTGGGTTCTCCATCTGCTGAGGCAGAGCAGGGGATGGCCTCGGATAAACCTGGTTTTCTTCAGGGACGGGGGGAGCTGGAAGGAGGGGAGCCCTGGCAGTGCCACCCTCCCTGAGAAATCAGGGTTTGATCTCCCGTCCCGGCACTTTGGGTGTTTGTGTTCCGTCTGTTTGATGTTCTCCCTTTGCTGGGATCATCATTCCTGAAAGGCTCTGCTTTAATGGGAATGTTTTCATGTTCTCTGCTCACCAAACTCCGCCTTCCCCAGGCTCAGCAAACACGGGGTGGGTGTGTGCTCCCTCCCAGGGTGACAGGAACTTCCCTCTCGCCACCCCAAAAACCCCCCTGGCCCGAGGAGAGCCAAAATTTATAAACACACTTGTGAAATAATGAACTCTGGGTGTGCTGGCCGTGTTTGTCATTTCTCTGCCCATTTCACTGCACAGAAAGTGTGTTCACCATCGAACTCCTGTCACTTGATTTATGCCCAGGCGGCCGCTCCATAATTTAAATTGAATTCCTAATTTCTTCGCTGAAACCCCCTCGGATAATTACTGCTCAGGTTAACTGCAGAGGGGGAGCTGAACGGGGAGTGGATTAGCTGGTTGTTCTGTGCCTTAGACCACAGGAAAAGGGAACACAGTCCAGGGGATATTGTCCAGGGAAGGCTTTGGCTTGGCTAGAAAAGGTCTGGCATGGCTGGAACAGAGTCCCAGGGATATTGTCCAGGGAAGGGTTTGGCATGGCTGGAACACAGTCCAGGGATATTGTCCAGGGAAAGGTCTGGCATGGTTGGAAAAGGTTTGGCATGGCTGGAACACACTGCCAGGGATATTGTCCAGGGAAGGCTTTGGCTTGGCTGGGAAGGGTTTGGAATGGTTGGAACACACTCTGAGGGTTACTGTCCAGGTAGGGTTTGGCATGGCTGGAAAAGGTTTGGTGTGGCTGGAACACATTCCCAGGGTTACTGTCCAGGGAAAGGTTTGGCATGGCTGGAACACATTCCCAGGGTTACTGTCCAGGGAAAGGTCTGGAGTGGTTGGAACACACTCCCAGAGATATTGTCCAGGGAAAGGTTTGGCATGGCTGGGAAGGGTTTGGCATGGTTGGAGCATATTCCCAGGGTTACTGTCCAGGGAAGGGTTTGGAATGGTTGGAACACACTCCCAGGGTTACTGTCCAGGGAAAGGTTTGGAATGGTTGGAACACACTCCCAGGGTTACTGTCCAGGGAAAGGTTTGGAATGGTTGGAACACACTCCCAGGGTTACTGTCCAGGGAAAGGTTTGGCATGGTTGGAACACATTCCCAGGGTTACTGTCCAGGGAAAGGTTTGGAATGGTTGGAACACATTCCCAGGGTTACTGTCCAGGGAAAGGTTTGGAATGGTTGGAACACACTCCCAGGGTTACTGTCCAGGGAAAGGTTTGCCATGGTTGGAACACACTCCCCGGGTTCTGGCGTGGCTGGATTTAGCACAGCTGCTTGGTCCCTGCTCCCGAGCTGTGCCCAGCCCCCTGCAGGCACAGGGGAAGTGTCCCCTGGCTGGGAGGGAGGGTTGGGCACAGGAGGTCAGGGGGATGGCAGAGGGATCACAGAGCTCCAACCCTTTCCCCATGTTCAGTGTGAGATGAGTGGTGCTGAACCTCGCCCTCAGGTCACTCACATTGGCACAGCCGTGCCAAATCAGGATTTAATCCCACAGCCACCGTGCAGGAGGAGGTGCCCCAGACCTTGGAGCCTTTCCCAGGTGAGTTTGCAGCCCTTGGCCGGGATGTGCAGGGCTGGATCCATCCCAGCAAAGCCGGGAGTGCTGCTGTGGAGGGGAATCTGCTGCCTGGCACCCGACGTAATTGGCTCTGATGGTCAACGTTTGCAGATTTGTTTAGGAACTGGAAAATGTACAAATTGCAGCCCATCTGCGCAGAGCTGAGTGCTAATGAATGCCTGCAGCTACCACAGCCATAAGCTCATTACCACAAAGTTCCAAGTCCTTCCACAAGTTGCTAAACAAGGTTATTCATCTGAAGGGAGTGGAGAAGGGAGTCTGACTGCGGGGCACAGCCAGAGCTCCTCCGGATCTAGAAAAGCTGTTAAAACAACCCCCCTCCCCGTTCTTTGGTCTTTTAATAGAATCTGTTGATTTTATTCCTATTTTTAATTTTGCTCTCCTGCGACAGCAGCTTGGCTGTTTTCTGTTGGTGTTTGGAGTGGAGAGGCGCCTCGCACAGTGCTGGGTGTGCTCGGGGCCGTGGGGTGGTGAGCTGGAGAAGATGGATTGGAGCACATCACAGGCAGCCTTTCAGGGGGTTTATGGACCGTGGCAGCCAACACTAATGGCCCCTGTTCTCAGGGTGTTTGTGTCAGCTGGGAATCTGTTATGATGACTCGGCTCTTCCTCTCCGTGCCGTGTCAGGCAATTTCATCTTCCTGATTCTTCACAAAAAGAAAAAGTGGAATGAATAATGTTTATTATCTATTTTATAGAGCTGGTAGTTGTCCAAGTGTTTGACCATCCAGTGCGTGGTGCAGAGCAATGTGTAAAAATATTTCCTATTCTCTCTCAGCTGAGATTTTTACTCCATGTTCCTTGAGGGAAAATCAGCTTTTCTAAGTTACCAGCCAAAGGAGGCCCTTGCCCATCCAATTAACAGCACCCTGAGGTGCCTTTGGCCTGCTCCACCTTTCCCTGTGCTCCTCCCTGCCAGGTGGAGTGGCTGAAGAACGAGGAGCCCATCGACTCCAACCTGGACGAGAACATCGACACCAGGGCCGACCACAACCTGATCATCCGCCAGGCGCGCCTGTCCGACTCGGGCAACTACACCTGCATGGCCGCCAACATCGTGGCCAAGAGGAGGAGCCTGTCAGCCACCGTGGTGGTCTATGGTCAGTGACAGGGGGGTCTGTGGTCAGTGACAGGGGCTGGGGGTCCATGGTCAGTGACAGGGGGGTCTATGGTCAGTGACAGGGGCTGGGGGGGGTCTATGGTCAGTGACAGGGGCTGGGGGGTCCATGGTCAGTGACAGGGCCTGGGGGTCCATGGTCAGTGACAGGGGGGTCTATGGTCAGTGACAGAGGGTCTGTGGTCAGTGACAGGGGGTCTATGGTCAGTGACAGGGGCTGGGGGTCTCTGGTCAGTGACAGGGGCTGGGGGCAGGGGGGGCTATGGTCAGTGACAGGGGGGTCTATGGTCAGTGACAGGGGGGTCTGTGGTCAGTGACAGGGGGGTCTATGGTCAGTGACAGGGGCAGGGGGCAGGGGGGGCTATGGTCAGTGACAGGGGGGTCTATGGTCAGTGACAGGGGCAGGGGGCAGGGGGGTCTGTGGTCAGTGACAGGGGCTGGGGGTCTATGGTCAGTGACAGGGGCAGGGGGGCTGTGGTCAGTGACAGGGGCTGGGGGGTCTATGGTCAGTGACAGGGGGGTCTATGGTCAGTGACAGGGGCTGGGGGTCTATGGTCAGTGACAGGGGCAGGGGGGGGCTGTGGTCAGTGACAGGGGCTGGGGGTCTATGGTCAGTGACAGGGGGGTCCATGGTCAGTGACAGGGGCTGGGGGGTCTATGGTCAGTGGCAGGGGGGGTCTATGGTCAGTGACAGGGGCTGGGGGGTCTATGGTCAGTGGCAGGGGGGTCTGTGGTCAGTGACAGGGGCTGGGGGTCTATGGTCAGTGACAGGGGGGTCCATGGTCAGTGACAGGGGCTGGGGGGTCTATGGTCAGTGGCAGGGGCAGGGGGGGTCTATGGTCAGTGACAGGGGCTGGGGGGTCCATGGTCAGTGACAGGGGCTGGGGGTCTATGGTCAGTGACAGGGGCTGGGGGGTCTATGGTCAGTGGCAGGGGGGTCTATGGTCAGTGACAGGGGCTGGGGGGTCTATGGTCAGTGACAGGGCCTGGGGGTCCATGGTCAGTGACAGGGGGTCTATGGTCAGTGACAGGGGGGTCCATGGTCAGTGACAGGGCCGGGGGCAGGGGGGTCTGTGCCTGCCCCGCTGTGATCTCCACCCACCCCAACCTGGCGCAGGTGGGATCCTTTCCCACTGGGAGGGGTTTGGGTTTGGTGCTGGGGTGTCCCACACCACACAAAGCAATGACACCCACATGCTGAGATGTCCAAGGCAGGAAAGAGGCAGTTTATTTACAAACTTCAACATTTATAGAATTCCAGCAGTGACCGTGGACTGGAGGAAGAAAATCTTCCTCTCCAACCACACTGGGCAACCCAACAGTCCATCCACAGCCTCCTCCTTGTGAGAAGAATGTAAACATGGTTAGATTTTACAATAACAAGAAAATTACTGATGTAAAATCGTGTTTGACTCTATTGCAAAAGGAGACAGCCCATCAAGAGTCTCTTCTTTACAAGGAGAATGCAAACATGGTTAGATTTTACAATAATGAGAAAGCTGTTGATGTAAAATCGCGTCTGACTCCATTGCAAACGGCAAACACAGAAGGCTGAAACAGAACTTTAGAAAAACTCCTTAAGGAGCCCGAGGAGAGCAGCAAAAAGCTCAGACAGCACTGGGGGGGCTCTGGCCCAGCCCCACAGCCCCCCTCACTGCCGTGTCTTGCAGTGAACGGCGGCTGGTCCTCGTGGACGGAGTGGTCGAGCTGCAACGCGCGCTGCGGCCGGGGCTGGCAGAAACGCTCGCGCACCTGCACCAACCCCGCGCCCCTCAACGGCGGCGCCTTCTGCGAGGGCATGTCCGTGCAGAAAATCACCTGCACCTCCCTCTGCCCCGGTGAGTGCCCCGTGAGAGGGAGGGCCTGGGGGGACACGTTTGTGGGGCGGGATTCCCACATTTGGGCTGGGAGCATCGGGAAGGGAGGTGGGGAGGGAAGGGAAGGGAAGGGAAGGGAAGGGAAGGGAAGGGAAGGGAAGGGAAGGGAAGGGAAGGGAAGGGAAGGGAAGGGAAGGGAAGGGAAGGGAAGGGAAGGGAAGGGAAGGGAAGGGAAGGGAAGGGAAGGGAAGGGAAGGGAAGGGAAGGGAAGGGAAGGGAAGGTGCAGCCCCGTTTGGGCTGAGCCCGCCGCGGGTGTGAGTGCGGTGCCAGGCACCTGTGGCCGGGCTGGAACCTGCCCTGGCACCACCAAAACAGAGCCAGCACAGCCTCAGGGCAGAGATCAGGGACCTGGGTGGGGGTCTGGGCTTAGTTTAGAGAGGGGAGCTGATGTTTGACAACACCAGAAAGCGCAACGCAGACCCCTGAGCTGAGAGCTTTGTTAAAAGAGTTCTTTATCTTGCAAAAGTTCGCTCTGAAGGGTATTAGGCGTGGAGCTGGGGAGGAGGGAGCTGAGAGCGGCGCTGCCGCAGGGCCGGCCGGTGGCAGAGCGGAGCTGGCCGTGTTTGACCGTGTTCCCCCTGCCCCTCGCAGTGGACGGGAGCTGGGAGGCGTGGAGCGAGTGGTCGGTGTGCAGCCCCGAGTGCGAGCACCTGCGGGTGCGCCAGTGCGCCGCGCCCGCGCCCCGCAACGGCGGCCGGCACTGCCCGGGGCTGAGCCAGGAGTCCGAGAACTGCACCGAGGGGCTCTGCATCCAAGGTGAGCTCCTGCAGTCTTCCCCCTCCCCTCTGCCCCCCCCTGGCCGGCTGCCAGCTCAGATTTGGGGAGTTTTGGGCGAGGAGATCTTCAGGAGAGGGGAAGGGCTCAGCTGGGCTGGAGTGTCCTGTGCCTGCTGCTCCTTCCCTCTCCAGGTGTGACCCTGCCTCTCCTTCACGGCTCCAGCTGTCCCCGTGTCCTTGTGTCACGTTGTTTTTGGGGCTGTGATTGCTTTCTCAGCTGCCAGGAATTGCTGCAATTACCCTATTTTTTAAAAAAAAAAAATCTTTTCTCCCCTGTTCGTCTTCCAGTTCTGTGCCTTTCCTGCTCTGCTTCTCATCCCGTGGGGAATTGTGGAGGAAAGGCAGCCCTGAGCCACAGCAAACCAATCTCTTGGAGGTCTTTTTTTATCAGGCACAACTCATTAACTTTGCTCCTTCTGTGAGGCAAAAATAGAAACATTCCTTTGGCTAACAAATAAGGGCTGAGCTGAGCGGAGGAGGGGGATGGAGGGTGCCAGGGAGGAGCCAGCCTGGGAACATCCTGAACCTTGGGGTGAGTGTTCAGACCTGGAGGCAGTGAGGGAAATGGAGATAAAATGGATCAGCTCTGAGGGTCTCTGTTCCATCCCTGATTGGAGAGCTTGGGATAACCCCAAGATCCCACACGGGAACATCCTGATCTTGGGATGAGTGTTCAGACCTGGAGGCAGGGAATGAAATGGGGATAAAAAGGATCAACTCTGAGGTTCTTTGTCCAGTCCCTGACAGGAGAGTTTGGAAATAACCCCAAAACCCCACACAGGAACATCCTGGTCCTTGGGATGAGCGTTCAGACCTGGAGGCAGGGAATGAAATGGGGATGAAATGGATCAGCTCTGAGGTTCTTTGTTTGGTCCCTGAGCAGAAAGCTTGGGAATAACCCCAAGATCCCACACAGGAACATCCCAGTGCTGCCTTTGGCCTTGGATCCCCCGGGTGGTCCTGTCCTTACTCAGGAGCAGCTGGAAGAGCTTTTCCCTCAGGGAATTCCTCCTGGGGCTTGTAGCACTGGTGTGGATCCAAACTTGGACGCAGGAGGAGGATTCCTGTGGGGTCTGAGGGAGATGAAAGGTTTCCAGGGCTGCCAGATCCATTCCCTGGGGTGCAAAGGTCACTCTGGCCCCAGACAGTCCCAGTGCCTCAGCGCTTCCCTGCACCTTTGTTCTCTCTGTGTTTATTCCCTCCCAGTATTCCCAGCTGGATGCTTTGCCAGGGTGGATTTCTCTCTCTCTCCTGCAGAGGTGAAAGCTTTCTCTTTGCTTAATAAAAGAGAGGGTTTGTTTTTTTGGTTTTTTTTGGGTTTTTTCGAGAGGTTTTTGTTTTACTTTTATCTGCTTGCTTTCAAGTTATTTCTCCCGACTTCAAAACCGATTGATTTCCTCTCCCAGCGCCCACAACCAAAACAAACAAACGAGGCCACCAGGGCTGACCTGCAAACACGTTTTTGGCTAATGCACCCCGAATAATCACAGAACAACCACAAATCCTCTCGTTTTCCATCCTCCCAGCAGCTCTGCTGCTGTTGCCAGGAGGCTCCTGGATCCAGGGCTCTCCCTTTCCATGGGAAATGCAAAATCTGCTTTTCCCTGTGCAGATGGGGGCAGACAGCCCCTGCCAGCAGCAGGGAAGGGTTTGCTCCACTGCAGGCTCAGCTCTCACCCTCCTCTCTGGGTGTTTTTGTGCCTCATTTTCCTGCCAAACCAACGGCAGCCTTGGGCAGGGAAAACACCAGCTCATCCCAAAGCCAAAATCCAACAGCTTTCTGGGTTAAGTTTTTCTAAACTGACAAACATTAAAGTGAAGAGAGGGAGCCTCCTAATCCACCTGAGTCTCCCAGTTTTAGGATTTGCTTTGGCAGGTTGTAGGTTATAAATGGTGACTCGAGTGCTTGGCATGAGGGAGGCAGAGGAGGCTCATTTTTGAGCCCCACAGAAAACCCCTTTTTACCCCGAATTTCCATCTCTTGGGGGCACGTGGCTGTGTGTGTTCATACACAAACAGAGAGCTGCCGTTATTGGGGGGATTTAGGTAAAAAAATGGGAATAAATGGGCATTTTTGGTCCTTACAACCAATTCAAGTGCCCATCACCAGCCTCTCCCTACATCAAACACACAAAGGAATCATTAATTCTGACCTGAGTCTCTCTGCCAATGATCCACTGCAAGGTATTGAACTTCCTTCTTGCTGAGGTGTAAATAAACAACAGCACCCAATAGAGCCAACAAATAACCTGAATTAACCAAGTGAGAAATTGCTGCGGAGGAACTTCCTGAAAGGGATTTAGGAGGGAAAAAAAAAAAAAAAAAAAAGAAAAAAAAGAAGATGAAGAGAAAAACACGGACAACATAAAATATTCATATTGTCAGCAAACGAGGAGAAAATGTTTCATTTATGGAGTGAGACAGAAGCAATATAGGAAATAGATCTGCTCCATGTAAATTTATTAAGTGCAACTTTCTCTCTCTCTCTCCCCCTCAGATATAAAAACCTCTTCATGAAATAAAATCCCAAAGTAAGTTCTTTTTTTTTTTTTTTTTTTCCCTCTTGTAAATATGATTTCCCTCATCTCCTCTGCTGTTTGGGTTATTTGTTTAGGAGCTAAGTAGGAGCCAAGGTTTTATGAGGAGGCTTTAGCATCTGCTGGAAGCATCTTTGGCATCACCCAGGGTCAGTGTGAGCCAGGGCAGAGCTCATCCTCAGCAATTTGGGAGCCTTGGCTGCAGGCTCGGCTTGGATCCATCTCTGGGGCTCCTGGAGTCAGGGAAAAAGGGAATCAGTGCAAGAATTTGGGGTTCTTGGTGCAGCTGTGGTTCTGCTGCTGGCTCAGGGCTCGCTCAGCTCCCTCCTGGCTCAGCTGGAGGTGTTTCTGTGCCTGTCCCTGTGCCTGGGGATCACCCCAGGGCTGCTCTGGGGCTTCATCCTGCACCTGCAGCTCGGCACAACCCTGCAGCCCTGGTCGGTGCTGGGATGTTTGGGTTTCTCTGAAACTTTTCCCAGAGAGTTTTCTGCCAACCACAGACACGTTTTTCTAACCTGTACCTTTGTTTACATCCCTTTCCCTCGGAGGGACTTCTCCTTGCTGTCCCTCTGACTTGACCAATGTATTTGAGGAAGTTTGCCTGTCTCCCACCCCTTGGGTGGTTCTTTGTAAAACAGCACAAAGGGAAGAAATTCCCAGGGTAATCAACAATTTGAAGTCATTTCAGCCTTCTGAAAAGTTCGGAGTCCGTGTCGTTGTGATCTTGAACGGAGTCATTTTCTGCCAAGCACAGACACGTTTTTCTAACGGGGACCTTTGTTTGCATTCCTGTCCCCGGGAGGGACTTCTCCTTGCTGTCCCTCTGCTCTGACCGACGTGACTGAAGGAGTTTGTCTGTGTTTCACCCCTTGGGTTGTTCTTTGTAAAACAGCACAAAGGGAAGAAATTCCTGGGCCATAAAGTTTTGGAGTCGTTGTCAGCCCTCTGACCTCAGGAGTCGGTGTCGTTGTGATCCTGAACAGCGTCACAACCCCGACAGGGACAAGGGACAGGGGGACAGGGAAGGGCCTGGAGCTGTGCCAGGGCAGGACGGCAGCAGGCAAGGGTTTGCTGCACTGCAGGCTCAGCCTGACCCTCCTCTCTGGGTGTTTTGTGCCTCATTTTCCTGCAAAACCAACAGCAACCTCGGGCAGGGAAAACACCCCAGCTCATCCCAAAGCCAAAATCCGACAGTTTTCTGGGTTAAGTTTTTTCTAAATTTAAACTTTCTGGGGAGCTGGGAGAACCTCAGGGATCCCCTGCCCAGACCCCAGGATCTCCTCTCCCTGCTGGAGCCAGGGCCCTGCACAGCCCTGTTAAATGAGATAATTTAATCAATTACCGCTCCTAATGCACTAAACCAAATGTTTCATTTTCTGCTCCTGCACATCTTAAATTATCTTCAGGTGCTGGATGAAACTTAATCATAGTTAATAGAAACTTCATTAGCATCAAATGCGCTTTCAATAAATGTTGTGTAACAGTGGCAGGAGGTGCAGTGACGAATGGGCTGCAATTAGCACAAAGAGGGAGCCAGAAAGGGATAAAAACTCGTGGTGCCTGCCAGGCTCCCTCCCGCCCCTGGGCCGGGAGGATGCAGCTCATTAAGGAATAATTGGTGGGCTAGAAATGTTTGCTTTGTTTGTTTGGTTGGTTTTCATTTTGTTCCCTTCTGGGAAAAAAATTAAAATAAAAAAATAATTAAAATAAAATAAAGTAAAGTAAAGTAAAATAAAATAAAATAAAATAAAATAAAATAAAATAAAATAAAATAAAATAATAAAAGCCCCTCTCCCCCAAATTTCCCTGAATCCTTCCCTTAATTTCTAACCTCCCACGGAAGGAATTCTCCAAAAGAAAAGATCAGGAGGTGAAGAGGTAAAAATTACTTTAAAAAACCTCCAAGCAGTGGTTGTTTCTAAAGAAACACCAAAACCCTAAATCAAAAAGAAAGGCTCCTTCCTCATGGTGTTCCATGGGAATAATTCGAGGAATACCGAGTCACACTGGGTTTGCCCTTTCAGCAGAAAGCTGTTTAAAAACCCAATAAATGCTGAAAAAAACCCCAAACAACAAGCAAAAAACCCCCACTAAATGCTGAGAAGGATCCTTTGCCTCTGATCTCTGTGTCCCCCTGGGGTTTTTCGGGGCAGTTCTGGGGTCACCCAGGTGGCTCTGACAGGAGCTCCACGGAACAGAGCAACTTTGTTCCAGGGGAGGAACCTTGGGAGGAACTCCTGGGAGAGCTTTGCATCATAAAATTTATAGACCAGAGTCCAGTCCAAGCTCTGGAGACAGTTCAGACAAAAGAAAATTCCTCTCCTCAGAAAGATTTTGCTTGAGTCAAACCGCTCCCATTTGGTTTTTTGGTTTGGTTTGGGGTTTTGGTTGGTTGGTTGGTTGGTGGTTGGGGTTTTTTTGTGGGTTTTTTTTTGAGTTTTTGGGGGTTTTTTGTTTGTGGGTTGGGTGGGACGCTGGAACCTCGTGGCTGGGGAGTGGGGCTGAGAGTTTTCTGTTCAGGATGTCTGAACCAAACCTTTGATTTTATTTTTGGTAAATTCAGTCGTTCCCAGCGCCTGGGGCAGAGTTTGGGGCTCCTGGTGCTGCCCCTCCTGGGGCATTTCCCTGCTGGGAGGGAGCTGTGGGTGCCCAGCCCCTCCCCAGGACACCCAGCTGGGGCTGCTGGAGCTTTTCAGTCGCTTCCTCTTTGCAGGGAAGTGTTGAGTCCAGGAAATGCTGCCCAGAGGTGCTCGTTCCTTTCATCTCCACACTCCGAAGCCCCGTGTTCGTTTTTCCAAACTCAGCTGAAATTAAATTATCTGACTTTCAGCAGAAAAGCACAACAGAAGCCTCCTCCCAAACAGTAATTAAGCAATTTCCATAATTGGCTATTTATTAAACGCTGATTTTAACTTTTCACCCTATTTCTGTTCTCTGCAGCTCGTTCACTGACACTGAGCACTCTGCATTTCCCAGTTATTTTTCGCTGCTCTCCTTGGCCGTGATTAAATCCAATTCCTGTTCCCGGGGCTCTGCCGGGCAGGGGGAGCCCCCAGCAGCACCCAGACCGTGCCCAGGGGGGGCTCTGGGGTCTCTCCCTCACCCCGGAGCTGGGAATTCAGGGAAACACCCCAGGGGAGGTGCCAGGTGATTTAATCTCACGGGGCAGGGTCCCAAATCCCAGCAGATGGAGGAGAGAGCAGGAGGGGATATCCCAGTGATGGAATTTTGCAGGCTTCGTTTGGATCCGCTCTGTGAATTCCTTCTCTTTGCTGGGACAGTTTGGAGCCGTGGGAAGTTGGTTTGGGGTTCCTGGCTGGGGGGTTTGGGTCTCCAGCAGCTCCCGGAGCCTGGGGGTGCCCCCGGGGATGTGGGAGCTCCTCAGCTGGGCTGGGGTGGAGCTGCTGCTGATCCCGAAGCTCCCCCAGCAGAGGGAGGGAGGGGAATGGCCTGTGTCCCCCCATGTCCTTGTGTCCTTCTCTGTGCCCATGTCCCCCCATGTCCTTGTGTCCCTCTGTGTGCCCATGATGTTCCCCCCTGTGTTCTCCATGTCCCCATGTCCCCATGCTGCCCATGTCCCCTGTCCCATGTCCCGTGTCCCACAGCTGAGGCTGAGGCTGTTGTGTCCCCCGTCCCATGCCTCCTGTCCCATGTCCGCCTGTCCCCCTGTCCCCCTGTCCCCGTGTCCCCATGCCCCTCAACTGAGCCGTTGTGTCCCCATGTCTCCTGTCCCACGTCCCCCTGCCCCCTGCCCCCTGCCCCGGGCTGAGCTGTTGTGTCCCGGTGTCCCCCTGTCCCCATGCCCCCCTGTCCCCTGTCCCCTGTCCCCTGTCCCCCTATGCCCCCCTGTCCCCCTGGTCCCCTGCCCATGCTGAGCCGTTGTGTCCCCCTGACCCCCTGTCCCCCTGTCCCCCTGTCCCCATGTCCCCCATGCCCCCATACCGTGCCCCCTGTCCCCGTGCCCCCTGTCCCGGGCTGAGCTGTTGTGTCCCCCTGTCCCCATGCCCCCTGTCCCCCCTGTCCCCTGTCCTCCATGCCCCCTGTCCCCATGTCCCCCTGCCCCGTGCCCCGGGCTGAGCTGTTGTATACCCCTGTCCCCCTGTCCCCCCATGTCCCCCTGTCCCCATACCCCCGTGTCCCCCTGTCCCCTGTCCTCCATGCCCCCTGTCCCCCTTGTCCCCCTGCCCCGTGCCCCGGGCTGAGCTGTTGTATCCCCCTGTCCCCCTGTCCCCCATGTCCCCCTGTCCCCATACCCCCATGTCCCCCTGTCCCCCTGTCCCCATGCCCCCTGTCCCTCCTGTCCCATGCCCCCTGTCCCTCTGTCCCCTGTCCCCCTGTCCCCTGCCCATGCTGAGCCGTTGTGTCCCCCTGTCCCCCATGCCCCCCTGTCCCCCTGTCCCCCTGTCCCCCTGTCCCTCTGTCCCCTGTCCCCCTGTCCCCTGCCCGTGCTGAGCCGTTGTGTCCCCCTGTCCCCATGCCCCCTGTCCCCCTGTCCCCCTGTCCCCTGCCCGTGCTGAGCCGTTGTGTCCCCCTGTCCCCCTGTCCCCCTGTCCCCCTGTCCCCCTGTCCCCCATGTCCCCCCATGCCCCCTGTCCCCCTGTCCCCTGCCCGTGCTGAGCCGCTGTGTCCCCCTGTCCCCATGCCCCCTGTCCCCCCCTGTCCCTCTGTCCCCTGTCCCCCTGTCCCCTGCTGAGCCGCTGTGTCCCCGCAGATGTGGAGCGCGGCGGGGACATCGCGCTGTACTCGGGGCTGGCGGCGGCGGTGCTGGCGGTGGCGGTGCTGGCGCTGGGGGTGACGCTGTACCGGCGCAGTCAGAGTGAGTACGGCGCGGATGGCACTGACCCCTCTGCGCTCACGGGAGCCTTCCAGAGTTTTAATTTTAGAACGGTCAGACCAGGTTAGTGCGGCCGTTTCCTTTCCTTCTCCGCTCGGCCCCCAGGCTGCCCTTGGGGAGGGGGTTTGGGGCAGCCAGGGCAGGCACAGGGACCCTGGAATTGGCTCTGCTCCGTCCCACGAGCACAGAATCCTCCTTGGTGCTGCGGCAGTGCCGTGCCCGGCTCCTACAGCGATTTGGGGAAAGCTCAAAGCAAAGCAAAGCAACCCAGAGCAGGGCCGGGCAGCTCCTGCTCCCAGCCACGGAGCTTCCCTTCACTCCAAGGAAAGGGATTCTTCCCTTCCTGGTAACCCGAGCTGGAAGTGTTCTGCAGCCTGCTGCACCACCCAGCTCTGTGGGACCAGACCCCTAAAGCTCCAGAAAAAAACCCACCAGTTCTGGAAGTGTTCTGCAGCCTGCTGCAACACCCAGCTCTGTGGGACCTCGGTGTGTGCAAGACCAGACCCCTAAAGCTCCAGAAAAAAACAGGGCTGGAAGTGTTCTGCAGCCTGCTGCAGCACCCAGACCCTGAGCTCTGTGGGACCTCGGTGTGTGTGAGACCAGACCCCCAAAGCTCTAGAAAAAACCACCAGTGCTGGAAGTGTTCTATAGCCTGCTGCAACACCCAGACCCTGAGCTCTGTGGGACCAGACCCCTAAAACTCCAGAAAAAAAACCCACCAATGCTGGAAATGTTCTGCAGCCTGCTGCAGCACCCAGCTCTGTGGGACCAGACCCCTAAAGCTCCAGAAAAAACCACCAGTGCTGGAAGTGTTCTGCAGCCTGCTGCAGCACCCAGACCCTGAGCTCTGTGGGACCAGACCCCTAAAGCTCCAGGAAAAAAACCGTGCTGGAAGTGTTCTGCAGCCTGCTGCAACACCGAGACCCTGAGTTCTGTGGGACCTCGGTGTGTGTGAGACCAGACCCCCAAAGCTCCAGAAAAAACCCACCAGTGCTGGAAGTGTTCTATAGCCTGCTGCAACATCCAGACCCTGAGCTCTGTGGGACCAGACCCCTAAAGCTCCAGAAAAAAAAACACCAATGCTGGAAATGTTCTGCAGCCTGCTGCAGCACCCAGCTCTGTGAGACCAGACCCCTAAACTCCAGAAAAACCACCAGTGCTGGAAGTGTTCTGCAGCCTGCTGCAACACCCAGCTCTGTGGGACCAGACCCCTAAAACTCCAGAAAAACCACCAGTGCTGGAAGTGTTCTGCAGCCTGCTGCAGCACCCAGACCCTGAGCTCTGTGGGACCTCAGTGTGTCTGACTTTCAGCAGAAAAGCGCAACAGAAGCCTCCTCCCAAACAGCAATTAAGTAATTTCCATAATTGGCTATTTATTAAACGCTGATTTTAACAGCGTTTTTTTAACTGAGACCAGACCCCTAAAGCTCCAGAAAAAAAAACCCCACCAATTCCATCAAATCCGGACAAACCCTTTGCTGCAAGCAGCGCTCAGGCTCTCGGCAGCGTTGTTCCCTTGGAGCAGGAAGGTGGGGAGGAGGGAGAGGAGCAGGGATGAGAGCAGGATGTTTATTGATTTCCCTGCTGCCACTCTGCCTCAGACCTGCCGGATTGCGGGTGGGCGGCAGCGTGGGCGGGGTGTGAAAGTGTCCCCGTGTCTCTGTTCTCCCCTCGGAGAAGGGAAATGTGTCGCAGGGTTTGTTTGGGGTGGGGGTCGGTGGTGTTGTTTTTACGGTTTCTTTATTTCCTGGAGACGTTCCTGGGCAAGCATGACTTGCAAGAAATCGGGGAAAAGGGCTTGGCACAGGCAAGGACGTTTGAAGGAGGTTCATTCATCCGTTTCTAAACCCAAACCTTTAATTAGGGCTGTGTAAATCTCAATGACTGCCTCGAACAGGAACGTTTCCCCTTTGTGCTTCAGTCTGAATCTTGCTTTGAGTCTGGGGAATTGTTTGCTTGGCTTCATGCCTGAAACCTTTCATTCTGGATGCTCTGAAAATACCCAACAACAAACAAACAACCAAAGGAAAGGAGCCCACCGCAAAAACCAAACAGCCAGAGGATTCAGGCCCCTAAATCCATCCACTCCTCATTTTTCTGAGCGTTTTTTGAGGTAAAACGCCTCAAAATGAGTAACTGTGGTGCCTTCCCCGGCATCACTCTTGTCCCTTTCAGCCCAGATCCCCTCAGGCACGAAGCTGTGGGTTTGTGTAAAGGGTCTGCAGGAGGATGCTGTCACCCACCGGGGTTTGATGTGAGGGAGGAAAACAACAAGAGAGGAGAAAGGGCAGAGGCACGAACGGGAATCCAAAGCAAAGGAGGCTCCTCCTTGGGTTCCTGCGCTCCGCAGCTGCCTCGGGTGTGGCAAACACCGAGTGTCAGATCTTTGCTGGGTTCCTCTGTTCTCCAGCGTGGCCTGGGGGGATCTGGGGCTCTGAGAGCTCGGGAGGGCAGAGCCAGTGCCGGAGGGGACGGGGGAGGGCTTGGGAAGGGATTCCTGAGGTGTCCCCTCCATCCACGCCCAGCCCCGCTCCTGTCCCCACAGGTAACCCCTGTCCCCACAGGTGACTCCTGTCCCTGTCCCTGTCCCCACAGGTAACTCCTGCTCCTGTCCCCACAGGTGACTCCTGTCCCTGTCCCCACAGGTGACTCCTGTCCCTGTCCCCACAGGTAACTCCTGCTCCTGTCCCCACAGGTGACTCCTGCCCCTGTCCCCACAGGTGACTCCTGTCCCTGTCCCCACAGGTGACTCCTGTCCCCACAGGTAACCCCTGTCCCCACAGGTTACTCCTGTCCCCACAGGTAACTCTTTAGCAGGAATGGTGTTTGTAAATGCATTTTCTGAGCACCCACAGCACAGCTCCATGTAAGGGTGTCAGGGTGTCACCACGGGCACTGGAATGGGATATCCAAGTCAGCTTGGTCTTTTCCCCTTTTCATAGCCTGTCCCCACAGGTGACTCCTGCTCCTGTCCCCCCAGGTGACCCCTGTCCTGTCCCCACAGGTAACTCCTGTCCTGTCCCCACAGGTTACTCCTGTCCCCCCAGGTGACCCCTGTCCTGTCCCACAGGTGACCCCTGTCCTGTCCCCCCAGGTGACCCCTGTCCTGTCCCACAGGTGACCCCTGTCCTGTCCCCCCAGGTGACCCCTGTCCTGTCCCACAGGTAGCTCCTGTCCTGTCCCCACAGGTAACTCCTGTCCCCCCAGGTGACCCCTGTCCTGTCCCCACAGGTAACTCCTGTCCTGTCCCCACAGGTAGCTCCTGTCCTGTCCCCACAGGTAACTCCTGTCCCCCCAGGTGACCCCTGTCCTGTCCCCACAGGTAACTCCCTGCTGCTGAACTCGTCCCTGCAGCCCGAGCTGACGGTCAGCAGGACCTACAGCGGCCCCATCTGCCTGCAGGACCCCCTGGACAAGGAGCTGATGACGGAGTCGTCGCTGTTCAACCCCCTGGCCGACATCAAGGTCAAGGTGCAGAGCTCCTTCATGGTGTCCCTGGGCGTCACCGAGCGGGCCCAGTTCCACGGCAAGGCCCCCCCTGGCACCTTCCCCCAGGGCAGCCCCCGGCCCTTCGGGACCCTCCAGGCCAGGAACAAGGCCCTGTTCATCCAGAACCTGGCCTCCCTCTCCAGCAGCAGCCAGCTGAGGAGCTCTGCCCTCTTCGGGCACCTGGGGGGCCGCCTGGTGCTCCCAAACACAGGTGGGTGGCTCCTTCCTCCCCAAGGCACATGAGAGGGTTGGAGATCAGGCTGCCTGGTGTCGTGTTTTAGAACCAAACTTCAAAAAAAAAAAATATTTTTAAAAAAGCCAGGAAGGAAGAAGTTGGGGCCCCGTTAATGCAAATTTTGGGAAGTAGGGCACGTTGCCCACACAGGACACGAGTGATCAGAGGGAAGCCTGGGCTGAGGGCTTGAAGAGGCATTATGCCTGTTGGAGCTGTTTTAAATTACTGCCTCTCTTGATGTCTTCAGCATGAAAGTCACATTAATCAAAGCCGTGCCTCGCTTGGATCCTGCTCCTGAGGAGAGGCTCCCCGGGAAGGGTCGATGCTGGATCTTGCATGAGGGGCTCAGTTCCAGCAGCAGCCCCACAGCCCTGCCTGGGGGCAGAGGGACAACTCCAGGCCTGGGGACAGCCCCACCAGGCTCCTGCCCCCTCCTGCCTGTGTGTTTGCCCCTTTCTTGGAGCAAAAAAAGCTCCCCAGATTCCCACAGCCCTTCCTGTCAGCCCTGTCCCAGGCTGGGGGCTCCCTCTGCTTCGTGTCGGGAGTTTTGTCACCTCAGGGCTTTGGGGGACCTGCAGGACTGTCTGTGAGATGAGCTGGACACCAGATCAGAGCCCAGCAAAGGCTGTCGGGGTCACAGCCCTGCAGCTGCACCCCAGGGCTGTGTTTGCATCCCCCCAAACCCCAGCCCTCTGCATCCCCCCAGATCCCAGCCCTCTGCATCCCCCCAAACCCCAGCCCTCTGCATCCCCCAAATCCCAGCCCTCTGCATCCCCCCAAACTCCAGCCCTCTGCATCCCCCCAAACCCCAGCCCTCTGCATCCCCCAAATCCCAGCCCTCTGCATCCCCCAAACCCCAGCCCTCTGCATCCCCCCAAACCCCAGCCCTCTGCATCCCCCAAATCCCAGCCCTCTGCATCCCCCAAACCCCAGCCCTCTGCATCCCCCCAAATCCCAGCCCTCTGCATCCCCCCAAATCCCAGCCCTCTGCATCCCCCCAGATCCCAGCCCTCTGCATCCCCCCAAATCCCAGCCCTCTGCATCCCCCCAGATCCCAGCCCTCTGCATCCCCCCAAACCCCAGCCCTCTGCATCCCCCCAAATCCCAACCCTCTGCATCCCCCCAAATCCCAACCCTTTGCATCCCCCAAATCCCAGCCCTCTGCATCCCCCCAAACTCCAGCCCTCTGCATCCCCCCAAACCCCAGCCCTCTGCATCCCCCCAAACTCCAGCCCTCTGCATCCCCCCAAACCCCAGCCCTCTGCATCCCCCCAAACCCCCACCCCAAATCCTGGGTGTTTCCCTCCTCAGAAGGCAGCACAAACAGGCAGATGCCCCACTGCCAGCCAGGGGTTATCACCCTTCAAACCCCAGTGACATTTATTCACTTTAAAATTCAGCTCTGTTGTGCTGTGAGCAGTGGCTGCAGGATTATCTGCTGCTCCCTGCCTGAACTGGGTGATTTAGAGCTTTATCCTCCGTGTCCCACAAAACGGGTGCTTTAAAGGTTACCAGAAAAAAAAAAACAGAAAAAAACCAGAAAAAAACCAGAAAAAAAACCAGAAAAAAAAAAACCAGAAAAAACCCAGAAAAAAACAGAAAAAAAAAACCAGAAAAAAACAGAAAAAAAACCAGAAAAAAACCAGAAAAAAAAAAACACAGAAAAAAACCCAGAAAAAAACAGAAAAAAAAAAACCAGAAAAGAAAAAAAGCAGAAAAAAAAGAAAAAAAACGTGGTTTGTGTTTAGAGAGGGTTGATGATAGCTGTGGCAGTGCAGGCATGCACAACGTGGGGAATGTTTTCATCTCTCCCCAGCCTGCTTTTGTGCTGCAGAGGCATTCGGAGCTAAGGCAGGAATTCAGAATTCCCTCATCCTGTATATTTAGCTGCTTTATGTAACGATAAAGGTCCCATCAATTAGATTATTAAAATATGGATTTGGTCCGCTGGCAGTTTATGTAATTCCTGCAGCCTTTATGTAAGATCAGCTGTGCCAAGCAGTTGTGAATCCCAGCCTGGTGGGGTCGGTGTCCTGTGGCAGGTGCAGAGCCAGGCAGGGTGCCCCTCTCTGAGAGGGAGGGAAAGCAAATTAAATTCAAAGTTTAATTCCAGGGGTGCCCAGGGGAAAACTCCCCTGTGTTGCTGTAGAGCACGGTATCAGGACACAGACTCCCAGAAGGCTGAAGATTCAAAATCTCACTTTATTATCAAAAACTTGTCTTTTATACCTTTTCACAACGAGCCTACCTAAGAGGTGGGATCCTTGGACCCATTGGTCACACCAAGGGGCCATCAAGTAAATTCCCTCCTCTGGGAAAGAATGTAGAAAAATAAGACAGTTTACAATAACATGCCCTTGTTTACAACAAGAGTCCCTTGGGAAAAGAATTTTCTGAAATCAAAACATGGCAGGCACAAACCGTGGCTACAGCCCTGCAAACCTCTGAGCCCCTCTGGGGGTGTGGGAGGAGGGTGGGATCGCTGGGATGCAGGAGCTGGGGGGTGTGGGGACAGAGGGGGGATGGCCCTGGGGGTGCCCTCCCCATGGGGACACTCCCTGGGCTGCCACCACCGTCAGGCAGAGCTGGCGAGAGGCAAAGAGCTCTCCAGAGGCTCTTTGGGAGATGAGATGCCTTTCCCTTGGCTGGAAAAGCAGCAGCTTTGTTTCCTTTGATAATTCGTGTTCCTTTCATCTGACGATTCATCGTTCCTTTCGTTGCCGTGAGAGGCAGGAATTGAGAGGAACGTTCCCTCGGGGCTGCTCCCTCGGGGCTGTGCTCCCTGTCCCCGGCACCCCCGCCCTGCCCGGGGCTCAGCCCTGCCCTCGCTCTCTTCCAGGGGTCAGCCTGCTGATTCCACACGGAGCCATCCCAGAGGAGAGTTCCTGGGAGATCCACCTGGCCATCACCCAGAGGGAGTCCAGGTGAGAGCCCCAGGAGCTGCCTCCTCTCAGGGGGGTGGGATGGCACAGGAGGAACCACTCCTGGTCCCCACTGCTGGGGTGACCGCCCTGCTGTGACCCTGAGAGGGACACAGGAACCTTCTTGGGGTGCTGCTGCTGTGAGATCCATGGGATTCTTGTGCCTGCTGCTCCCTTCCCCTCTGCCTGCTCAGGGGGAACTCAGCGCCTGCACCTCGGGCTCTGGGGGTGCTTGGATTTTATTTTAGCCTGAGGATCCCACAGACACCTGGAAGCACCGAGGCTTCAGCAGCCCCAGCCCTCAGCCCCAGTCTGTCCAAGTCACTGAGCTCCCTCCTCCTGCAGAACACAAATGGGTTTTCAAAGCAGGGAGATCACACCCAATCTGGAAAAATTTACGAGCCTGCGTTCTTTAAACCGTAATTTGTTTTATCTTCGCTTGCTGTGGAAATGTTGTTGATGGCAGCGTTTGAAGGCAGAGCACGGTGGGGACGGGAGCAGCTGGTGCTGGGAGCAGGGCTGGCGGGCACGGAGCGATCTCAGCGCTGGATTTGGGTTAAACAACCCGAAATGCATTTTAAACACGGCAGTCCCGAGCTGACCAGCCGCTGATTGGAGTTAGATGGGGTCTGATGGGTTTGTTTCATCTCCAGCTGCTGCTTCCAGGCGGGAACGAGCAGAAAAAAAACCGAGCAGATGAGGGAGGTGCTTGGCTTTGAACTGAAAATATTTGCAGTGAGTTCTCACTCCTGACAGCCACTCTTGTCTTTGCTGCCCCAAGCCTGGAGCCGGAGGGCCCCGAGGTGCTGCTGGGGCCCGAGGTGAGCTGCGGGCCCCCCGAGCTGGCCGTCAGCACCCCCTGTGCCCTGACCATCCCACACTGCGCCCACGCCGACCCCCAGCACTGGAGCATCCACCTCAAGAGGAGGACGCAGCAGGGGAAGTGGGAGGTGAGCCCAGCCCCAGCCTGTGCCCCCCAGGGGGGTGGAAATGACCCCCGGGTCCTGCAGAGGGTCTGGCAGGGATGGACGCAGAAACAGTGGCAGCAAAAAAAAAAGATTTTGCATCTTGTGGAGAGGCAGCAGAATTGGTTTGGGGTGTTTTGCCAAGATGTGGCTCCAAAGCCCAGGCATGGATGGCTGCCATGGCTGCAGCCTGTCCTTCTGTCCTGTCCTTCTGTCCTGTCCTTCTGTCCTGTCCCTCTCCGAGCCCTGCCTGGGTTTTGCTCTGCTCTCCACCACCCCCAGCCCCTGATTCAGATTCACTCAGTCCTTGGGCAGGAGAGGGACAGACAGAGGGACACAGGGACACAGGGACAAATGGACAGAGGACACAGGGATAGAGGGACACACAGACAGAGGGACACAGGGCCACAGGGCAGGGCTGAGCAGCAGAGGCAGAGCAGAGGGAGTTTTGGAGGAAGGGAAACGTGACTGTAATGGGTGTTCTGCAAGGAAGTCAGACCCCAGCCATTGTTCAAGGTTTGCTTATTGACTTTAACCTTCGAGGTAATTTTTAAACTTGACATTGGGGGGGAAAAAATAGCCAGAAAGTCAAGAGCACTTGGGAAAAAAAGGTGCTAAAATTGCTTAGGCATCATCATTATTATTGTATGTACACAGCCAGCTCTGCACAGGGCATGGCCATAAATCCTGCTGCTGACTCAGGGCTAAACCGGGAATATTTACTCAGGGAAGCAGTCCCCCTTCTCCCCTTCCCCGAGCCTGGCTCTCAGCAACACTCTGCATCCCAGCTGAATAAAAATAAATAAAGAATTAAAGCCATGACTCCTATTGTCGAGGCCTTATTGATCCCAGGTCACTTTATTCTTTTTAAACCTGAATTTCGTTTTGCAGGAAGTGATGTCTGTGGAAGAGGAAACTACTTCTTGCTACTGCCTGTTGGATCCTCATGCCTGTCACATTCTCTTAAACAGCTTTGGAACTTATGCCCTAATTGGGGAACCCCTCTCTGACTGCGCCGTTCGACAGCTGAAAGTCGCCGTTTTTGGCTGCCTGTCTTGCAACTCTCTGGATTACAATCTGAGGGTTTATTGTGTGGATAACACCCCTTGTGCATTCCAGGTAAATGGCTTCGCTTGGCTCCTCTGGGCTTTGTGTGTTTTCCCCATGAAATGCTGACTTCCTTTTGCTCCCAGCCTTTACCCAAGGAGAATTTTGGGGTTTTTTTTAAGCGCTGCTGCACCGTTGGAATAAATCCCTGGATTGCCCTGCGGTTGTGGATTTACACTGAGAGCTTTAGGGCAGCCAAACTCTCTTGTTTTGGATTTACACTGAGAGCTTTAGGGCAGCCAAACTCTCTTGTTTGCTCCCTGGTTGTTTTTTTTTTGGTTTTTTTTTTGCCACGTTCTCAACTACCCAGGCTCACCCAGACTGGTTTACAAAAATTTAATTATCCTGCATTTCCTCTTCCATTAAAAAAAAAAAAAAAAAAAAAAAAAAAGAAGCCAAATCCCCACGCGGCAATGGAGAGGAGAATGATTTTCCTGCGCTGCGTTCCAGGACAAAACAATGACATTCTCTGGCTTTTGGTAAGCTCGGGAGCTCTCACAAAACGCTGCTCTTCGGGGAACTGAAATGCAAACAGTTGTGAGATGAATTTTTTTCCCTTCCTTTTTGCCGTGGCGCAGGGGTGGAAGGAAGCACGGCTCTGACTGAGGCACCCGCTGCTGTCTCCGCGCTTCTAATAAAAGCCGAGGCACCGAAAAGGAAGGATTGTTAGGGGCTCACAATGGCTTTGTAATTATCCTCTTTAGAACACTTAGACAATTAGCGGGTACCGGTGTCTTCCTGATGAGTCTGGAGGAAACGATCAGAAGAATAATTACCAGTTCTCGGCGCTCGCCGGAGGGAGAGCGGGGTGTTCGCAGATAGTGAGACAACCGTGCCTTCGTGGGATGATGCAGCCCCCAAAAGCGAGGCAGTACTGGTGGGGAACGAGGGGAATTACCCCAAATGCAAGCCAATATTAGTGGGGAATTATCCCAAATGCAAGCCAATATTGGTGGGGAATGAGGGGAATTACCCCAAAAGCAAGCCAATATTGGTGGGGAACGAGGGGAATTACCCCAAAAGCAAGCCAATATTAGTGGGGAATTATCCCAAATGCAAGCCAATATTGGTGGGGAATGAGGGGAATTACCCCAAAAGCAAGCCAATATTGGTGGGGAACGAGGGGAATTACCCCAAAAGCAAGTTAATATTGATGGGGAACGAGGGGAATTACCCCAAAAGCAAGTTAATATTGGTGGGGAATGAGGGGAATTACCCCAAAAGCAAACCAGTATTAGTGGGGAACGAGGAGAATTACCCCAAAAGCAAACCAATATTTATGGGGAATTATCCCAAATGCAAGCCAATATTGGTGGGGAATGTGGGGAATTACCCCAAAAGCAAACCAATATTGATGGGGAATGAGGAGAATTACCCCAAAAGCAAACCAGTATTAGTGGGGAACGAGGGGAATTACCCCAAAAGCAAGTTAATATTGGTGGGGAACGTGGGGAATTACCCCAAAAGCAAGCCAATGTTGGTGGGGAACATGGGGAATTACTCCAAAAGCAAGCCAATATTGATGGGGAATGAGGGGAATTACCCCAAAAGAAAGCCAACATTAGTGGGGAACAAGGGGAATTACCCCAAAAGCAAGCCAATACTGGTGGAAAACAAGGGAAATTACCCCAAAAGCAAGCAAATATTGATGGGGAACGAGGGGAATTACCTCAAAAGCAAGCCAGTATTAGTGGGGAACGTGAGGAATTACCCCAAAAGCAAACCAATATTGATGGGGAATGTGGGGAATTACCCCAAAAGCAAACCAATATTGATGGGGAATGTGGGGAATTACCCCAAAAGCAAGTTAATATTAGTGGGGAACGTGGGGAATTGCAGAGGTTTTTGGATAAAATGTCGGAGTTGGGGTTGCCAAGCTGTGTTTGACAGTCAATCCTGCACGGTGCAGGTTTGTGTAAGAGACACAACCCCCTTGGTTTTGACTTTTTTTTCCCTGTGTGAAATCTCTCCTTGCTCCCCCAGCAGCTGACCTGGGCCCTTGTGAAGTTCTGAGTGCGCTGGGAACCTCCTGGCTCTCAAAATTGGAGAGACCCAGGCCCTTTGTGTTTTGCCCAAATGCAGCCCCAGGTCTGGCACCGAAGGCAGAGCAGCACTTACAGAACGTTCAAAAACATCCAACATACTTGAGGAATTTTGCGATTAGTTAAATAATCTGCTCCCTTTGTGGCTGGAAACCAAGCACTGAAGTCTCCCAGTTTCTTCCTTCCTATGAACCCCACCACCAGGGGTTAAACCAACCCAAATGCCTGGAAAAATTGGTTTATAATAGAAATCCATTAGAGAGCTCGAGCATTGAGTTTTCGGAAGGTCACAATGATTCCTGGGGCTCCTCTGGCAACGACTTTGGTCCTGAGGAGCACTAAACCCCTTGGATGGACACAGATTTGATATAATTTATGTGGATTGAGGAAGGTAATTTGGAAGCACTGCTTGCCTGCTGATTCTTAAAGACTTCTGCAACCTTTCCTTCCTCACTGGTGTTTTTACTGCAGCAGCACAGGAATAAACATTGCTTAAGCACAGGCAGGGGTGATTTTATTTTTTTGGCCATTACGTTTTGAATTCACAGAATCACATGAAATTTTCTCTTGGAACAGAGCTCTGGGGGGCTGTAAGTGCAAACCCCTGCCCAGAGTCTGCCCTTCACACTGCTCAGGGTCTTGTCCAGTGGTTCTGGGAGTGCCCCAGAGGTGGGGGATGGAAGGGAAGGGTTTCACCTGACGTGTTTGAGGGCTCTGAAAAGCCGTGAGAGAAATTCCTCAGCCAAGCTGCTCTTGAGTCCAGCTACAGCACTGGGGGTGCTGGAGAGGGGAGACAGCTAAAAATTCAGTGTCCAACCAGCACCACCTGTCCAGAACCGAGGCTGGCAGTGCCCAAACTCAGCCTTTTGGGAATTATAAACATCAAACCCATCAGCTGCCTACGAGAGAAACTGCACAGTGCCTTCAGCACCCTGGGGGAGCCCGGGGCCTCCACAGAGAGGGATTTTCACTGGGTTTGGGGTTTGTTCCTAACACTGAGAATATTCTCTCCTCCTCCCTTTGCAGGAAGTGGTTTCAGATGAAAGACTCCAAGGGGGGCAGCTGCTGGAGGAACCCAAACTTTTGCCTTTTAAGGGCAACACCTGCAGCCTGCAGATCTCGGTGCTGGACGTCCCTCCCTTCCTGTGGAGGATCAAACCCTTCACCGCCTGTCAGGTACCTGGCACCTCACCTGCTTCCCTCTGCAGAGCCCCCAGGAAACCGAGGTTCCTTTTATTTAAAAAAAAAAACCTTTAAACCTCCCCAGCATTTAACAAAAACATGTTGTCTTTCCGTCCTGACAAACACAGATTTCGTTTACAGCAGAACGCTGTAAATTTGTCATTTCACAGAAATGCTTGTGCTTCCCCTCCTTTCAGTTGCCTCCAACAGAATGCAAATATTCCTCCTGCTCGAACTTAACCGCTCCTCAAGATGTTTCTAATATCTGTCATCCCAGTTTTGATGTGACTGTGGAAATGTGGCTAAAAATGACATTTAAATGTAACCACGGGTTCAACTCGCAGCACACGGAGACCCAAGCATTAGAACTGAAGAGCAGCAAATTGGTTTTTCTCTTCTCCATTAATTAAAGAGGCTGTTGAAAGCCGAAAAGGAGAAATCAAAACAAAAGAAGAATTTCCAAGGATTTTGATGACTGGAAATCCTAAGGAATGTGCTGGCACACGGAGTGGGCTGGTTTTAAAACACAGCACTCAATTAGAATGTACAATCTCCCTTCTCCCAGCAGCAGAGACACAATTATCCATCCTCCAGGATTTTGGCAAAAAACCCCTGTTTTAAATGTGTCGCCACGTTCCCCAAAACATGAGGGTAATGGGCTCTGGAAGTTATAAACACAGAGCCAGAGCCAGGGAAAGCCTCTCCCCCTGAACAACGTGGGGATAATTTGAGCTGCAGTTTAAGAAATTAGATAAATTAATCCTTTTCAGTTTTTTTAGGGAGCTTTTCAGTGTTTTGTTTGTTCTCCTCACCCACCTGTATTTTAAAAGCCAAACCAAGCAGGGTTAGGATGTCCCAGCACGGACCTGCCCGTGTGTGCCCAAAAGAGAATCAAACCACAGGGGTTTCCTCTTAATGCAGCAAATTCACTTCTGCCCTCAGCAGATTATGGAGCTCCACACTCTGATTAATTTATTGTCTCCTAATCCCTTGTCCAAACACAAAGAACAAATGTCTGTGACAGACTGGAATTCAACCTCCAAATGCCACTTAGAGCCTGATCAGAGCAGGGACCCCGGGGGTGGAGAAAAACCTCTGTGCCAGACTGGGCTGAGCCTGGGCTGCCCTGACCCAGAGGAATATTTACATTTTATAGCTGAGTGTGGCTGGGATGGCTTGGACAGCTCAGGAACACCATCACTGCTCCTGTGGGGAGCTGCAGAACCTCCCCTGGCTCTGTGCTTCCCTCGCAGTGAAGAGCCTGGTGACAGCTCTGGTTTGCTTCCAGCCTCTTTATAGAGGAGAGAGTCTATTTTTGCCCGTGGAGTTTCTTCCAGTGTTCCCTGGGTTCCTCTCCTACGTCCCACCCTGTGAGAGCAGCTGCTTGTGCTGCCTGGCAGGAACAACTGAACGCAGCCTGTTCCAGGAATGTCTCTGGTCCAGCACCAGCAGCTCCCTGGGCAGCGTGGGGAGGGCAGATTGATGGAGATGATGTCCCAGACACGCAGGGATCCTGCTCCAGGCTGGAGCAGATGAAGGAATCAGGCTGAGGAGCTGCTGGAAGGCAGCTGGTGGCACCAGGAGCCCTGCAGACTCTGCTCAGAGCCCGTGTCTGTCCCGGCCTGGCAGGAGCAGCTGCTCAGAGCTTGGCTCCCTTCCCACCGGGGATCCCTGGAAGCCGTGGGTGCTGCAGGCAGAGCAGGGCTGGGCACGGCAGGAGCTGGGCAGGCACCTCTGGCTGCTCAGAGCTGCTGTTTGCCTCCCATCCTGCATCTCCTGGAGGATCCAGCCCTGCCTGGGGCCATGAGATGATTTACAGCCTCTGTCTGCAAGGAGCTTCATTATAAAGGCAGAATGGAGCCGAGAGAGCGTCTCTGGAATGCTCCAACCACTCATTGTTCCAGCACTCCTTGCTGCTCTGCATTGTTTCACACAACTCCTCTCAGCTGAGTGCTTCTTCCACTCGCAGTGAAAGCAGAGATGATCACCCTGGAAAAAAAAAAATCTAATTACAGCTGCTCCACTTCTAACACTTTGCTGATGTTTCCTTCATCACTGTGAGCACCTTCCTGCTGCTGCTGCTCCCGGCTGGGATCCAGCCTGGGGCGGGGCACAGGCAGGGAGCTGGGGGCAGGAGGGAAGGGCCAGGGCAGTTCCCAGTGGGAATTTGCTTTGGGGTGGAGAAGGGAAGGGTGGCAGGGCCAGGGCAGTTCCCAGTGGGAATTTCCTTTGGGATGGAGAAGGGAAGGGTGGCAGAGCCAGGGCAGTTCCCAGTGGGAAGCTCCTTTCCTTGGATTCTGGTTACAAGGTGATTCCAAGGAGACTCAGAGAGGAATCTTGATCCTGGCAAGGGGGAGGGAGTGAAGTGCACCTTTGTAAAGTCTTTAAGCATTTTTTTTGAGGTGTCTGCCCTTATTTGTTCCCCTGGAACTCTCAGTCACTGCAACACCTCAGTGCTCACAAACAGAATCCTCATTTTTTTGTCTTTGAGCTGCTTGGAGCTGCAGGGCTGGTTACTGAGCCCTCCCCAGCAGAGTGCTGTTAAACACCAGGGGTGGGTTTCCCCTCTGGCCGTGTCCCCCGTCCCTGACGTGTCCCCATCCCGCAGGAGGTGCCGTTCTCCCGCGTCTGGCGCGGCAGCCCCCGGCCCCTGCTGGGCGCCTTCTCGCTGGAGCGCTTCAGCCCGGCCACCAGCCAGCTGTGCTGCACCGTCAGCGTGCGGCAGCTGCAGGGCCACGAGCTGCTGCTGCACGTGCAGACCGCCGTCCTGGAGGTGAGCCCTGCCTTGGGGGGGCTTGGGGGACAGGGCCCAGAATGGAATGGCCGCCTTGGGTTGGGTTGGGTTGGGTTGGGTTGGGTTGGATTGGGTTGGGTTGGGTTGAGTTGAGTTGGGTTGGGTTGGGTTGAGTTGAGTTGAGTTGAGTTGAGTTGAGTTGAGTTGAGTTGAGTTCCATTGGCTTGGGTTGAGTTCCATTGGGTTGGGTTGGGTTGAGTTGGGTTGAGTTGGGTTGGTTGGATCAGGTTGGGTTGGGTTTAGAACGCCCTGAGCAGGGAGCGCAGCAGCTACACAAGAGCAGCACGAACATAATCCTGTCTAAAAACTCCTCAGAACCAGCCAAGTGTTTCCTGCTCCTTTATTGTTATTTCATAAAGCCCCTCTGGCACCCTCTCTGTGTCTCCAGCCCGTGTTGCTGCTGCCTTGCTCTCCCTCTCTGGTGTGTTTTTAAAGGCCCTGTCTGTACACAAGTCCCCAGAGCGTGTTCCAGTTCTGCTTCCAGCAGATTTGCTGCTCTAGAAGGCTTTCCCATGCCTATCTCCAGCAGTGATTGAAGGGGGAGGATGATTTGACTGCAAAATAAATCTACGAGTGACACCTCCCCCCCCGGAGCGTGACAATCCCCGGGGTTGCTGTGCTTATCTCACACGTGCAGGGCAGCAGCAGCAGCTCCTGCAGCCCCCAGGGCTGAGCCTGCCTGGCCCTGGGGATGTGTCACCAATGGAGGCTGCACCCTCACTGCTGGTTAATATTGATGCTGTGTCACTCTCGGATGAGTAATGCGCTGAATTTCGACTCTGTTATGCAAGACTGGCGTGATTCCAGAAAAGAGGGGCCAAATCCACAAAGGAGCTGGGTTCCAGAGGGGCTGGGAGAGCTGAGGTACCGACGGAGTTCAGGTGTTCAAAAAATCCCGAAGAAAGAGAGAAACAAACACGAATCTGCGTGTCCGTGTTCCGGGTTTAAGCAATTAAAGATTTAGAAAGCCAGCACTGCTCTGTTACACAAAAATAACCAAAAAGAGAAAACTCTGGAAGGAAAATAACACCATTAAATAACACCAAATAAAAACCATTTTAAAGGTTTTTATGCACAAGTCCTCGTGACGTTCTGGGTGTTCTTCCACAAATCACAACAGCACCTTTTAGCTCAGCTTTCTGCTGTCAGCTCAAGCAGGAACCCAAGGCCCAGGTCTGATTCTCCCTTTCCCTGCTTTGCCCTCCCGTTCCCTGCAGGCTGAGAGAGAGAACATCACCTTCTTCGGGCAGGAGGACAGCGCCTTCCCTGCCCAGCTGGGTCCCAAGGCCTTCAAGATCCCGCGCTCCATCCGGCAGCGCATCTGCGCCACCTTCGACGCGCCCGGCGCCAAGGGCAAGGACTGGCAGATGCTGGCCCAGAAAAACAGCATCAGCAGGTGAGGGCAGCGCCCTGGGCACGGGGCTGGGGTGCCTGGAACGGGGGTGATCGGCTCTGCAGGGGCTGGGTGGGTTGGTTGGTTGGTTGGTTGGGTGGCTGGGTGGTTGGGTGGTTGGGTGGTTGGTTGGGTGGCTGGTGGTTGGTTGGTTGGGTGGTTGGTTGGTTGGTTGGTTGGTGGTTGGTGGGTTAGTTGGGTGGTTGGTTGGTTGGTTGGTTGGTGGTTGGTGGGTTAGTTGGGTGGTTGGTTGGTTGGTTGGTTGGTTACTTGGTTGGTTGGTTGGGTGATTGGTTGGTTGGTTGGTTGAGTGGTTGGTTGGTAGCTCCATGTCTAACATTTTGCTGATGTTTCCTTCATCACTGTGAGCACCTTCCTGCTGCTGCTGCTCCCGGCTGGGATCCAGCCTGGGGCTGGGCACAGGCAGGGAGCTGGGCAGGAGGGAGGGGCCAGGGCAGTTCTGAGTGGGAATTTCCTTTGGGATGGAGAAGGGAAGGGTGACAGGGCCAGGGCAGTTCCCAGTGGGAAGCTCCTTTCCTTGGATTCTGGTTGCAAGGTGATTCCAAGGAGACAGAGAGAGGAATTGGGGTTGTTTGTTTGATTGATTGTTTAATTGATTGATTGATTGTTTGTTCACTGGGGTCAGGGGTGTGCGTGGGGAATCAAGGGCTGAGCAGGGCTCACTCCTCATCTCAGCTCCTCCTGCTGGGCTGGAAATTCTTCTGTCCACCCTCAGGAGTCCCAGACTGCAGAGGGTTTTGTCCATTATGGAAATGTCACACACAACACAAAGAAATGACACTCACACACTGGGATGTCCAAGGCAGGAAAGAGGCAGTTTATTTACAAACTTCAACATTTACTGAATTCCAGCAGTGACCGTGGATTGGAGGAAGAAAATCTTCCTCTCCAACCACGCCGGACAACCCAACAGTCCATCAATTCTCTCTTCCTTACGAGAAGAATGTAAACATGGTTATACAGTTGCAATAACAAAGTTGTTGATGTAAAATCGTGTCTGCCTCCATTGCAAAAAGTAAACACAAAAAGCTAAAATAAAACTTAAAAAAAAAACTTCTGAAAAAGACAGAGGAGACAGCAAAAGCCCAAACAACAGTGGAAACATTGTTCAAAGCACTGAGGAGGCTGCACACCCCCCCAGGCAAATCCCCTTGGCTCTCATGGGTGCATTTCCTATTCCAAAATGAATCCTGCAGATTTTTTATTTTTTAAGGGAAAGACATCTTTAAAGGAGACAGTCATGCTCTACTGTTAGGAGTAATAATATTATGATTATTAAAACTGAAAGATGCTGTAAAAACCAATTTACTTCGTGCTTTGCTTTTTCCGCTTGGCTAAATTAAATTGGCGGAGGCAGCTCCCTCACAAAAATATTTTCTGATTGTCACAAACTCTATAAATGCGTTCCCAGGAGAGCAGAGGAAGGCTTAAATCGAGCAAAGTAACTTCCCATTGGCTTCTTGCGTTGCGTGGGAACCTCAGTAAACCACATCCGAGCCAAAGGGGAAAAGAGTTCGGGATAAACACTTTGTTTTAGCAAACTGTGTGCAAATCACCCCCGCAGGGCACGGGGCACAGCCGCTCCTCATCCCTTCTTCCTGCCTCCCCTGCAGGAATCTCTCCTTTATCTCCTCATCCCTTTTTCCTCCTCCCCTGCAGGAATCTCTTCTTCTTCTCCTCATCCCTTTTTCCTGTCTCCCCTGCAGGAATCTCTCCTTCTTTCCTCATCCCTTTTTCCTCCTCCCCTGCAGGAATCTCCTTTTTCTCCTCATCCCTTTTCCTTGCCTTTCCTGCAGGAATCTCTCCTAATTCTCCTCATCCTTTTCCCTCCCTTCCCTGCAGGAATCTCTCCTAATTCTCCTACTCATCCCCTTTTTCCTCCTCCCCTGCAGGAATTTCTCCTTCTCCTCGTCCCCTTTTTCCTCGTCCCCAGCAGGAATCTCTCCTTCTTTCCTCATCCCTTTTTCCTCCTTCCCTGCAGGAATCTCTCCTAATTCTCTTCCTCATCCCCTTTTCCTCCTCCCCTGCAGGAATCTCCTTTTTCTCCTCATCCCTTTTTCCTTCCTCCCCTGCAGGAATCTCTCCTTCTCCTCATCCCTTTTCCTGCCTTTCCTGCAGGAATCTCCTCTTTATCTCCGCATCCCTTTTCCTGTCTCCCCTGCAGGAATCTCTCCTTTTTCTCCTCATCCCTTTTCCCTGCCTCCCGGGCAGGAATCTCCTCTTTTTCTCCTCATCCCTTTTTCCTCCTTCCCTGCAGGAATCTCTCCTTCTTCTTCTCCTTATCCCTTTTCCTGTCTCCCCTGCAGAAATTTCTCCTTCTCCTCATCCCTTTTTCCTCCTCCCCTGCAGGAATCTCTCCTTTTTCTCCTCATCCCTTTTCCCGTTTCCCCTGCAGGAATCTCTCCTTCTTCGCCACCCAGAGCAGCCCCTCCTCCGTCATCCTGGACCTGTGGGAGGCGCGGCACCAGCACGACGGGGACCTGGACTCGCTGGCCTGTGCCCTGGAGGAGATCGGAAGGACACACTCCAAACTCTCAGAGGTGGCCCAGCCCCAGCTGGAGGAGCCCGAGTTCCCCTGCAGCAGGAAGGGGCTTTAGTCCCTCTGTCCGGCCAGGACGCACGGCCAGCCCGGCCCTGAGCCCCAGGAGGGTTTGGTGCCCGCGGGGATGGAACTCACCCCAGAGCAGAGGCAGCGGGAGGAGCAGAGGCAGCCCTGCTAAAAAACCCCTCTGGTGATGAGGAAAAGAAGCTTTTCTCCCTGTCCTCCTCCGCTTCAAATCCACCTTTGGGTGCCCCTAAACAAACCTGCACTTGTTTGGGGCGGGAGGGAGAGAGACACAGAGCCATAAGAGGTAAATGTTGTTGTGTATTTAGGAACAGTCACGCTCATGTAATGCCTAGTGAAAATCAACAGAGAACGTTGGATATTTCGAGCCACTGGAGGTTAGTCCTGGTTAAAAGGTTTCTGGCTTCGGGAGTGGTTTCAAACCCCATCACGCTGTCACTTTATGTCTGCTACAGGAACACTGAAAATTTGGCCTTATCCTGTTCAGATGCTTGAGGAATCAGAAGATCTCATCATTGTTTCCTGTCACGCGTATTCCAAATAATTTGTTTTAAAAAGTCAGCCCCTCGATGAATGTACGTTTGCTGCAGAGCTTCGCTGCCTGCTCTGTTACCAAAATTCCAGAACAAACCCCTTTTCTCCCCGAGCCCGGGGGGGGGGTGTGCACACGCCAGAGGAATTTTCTAATTTTCTACGTCTGCAAACTTTTCTTAGTCAAAAAAACCTGTCTTTGGGGGTGGATTTAAATAACCGAATAACACACGGGAAATTTTCCAGCCCCATTTTAGCAAGCTGAGACGTTTATTTTTACTCCTCCACGCTCTGTGGCTGAGCTAAAGGTGAAGGAATCAGCGCAGCTTCCTTCTGGTTTGGTTTCAGATTGAACCCACAAAGCCCAGCACTGCCAGCACTGGCCTTGATTTCGTTGCACAATTTGGGAAATTCACAGGACCCAGAGCTGGCTGTGGTACCTGGGTTTGGTTACAAATTGCATTTACCCCCCAAAATCGGAATCTAACCGGAGAATTCTCCTCATTTTTCATCCACTCCATACAAATATGGTTTGTGGCTTCAACCAAACCCCCAAGAGCTGTCACTGTGAGCGAGGGCCGGGTGGAGCTGGGGCTGAGCCAATTTTGCTTTTGAGCATTCTTTCACTGCCATCCTGCACCCTGGGAGCTGCTCCTCAGCCCCTGTGGCTGCCGGGGGCACGGGCAGGAGAGACAGGGACAGAAATGAGGCTTTGGGAGCTTGGTGGAAATGCAGGAAACCCAAAACAAAAGGTTTGGGGGCTGTTTGAGCCTCGTGTGTGGGTGAGAGCAGCAGGACAGCCCCCAGGGCAGGTCCGGTCTGGAACTGGAACTGGAACTGGAACTGGAACTGGAACTGGAACTGGAACTGGAACTGGAACAATCTTGAGCCAGGACTGCAGAGTGAAACCTGAACAACCACAACAACCACAGCAACAACAACAACCAACAACCACAGCAACAACAGCAACAACAACCACAACAACAGCAACACCACAGCAACCAACAACAGCAACCACAGCGACAACAGCAACAGCAACTCTGCCCCTGCTCCTGCTGCTCTGAAATCGCCAATGTCACTGCCTGCCCGGCTCAGGCTTGGAAATCCTCAGCCTTGGAAATCCTGAGAGCCGTGCAAACGTTTCCTGCAGCTCAGCATCCCCTGCAGCCCCGGCAGGAGGCTCCTGGCGCAGGGGCAGCGCCGGCAGATTCCGGGGCAGACAGAAATACCGGCTGCAAGCTGTCGCTGCTTTCAGCAGCACATGCTCCTGGCAGGGCTGGAATTAAATCTCCAGCGACTGCCAGTCCTCCCCCTCAGAAACCTGTTCTTCGTTGGACGAAATGTCAGGCATTAGAAAAAACAAAACAAGGCACGGCATCCAGGGAAGGAGCGCAGCGCCTGCGAGCTGCCGTTGTCGGGGAAACCAGCCCCAACCGGGCTCCAGCGGGGAATTTGCTCTCCTTGCCTCCGAGCAGCTCCAGCTCTGGAGCAGGCACAGCCCCGGGTGCTGCAGGGCCATTCCCCAGAGCTGCAGCCTCTGCTCTGCTCCCCAAACCTGCCAGAGCTCCCGACAGCCCAACAGGAGCTCTGGGAGCTCAGCCCTTCCTCAGGGAACTGCCTGGGAGCTCTGCAAACCCCCCCAGAGCAGCACACGAAGCTCACAGGGACCCCAGCCTGGGCTGCTCCCCAAAGCTCAGCTCACACAGACCCAGCCTGTTCTGCTCCCCAAAGCTCAGCTCACACAGACCCAGCCCAGCCCGGGCTGCTCCCCAAAGCTCAGCTCACACAGACCCAGCCCAGGCTGCTCCCCAAAGCTCAGCTCACACAGACCCAGCCCGGGCTGCTCCCCAAAGCTCAGCTCACACAGACCCAGCCTGTGCTGCTCCCCAAAGCTCAGCTCACACAGACCCAGCCCGGGCTGCTCCCCAAAGCTCAGCTCACACAGACCCAGCCCGGGCTGCTCCCCAAAGCTCAGCTCACACAGACCCAGCCCGGGCTGCTCCCCAAAGCTCAGCTCACACAGACCCAGCCTGTTCTGCTCCCCAAAGCTCAGCTCACACAGACCCAGCCCAGCCTGTGCTGCTCCCCAAAGCTCAGCTCACACAGACCCAGCCCGGGCTGCTCCCCAAAGCTCAGCTCACACAGACCCAACCTGTTCTGCTCCCCAAAGCTCAGCTCACAGGGACCCAGCCTGTTCTGCTCCCCAAAGCTCAGCTCACACAGACCCAGCCCAGCCTGGGCTGCTCCCCAAAGCTCAGCTCACACAGACCCAGCCCGGGCTGCTCCCCAAAGCTCAGCTCACACAGACCCAGCCCGGGCTGCTCCCCAAAGCTCAGCTCACACAGACCCAGCCCAGGCTGCTCCCCAAAGCTCAGCTCACACAGACCCAGCCTGTGCTGCTCCCCAAAGCTCAGCTCACACAGACCCAGCCCAGCCTGGGCTGCTCCCCAAAGCTCAGCTCACACAGACCCAGCCTGTGCTGCTCCCCAAAGCTCAGCTCACAGGGACCCCAGCCCTGCACCAGAATCCCAGTTCCACCCTCAATCCCAGGGAAATTGTGCCCTGAAATGGAGTAAATGTCCAAGTTGGACAATTTCAGAAGGAAACCATTCCCCTGTGGCCGGGGCAGGGCTCAGTTGGATGTTCAGGTTTTGCTCCCTGGTTTTGCTTCCCTTTGGCTAAAGCAGCTCCTTGGTGCTGACCTCACCCTTGGAGAACCTGAATCAACAACTCTCGAGTTTTCCTTCCTATTCCTGACTCTTCTGATGCTCCTGTATTCTTCAAATGCACCAGAAATGCCCCAAATATTTATTTCCTTTCTCCTTTTCTCTTCTGGAAATCTGTGCACATTTTTATGTGATTTGACCCAAAACACAGACGTGGTGGAGCACCTGGGAAAGGATTAGAGGCCAGAAATTAAAAATTCCTTCCTTTCTTCTGTCATATAAATCACGATATTTGAAAAACAATTTTCCCGACCTGGGAAGTGAAAGGAGGAGAAATGTGATTTTCCTCCCTGTCGATTCCGTGTGGCTGCCCTGGCTCTGCTCGGGGGGAAAGAGCCATTCCGATTTCACATCACCAAAGAATCTGCTTCAATAGATTTTCATCTTCCCGAGCACTTTGCCCAGGTATTTCTGTGCCGTGAGTCATTGCAGACTAATGGCCGCATTTGAAAAACGGCTCCCGGCTCCGTAGAGCTCATTTCCATCCCGCACCGCCCTGCACTCCCACGGAAATTTTATTGGGATTTTTGTAATAGGCAAAAAAGGCACCGACGCAATTCCCTGAAAATCCTGGGCGCTGCTTTTGTCACTGTTGGTATCTCTGGCTCCAGCTGCTCTCCCCCTCTCAGCCTGGGCACCGCTGCCTTTCAGAGGATCTTAATTCAGCATAAATCACCAAAAAAGGGGCTTTGCAGGGCCCGGGATGCTCACATCACACTGCCAGCCCGTTCAGAATTTTATTCAGCACAAATCAACAAACGGGGGCTTTGCAGGGCCCGGGATGTTCACACCGAGAGCCCGTTCAGAATCTTTTTCAGCACAAATCACCACACAGGGGCTTTGCAGGGCCCGGGATGTTCACATCACACTCCCAGCCCCTTCTTCTTCGCCACTTGCCAGGCAGGGCTGTGTGGGTTTCAAAGCACCCAAGAAAGGATCAATTCCACAGAATATTTCCCACAAAAGGAAGATGCAGCTCAGGTCCACGGTGAGTGAACCGAGGGAGGGACCGGGCTGGGCTCCTGCTCGCCACCTGCATCTTCTTGTTTCAGCTGTCTGTGCCTGTAAAACACAGATTGCAGCAAAGAGCTGCCTCGCTTCTTGGCTGGTAATTAACCGAGCGGAAAAAAAACAGGAAATGAGATTTTAAGTCCTTGACAACCGTGGCTGATCTCCAGGGCTGCCTCTCCGGCCTTTGCCCGGCTGATTCCCCCGGGGAGCTCTCACCTGTGGCACGGCAGGAGAGGGGGAGCACCCCTCACCCAGAGCCTGCTCGGGAGTGTTCTGCGGGGGTTGTTCATCCCCCCTGGGATGAGCTCTGGTGAAATTCCTGCCTGGACACTGCTCCAGCAAAGACCGGGGGTGTTTCAGTGCCAGCAGACACAAAGGGACAATGGATGGGTGCTCTGCCTGCAGTGATTTACAGCGAATTCCTGAGCAAACCCGGGCAGCTGCTGCAGCCGCTCCGGTGCTGGTGGCTGTGACCCCATGCCCAGCACGCCCAGCCCGGCCTCTCCTCCTCGCCAACACCAGCAGAAACGGTAGCAAACCCCTCATTTCCAGCCCAGACGGAAAGAAATGAATCACCCTGGGCTCGGAGCATCCCTCGGTGGCGGCAGCGCGGGCAGGGCAGCGGGCAGAGCCTCTGCTGTGCTGACTCGCCCCTCCCGGTTCTATCTTGGCTCAGTGGTGCAGACCCTGCTGTCCTTGTCCGGGCCGGGGGCAGGGGGGTGAAGTTCTCCAGCTGTTGCAGGAGCTGCTTCAACCGAGCTGTGGAGTTGCCTTGGTTTGTGCTTCACCAGGGAGGCCCAGGAGCCGCGGGCAGCGTCCCCTGCCCTCCCCTCCCCGTGCCACGGGGTGCCCAGGGCTGGAGTCACCGTGTCCCACGGAGGGGCTCGGGCTGTGCCTGGGCTGGGTGTGCCTGCTGAGGCTTGGTGGTGCCAGCAGAGCTGTGGCTGTGCCCCCAGACCCATGGCTGTGCCCCCAGACCCATGGTGGTGCCCCCAGACCCACGAGCCCTCAGTGCAGAGCCCTGCCCGTGCCACTGCTGCCACCCTGTCTCTGCTGTCACCACTGCCACCGCTGTCACTACTGCCACCACTGTCACTGCACTCAGACCTCACTGCCCAGGCCCCAGGGTTTGTGCAGCACTGGCTGAGTTCAGGCTGCCCCAAGCCTGGCACGGCAGAGGGGAAGGTTTGGGGTTTCCTCCCAACCCCTCCAGGCCTGGGTGGCCCTGGGGTGTGGCAGTGGTGACAGGGTGACACCCAGCCCTTGCCATTCCCTGGGCCAGAACTGGCAATGCTGACCTGTGGTCAGATGTCTCCTCAAGCAATCCCTGCAGGGATGGTTTGGGGTGAAGCTGCAGATTTTTCTGTCCTTTCCCCTCCCAGGCTAAAGCCCAGCCCCCAGTGCTGAGCCCAGGACTCCCCAGCCTCCCCCAGCTGGGCAGGGCACACACACCAACCCTGGGCTCCCAAATTCAGCTTTGGGAACAGCAAACTGACATCAGCTGGCCCAGCTGCCTCCTCCCACCCCTCAGCCAAATTCCTCCTGCTCTGGCTCTGATCCCAGCTGACAAATGGCTACAAAAACCTTCAGTGTGCACCTCCTGTGGATTGGGGTAAGGTAAAATGTGACTCTGGTCAGCCTGAGCACTGTCAGACAAGAGAGAACAAAATTCCCTTTGCACTTTCAACTTCCAAAACTTCAGAGCAGCTCTGGGGCGAAAAGGGGAGGAGGAACTCCCACCCAATCCAACCCAAAACATCAATAAGTCCTAAAAAGAGGGGAAAAAACCCCAAACCCACAAGTATTCCTCTGGAGAGGCCTCTTTTCTCTTCTGCTCCTTTCTTTTTGCAATGAATAGGTTTGTGAAAAGGTCGGTTCCTGGCTGCTCTGCCTGAGCATCCCTCCCTGGCCCGGGCCTGGCCTGTTTGGGGTGAAGGAGGGCAGAGCTCTGAACCCTTTTTTTGGGATGAAGCTGAAGGAGAGGGGGAGGGAGGCAGAACCTGGGATCAAAAGCATGGCCTTGGCTTCATACCACACTTTCTGTGCCTTGTTCTATCGATGTAAATTCTGAATGTTGTACAGTGAAAAAATACTCGGGAGAGACTCCTTGGAAAAGGCTGCACTGGCTTCTTTTTTCAGCACATGTACATATATAAATACCTATACATATCTATATATTTGGTAATGCCAGCCAGCTGTGTTCTGTTGTCCTGGAGAAGTCGCCGTGGACACTTTGGGTGTTTTTCTGTGGAGTTTCAGAGCTGTAGGGCCCCGGCCCTTGGAGAGAGATGTACAGATGGGAATTATCAGCTATTTATGAATAAAGAGTCTTTTACTGACACCTGGCCCTGCTGTGCTCTCTGCTGGGGCCACAAAACAGGCACGGGGAGGGCTGGGTGACACGGGGGTTTGGGCTTTTTGGCTTTATTCAGTTTATTTCTCTTCTGGAGAGCAAACCCCAAACCTTTTCCTGAAGGAGGACCAAGCCCCCAGCACCTTCCCACCACGAACCCTCGGTGGGTGACACTGGGATCCTGCCCTTGGCACATAAAAGGTGTTAATTAATTAATTAATTGATTGATCCAGGCAGAGCAGAGGGTGGGACAAGTGCCATAAATCAGGATAACCCCACAGTGTCACTCTGGACACAAAGAACTCACACCCACACCTTGCCACGTCCGAGGCAGAAAAGAGAAAGGTTTATTTACAGAATCAACATTTATTGAACTCCAGCAGTGACCATGGATTGGAGGAAGAAAATCTTCTTCTCCAACCACACTGGGCAACCCAACAGCCCATCCACAGCCTCCTCCTTGTGAAAAGAATGCAAACATTGCCAGATTTTACCATAACAAGAAGCTTGTTTGTACAAAAGTGTGTCTGACTCCAAAAACACAGAAGGCTGAAAATAAAACTTTTCCAAACTCCTTAAAGGGGACAGAGGAGAACGGCAAAAACCCAGACAGCACCACAGCGTTTTCCTGCCTGCCCTGGAGCTGTGATCAGCCAGCTGACCCAGCCCCAGCAGCTCTGGCCCCTGTACAACCAGCCCTGCTTCGTGGTTTTTGCAGGGAACTGCTGCCCTGAGCTCCCAGGAACAGCCACCCAAACCCTCTGCTGCACCAGGGGGCTGCTGGGGGAAGGTCCTGGTTTGGGGGTTCTGAAAGCACAAAACACCCCAAGGTGACATTTCCAACACAAGGGCAGCCCCAAAGCAGTTCTCCATTTTGGGTCCATTTTGTGCCCATTTTGTGCCCATTTTGGGTCCATTTTGTGCCCATTTTGTGCCCATTTTGGGCCCATTTTGGGTCCATTTTGTGCCCATTTTGGGTCCATTTTGGATCCATTTTGTGCCCATTTTGTGCCCATTTTGGGTCCATTTTGTGCCTATTTTGTGCCCATTTTGAGTCCATTTTGTGCCCATTTTGTGCCTATTTTGTGCCCATTTTGGGTCCATTTTGTGCCCATTTTGGGTCCACCTTGGGTGCAGCCCCAGCCAGGCTCCTGTCCTGCCCAAGACCCCTTAAAGCCCTTTCAACAAATCTCTGCTTCATTCTCCAGCTCTGCCCAGGCTCAGCCTTCCCAAGGCCTCCAGAGCAGCCACTGCAATCAGGGGCAGAGCTGAGAAATCCTCATGATGGGGGGAAAAAAAAAAGAGAAAAAACCACCCCCGGCTTGGTGAGAGTGCGGAAAAAGATCAAATATTTTCATTTAACGCCCCGCGGGGAGAGCAGGGCTGGCTGTGCCCGCACCCGGGGACACCCCGGGGACACAACCACCCCAAACCCCGGGGATGTGCCAGCATCTCCCCCTCTCCGCGGGGCCGGCAGCTCCTTCAATCTCGCAGCAAAAATGTGATTTTATTACCGGCCCTGCCAGCGCCGCAGATTTACCGCCCCATCCCTCACCTGCCCTCTCCCCGCCGCTCATCGCTCCGCGTTTGCTAACGGCCTTTTCCTCTTGTTAAATAATCCTGTCAGGGGTGTAAAAACGTCTCTCGGGGCTCTCCGGGGGTGTAAATCTCCCGGTGGCAGCGGCCCCGGCCCGTCCTGCCGTGATTGTCACCGCACCGCGGGGAAATGGGAGATTTAATGAGGTCATAAAGCGGGATGGCACCGGCCGGGCTGATGGGGATTTCTGTCATTAACATTCCCAAGGTTCTGGGTGCGCCGGGGTGATAAATCAGAAATTTGACCCGTTTTGGTTATTCGAGGCTTTCCAGGAGCGGCGGGGCCCGGGACAAAAATCCCACAGCAGAAAAGAAAAAATTAAAATTTAAAAATTCCTCTGTGCGCTGAAAGCTCTGCTCCCCGAGCTGAGCTCAGCTCCGGAGCGGGGAGAGGGGAGACTTTGCAGCTAATTTAGCTTTGAGTGGAGCAAAATCAAATATTCCCATCAAAGGCGGTGCACGTTGGTGGCGCGGAGCTGATTGCGAGATTCCAAGGCAGAGCCCTGAATCAACACCAGTAAAGTAAAATCTTAAATAATAATAATAATAAAAAAAAAACAAGGGAGAGAGAGAGAAAAAAAAAATTAAAATAAGAAAACCAGAGGACGCCTTCCCCACCTGAGCATTTCCCCCTCAGAGCAGCCGGAGCTCCCCTTGCTTTGCTCCCATCACAGCTCTGGGCGGTTTCTGGAGCCAAAAAATCTGCCCCAAAACCCTTCTCACAGCCCTGAGAAACACCGGAGCCACCGCTGGCACTCCTGGGAGGACTGGGAGCTGCTGGGACGTCTGGGGCTAAAAAACAAAAAAAGAAAAAATCTGCTTTTTAAAGGAGCTAATTAGCAGCCGAGCTATTCCCAGAAATGCCAGCCCGTGTGTGGGTGACAAACCCCCCCGGGAGCGGGACCCTGGGTTCCCTCAGCCCCACCCGGGGATGTTCGGATAAATTTTCCCCCTCATTACCGGGCATCAGACACTTGCCCAGGGCCAGCAATTATTTACTGCTCATTATCCGCTCTCCTGTCAGACCCGGGCTGAGCAGGGAGCGAGGAACAGAAATCCCGGGCTGGTGCGAACACCGACAGCATCCGAATGCAGGGAGAGGGAAAGCTCCTTGAGCTCCCGCTCGATTTACGGACTGGCCGAGGAGTGACGATGCTCTGAAAGGATTTGTCACTGCCCGTGTCCCCGGGGGCTGCTGCTGCTCCGGGCTGGCATCTGGCACAGGGCGAGGAGCTGCCACGGAGATGCAATAAATTCATTTTTCCAGCACAGGACCAAGCTTGGCGCTGAATGCCAACTGCTGGGTTGGCAGCTGGGGTGTGGGGAACAAATCTCTGTGTCAGCCCCCAAATTCAGAACTGATGGAGCCAACTCAGGGGCTGGAGGGGGCAGCACCTGGGAGTGAACACAGCGAGGATTTCAGGGGAATCTTCGGGTTAAATTCGGGTTAAACGCTGCCCTGCAGACCCCAGCCGAGTCCCTTCCATCCTTGTCCCTTCCCTGTCCTTGAATTTGTCCTTCCAGGTGGGAGTGGAGAGCCTGAGAGAGGCTGAGCTCTGCAGAGCCAGAGCGCTGCTGTTCCCGGCCCGAGGCGATGCTGCTCCACACGCAGCAAATGCCAAGAAAATTAAAACTTTCTTCCTTAATTTTCCTTTTTTTTTTTTTTTCTTTTTTTCCCCTCCCCATTGAAATTCAAGCTGCACTCCGGTGGAGCTCCGTGCTGCTGAGTGACCTTTGGGTGACATTTGCTTTGCTGGGAGCACCGGGAGGGACCAGCCCAGCCCCAGGCGGGGAGGGGAGGGCTGGGGTGAGCTGGGCTGGGGTGCAAGGAGGGAACTGAAACCCCACTGAGGCCATAACTCCGAGTTTTACCATCATTTTTTACCACACGGGCACAATTTCCCTCTGGGAGAGCCCCACAGCCCCCAGGGTCAGGGCACCTCCCCGGTGGCACCGAATAAAAGTGACAACGGGCCCCAAAAGAGTCACCTTGGAGCCTCTCAGCTTTGTGCATTTGATGTTTCTAACCTCTATTTATCTATTTATTTATCTCTAATCTAAACCTCCATTTATCCTGCTTCCAAACTCCGAAGGCCAGGAAGGGATTCCTCCTGCTGAAAACAGGAGAGAGGTGAAAAGCACAAGGGTGGTGGAGCAAACCCCAGCAGAGCCACCCAGGGAACAAGAGAGAGGAGAAGAATCCACTTTCTGAACTTCTGTGGGTCATGAGTGTGTCGGTGTTTGGATAAGTTCTGCAGGATTCTTGATTAAACAGAGATTTAATTAGAAAATGAGACCTTTCTAGCAGCTAGCTCTCACGGTTTGGGGGTCTGGAACACTTCTGTAAATAGAATTTTCTGCTTCGGGGACATTGAAGCCACCAGCGGAACCTCCTGCCTTACCACGCCGTGAACATCTGACCCCCAGCGCGGGGAAATAATGAAAAGTTAACGGCTCCAGATGTGCCAGGCAGATGTGCAGATGTTCCTTTCACGCACCATTTAGAACCCCCCGGGGCCGTGGAGCGCACGAGGATAAAATGATGGGAGGGAAGGGAAGAGCTGGGGGTGAAAGCTGCACCAGGGAGGGGCAGGAGGGCACACCTGGAACACCTGGAGCACCTGGAGCACCTGGAGCACCTGGAACACCTGGTACACCTGGAGCACCTGGAACACCTGGAGCACCTGGAACACCTGGAGCACCTGGAGCACCTGGTACACCTGGAGCACCTGGAACACCTGGAGCACCTGGAGCACCTGGCACACCTGGAGCACCTGGCACACCTGGAGCACCTGGAGCACCTGGAGCACCTGGAACACCTGGAGCACCTGGCACACCTGGAACACCTGGAACACCTGGAGCACCTGGAGCACCTGGCACACCTGGAGCACCTGGAGCACCTGGAGCACCTGGCACACCTGGAGCACCTGGCACACCTGGCACACCTGGAGCACCTGGAGCACCTGGCACACCTGGAGCACCTGGCATACCTGGAGCACCTGGCACACCTGGAGCACCTGGAACCTGTCCCTGTCCTGGCAGCAGCTGCAACAACTTCATCCAACCAGCCCTGAACCTGCCAGCACAGAGAACAGGTGGCAAAGGGTGTTAAGACCTGGAGAGGGAAAACACCAAACCTGGAGAGGGAAAGGACCAAACCTGTAAAAAAAACCACCCCAAATCCACAAAAAACCAAAACAAACCAAACCCCCAAAAAACAAAACAAAACACCAAAAAAAAACCCCCAAAACCAAAACAAGCCCCCAAAAACCCCACAAAAAAAACCCCAAAACAACAACAACAACAACAAAAACCACAAAAAACCCCAAACCAAACAAAAAAAAAAAAACAAAAAAAACCCCACCCAAACCAAACCAAAAAAAAACCCCCAAAACAAACAAACAAACAAAAAAACAAACAAAAAAAAGTGGAAAAATACTAAAAAGGCCCCATTTCTCGGCTGAGATCAGAGACGAAGCAGGGAAGGGGCAAATCCTCGCAGCACAAACAGCTTGCACTATTTATATATGAAAATGTTTTCTGCATCCATAAACTTCCCATGCCCAGGCACTTTAATTAATTGCGGGGGTTGCCATGGTAACCTCCCCCAGTCAATTCCAGCTCTGCGGAGAGGTGAGCGTGCTGTGCCGGAGCGGGGAGCACAGGGATGGGGTTTGGGGGGTCTGCAGGGGCCCCAACACCTGCAGCTGTCCCGGGTGTGCCCCAACACCTGCAGTTATCCCGGGTGTGCCCCAACACCTGCAGCTGTCCCGGGTGTGCCTCCCAACACCTGCAGCTGTCCCGGGTGTGCCCCCAACACCTGCAGTTATCCCAGGTGTGCCCCCAACACCTGCAGTTATCCCGGGTGTGCCCCCAACACCTGCAGCTGTCCCGGGTGTGCCCCCCAACACCTGCAGCTGTCCCGGGTGTGCCCCAGGGCCCCCTGGCCCCCCAACACCTGCAGCTGTCCCAGGTGTGCCCCCAACACCTGCAGCTGTAGGGCCAAGGCAGCTGATCCCTGTAGGGTCAGGGCAGCTGATCCCTGTAGGGTCAGGACAGCCGATCCCTGTGGGGTCAGGGCAGGTGATCCCTGTGGGGTCAGGGCTGCTGATCCCTGTAGGGTCAGGGCTGCTGATCCCTGTGGGGTCAGGGCTGCTGATCCCTATAGGCTCAGGACAGCTGATCCCTGTGGGGTCAGGGCTGCTGATCCCTGTAGGGTCAGGGCTGCTGATCCCTGTGGGGTCAGGACAGCTGATCCCTGTGGGGTCAGGGCTGCTGATCCCTATAGGCTCAGGACAGCTGATCCCTGTGGGGTCAGGGCTGCTGATCCCTGTAGGGTCAGGGCAGCTGATCCCTGTAGGGTCAGGGCTGCTGATCCCTGTAGGCTCAGGGCTGCTGATCCCTGTAGGGTCAGGGCTGCTGATCCCTGTAGGCTCAGGACAGCTGATCCCTGTAGGGTCAGGGCAGCTGATCCCTGTAGGGTCAGGACAGCTGATCCCTGTAGGGTCAGGGCAGCTGATCCCTGTAGGCTCAGGGCTGCTGATCCCTGTAGGGTCAGGGCTGCTGATCCCTGTAGGCTCAGGGCTGCTGATCCCTGTAGGGTCAGGGCTGCTGATCCCTGTGGGGTCAGGGCTGCTGATCCCTGTAGGGTCAGGGCTGCTGATCCCTGTAGGCTCAGGACAGCTGATCCCTGTAGGGTCAGGGCTGCTGATCCCTGTGGGGTCAGGGCTGCTGATCCCTGTGGGGTCAGGGCAGGTGTGATCCCTGTAGGGTCAGGGCAGGTGATCCCTGTAGGCTCAGGACAGCTGATCCCTGTAGGGTCAGGGCAGCTGATCCCTGTGGGGTCAGGGCTGCTGATCCCTGTAGGGTCAGGGCAGCTGATCCCTGTAGGCTCAGGACAGCTGATCCCTGTGGGGTCAGGGCTCCCTCCCGGTCCCCGAGCAGCTCAGGAGCGGGGTCACCCCCGGCTGCAGCGGGCAGGGTCTGTCCGAGGGTTCCTGTCACACCGGGCTCAGCACCACAGCAGCTGCTGCTCACTGCAGGCCTCGCCAAGCCCGAATTCCTTCCCCGCAGCCCGAATTCCTTCCCCGCAGCACCTCAGACAAAGCATCTGCATCACAATCAGCCCCGGCCCCCGGGCGGTGACCCCTCTTTGTGCCACGGTATCGGCGGGACGGGAGAGGCAGGGAGAGGAGGAGGCAGAGATGACATTTCCTCTCGGCATTATCGCCCGAAATCTGCGCTCCGTGACCTTTCCATCCGTTGTGAAAAGTCACCTGCCAGGCGGGCCGGCTCCATCCTCCTCCCCGCGCCGCTCTGCCCTTATCTCCCTTCCTCCGGCGCCTTTCCCAGGGCTGGTGTGACAAAAGGGACGCTGCCACCCCGGCTGCTGTCACCGCCCGTCCTGAGCCGCGGGGGACGTTCCTCTGCCCCTCTCCAGGCCCTGCCACTCGAGCCGAGTGTCCTTTTCTCCCGTTTGCCATTGAACGCCTTGCCGGGCGCTGCTGGAGGTGTCTCTGCTGAGCCGCTGTTGATATTTCTGCCCCGCTCTGCCCCCGTCTCCTCCGAGGTCACCGGCAGAAACTCCGGCTTGTTCCTTAAAGGTTAAATGCGGCTTCCAGAAGCGGAGCTTGAACTTTGGAGAGCGGAGGCAGGGAGCAAACGCGGCCCCTGAGAGGATACAAATGGTTCCGCGGGCAGCAGCTGGACAGAAACACAGCAGCTCCATCCCGTCCGCCCCTGCCAAGCCCCGCTCCTCTCCCCGCAGGGCAGGAGCTTGCCGGAGGCTTTTCCTTCCAGCAGAGCCCCCACCAGCTGTGCCCGCGCTCCCCGAAGGATGCCCGGAGTTAACTCTTCCTTAACTCCTCGGAGCCGGCGTCTCCAGCCCGGCAGGAGAGGGGATGCTCCCTCGAAGCCACGGCGCTCAGAGGCTGAGCAGGTTCTGCTCTGCTCCTCACCGGGAACCTTCAATCACAAATTCCTGCCGGGCTCTCTGCACCCCTCTCATCCTCCCGGGGCTGGGATTAGCCCACTTCAAAGGATCTCACTCTTTAGGAAAGGTTTTTACTTCGTTTTTTTTCATTCTCTGCTTTTATTTTCCCTGTGCCCATCCAATTTGCTGGGTTTACAGCAGAGAGCTGCATAAATGCCCAGGGTTTGCTGCAGTTCAGGCTCAGGGATGTGAATGTTCTCCCACCCTGGGGGGATCCTGCCCACAGCATTTGTGGGAACGCTCCCTCAAAGGAGAGCCTGGAAGGACAGAGCCCCCAAACCTCCCCAGGTAAACCCTGAACAGCAGGTTTCCCAGGGAGGAGCTGGCCAAGCAGCTCCAGGCACCCTGAGTGGGCTGCACAAGGCTGGGGCTGGGTTTAGAACACACCCAGGATTTTCTCCAGTCCATCGAGGCTCCGTCTTTAAAAGGATTTTTTGGTTTTGCCCCTCAGGCCCGCACTGACAGAGTGGTGGTGAGAGGAGCTGATTTTTGCCTTGGCAGGGTTTCTGGAGGCCGAGGCTGGCAGGGATGAGTCCCTGGCAGAGCGGCAGCCCCGGGGGGCCGGGATTAGCAGGGCTGGTTTAGCAGCGAGCTCTGCTCCAGCGCATCAGACACGACTGGGCATCCCCAAGGGCCAGCGCTGCTGAGGAATTCCAAAAACATCCTCCTGCAGAGCACAGCCAGGGCAAGACTCTGCTCTCCTCACCCCAGGGGGAGGCAGAGCAAAGCTCTGGTGGGTGCCCACCATTTCTCTGAATCCTGGCTTTACAACTTCCTCGTTAAATTTAATGAGATTTCTCCTCATCCTCACTTGCTGGCTGCACTGGGATCACCAGAGCGAAGGTGCAGGGTGTCCCCGTGGGTGTTTTGTATTTATTTCTGTGTGCAAATGTAAGTGTGAAGGAGGTGCTGGGTTAAAACAGGTGCAAAACGGGCAAAGCAGACACTTCCCTCTGCAGCTGTCATTATTCAGGAGCCAGGCAGAGCAGTGGACCAGAAACAAAACTCACAGAACCCGGGGCTTGTTCTGTGCCCTTTGCTGAGCAGCAGCAATCAGACATCAAAATTCCAAACAGATAGAAAAGCAAAATCAAGCTCAGGCTCTGAGAAAGTTCCACTTTTGCACGGATTTAAGGAAGGAAAAGGAAAATTGACCTTGCTTCAAGGCATAAATCGACCTCTAATGGATTAGGATTTTTTTTCCTGCAAGCAGGTCTTTAATTAAGAAGTGCACGGAATCACTTTGTGGCTGTGAGTGGGAGGCACTGCTGGGGAGTTCTTAAATGAAAGCCCTGCTGGCTGCACTGGGCCGTGGCAGGCACGGAGGGGATCAGCTGCACACAGCCACAGCTCCAGGGGGGACGCTGCTGCTGGGGGCTCCGGGAACACCCGGGGATGAGCCCCTCCGGAGTGCCCCTGCCCATCCATCTGAGCCCCTCCTGAGCCCCCTGCCCACCCATCCCGGGGATGAGCCCTCCCCAGTGCCCTGCCCATCCATCTGAGCCCCTCCTGAGCCCCCTGCCCATCCAACCCCGGGGATGAACCTTCCCCAGTGCCCTGCCCATCCATCTGAGCCCCTCCTGAGCCCCCTGCCCATCTATCCCCAGGGATGAGCCCCTCCCCAGTGCCCTGTCCATCCATCTGAGCCCCTCCTGAGCCCCCTGCCCACCCATCCCGGGGATGAACCCTCCCCAGTGCCCTGCCCATCCATCTGAGCCCCTCCTGAGCCCCCTGCCCATCCATCTGAGCCCCTCCTGAGCCCCCTGCCCATCCATCTGAGCCCCTCCTGAGCCCCCTGCCCATCCATCTGAGCCCCTCCTCCCAGCTCTCAGGAACCTCTCCGAGCTGCGATTATTTTTAACCTGCTGCCGGAGGCAAAGCTCCCCGGAGCCGCCGGGTTCCTCCCGGCAAGCTCGGTGCCCTCAGCGGGGACATTTTCCCGTCCCGGTGGCACCCGGGCAGAGCTCTGGCCCGGCGCGCATCTGCTGATAGCAGCTTATCAGCTTTTAGGGATGGAAATGCCAGCAGGACGGGCCGGCTCCCCGCGTGACGCCGGGATGGTTTTTATCCCTCCTGCTCTGGTTGCGAGCCGCGCTCAGATCCTCCAAATTCGTCACTTAATTCCAATCGCCCCGCGGAAATAGCAAACTCCGTTTGAAAGACCATTAAAACGTACAAAAGACTTTGTGTGTTAGGGAAAAAAAAAAAAACACCAAAAAAAAAAGAAAGAAAGAAAAAAAAAACAAAAACAAAAACAAAAACAAAAACAAAAACAAAAAAAAAAAAAAAACCAAAAACAAAACACAAAAAAAACCCCAAAAAAACAGAAAAACCCTGTGTACACAGAGGAGGGGGGAGAGGAGATCTCAGCCGCGGAAACGACAGCGATTTCTACCTGAACTCTTCAGCTGGAGTTGCTAAGTAACCGTGACAGGCGCTGTGCGTTCTCTGCAGCCCCTGCTCCGAGCCTGACAGTCTGATCCATCCTCCCACCCCGCGCCGCCAGGCTTTGAAATACTTCAGCGTTTACCTGGGCAGGGAGCGACGAAACAAAACAAAGGGAACCCACAAACGCGGCCCCGAGCCCATCCATAATTTATGAATTAAGTTTTATTGCCGGGCTGCCGTTCTCAGACAGGAACCGAACTCCTCTCGCACGGAGGGTGATGGATGGAGCGGCTTCTCCCTCTCATATCCGTGCCTCCCACGGCGGTGAATCCATCTCCCCGGCCTCCGAAGGACGCAGGTTTAATTACAGATCCCGTGTGGCAGCCTCGGGAAGGAGGCAGGGAAAGAGGAGCATCCCTGCAGGGCCCCCAGAGCCCCCGGCAGAGATCCTCCCCTGCCCCGGTGCTCACAGAGCTCTCCGCGCCTCTCTCTGTGCTCCCAGGGCTCCCCAGGCCCCGGGACAGCTCAGCAGGAGGTGAATTAACAGAGAGAGGGTTAATTATTGGGTGATTATTCACTGTCACAGCGGGGCAGGGCCAGGCAGGGTCTCAGGGCCGCTCCAGCACTTGTGTGGTGAAAAGAAATCCTGTGATCACCTTCAGAATCCTGTGATCACCTTCAGAATCCTGTGATCACCTTCAGAACGCTGTGATTGCCTCCAAAATCCTGTGATTGCCTCCAAAATCCTGTGATCACCTTCAGAATCCTGTGATTGTTTCCAAAATCCTGTGATTGCCTCCAGAATCCTGTGATTGTTTCCAAAATCCTGTGATTGCCTTCAGAATCCTGTGATCACCTTCAGAATCCTGTGATTGTTTCCAAAATCCTGTGATTGCCTTCAGAATCCTGTGATTGTTTCCAAAATCCTGTGATTGCCTTCAGAATCCTGTGATCACCTTCAGAATCCTGTGATTGTTTCCAAAATCCTGTGATTGCCTTCAGAATCCTGTGATTGCCTCCAAAATCCTGTGATTGCCTCCAAAATCCTGTGATTGCCTCCAAAATCCTGTGATCACCTTCAGAATCCTGTGATTGCCTCCAGAATCCTGTGATTGTTTCCAAAATCCTGTGATTGCCTCCAGAATCCTGTGATTGCCTCCAAAATCCTGTGATTGCCTCCAAAATCCTGTGATCACCTTCAGAATCCTGTGATTGTTTCCAAAATCCTGTGATTGCCTTCAGAATCCTGTGATTGTGACAGAGCCCAGGACAGAGCAGCTCCCATCCCACCCCAGGGACATCTCTGGAGCCAGGACAGGAACAATCCCTCTCCCCCAGCTCTGTTCCCCAGCAGGGCTGAGGGAGCACTGAATTTTTGGGGAAAAGGAGCTTTTCCCAGAGCTGGGGTTGTGCCTCCACCCTTGGCACGGCCTGACTGGAGTCGTTAAGCTCCAGGCTGGAATTCAGGAGCTGGGGCTGTGAATTTGGAGTTTGTGTGACTCAGGGTGAGCCTGGGCTTGGATTCAGGGTGTGAGGGGGGATCAGAGCCCCTCAGCCCCTGCACGGGGAGCAGCCCTGAGCTGATCCCACCTCCCAGCTCTGCACAGGCAGCTCAGGGCTTTGCTCCCCTCCCCTCTCCTGGGCTTTACAGCATCAGCAGAGGAGCCACTGAATGTTTGGTGGGACTTCACTTAGAAAATTTTAAACCACAAATTTTACACCTGTTTTCATTTCAGGGGAGCCCATAAAAATCCCCCCACACCTCTGTGATGTTAATGCAGCTTCAGAGGTGGCTGAGCTGTGCCTGCTGCCTGCCCAGCACATCTACATCTGATATTCTCTGGAAAGGGGGATTAAAACAGTTCAGGAAAAAAAGTCCACTGTAAAAAAAAAAAAAAAATATATATAGGAGAAACATTCCATCAGTAACTGCAGTGATACATTCTGCCATCAACTGCACCCTGCAATCAAAAGTACATTAAAAGTTAGTGCTGCCCATTCCCAGACAAGGTGCAGTTAACAGAAGTGGCAATAATTCCAGGTATTTATTGATGTAACAGAAATAGCTAAGAATAGAAATCAGGGAAGCTTGGTTCACTCCCAGAGTCTGTCTTTGGGTATTTGGCACAATCTCTGCAGGTCACAGCTCCACTCTGCACAGGAACTGCAAACAACAGAAGCTCCAAAGCAGATCTCTCCATCAGCACAGCTCCGTGAGCTCCACGCTGGGTGAAACTTGTACAAAAGGCATTTGAAAATCATCCTGCAGCTCCCAGATAAATCTGTGTGCTCTCAAGTTCAAATCCTCCTGGTGCTGGTATTAAAGGAGAATTAGGTTTGCATTAATTGGAGCTCGAGAGATGCTCTGATAATGTTATTACAGTGGAAATGCAATTACGTGGAAGGGTGTTTGAACAGCGGAGTATTTCCCCTTCCAGTTTGGTTTGTAACACTTACAAACAGGCAATACATTGTTGGGAATAAATTAAACCAAATCCAGGCTCATTTACTGCTGAGCCCTCCAGCTCAGGCTCTGCAGGTGGAGCTCACTGAAGGGTGATCTGCAGGAATTTCCAGTGACACCCTCTGGGTTCCTTTCTTGCCTTCAGGCTGTGTCAAGGGAAGTGCAGGTTGGATATCAGGAAAAAGTTTTTATTGAAGGAGTGATAAAGTGTTGGAATGCTCTGCCCAGGCAGGTGATGGAGCCACCACCCCTGGGGGTGTTTAACAAAAGCCTGGATGTAGCACTGGGTGTTAGAGCTGAGGTGTTGGGGCTGGGTTGGATTCCGTGACCTTGGGGGTCTCTTCCAACCTGGAAATTCTGGGATTCTGGGATTCTGGGATTCTGGGATTCTGGGATTTCTGTGAATCTGTGACTCTGTGATTCTGTGATTCTGTGGTTCTGTGGTTCTGGGATTCTGGGATTCTGGGATTCTGTGATTCTGTGACTCTGTGATTCTGGGATTCTGGGATTTTGGGATTCTGGGATTCTGGGATTCTGTGATTCTGGGATTCTGGGATTCTGGGATTCTGGGATTCTCCTTGCCAAGGGGAAAACACCTCGCAGGTCAGTCTAGAGAAAAAAAAAAGAAGAAGAAGAAGAAAAAAATCCCACAACAACAACAACAAAAAAACCACCCATAAAAACACCACAACAAAGAAAACCAAACCAAACAAACAAACAAAAAACCAAAACCACACCCAAAAACCCCAAAAAAACAAACAAAAAAAAAATCAAAAAGCCAACAACAACAAAAAACACCCAAAACAAAACAAAACAAAACAAAAAAACCCACTTGGCAACAATTCCAGCCAAACTCAGCTGCTGGGCTTGGGCCGAGTGACAGAGCCTGAGCTGAGGCTCAGTGCTGCCTGCTCTGTTCCCATCTTCCAGCAGCGCTCCCACGAGCTGCAGCAGCCCTCCAGCAGCCTAACGAGCCTCTTCCGAGGGGATCCATAATTAATGAACGTGTGAGGTGGTGTCAGCTCTAATGATCTCTGATTTCCTCCATCTCTATTTATTTTCTGAGGCCTCCCCCTGCTCGGTGGCTGCTGCCAGCCCAGTGCAGCCCCAGTCTGTAAATGGGATGTGACAGGGGAAATGGAGCCTGCAGTGACTCCTGCAGTGACTCTCTCCGTGCAGCTCCTCAGCTGAGAGAACCCAAAATGTGTCCTGAGCCCAAACCTGGGCCAGCCTGGCTTTAACCCCTAAACCCTGGGAAACAAAGCTCCATTTACAGACACAGAGAGCTCTCCTCCTAAAAAATCCCGTTCTGAGGAGTTTTCCTGAATAAACCTTCATTCCTTTTCCTTTCCCTTGGGATCTGAAGGGATTAGAATGCTCTTTGCAGGAAATTAAAACCTGCAGCTCACTTGGTCAGTGCGGGGTTTTCTTTCCCCTGCCATGGGGTTTCTTTTCCCCTCAAGGGCAATCAGGATGCTCCCCCTGGCACGAATCAAGGAACCAGAGAACTTCAGAGCTGCTCTGGAGACAACGGGAGGTTCTCCCCCTGCAGCCCAGCTGTGACAGAACTGCAGATCCAGGGAGGAAACCTGGATCCATGAACGGGGCAGGGAGCAAACCCGGACCCATGAACGGGGCAGGGAGCAAACCTGGACCCATGAACGGGGCAGGGAGCAAACCTGGACCCATGAACGGGAGAGGGAGCAAACCCGGACCCATGAACGGGGGAGGGAGCAAACCTGGACCCATGAACGGGGCAGGGAGCAAACCTGGACCCATGAACGGGGCAGGGAGCAAACCTGGACCCATGAACGGGAGAGGGAGCAAACCCGGACCCATGAACGGGGCAGGGAGCAAACCCAGATCCATGAACGGGGCAGGGAGCAAACCTGGATCCATGAACGGGGGAGGGAGCAAACCCAGATCCATGAACGGGGGAGGGAGCAAACCTGGATCCATGAACCCAGGGAGCAAACCCAGACCCATGAACCCAGGGAGCAAACCCGGACCCATGAACGGGGCAGGGAGCAAACCTGGATCCATGAACGGGGCAGGGAGCAAACCTGGACCCATGAATGGGGCAGGGAGCAAACCCAGATCCATGAACGGGGGAGGGAGCAAACCTGGATCCATGAACGGGGCAGGGAGCAAACCTGGATCCATGAACGGGGGAGGGAGCAAACCCGGATCCATGAACCCAGGGAGCAAACCTGGACCCATGAATGGGGCAGGGAGCAAACCTGGACCCATGAATGGGGCAGGGAGCAAACCCGGATCCATGAACCCAGGGAGCAAACCTGGATCCATGAATGGGGCAGGGAGCAAACCTGGATCCATGAACCCAGGGAGCAAACCCGGATCCATGAACGGGGCAGGGAGCAAACCTGGATCCATGAACCCAGGGAGCAAACCTGGATCCATGAATGGGGCAGGGAGCAAACCTGGATCCATGAACCCAGGGAGCAAACCTGGACCCATGAACGCTCCCGGGCTCTGGGGGCCGTTCCAAGGCGGGGATGAGCGGAGGAGCCCTGCCCGGTGCTGGCTCCGGGCTGATGTGGCTCTGGAGGGGCTCTCCCTTGTTTTGGTGTTGCTGTTGCCATCAGCACCCAGTGCAGAGCCCGATGGACGCCTCCCTTGTCACCGTCCCTTTGTTTCCTGCCTCCTCCTCCTCTTTCCCAGTTAATCCCGGCAGTCTGGGAGCCCTTGGCTGTGCAGAGCCTGGAACCCTCTCACTGCAGCCCCGAGGTGCTGCTGGTTCACCCTCACCGAGCTGCAGCTGCCAAACACCCAGCACAGCCAGGGGAGCTGCTCTGCCCCGGGTTATTATTGCAGGAATTCTGTTCAGATGTTCCCTTTCCCCGTGCAAGCACCCGTGGCAACGATTCTGGTAATTTATTTAGGGGTTTTTTGGTTTTTTTTTACCTCCTGTGCTCTTCCCTCTCCTCAGTCTAATCTGTTTTCTTGTTGAATTTTCACAGAAACCATGCAAGAATTTGCTCACACAATCAAGCAGGAAATTCCAATTATTTTTGACACGGCGAAGGAAGGAAGCAGCAAACTGAGAAATACCTGGGGGTGGGAGCGGGTTGGGATGTGTAAAGCAGCTGCACCAGAGGTGGTGTTTGAGTTACACAACCTCACCCCACACCGGGCACTCTGCACACCCCCAGCAAACCCCCCCTTGCCACGGAACCCCGGGCTGCTGCAGCCTGTCCTTGTCTTTTCCTCCAGTGCTGGGAGCAAGGCAGAGGAGAGACCAAATCTGTGTTTTTTCTGCAGCACAATTCAAAGTTCTGGGCGTTTTTTCCGTGCCGTGAATGCTGTGGGAGATTTGGGGTTTGAGTAGCAGCCAGTCAATGTGACTTTTCCTTTCTGTGGCTGGGTTTTTATTGGGTTATTTTTTTCCTAAAGTCAACTTTGCAGTTAATTAACCTTAAAACAAACACAACCTTCTAAAAAGACATTTCAGACAACCCCTTGCTATATTTTCTGCAGTCCCTGGCAGTCAAGACTTAAGCTGAAATACCAGATTAGGAATCAAAACACCAACTGTTCCTGCAGGATGAGGAGATGCCCAGGCTGCTCGGGCTGTCTGCAAGGGCAGCAGCTCATCCATCGTATGGTTTTGGGTTTTGCAAGCACAGGGGGGAGTTTCCAGCAGCTCCTGGCTGGCAGGGAAGCAGCAGAACCCATCTGGGCAGGGATCCATGGGGGCTCCTCCATCGGGGTTCTGGTGCTGACAGGGTGGGGATGCAGGGCAGGCTGGAACAGGGGAGCAGAGCAGAGCAGGGGTGGGACACCCCGAGCCAGGCAAATGATCCAAAATATCCCAACCAGGGTCGATCCTGCTTCCCACCATTCCAACAGAACCAACACCAGGGGTTCTGCTCATGCCTGAGGTGTTTCTGGGCTGAGCCTGTGCTCAGATCCCGTTGGTTTGTGTCCCCAGCTGCAGGAACACATCAACACCATTGAAGCCATTGAAGGGGAACAGCTGGGAGCTGCTGGAGTGCCAGGGGTGGGATTTGACCTGCAAGGACCCAGGGGCTGGGCAAGGTCAGAGCACCCAGAGCCCCCTGAGAAAGCCACACAGAACAACCCCTTGGTGTAACCCCAACCACCTGATCCCATTTCCACAGAGGCTCCTGAACCCTCTCCCCAAACCCCCAGGGCTGGCACAGACCTGGCTCCTGCCTGCCCAGGGGCTCTGCACAGGCACTGCCAAGGTGGGGAACGCCAGTGTGGAATTCTGCTCAGGGCTGGGTTTCTGTGTCCGTCTGTCCAGAGCAGAGGAGCAGCCAGGAGGGTCTGAGGTTTCTGTGTCTGTCTGTCCAGAGCAGAGGGGCAGCCAGAGGGGTTGAGGTTTCTGTGTCCATCTGTCCAGAGCAGTGGGGCAGCCAGGAGGGCTCCTAGCTCAGGGTTTGATGTTTCTGTGTCTGTTTGTCCAGAGCAGAGGGGTTTGAGGTGTCTGTGTCCATCTGTCCAAATCAGAGGGGCAGCCAGGAGGGTTCCCAGCTCAGGGTTGGATTCCTGTATCTGTCTGTCCAGAGCCAGGAGGGTTCCCAGCTCAGGGTTGGATTCCTGTGTCCGTCTGTCCAGAGCCAGGAGGGTTCCCAGCTCAGGGCTGGATTCCTGTGTCTGTCTGTCCAGGCCAGGGGGCCCCAGGCTGCCCCCAGGGCAGCTCCGAGCAGCAGCGCTCGCAGGGACTGGCAAACCCAGGAGGTTTGATTTCCCAGCACATTTATTTATTCCAGTGACTGTCACCAAATGCCCATCACCCTGGCAACCAGGCACTCATTTACCACTCAGGAGCTCGGAATGGGACACAGCCACGGGGACACGGCCATGAGGACACAGCTGTCACTTCTCTCACAGGGGGAGCTCTGAGGGAGGAGCAGGAAGGCACAGGAAGGCAGAGCACGGCCCAGCAGAGTCTGAGGGGTTTTATTGCCTCTCCCCCTCGTAGGTGTCTGTTATTTATATTTCTGAGAGCTGGAAACCATCTGCAGTTAATTAGGAACGAGCTCCTAAAGAACCCCGGGGATGCCACGGGCTCCAGCAGGTGTGAGGGCAAGGAGAACACGCAGGGAGGATGGGGAACATTCCAGGGAGGATGGAGAACATTCCAGGGAGGGTGGGGAACATTCCAGGGAGGATGGAGAACATGCAGGGAGGATGGAGAACATGCAGGGGGGAGGGAGAACATTCCAGAGAGGATGGAGAACATGCAGGGAGGATGGAGAACATGCAGGGAGGAGGGAGAATATTCCAGGGAGGATGGAGAACATGCAGGGAGGATGGAGAACATGCAGGGGGGATGGGGAACATTCCAGGGAGGATGGAGAACATGCAGGGGGGATGGGGAACATTCCAGAGAGGATGGAGAACATGCAGGGAGGATGGAGAACATGCAGGGAGGATGGGGAACATTCCAGAGAGGATGGGGAACATGCAGGGAGGATGGAGAACATGCAGGGGGGATGGGGAACATTCCAGAGAGGATGGGGAACATGCAGGGAGGATGGAGAACATGCAGGGAGGATGGGGAACATTCCAGAGAGGATGGGGAACATGCAGGGAGGAGGGAGAATATTCCAGGGAGGATGGACACTGCAGGGAGGAGGGAGAACATTGCCCTGATCCCTGCTGGAGGAGGAGGAGGAATGTTCAGCCCAGACGCTGTCCTGGAGGGCTGGAGATCAGGGCAGGACTGATCTGCTCTGCAGAACCTGGCCAGGTTTGTTCCATTGGGACCAAACTTTAACCTCCCTAGCTCCAGCCCAGGAGAGAGCTGAGGAAAACCTGCAGCTCCCCTGACCCAGAGGCAGGGCTGTTCAGAGGCACCGAAAATCACCAGCCCGTATTTTACACAGCAAAACCCCGGTTCCCCTCCCAGTGGCACTTTCGTTTCCCCAAAATGAGAATAATTTATGCTGATGAGCACAAATGGCATCCAAACCCTGAGATCTGGAAGCCTCGTGGTGTTTGAAGGTCGGGAACACGCACAGGGGAGTTTTGCAACCAAGCACTCACACCCTGACTCTGCTCAGACTTTCCTCCAGAGCAAACAGGAACCCCTTCACCTACCCTCCCCAAAAACATGCCAGTGTTTCAGATTTGTGGGACGTGGGGCATCAACAGCTGCTTCTTTTTTTACAAATCTTTTTAACGGAATTTTGTTAACAAACCCCCCCAGTCAGCTCCTCAGACCGCACCGTTACAAAACAAAGATAAAATCTGGGGCATTCGCAGGAGGCGTCGCGCTCCGGATCATCTCGGCGATCTCCCTGGCATTTGTACAAAACCAGAAAATGTAAATGCAGGGGATCGGCGAGCTCGAAGGGACATCTGCTGACTGAGGGTGACACTGCAGGGACCGAGCTGGGGCTGCCGGGGTGCCTGGGACCTGAACACCCGGGGGATTCGGGCTCCTGCCCGGCAGGAAACAACGGGAGCTGGCAGAGGGAAAGGGATCTGCACACCCGGGGGATTCGGGTGCAGCCCTGCTCGGTGCCTGAGATGTTTGGGTTTCTCTGAAACTCTTTTCCCAGAGAGTTTTCTGCCAACCACAGACACGTTTTTCTAACGGGGACCTTTGTTTGCATTCCTTTCCCCGGGAGGGACTTCTCCTTGCTGTCCCTCTGCTCTGACCGATGTGACTGAAGGAGTTTGTCTGTGTTTCACCCCTTGGGTTGTTCTCTGTAGAACGGGATAAAAGGGAAGAAATCCCCGGGAATTAACGGAGTCACTGTCAGCCTGCTGAGCCGGAGTCTGTGTCGTTGTGATCTTAGCGTCAGGTTTGTTCCTCAGGCAGCATTAAATTCTTCTCGTTCAGTGTTTGGAAGTTGTGTTTGTCACTGAGGTGGGCGGGCAGGGACGGTGACACCTCCCTTGCTTGCCCTGCATTCCCAGTGGGATTCACTGGCCGGCAGGAAACAACGGGAGCTGACAGAGGAAAAAGAGATCTGCAGCCTCCAAGGCTGAAATCAGAGGGAGTCCCTTGAGGAAAAAAAAAAAAAAAAAAAAAAAAAGAAAAAAAATTGGGATCTGCAATTTGGAGAGCTCCCCACTGCGAATTATTGAGAGTGGATTCCACAGCGGTGATGCAGCACGAGTGGAAGGACAGGTCCTTTGTCATGGAGATTTCCCCCCACTCCTTTTCCCTTCTAAAGGCAAAGCTTTTCAAGCCCTTTTGCTTCAAGCTGGTCCTTGTAATTAGAAGAACTGATAAAACCCCTTCCTTAACGGGATCTGTACATATTAGAGTTCATTAAAATGTAATTCCCACGGAAGAAGACATTTTAATCTATCCATACTCGGAAAAAGAGGGAGGAAAATGAGACTCATCCTCCCTGGCCTCCCCTCCCACCCCTGCATGTATCTGTAGGCCTCGTGTGTTAATTACAACTTACTTGCCTAAATGAGAGAATTATACATTAGCAAGTAGTTAACCAGTTATTAACTCAATTACACTTCAGAGACCTGGGAGAAGCTGCATTCCCAGGCAAGGGGTCCTCTATCTGTTGTTATTTTCCGTGTTCTTCAGTCCACAGAGAAGTTGTTGAAAGGATTTAAATCACATTAAAAACACTCTTAGGGATGGGAGGTTACACAAAGCAATGCCCCAAAAGCATTTTACAGGGAGTGACACAATCCTCTGTGTTCACACACCCCTAAAAGTCAATTTGGTAACCAGAGGAAGCCAAGTTCCTCAGTAAATAAAGCCCAGAGCCACCGAGGCTGCTGTCACCTCCCTGCCCAGTTAAAGGATGTTTGGCCAAAGCAGAGGAAACACCTCAGCAATTTGGCAGAGATGCTGTGCAGAAATGAATTTTTAAGGGAGATGACACAGAGGTTCATTCACACCTGGCTGGTGAGGGGGAGAATAAAACTCCTGCTCCACATCCCCAGCACAGGGAGGCACCAGAGTTTGGTTCGAAACTTTTCACACACAGGGGTTGGCTCTGGAAACAGCTGTCCCTGTACCAGCCCTATATCTATATCTATATCTATATCTATATCTATATCTATATCTATATCTATATCTATATCTATATCTATATCTATATCATCTATATCTATATCTGTATCTCTATATCTACATCTATATCTAATCTATATCTATATCTATATCTATATCTATATCTATATCTATCTATATCATCTATATCTATATCTGTATCTCTATATCTACATCTACATCTACATCTATATCTATATCTATATCTATATCTATATCTATATCTATATCTATATCTATATCTATATCTATATCTATATATCTATGTATCTATGTATCTATGTATCTATATCTATCTATATGAGTTATATCTATCTATAACTCATCACGGGACAGGCTGTACTGGGTAATTAACAGAGCTGTACTAATCAAGGATGAGGTCACCTGTACTCCCTTCTCCCACAGCAGACCCAGGTGAAGCCTGCAGAGATTCCCTGTCCCTGCAGCCCTGAGCTGTGCCCGGGGCTGTGGGCTGAGCCCTGCCCGGGTTGAGAATTTCTGCACTGAACCAGATCAAACCCTCCGGGAACAGGGAAAAACTTTCCCTCCCGCTGTGTGTATTGAATCGGGGATGATGGAAATAAATAAATAAGGAAGCCCTCGAGTTTCCCTCTGAACTGCAGTGTGAATGCTTCTTGAGAGTCAAGCAAGTGGTTTGAAGAGCTTGTTTCACTTGTTCCATGCAAATATCAAGATTAACAGAGAGATTAATTATGTCCCATTTTTCTCCTCACAAAGGGTACAGGCAGATTTAGAGTAACAAAAATAAACCCTCCGGATTAATATTCATAACACAATGCTGAGCGCTACAAAAGCAACTCATTTTTTATGTAGAAAGGGGGGGAAAACAAACCGTCAGGAGTGCTCCAGAAGCATAAATACATATTAACGAAGGAAGTCTCACAGGATGCTCTTCCCCAGCCGGCTGGAGGAGGGCTGGGGGCTCGGGAGGGTGTGCCACATGTCACGGGCTGAGGGAATAAAACCCAGTTCAAAGAGCCGGGCTGGGAACTTCATGTGGGTCATGTCAGAGCTCCTGTGCGAGGGTCCTGCTCCTCCTCACGATGACAGCTGAAGTCTTTGGTTCGGATTTTGCTCTGAGGTTGTGCCAGCTCCCAGCCAGGGCGGTGAATCCAACTGGGAAAGCTGGGCAAGCAAGGGAGGTGTCACCGTCCCTGCCCGCCCACCTCAGTGACAAACACAACTTCCAGACACTGAGTGAGAGGAATTAATGCTGCCCGAGGAGCAAACCTGACGCTGTTAAAGACCACGACACAGACTCCGACTCAGCAGGCTGACAATGACTCTGTTAATTTTCGGGAATTCTTCCCTTTTATCCCGTTCTACAGAGAACAACCCAAGGGGTGAAACACAGACAAACTCCTTCAGTCACATCGGTCAGAGCAGAGGGACAGCAAGGAGAAGTCCCTCCCGGGGAAAGGAATGCAAACAAAGGTCCCAGTTAGAAAAACGTGTCTGTGGTTGGCAGCAAACTCTCTGGGAAAAGAGTTTCAGAGACACCAGAACATCTCAGGCACCGAGCAGGGCTGCACAAACCCATCCCCGGCGTTCAGCCCATTCCAGGAGAACTTTCTGACCGTTTCAGAGTTCTCACTTGGCCCAGAGCTGCACTCAGCCAAGAGCTGTGTGTGAAACACACAACTCAAACACATTTCCGTGCTGGTAACTGCTCCTCTGCAGCAGCACTGCCAGGCCTTGGAGCTCTCTGACAAGCCCGGGATGATTTCATTCAGCATTTCCAGCTCCCCATCCCGAATTTTATCAGGGAACTTTTGAAAAGGCGTTTATTTAGACAAGCTTTTTGCTTCACCCTTCAGTGGTGATCAGAGAATCAAGGAGAAGTCAGCCCTTCAGTGACATCTTGGCTTCTTTTTCGGAGCACTCCAAGGTAACAGCCCATTTCCTACATTGGATGCAACAGAGACAGCACTTAATACATATAATTATGCAGTTTGCAAATGTGACAGCTCTGATGTTGCTGCAATACAAGTCTATGCCGTTAAATTAGAATTATAATGACAGTAATTACACTAATTAGCCTTTTTTTTTTCCCCCCAGTTTGTTACCAGCAAAGTTTTGCATATTTACGTGAGTAAAAGCCCCTTCTGCTTCCTCCTGAAATCCTCCTGAACCCATTCACGGGGAAGTTCCTTTATCCCAGCCCTGAGCAGCATCCACAGATGAGAGCACAGGTGCTGAAAGGGCAAGGCTTAAAATCCCCAGGATGTTTCCCATAAATTATTCACGTGCTCGGGTGATGCTCCAAAGCTGAGAGGGGCACGGGGTGAAATATTCAGCGTGAGGCTCGGGCAGCAGCCGGGGTTGGGTGTCAGGAGCAGATTTCCCTGGCAAGGAAAGGAGCTTTGGAGCAGGAGCTGTCCAGCAGAATGCTCTCAAATCCTCTTGTCCTGCTGCCATATGGGAGGCACCAGGCCCTGCTGGCTCTGCCCAGCTCTGTGCTGCAGCTCAGAACCCCCACAGCAGCTGGGCACTGAGCACACCCAGCTCTGCACGGCCTCAAACCTTCCTGCTCTGGACCTTGGCTGCATCCAGGGAACGCGTTTCTGGGATTAAAGCGGCGGTGAAGTGTCCCCAGGACATGCAGGACACAGTGCCAGGGCCACCAGGACAGCAGCAGGGTCACCAGGACACCACCAGAGTCACCAGAACAGTGCCAGGGTCACCAGGACAGTGCCAAAGTCACCAGGACACCTCCAGGGTCACCAGGACAGCTTCAGGGTCACCAGGACAGTGTCAAAGTCACCAGGAAGGTGCCAAAGTCACCAGGACAGTGCCAGGGTCACCAGGACAGCACCAGAGTCACCAGGACAACACCAGGGTCACCAGTCCCACACCAGGGTCACCAGTCCTGCACCTTGACTGGTCTGCTGCTGATCACACCAAAGCCAGCGCTGTCCCCTGTCCTGACTGCAGAGCTCCCACTGATCGGGGCAAACTCTCCTCTCAAAGGGCAGAGCAAGCCCTGGAATGGGGGGTTAATTTAACTCTGAATGTCGAAGGTTTGGCTCTGATTGCTCTGGTGAAACCTTTAACTCTTCCCTGTGAGAAGCGTTCAGGTGGGGCCGGGCTGGGTGGGAATGCAGGGCTTTTATTCCCAGCAGATCCCACACAGGGCTCCAGCTGCGGGAATGTTCCCTTCTCATGCAAATCCCACAAGGGGCTGACTAAATCTTAGCACAGGCACAGAAATCTCCACGGAAAGGGGCTGGAAATGGGAGAAAACACAGGAACGGGCTTGTTTTGGTTCTCAAGTGAAACAGCAAAGAAACGACGCTAAAAATCTCCACCTATTCCAGCAGGATCACAAATAAGAAGAAAAAAAAAGTTTGCACCAAATAATGTGCTTATCCTTGAAATTGCTGGGAAAAAATTGGAAAAAGGCAGAAGCTGAGGTCTGGCTCATATTTTATACAAGAGCCCTGATTATCCCAAGGTACTGCACAGCCTGGAACGCTTCGTGAATGTCACACAGGCCCCGTGAACAGCTGCTCTGTCTTTTTGATAACTCCATTACCGGAGTTCAGGGAAGGTTTATGGACTAGAAAGGCTCAGATATGGTCATGAATGTTTGATGGCTCCGCACGCAGCGCTGGGGCTGTAACTCCACTCCCCGTCAGAACGGTGACATTCCGGCAGCCCTGGGTCAGCACAGGCCGAGGGGAGCAGCAGGAGCCTGCAAATGATGGACTTCCCACGCTGCTGGATTGTTCCTCTGGCATTGAAGCCAGCGCTGACTCGTTCGGGGTGTGTTTTATTTTTTTTTTTTTTTCCAGAGATGAAAGCGGGAGTGTGGTGTTTGAAACTGCAAAGGGAACTGCAGCTCTCCGTGTCTGCACGGAGTCAGGCCTGCGAGTGTGAGGGGCCTTCAGATCTTGTGCAATCTATTTGGAGTGACTGAAGAGGGGGAAAATTCCAGAAATGCACGGGGGTTGTTGGAATACTGCCAGGAATCTGCCGCTCCTGCCTTTGTCCCCCTGAAGGGAGCAGTGACCATTTCACCATTTCGGACAGCCCAGAGCAGGCGGAGCTCATTTTCTGCCCTGCACACTCTGCCCTGGGCGGGAGCAGCTCACAAATCAGCGGCAACACAGATTTAACAAAGGGAGAGTGAATTTAACAAAGCATTTAACAACTTCACCCCGAAACCAAATGAAAATCCTGCCTGGAAGCTTCACCTCCCTCCCAGCTCAGCCCCTGCATCCCTCAGAGCCCTCAGCCTCACCATCGCCAACCCCGGGATGGTTTTTATTGAGGAATTTCCCGTCAAACTCTTCATTTTCTGTCATTCACGGTCCCTCCCCTCAGTCCATCACTCCCCGGGCTCAGCCCTTCCCATCCCCACAGCAGCAGGAGCAGCAGGAGGATCACTCGCCCGCTGCTGCGGGGATGCTCCCACCGTGATTCCAGAATTACCCCGTGCTGCACGGCCTGAGGGCACCTCATGCTGTCACCCTTTTATTTTGTCTTTATTCCGGGGGGTGAAAGTCACCGCAGCTCCTCCTCCCCTGGGCTCACCTCCTTCAGCCCCAATTCCAGGCTGCGCGTTAATTGGGAATTGTTCTAAAGGCTCTGACACCGAGGGGCAGAAAGCACCATTTGCATTTTGTCTTTCTTCAAGCGTCTGTTGGTCACGGGCTGTAATCTCGGCTGGTACCGAGGAACTTAATCAGATTAAACCCAACAGAAATAGGATTATCCGAGGGCTCGGGGTGGCATCCAAGCTCACAGATGGGCACAGCCGGCAGGAGCAGTTAAAACAGAAAACAAACGGAACACCACGGCCAAAACAAACACCAAAAACAAAGAAAGAAGCAAAAACAAACAAAGAATCAAAAACAAACAAAGCACCAAAAAACAAACAAACCACCACAGCCAAACCAAACACCAAAAACAAACTGTGATGGTTTTATTACGTTCTATATTTCATTTGACTGGAAGAATATAAAAGCAAAACAGGCTCATCTTTAAATTACAAAGATAGTTTATTAATACACACAAAAAAAGAAGAGGGAAAAAAACAACAACAACAACAAATGAAACTTCTAAAACATCTTTCTTTCTCTTTCTAAGTTTTTTACCTTTCTTCACTCAACATAAAAAGACATGACCTGCAACTTCAGCCAGTTTTACCATTTTAAAAATAACCTTTTATCAGTTCTTTTAGGAAAGGAGTCTCTCTGGCTTCTATATAGACATCTCATGCTCTACATCTGCGAGGATTTTAAAGGAACTCCTGCAAACTGCGAAATCCTACCCATTAGCAGCTCTCTCAACACTGCACATGGGTCATATTTGCTTATTGGGGTACTGTTTAAGGATGCTTCCTCTAGTATGACACAAAGATCCTCTTCTTTTATTTCTAAAATCATCTCAAGACCCAAAAACAAATCTCCTCTTTCTTTAGGAGCAAAAAAGCTTCATATCACTTTTAACTAGAACTTTACATCCCCCCCAAAAGCATTTATATGTTACAGGAAAAACTAGTTCAGTCTCTATAGTTTACCAGAAATGTCCAGCCAAAATTAGGCCACTCCTTGTCTTTTTGCCTTAAAGTCCTTTTTACTTTTTCTTTACTGAGTGTAGCTCCATGCTGTGTCTTTCTATGGTTCATTCGCTACATTTGTTCTTCTTCCGGAGAAAGATGATGTTTAGGAAAGTCCATCTGCTAGCAACAAAGGGTTAAACTTTTCGGGCTGCCGGGCTGCCCACGTGGCTCTGCGGCGGGAAACTGAGTCGTTTAGAAGCCATGCGCTGGTTTCTTCGGCTTGAAAAGAAGAGCAAGGGCGAAGGGGCACTCTCTCTCCTCTCCATGCTGCTTGCTTCTCTGCGAGACAGCGGCTCCTAAAGCTCCGGCCCGGCCTGCCCCGGCTCCGGCGGCATCGGGGGCCCGGCCCGGCCCGGCCCGGCTCCGGCGGCATCGGGGGCCCGGCCCGGCCCGGCCCGGCTCCGGCGGCATCGGGGCCCGGCCCGGCCCGCCCCGGCTCCGGCGGCATCGGGGCCCGGCCCGGCCCGCCCCGGCTCCGGCGGCATCGGGGGCCCGGCCCGGCCCGCCCCGGCTCCGGCGGCATCGGGGCCCGGCCCGGCCCGCCCCGGCTCCGGCGGCATCGGGGCCCGGCCTGCCCCGCCCCGGCTCCGGCGGCATCGGGGCCCGGCCCGCCCCGGCTCTGGCGGCATCGGGGCCCGGCCCGGCCCGCTGCAGCCGCCCGGGGCAGGGGGGCTGGGGCAGCGAGGCCGGCCTGGCCCCGGCGGCTCCCCGTCCTCAGCCTGCCACCCCGAGGACAAAGAGGCCGCTCCTCCCCCCACCCAGCCTTTTTAAGCATTCCGCCAAAAGTCGCAGCTTGTCTTCTACTAGATCAATTGCTTGTCAATCAGAAAGGCTGATCTTGATTAGAACAAAATCAGGTTTCTGCTAGCCTATGACACAAACAAAGCACCAAAAACAAAGAACCAAAAACAAAGAAAGAACCACAGCCAAGCCAAACACCAAAAACAAAGAAAGACGCAAAAACAAACAAAGAATCAAAAACAAACAAAGCACCAAAAAACAAACAAGCCACCACAGCCAAACTAAACACCAAAAGCAAACAAAGAACCAAAACCAAACAAAGCACCACAGCCAAACCAAACACCAAAAACAAAGAACAAAAACCAAACAAAGCACTAAACCCAAAGCAAACACGTGCTAAAGTGCAGCCCTGGCTCCTCCAGGAGACACGACCAAGCATCGATTAATGCAATTATTCCCTCGTGCCCCTGATTGTGCATTCCCCAGCCGATCATCCCACAAGGGCCCTTTTATTTATCCTTTTAACAGCAGTAATTGTTTTTTTTCCCCACGGGAATTAACTACGTTTTACCTTTCTCTGGGTCCCAGCAGCCCAGCTGTTTCCAGCGGTTCTGCTTTGCCTGTTCCCCGGGAATTTGGGGAATTTTGGGGCAGAAACTCTGGGATTCCCTTATCGGGGCAGTTCCACAGCGGAGTTTTGTTGATCTGCTGCCTGCAGGGGTTTAAGGGTTAAATGGACCGGGTGTCCATTGTAAGTAAAAGCAGTTCGGCCCCTCACTGCTGCCCGTCCCATTTCCTAAAAGGGAGCCCCATAAACGGCGTTTTCCCGGCGCTGTGGGAGTCTTTTATTACAGCTGTAATGCAAATGGAGCAGTTCCGTCCCCACAAAGCGATCTCCGCGGAGATGGAAGCCCCAGGGACGGAATTATCTCCTGATGAATTCACCCAAATGGGTTCGGGGGGCTCTGATGATCCTGCCGGGGGTGTCTGTGCGCGCATGTGTGGCATTTTCCTCGGGCAGAATTTCCATTAAGACAAATGAAGAACGAGAGAATAAGCCCCGATCGCGGATGTGATTGTGTCAGCATAAACATACTTTATAATTAGATTGCTATTACCGCGGAGTGGGGGAAGGAACAAACTGGAGTAAATCACTTTTATTCCAACCTCACTGCAGCCACCGAGGGGTTGGGAGCAGCACAAGTCTTTTCTAAAAAATATCCTCCCCCTTAGCACCATTATTATTCCAGTAAAATGTAAATGCAGACTAGGCCTTAGATACCAATTAAACTGCACTTGACAGAGATGTTATTGTCTAAATCAAATAAATGTAACAGAGCAAGAAGCAAAATGAGTAATGAGAGAAGAAAAGGCAGCAGCAGAGCTCTGTGCTCTGGTCAGACTGTCCAGTGAGCCAACGAGGGGGTGTGAGGGGAAATCATCGCTGCACAAATCAGTTAAACGATCCCTGGGCCAGGAGAATTTGCAGTTTGGTGAGGGGCTGTGGGATCTGGGGGCTCTGAGAGGGTTCTCACTGCCCCTTGTGAGGGGCTGGGGGCTCTGGGGGCTCTGAGCAGGGCTCTCACTGTCCCTCATGAGGGGCTGGGGGCTCTGAGCAGGTTCTCACTGTCCCTTGTGAGGATCTGGGGGCTCTGAGTGGGTTCTCACTGTCCCCTGTGAGGGGCTGTGGGATCTGGGGGCTCTGAGCAGGATTTTCACTGTCTCTTGTGAGGGGCTGGGGGCTCTGGAGGCTCTGAGCGGGTTCTCACTGTCCCTCGTGTCACTGGGTGAATCCCCTCCCTCTGAGCTCCTCTGGAGGAGGATTAGGGAGCCTGATCAGACACAGCATCTGAAACAGCACAACCTGCAGGGGGGTGAGGAGGCAGAGACATTCAGGAGCCACAGAATCTTCTCTCTCCTTCCTCCTTCCTGTGGCCCCAAAGATCCTGTAGTTGTAACCACAATAATGGGAATTAAAGTAAGTGAGAGCTCACAGAACAGGTGAAGAGCAAATTTTTGAGCAAACAGGGACCGTGGATCCCCTTTTGGGGAGTATCTGGAGTTTTTCCTCGCAGAGGATTGGTGGTACAAGGCTGACACACCTGGTTGGAAAAGGAAACTCCTCAGATCTTCCTTTAACAGAACATTTGCTTCTCCAGTCCCTTCTCTGCCCACACCCACCCACCCGGACTCACCAAAGGGCTCTCAGCTGAGGTGGATTTTGCTTTCCCCTTCCCTTGTTCCCTGCAAGGCGAGAGGTTCAACTCCCCCCGTTCCCAGCTGCCTGAGGGGATGGGAGGATTAGCCCCAGCACCTGGGATCCATCAGCCTGAGGGAATTCCTCACAAAATAAACCCCAAACTGGCCAGTCCCAGGAGAACTGGAGCAGGAGCAGCAGGGCAGGTCCCAGCAGGGCCCCTGCACAGGGAGGGAAGGAGCTGCCCTGGAGCAAAGAGCTCCTGCCACACAAACAGCCCAGGATCAACCCCCAAATCTTTATTTGGTGCAGTAACTGCTCCATCAGCCGAGGCAGCCCCAGCCTGGACAGAGCCCCTGCTCTCCACGGGTGTTTCTCCCCTCCCGATCCTCCCCGCTGCTGGCTGAACATTCCCATGGGGATTCCTTTGGGAAAAGCTTTGCTCTGCACACTCTGCTGCTCGACAGAGAAATGAGGGAGAGGAAGGAATGATGAGACCCGCTGGTGGCTTGAATCTGCCACCCCTCTTTGTTCTAAAGCCTCCAGGTCCTGCTCCAGCTGCAGCCTGTATTTCCCTGGAATCCAGGCAGGTTCTTTTCTCTCTGCCTCTTCTCCTTCCCCTCCTCAGTCCAGCCCATGAATATTCCAAGTGCCTGAGAGCAGGGGCTGCCTGAGCATCCCATAAAATCCCATTTCCTCAGCAGCTTCAATCCGCCAGCGAGGCGGTTCCCAGTTCAAAGGAGGCATCAGGGCAGAGCTGAGGGTTTGTGGGGAGCCAGCCGGGCCCGGCTATGCTCCTGAGATCTCCTCATCACTGCCCCAGCTTCTGGGGAGGGCTGAGGGTTCATGGGGAGCCAGCCGGGCCCGGCTATGCTCCTGAGATCTCCTCATCACTGCCCCAGCTTCTGGGGAGGGCTGAGGGTTTGTGGGGAGCCAGCCAGGCCCGGCTGCATTCCTGAGATCTCCTGAGATCTCCTCATCGCTTCCCCAGCTTCTGGGGAGGGCTGAGGGTTTGTGGGGAGCCAGCCGGGCCCGGTTGTGCTCCTGAGATCTCCTCATCACTGCCCCAGCTTCTGGGGAGGGCTGAGGGTTTGTGGGGAGCCAGCTGGGCCCGGTTGTGCTCCTGAGATCTCCTCATCACTGCCCCAGCTTCTGGGGAGGAGAGTGAGACGCTGCATTCGTATTCAGGCGCTCTCTCAAGCTTTACATTTGTCTTTCAATAAAGGCGGAATTTCAGAGCCTTCCACAACAGCAATTACAGAGAAACAGAGCTGAGGGGAATCTCTGGAGGTCGCGCCGTTCAAAGGCAGCATCAGCCAGGCTTGGCACTCCTCTCGTGTTCCTCTAATCTCTCCTTAAAAACCTCCGGTGGGACAGAGATCCAGCAGATTAAGCCCTGCTCGCTGGATATTGTATTCTGCTTTTTTAACTACTCCAGCCATTAGAAGACGATTCCTCAGGTTTTTATCCTTACAAGTTGCAGCTCCTGCTCTAATTAATATTTCAGCGGCGGCTCCTGGGCGCGGAGCAGGAGAGGGGCTGCAGCTGCAGCTCCTGCCTGGTGGTTCCTCTGATAACCGAGGTGAGGGATGCCTGTGGCTGCTCCCTGGGCCCCTCCTGCTCTCCTGCAGCAGAGCAGGAGCTCAGACAGCAGAATTTAAGTGAAAATTCTCCCCCCGTGGGGAAGGCGATGCCCTGGCTGTGCCTCCCTGGCTCCCACACAGCCCACGGATCTGCCTGCAGCCCCTGGATTAAAAACAACCAGTTCTGTGCTCCAAACTGGGGCTGTGCAGGGCTGGATGGCCTGGGCAGCTCACTGGTCACACCCCAGCCCCTGGGAGCCGCAGGCCAGTCTCTCCTCGTGCTTTTCTCCTTCCTTTCCTCCTCCCTGCCTGTTCCCTGTGTCCTCCCTTTCCGCCTCCTCCTCTGTTGTTGTAGGAACAACGACCCCACAAAACCCCAGAGCTCTGCATTCCCCCTCCAGCTGCTTTTGGAGGCTTCAGCACAATTCTCTTTCCTCTTCTGTGTGGAGTTTAACAAACAAATCGCCCCCTCCACCTCCCTGTGGGATTCCCAAGTGCCCAGTCCTGCAATTATTGGAGTGTTCCTGGAGGAAATTGCAGCAGTCCCATGGAAGGGCTCCCTGCAGGCACTCACACAGCCACTGCCCAACTCCTCTTTACACAGAGGGCACCCGGGGCAGGCAGGAGCTGAAAGTGAGAGAAGGGAGAAGGAGCAAAGAGGATTTGGAGGAGCAGGGGGATGGTTTGCAGGCCAGGGCAGAGCCGTGCTGGATTCCCGGGGGTGATCAGTCTTCATTAGCAAACTGCAGCAAATGAAGTTGTAGTGCCACAGTTGCTGCATGGACAGTTTTGGTGTTTTGTATCTATTTTAAATCTATTTTAAAGCTGGGTGCTGCCCGGCTTGGAATAACACAATCCTGGGTTTGAATGGGTCAGATCACAACAAACCCAACCCACAAAGCGGCTGAACGCTCCAGGACAGGGGTGGTGAATATTAGGGGAGCTGGGAGTCCTTGGGGGCTGCACAGAGGAGCTGCAGCAAGGCAGAAAAACCCGGGGAAATTCCATTTTCTAGACCCACTGAAGGTGAGAGGAACAGAGGACAGAGCAGCAGGGGCCCCTCCAGGTTTGCTCGGAGCTGGAGCCTTTGCACTCTCTGCTCTCTGCAGCACCCACACTCCTACTCCTACTCCTGCTCATCCTCATCCTCATCATCATCCTCCTCCTCCTCCTCCTGAAATTACTCCTGAAATCCCTCCTGAAAAGCTTCTTTTGCCTTCTCCTTCCTGCCTGGCAGCGTGACAGGCCCAGGGCAGTGAAAGGGTTAAGGAACCCAGGCAAAGTTAACAAGGGATGGGCAATAAACGGCTCCAGCTGTGTATAATTAACTGTAATACTGGGAAGTAAATGACTTTTATTGGCAAGCATGTCATAACTTCATTAAAAGTCATATTTACAGCCCTCTCACACGGAATGAGGACTTGTGTAGTCTGCGGTTTAATGAGCGCTCGTTTTCACCTTGTTTCAATTATTTTCCACCCACCCTTTGTCTCCGTGTGGGGAGCAGGAAGATAAAATACAATGGGAGTGTAATTAAGGCTGGCACAGATTCTTTCAGGAAATGTTTTTTTCTATTCCAGAACAATCGCTTCCACTGCTTACTACTACTACTACTTTAATGTTTAAAATACACAGTTTGCCTGGGTCCCTGAAGGATTCTTTAGATAACGTTATTAAGGAATGGCTCTGGCAAAGCTTCTCCCCAGCACCCCCAGCTACACACGAAAGCAAATTTGTACCACTTAGAAGAGGAAAATTTGGCAATTTAGCTGAATGACAAATAAAGGATTTTGACTGTGGGAAGAAGGGGGCTCCAGGGTGCTGACAGAGAACCTTGGGACCTGCTCCAGGCTCCAGGATGGAAGGAGCTCTGTGGGACAGGAGCTGTGGAAGTGACACGGCCAGAATCGCGGCACAAACATCATTTATTTCATTTATTTCATTTATTTCATTTATTTAATTTATTTCTGGGCACAAGAAACTCTTCCAGCAGATCCCAGGAAGCCTGGGCCTGGCGCTGCTGCTGTCCCTGTGCTCCAGCCAGGAGGTTTCCCCAGCCCTTTCCCTGCCCTGGGCTCTGTGGCTGTGCTCAGCCTCCTTTCCTGATGAAGATGCTCCCCTGCATGTCCTGCACCCCGGTGATGCACTAATTGGAGGCAGCAGTGATTAATTCCCGAGATAAAATCCGTCCTCGGAACAATTGATTTCGCTGCCAGCAGTGCACAAACTTCCCGATGGCAACACTTTCATGTAATTATTGTTATTAGTTTAAGCTTGTTTGGGAGAGGGAGGGGATGGAAAAATAGAAATCAATTACTTTGTATTTATCACTAATCTGTTATGATCACTTTAACACACGGGAGTTATAACTCAGGGCACGGTTTTTCTCATCCACGAGCTGTTGGGAAAGTTTGCAGGAGCTCTGAGGGCTGAAGGGGCTGCAAACTCCCAAAGGAGGGAAGGAAACAAAACCTGCTGGGTGCTGTCACAGCAGAAGGGCTGAGCCATGGACCCATCCCAGCAGAGGCTGGAATCAGCTGGAATTAAAGCTGGAATAAAGGAATTTCCCTTCCAGGTGCCAATCCCGCAGCTCAAAGCGGGACATCACCTGCCTGGTTACACAGAACAGCTCCTGCTCTGCGAGGGACGCCGAGCTGGAAAAGGAGAATGCAGGGATTGACTGAGGTGCAAAAAGTGTCCCAAAGTGCCCTCCTTGCCTTGCTGGAGCTCCAGAGAAATCCCCGTGTCCTGCCACATTGGACTGACTCTTCACTGGAGTTTCTGTGTTTAATTATCTCAGTTTTGATTACGGATCAGGGAGATGAAGGAGCAGATGAGGAGCTCAGTTTGTGCAATGAAGCAGCCCCGGGAGGGGGATCTGCCCTGGAGGGGGATCTGCCTTGGGAGGGGGATCAGCCCCGGGAGGGGGATCTGCCCTGGAAGGGGAATCTGCCCTTGAAATGGGGGTTCTGCCCTGGAGGGGGATCTGCCCTGGGGAGGGGGATCTGCCCTGGGAAGGGGGATCTGCCCTTGAAATGGGGGTTCTGCCCTGGAGGGGGATCTGCCCTGGGAAGGGGGATCTGCCCTGGGAGGGGATCTGCCCTGGGAGGGGATCTGCCCTGGGAAGGGGGATCTGCCCTGGCGGGGGATCAGCCCTGGGAGGGGGATCAGCCCTGGGAGGGGGATCTGCCCCAGGAAGGGGATCAGCCCTGGAGGGGGATCTGCCCTGGGAAGGGGATCAGCCCTGGAGGGGGATCTGCCCTGGAGGGGGATCTGCCCTGGGAGGGGGATCTGCCCCAGGAAGGGGATCAGCCCTGGAGGGGGATCTGCCCTGGGAAGGGGATCAGCCCTGGAGGGGGATCTGCCCTGGAGGGGGATCAGCCCTGGAAAGAGGGATCTGCCCCAGGAAGGGGATCAGCCCTGGGAGGGGGATCTGCCCTGGAGGGGTATCTGCCCTGGGGAGGGGGATCTGCCCTGGGAAGGGGGATCAGCCCTGGAAAGAGGGATCTGCCCCAGGAAGGGGATCAGCCCTGGGAGGGGGATCTGCCCTGGGAAGGGGATCTGCCCCGGGAAGGGGATCTGCCCTGGAGCGGGGATCAGCCCCGGGCTCAGCAGAGGATGCAGCAGGGCTGACCCCTCAGGCTTCCCCACTCTCCCCCTGTCCTGAGAAGTGGCTCTGTCTTTGGGGCTTCCCAATAAATTCTCCCTGTCAAAATGCAGAACGGTCCCCAGCTTGGGTGTTTGTTACTTTAGGCATGCTTCACGAATTTCCTTTGCATCCAGGGCGGTTGAAAATGGGATTAAAACCTCTTATTATGTCCCCATGTTACAGCATTAGGCATGCTTAGCTTCCAGCGGGAAGGAGGATGAGGGAAGCAGAATGAAATCCCGTGAATGCTCACAGAAATTCACCACTGTGGGTGTTCCAGGGTCAAAGAAGCAGGACTGCCCTGGCCAGAGCAGGGTGCTAAGTGCTGAGCTGCATTTCCACACATCCCAGCTCTCCCACCAGCCTCAGCTGCTTCCAACAAATGGACCAGGATCGGTGCTGCTGGAGCAGCTGAAACGCTGAAAGGGGATTCTGCAAATTCAGCTCAACAGAATTAAAAATGCTTTGTTGGCTTTGGCTTTTTGGAGCTCCAAACTTTGCTTTCCTCCCACTGTGTCCGTGGAAGATCTGTGCTGGTGTCAGGAGGGGCACAGGTGCCGTTCCCAAGGCCAGGTGTGCACAGGTGTGCAGCCCCAACCCCAGAACTGATCAATGCCCCTTCTGCACCACAGTTCCTGCAGCTTTTCCATCATCCCCGCCCTGTTCAGCCCCGTGGAGGAACCTCTGCTGTGACTTCCCCACGATGACACATCGCTGCTGTGTTCAAATTGCCGGCGCTCTCCGTGGGAGCGTTCCTGCAGCACATCTTTAGGCATTCCATCATTGCTCCTCATCTAAAATGTCAGCTTTGTTCTGACAAATCTCGTGTGCCTGCCTTGAAAAGCTCTACAAGCGTCAGGAGGAGCGAGGCAGGCTGCAGCTTTTGTCTCCCACGACAGCCGGCATGAAAGGTTCTTTTTTTTCCTTTTTTTTTGTGGAGTGACTGGGCTGGAGCTGCAGCTCCGGGGTGGTTCCTGCACATCAGGAGAGCTCTGCTGCGGGCAGGGCGAGGAGCTGAGCTGGAGCTGCAGCTCCGGGGTGGTTCCTGCACATCAGGAGAGCTCTGCTGCGGGCAGGGTGAGGAGCTGAGCTGGAGCTGCAGCTCCGGGGTGGTTCCTGCACATCAGGAGAGCTCTGCTGCGGGCAGGGCGAGGAGCTGAGCTGTGCCCGCAGCTCCAGGCGCTGCTCTGTCCCTCTCACCCGGTGCTGATCGCTGTTTGCTGCCCTCCCCTCACCTGTGGGGCCGGCAGGATGACACCCTCCCCGGGAGCTGGACAGGGCCAAACAGGGATGCTCTGCCCCGGGGTGCTGCAGGCACGTGGGAAAAGGGAAAGGGAAAGGGAAAGGGAAAGGAAAAGGAAAAGGAAAAGGAAAAGGAAAAGGAAAAGGAAAAGGAAAAGGAAAAGGAAAAGGAAAAGGAAAAGGAAGCACCAAACCCAGGCAGGGAGGGAGTTCTGGGCACAAAATCCCCACATTTGGCTCTCTGGGTTGGTGTTTTCTCCTCCAGCAGTGGCCTCCTGGGTTCCTCGCTGAGCTGGTGGAAACATTCCTGGCAAAATCCTGAAATTCACATTCCAGCCCCACTGAGGTCATGGAGCAGAGCTGGTTACGGGGGTGTGGGGAGCTGGGGGATGAAAATGTGCCCCAGGAAGGGGAGGAACAGCCAGGGAAGGCTCCCCTGGGGTGGAGGTGACACCAGGGGTGTCTGGGGTGAGGTGACACCAGGATTCCCTGGGGTGGAGGTGACACCAGGGGTGTCTGCACAAGGAGCTCTGTCCCAGGGCAGGGCTGAGCTCCCTCTGCAGCCACCAGAAGCTTCTGCTGTCCTGCTCAGTGCTCTGGAATCCCCTCCTGGGGGGTCAGGGAGGTGTCCCCAGCTGGAGCTGGGCTGGAACCAGTGAGGGAGGGACCCCCCACACCCCGCCAGCCCATCAGGGATCAAACCCTTCCCTGGGCAGCCGCACACAAAGGTCGGGGTGAGAGTTGTGGTGACTTTACAAACTCCCAAATGTGGTGACTTTACAAACTCCTCTCCCCCCCTGCCCTCCCCAGGGACCTGCATTTCCACCGGGGAGGCTGCTGCAGACGGCAAGAGCCTCCTGAGGGAAACAAATCAGCATGAGAAGGGATTCCAAAGCAGCGGTGCTGGTGCTGCTGCTGTGTCCCGTGGCCGCCCCTCCAGGGAGAGCTGCGCTCTCTGATCTGTGCTGATACAAAATCCATCCTCGTCTGGGCCATTATGAGCAGAACGACGGGAAATCCCTCCGGCTGGAGGGAAAAGCCAAGGCAAATCCTCCGGGAGACCTTTCTGTTGTGAAAGGTTTCAGGAATAAGCACAACACAAACACGCGAAGGGATCCAATTACGTGCAAACAAACGGCTCCTGCAGCCTCCTCCTCAGGAAACACAATTAAATCGCCAACGAGGTTGCTTTTGGATTACCTGGATTAGCCCGGCCTTCAGAGGCTCAGGAGGTACCTGGAATTTCATTTTCCAGGGCTGCAGGGCCCCTCCTGTGCCCAGCAGCTGCTCTCAGGTGCGGGCAGTGCTGGCAGCAGATAACACGTGGCTGCTGGAGATAAGGAAATGGTTAATGCAGCTCCAACAAAGAGCACGGAGCGCTCGGCTTCCTGAGCAAGCTGAAAGTTAATTAAAAGAGCGCCACAGACACAGAGAAATGCGGGATTAAAGCTGTCCCCGGGTGATAAAGCACTGAGCTCACCGGGGGGAGCAGGCACAGCTCGTTTTCTGTGCCCAGAGAAACCCAGAGCAGCGGCTCTGGCTGGAGCCTTTCCCCATCCAGGACCAAACCCAGCCTCAAACCTGCTGGATGCTGGCTGAGCTGTCAGGAACATCTGCCTGGGTTCCTCCCGAGGTGTTCAAACGCCTGCAGGGTGCTGTGACCCCTCCAGAGGTGCTCAAACACCTGCAGGGTGCTGTGACCCAAGATGTTCAAACCCCTGCAGGCTGCTGTGACCCTTCCCAGATGTTCAAACCCCTGCAGGCTGCTGTGACCCTGGGGAGGTGTTCAAACCCCTGCAGGGTGCTGTGACCCAAGGTGCTCAAACCCCTGCAGGGTGCTGTGACCCTGGGGAGGTGTTCAAACCCCTGCAGGCTGCTGTGACCCTGGGGAGGTGCTCAAACACCTGCAGGGTGCTGTGACCCAAGGTGCTCAAACCCCTGCAGGCTGCTGTGACCCTTCCCAGATGTTCAAACCCTTGCAGGGTGCTGTGACCCTGGGGAGGTGTTCAAACACCTGCAGGGTGCTGTGACCCTCCCCAGCCTGGCTGTGACCCCAGGAATTCTCTGCTCCCAGGCTGGGGTGGGGAGGCTGAGCTGCTTCTGCCCCCTCAGGCCCCGTTTTATTATTTAATAATAAATTTAATAATATATAATATAATTATTTAATATAATTATTTAATATAATTATTTAATATAATTTAATATTATTTATTATTTTGGCTTTGTGGAGCTGAGAGGGAACCCGAGGAGCTCAGAATCACAGGCCAGGAGTGACTGATGTTGGGGAATTATGAAGAAAAAATTATGAGGGGGAAAAAAAACAAACAACCCACGACCTTTTCTTACAGGGACAGCCAAAGTGAAGGTTGATTTTAATTTCTATATTTGTCCTCTTGGTGTTGTCCTAAGGACTACCCTGCCCACAGAGGGCTAAGAATAGAAGTGGGAGGTATGGGATAAGGCAGTAAATCAGAATTTTAATGCTATTAAAACCTATTGATTGTGTTGATGAATTATTGCTGCCGCTGATGGGAAGGCCAGACTCTCCAAGGCGCTTTAATTATTTCCCAGTTCATGTTAATCCCAGTTAATGAAAACTCTGCCAGCCAGAGAAGGGATGACACGAGGAATGACTGTTCCTCACGAGAGACTCCCTTAATCTATAAAACATCAAAGATGTCATTGCGAGCATCTTTGCTCTGCTTGTATTTTATTTTTTAAACGACGTGAGCACTTTGTTCTCGGGCTGCTGATGAGTCAGGGGGTGACAGCTCAGGGAGGATCTGAGCAGGAGCTGCTGGAGGAGCAGAGCTCAGGGGCTCAGGCTGCCCTGGGCAGGGGTTTGGGTCACTCATCACCTGGGGTTGGTTCCTGGGGGGTGCAAACCCTCCCGGGGGGTGTCGGGGTCTGTGCTGCTCACTGGGGGCTCAAATGAAGCCAAGTGAACCCAAAGTAAGGCAGGAAAACACAGGCAGAGGATCCGTGTGCTCCTCAGGAGGAGCCCAAGGGATCCTGTTTCCAACCCAGCCCCACCATCCCACCCAGGGAGCTGTTCCTGCTCAGGGACGATGAAATCACAGCTCCACAGGGATGGAAAATGCCAGGTGTCCTTCCCGAGGGAGCCCAAACCCCTCCCTGCCCGCGGCAGCAGTGAACAAAAGGGATGGATGAGATCTGCCTGGGCTTCTGTCTCGATTTCAATTTGTTCACCAGGCTCCACTGCAGGAGAGCAATATTGAAATGTGCAGGAGCCACGAGACACAAATTTTATTACCCCTTCTCTGCTACTCCCACTGTAGAGAGAGAGAAGTTTATGAGTGAAGAACATCCCAGGCTATCCAGCCACCTCCAATATCTGCAGCCCGGGCTGGAAGGAGTAATTGATTTTCTAACAACAGAGAGAATTCTCGGCTGGAGGCTCGGTGTTGTGGAACTCCTTAAAAAAAGAACATTCCGGTTCCTGCAGCTCCCCTTGGCCTGGGGCAGCGCGTTTGTGAGGTTTTACCTTCCCAAACACCAACAATTCCCGGATCTCTCTGCCTTTCCCCGGCTGATTTCCCCGCCTGGCCGCGGCCTGCAGAGGCGCTTTTATCGGGAATTATTGGAATTCGTGCAGGAGGAACATCCACAGCGCCTGTGTGAGAGGAGCCAGCCCAGCGCAGCGTTCAAACGGATCGGGAAATCTGAATTTCAAAGGGCTCCGGCTCCAGCCCGCCGTGAGCGGCAGCAGAAACGCTGGCGGGGGCAGAGATGTTTACAGGTTTTTTGGGTTTTTTTCTGGTGTTTATATTGAATTTGTGCGCGTTCGCTGTCGGCGCAGGGGCCGGGGATGCCCAGCGCGTCTCGTTCCGGTCACACGGAGCCTGCCGGGGATCAGAGGGGGAAAACACGCGGTGAAAACCTCCCGGGGCTCTTCGGAGCTTCCAATTACAGAGCAGAGCCTGGACAGCCGGGCCCGGGGTTTGCTGCTGAGGCGCTGGTGTGGCTCAGGACGGGGATTTGTGGTTTCTAATCTGGGAGATTGCAACCCTGGTTCGTACCTGTAATGTTTTGGTTTCTCTGAAAATCTTTTCCCAGAAAGTTTTCTGTCAACAACAACAACAAAGTTTTCCTAACTATAACCTATGTTTACGTTCCTTTCCCTAAAAAAACCTTCTTCTTAATGTCCCTCTGACTTAACCAATGTGATTTAAAAACTTTGTCCTTTTTTTCACCAAGTAAGTTATTCTTTGTAAAATAGCATTAAAAAAAACCCCAAAAATATATTTAAAAAAATCATTATCAGCCTTCCTAATCGAAGTCTGTATCGTTGTAATCTTTAACAGCATCAGCAGATAACGAGGTCCGGGGCTGTTCCTGCGCTCAGCAGCGCCTGGGGGGCAGGAGAAGGGGCAGGGGCACCCAGGGGAGCTGCAGCCGCTGCCTGGGGGAACCTCCCTGGAGCTCCAGGGTGTCCGTCCCTGTGTCCCCGGCCTTGCCACCAGCCCAAGGGCTCCTGCAGCGTTCCTGCTGTGGGGTCGGTGCCGAGCTGCTCTCAGCTCCCAGCCCGAGCTCTGCGCCCCTGCTCCCCCTGCCCTGCCCTGCAGCCCTGCTCGGTGCCTGAGATGTTTTGGTTTCTCTGAAACTCTTTTCCCAGAGAGTTTTCTGCCAACCACAGACACGTTTTTCTAACTGGGACCTTTGTTTGCATTCCTTTCCCCAGGAGGGACTTCTCCTTGCTGTCCCTCTGCTCTGACCGATGTGACTGAAGGAGTTTGTCTGTGTTTCACCCCTTGGGTTGTTCTCTGTAGAACGGGATAAAAGGGGAGAAATTCCCGGGAATTAACGGAGTCATTGTCAGCCTGCTGAGCGGTGTCCTTGTGGTCTGTAACAGGGTCATTCGGTGTCCGTCCCTGTGTCCCCGGCCGGTGCTGAGCTGCTCCCAGCTCCCAGCCCGAGCTCTGCCCCTGCTCCCCCTGAAAGAGCCCGAGGAGGGGCTGCTCTACAGCTCACACCTTCACATTCCCAGCCAGAGTCCCGCATTCTGCAGGGGGCAGTGAGTTCCACCACGCCACAATCGAATTCCACCCCATAAATGAATTTCACCACGTGGCAATTGAATTTCACCGCGTCACCGCTGAATTCCAGTACGTCACAGATTAACTTTGCCACGTCCCAAATGAATTTCACCACGTCCCAAATGAATTTCACCACGTCCCAAATTAATTTCACCACATCCCAAATGAATTTCACCACATCCCGAATTAGTTTCACCACTTCCCAAATTAATTTCACCACGTCCCAAATGAATTTCACCACATCTCAAATGAATTTCACCACGTCCCAAATGAGTTTCACTGCCTCACAAGCGCCCCTGGCAGAGGATGTGTAAAAGTCCCACCTCCTCTCTCCTGAAAGGTCTCCCTGCACATCACCAGCATTGCAGAGAGAGCTTTGGGGAGGGAAATCAGGTGGCAATTTTAATTTTTTTGTTGTTTTCCTTATGGGAAAAGCAGGGGGGAGCAGCTGGATGTGAGCAGAAAAGCGTGAGCAGGAACACGAGAGGAAATCAGAGGGAAGGAGCTGCCCCAAGGGCTCCAGGGCAAACCCCCTCAGCTCTGACAGGGCTGAAACTCTGGTAGGTCCCAGAGCGGAGCTGAGAATCCTCCAACAAAACAAAACAGATGAAAAAGCAGAGCAAGGATGACAAAACATTTTTTTTTTTTGCTGTATTTTCTGTGCTTTCCAAAGAGCTCTGTTGACATAAGTGCAGCAGCTGGAGATGAGAGAGGGTTTGAAATCAACCTTCAGCGATGCACAGTTTATTCTGGTAAAATAATTAATCTTCAAAGATCCCCGAAAAAAACAGCGTTTAAGGTGTTTAATGATTAAAAACCTGATGTCCTTGAGCGTGAGGCAGATGAAAGAACTGCCAGGGACCCCGTGATAAACATAAAGGAGCAATAATGATCAGCCCGGGGTGATTACACTCTCTAATTAGAGCACATGTATCATTTAGGCCCCTTAACCTCTGCCTGTCTGAGGCACTTTGGGTGCTCTCCTGCATCCCGGGAAGGGTCTCTGAGGGTGGCAGGGGCAGGAGGAGCCACTGCCCGTGTTTGGGGTCTGGCAGCTCGAGGCTTCCTCTGGGGTCACCTGGGGGGCTCAGCCCGGCTGCCCTGGGGCTCTGCTCCTGCTGTGGGCACCTGGGGGGCAGAGGGGAGCTGTGTGACACCAGGGGTGCCCCCAAACCCCAGAGGGGAGCTGTGTGACACCAGGGGTGTCCCAAAACCTGCTCTGCACACCCTGAGTGCCCCCAAACCCCAGAGGGGAGCTGTGTGACACCAGGGGTGCCCCAAACCCCAGAGGGGAGCTGTGTGACACCAGGGGTGCCCCCAAAGCCCAGAGGGGAGCTGTGTGACACCAGGGGTGTCCCAAACCCAGAGGGGAGCTGTGTGAAACCAGGGGTGCCCCCAAACCCAGAGGGGAGCTGTGTGACACCAGGGGTGCCCCCAAAGCCCAGAGGGGAGCTGTGTGACACCAGGGGTGTCCCAAAACCTGCTCTGCACACCCTGAGTGCCCCCAAACCCCAGAGAGGAGCTGTGTGACACCAGGGGTGCCCCAAACCCCAGAGGGGAGCTGTGTGACACCAGGGGTGCCCCCAAAGCCCAGAGGGGAGCTGTGTGACACCAGGGGTGCCCCCAAACCCCAGGGAGGAGCTGTGTGACACCAGGGGTGCCCCCAAAGCCCAGAGGGGAGCTGTGTGACACCAGGGGTGCCCCCAAACCCCAGAGGGGAGCTGTGTGACACCAGGGGTGCCCCCAAAGCCCAGAGGGGAGCTGTGTGACACCAGGGGTGCCTCCAAACCCCAGAGGGGAGCTGTGTGACACCAGGGGTGCCCCAAACCCCAGAGGGGAGCTGTGTGACACCAGGGGTGCCCCAAACCCTGCTCTGCACATCCTGGGTGTCCCCAAACCCCAGAGGGGAGCTGTGTGACACCAGGACCACCTCCCAAACACCACAAAGACCTCTTGTTGTCATCAGAGAAAATCCCTGGAGCAAATCTGTGTCCCAAGGTGATTAACAAGAAATACAGAATTAGCTCAATAAAAATGCTCTTTCTGATGGAAATGTAACCTCTGATAACTGTGAGGTTTTTATAGAAATACTGGCTAGAATTCAGAGACTTCAGGTATTCCGTACCACACGTTCCTGAGATTGCTTGGGTATCCAGAGTTTATAGTATTGGTTAAACTGGTAGAGCTGAGGATACTTGGCAACTTTCAGGGAGTTGAGATCTTTATCATAGAGCTGGAACATCAAGCAGAGAGCAAGAGGTTCTCTCTGAGAGTGCAGGAGGTCAGTGAAAACAGCAACAAGGTACTCCGCAATGCGTGCTCCTAGAAAAGCACAGAAGAAGAACGAGAAAAACACCCACGGAATCTCCAGTTTCCTTCCCCAGCATTCCTGTAGGAATACTTTCAGAACTAAATCCACTTATTCAGTGCCGTTTCTGACTTGACTCACAAGTGCTCACACATATAAAACACAACCTGAACATCTGAATGCTCACTGTAAGAATCCCGCCAGCCCCACTGCTGTTTAATGTAAGGCTGAACAACAGGAAAAGGTGAAGGAAAGGATATGGTCACACTGCTGATTTCTGGGGACACTACTTTTAGCTAATGTCAGGTAGGTTTGGCTGGGGAAGTGCACGAGACAGCACACTGCAGTTTGTTGCAAAATTATTATTTCAGTTAAAAACTTCTTTCTTTCCTTTTCCCCTTTCCAAACAGTGTAATCCCCTTTCTCAGTGTAATCTCTTGGCAAGAGGCAGACAACAAATACCTGTATGAAAGAAACACCAATAGCACTGAAGGCAACTGTTTACTTCCTAGGAAAAGCCATCTCAGGTTTCAGTTGTAACATGAGGAGGCATAAAATCTACTTGTTATCCAGTCTTTAATGACAGGAAGCAAAGTACATGGACCAAAACAATTAACACCTAATTTTTTCCTGTTAACTTGGTCTCCCTCAGGGAGTTAGAAAGAACTGGATGAATGCCATGGATAAACTTTGTTTGCCTGAGTCTCAACTCCCATTAGATAATAATTCTCTAGTGGCCACAACGCAAATAAAGCTGTAAAAGGTGAACCAGGAGTAAGTGACAGCATTACCACCTCGGAATGCTGAGGAACTACAGCTACAGTCCTACAGAACTTAGCTGCCCCACTTGTTTCCAAGCCTTGGACTGTCAGTGCTGCCCAAAGGGAGGCACAAGACATCCACTGAAAAACCTCTTGCTCCAGGAAGTCTCTCTGTGGAACATGCCCTCTGAAGGGCAAAACTGGTTGCAGATTTATCTCTAGCCTACAAGGAAAACTTCACAGGTCGTTGGCCAAGAGGTAGACAATCCTGAAACTTCTCGTTCCCTGCAATGGGACTGTGGAAGCAAGCCAGGAGGACACTGGGTCTGAGAGAGGAAAACTGAAGCCTTCACTCCATCCATCTCCCCCTCTTCCAACACTCACAATTCCACTCTTGTGTTACATCAGTACGAGCATTTGTGTAGCCACAGTAACTAACTGCTAAAAAAAAAAAAAAAAAAAAAAAAAAAAAAAAAAAAAAAAAAAGACCTCCTGGTAAAATAACTTGGACAAACAAAAATCTCTCCAAAAATTATTTTTCAGGCGTATCAGCCTCCCTGCAAGTTTTATTTTGTGGCTGCGAAACAACTACCAGCATGGAAAGGTCAAGGGCAGGAGGGCCGAGTTCAACAAGAGGAACAGGAGAGCCCTGCACCTGAGAAGGAGCAGACCCCTTCAACAGAGCATTCTGGGGGCCACTCGAGTGGAGAGCAGGTTGCCAGGGAAGGATCAGAAGGCCCTGGTGTCCTGGTGTAAGGGAGCATCTCCTTCCACTCCTCCCAGCACTGGCAAGGCCAAACCAGGAGTGCTGTGCTCAGGTCTGGACTCCCCAGAACATGGAGACACTGGAGAGAGTCCAGCAAAGGCTCACAAAAATGGTGAGGGGACTGGAAGACCTCTCCGTGAGAAATGGCTGGGACTGTTCAGACTAAGGAGAAGGCTCAGGGGCATCTTAATGAGTATGAACACCTGAAGTGAGACTGCAAAGATGAGGGGCAAGGCTCCTCCCAGAGGCACCCGGTGGCAGGAGCAGAGACACTGGGCACAAAGTGAAATACAGGAACACTCTGAGCGTCAGGAAACACTTTTTCACTGTGAGGGTGCTCGAGCACCCACAGAGGCTGCCTAAAGAGGTCCTGGAGTCTCCATCCTGGGAGATGTTCGAAAGCTGTGTGAACGTGGACCTGGGTAACCAGGTTTAGGCAGAGATACCAGGCAAGATGATTCACAGAGATGCCTTCCAACCTCAACCCTTCTGTGATCCTGGGACAGCAAAGTCAAACTGCTTAACCCTCTAGCAGCAGGGGCAGCCTATATGTTAAACTGTGTTTCAGGCAATTCTAATGGCCTGAAGAACTGAACAAAGAAACGCTGAGTGAGACCTACACAAGTGAGATCTGGATGCTGCTGAAGTGAAGGGTGGGATGAGGGTTTCACAACACCCATTCCACAGAGTTAAGAAGCTGTAACTCCATCTGCTTTGCCTACCATGCTGCTCAGCAGCTTCTGTCTCGGTCATTGCCTTCACAGTGGAGACATCACCTTCCATTTCCTCTGCTGGGCTGTCGTTGTGTTCTCTCTCTTGCTTCAGAAGGGACTGCCAGACAGCCACGATACTGCTCATGTCTGGTAAAACCTAAAAGCAAAAAGGGTAAATTGCAATAGCTCTCCTTTGTAAGACAAAGCTCCTGTGACAAATACATCCCCAAACACCCAACAGGAAGATTTGCTGCTCTTCACAAAGGTTGGAATTGACCTTGTGTGCTATCAGGGAATGAGCTGAAATCAAGCACTGCACTTCCACTTCTGCAGGATGTAAGTACTGGAAAGAACATTTTACTGAAAAGGTTTCCTGTGAAAAATTCGTTTGGTTCTTCTTCCTCATGGTATATTTTCAACTCAAGTGCTCTCTTGTTTAGTAATTTCTGAGTAACCTCTGCTGGCTACATTGACTTGAGCCAGGAAGAGAACTTGCTTCCTGCCCTTGGGAAGTCATTTGCAGCACAACAGACATTAATGTTACTAATCTGTCACCACAGAATTTTATTTGCATTCCCATCAGACAGACATGTCAGGAAACGTAAGCTCCTACCTCACCATTTCATCCACAGCCTCCCCCAGGATACCATCTCCTGGCTCCTGGGCTGCAACCACTTGAGGAGAAAGTACAGAGAGCAGTTTTCTGCTGCCTGCAAAATGCCTCCTTGGCAGCCCCCAGTTGTCTCTTGCTTTCTACCTTGCTGACAGCTTCTCTGTAGAGCTGCACAAACTCCTGCACTGTTGGCAGCGTGTGGATTTGTGACCTTTGCCAGGTTTCTTCAGACAAACAGTGCTCAGTGTTCCTCAGGGCTCTTCTCAGCACCATGGGTACCAGTGACAGGATGCTGTGCTTCACCACTGTGCTGGGCAACTGAAGAAGGAAGTGAATTAGTGACATTTCAGTGATTCCTGTTATGGCTTTGCATAGAATCTGTACTTTGAATGTGTTAAAATTGGTCAATGAATTAATTATTTTCTAGATCTTGGCTAGCAGTAAAGAATCCATAGGTTTTCAGATTCCCAGCCTAAACCACTAGCAGAGAGTGGCAGAACTGGTGCTTCTGAAAGGCACCTGGAATCAATATCAGTGGTTTTAACTCGTTTTCCAGTGCTTCCCCAAGCCAGATTTATGCTGGGGCAGACAATACAAAACACAGGTAATTAAAAAACTTAAGAAATTTCTTGAATGATCACACACTAAAATCAAACAGTACTAACTGGGACAGAAAAGTCACTGAAATACTATAGACTGCTCTTACTTTCAACCCCTGGGTGAACATTATTTTATTGCACACTGCAGGGACTGTTGTTACCATCACCATCAAAAGCAATCTGGGAAGAGGAATAAATTCTGAAGTCTTAAAACACTTGGAGATCTCTGGTGGAGCCTCATAGATCTGGAAGGTAAGAAACAAAAGAAATAAAAATTAAGCCCCACTGATACAGTCCCAGAGATGACAGCTTCTTCTGGGGAGCATTATACAGAAGGATTTTGACTTGTTGGAAGTAATGGCAACATTAAACGTCAATTTTTATGCAAAAATGCTACAGAGCATCCTCCAGAGTCCTACTCAACGAAATGACCCTGGTATGCAACCAACATCCCTGCTAAGGCCACCCCTTTTCAAGAGATTCCAGATCCTACTTGCTCATTTTAAGCTAAACAAAGAGGAAGTGCAACACTCACAAATGACAAAACGTTCTTCTAGCTGAGCTTTGATGCTGTTGCATCTCAAAAAATATATCACTGATGTGATGTTTTCCACTGTTTCTTACACCAAAATTCCCTCCTTCTCAGTTCAGTTTAAATGTTTACAGAGCCTCCTGCTCTGAGCATGGTGCTTTCCCATCATTCATACTCTTACCTTCTTGAGTAACTTCATGTTGTCCATCCAAGCAGACATCACTCTAGGAACAAAGGAATAGTGGGTCTCCTTGAAGTATCTATTCAATAAATCTGGACATACTTTGAGAATATTTACCATGAGATCAGTGACCATTTCATCTTCTGTTGCAGTTTTTAAACCAAGCAGGAAGTGCAGAAGTACCACATTTCCTCCCCTGTTGAAGACAAAAAATAAAAAAAAGATTTTGAGTAAGAAATCCTTATTTGGATACTTCACATGGGATGTGAACTCTGCAGCTCCTCTAACCGTTAATTGAAGGCAAGATCTCTCACCCTCCTAGCATAATTTCTGAGTTTATACTCAGAGAAGTAAGAAATGAATTTACCTCCACGTTTTCTGCATGACAACAGTCAATTATCACTGCACATTTCAGGGCAAACGTGATAACTAGTGAGGTCTCTTTTGCTTCTAGCAAAAAATCCATGCAACGTTCCCAGTTGCCCAGTGACTTACCTGCCAGAAGTTCCAAGACTTGGATCATAGAACGTTATGCCATGTTTCAGAGAGCAGCAGAGGTCCATCACGAAACTATGCACAAGTTCTCGTACCATTGCTTTTCCCACCTCCTCAGAACCTTGAGCCACCTACAAAAACCAAAAAGGAGTAAAAAAAGGCATATGAGATTTGGCATCACAGATATCAACTTCACTCTACATTTTTATACGGCTGCTCTTAGAGAAGCACTGAAAGAAGCTTTGGCTTTTGTTCAGATTAAGAAGAGAAGCTTCAGGACTTGAAGGTCCCTTCCAACCCAAACCATTCTGTGATTCTACGATTCCATTAACCTTCTAAATCCAGAACAACTCAAGATGCCTCTGGATGAGAAGACTCTTGACAAGTGTGGCTGGGAAACCATGAATCATATGACGTACATGGACTGCCAGGAATAGTAACAACTCAATATTATTCAGAACTGAAATGCATGCTTATGAATGGGGTTGGAGATTTGCACAGCTCCAAGCAGACAACTACTGGAAACAGATCCCCTCCAAAGGGTGTTTACAGTAGATCAGGATGGGAGTGGCAGGGTCATAAGCATCTGGTAGAGAAATACAAGAGGGCAGACACAAAAGTAAAAAATCTGTAGCCAAAACCCAGTGAGAAGGAGCGGAAGTTCGGGGGTTCTTTTTAAACAAGCTCAGTTGATTCCTCTTTTTGAGCTCATTAAGCTCAGAACATTTGGGAGCTGTTTCAGAAGCTGTGGGCTGTAAGAGGAGGGAAAGAAAAGGCAACACAAGGACTAAGAGTAACAAAGAAATAAATGACCAGACCTTTAAATCCTCAGGGCTGACATCAGTAATCCCATTCCAAGAGTACAGTGAAGCGATGTGAAGCAACACCTCTGCAGTGAAAAAACGCACCTTCTGCGTTTTGCTGACATTTTTGTTATGAACCACCTAAAAATGAGAAAAAAGCAAACTCTTCTAGTTATTGCAAGTTATCACAAAATCACGGCAAAACAGCACCACACTTCACTCTTCTATCACACACAGAGCTGGCTCTCCTCAGCAGGGCAGCAGGAAGGCTCTGCCTGTCCCGCCAACACTTCTCTCACAGGCTCCTGCTCCACCTTGGCCCAACACCAGCCTCTGCAAACCCTGCACGTGCTGGACAGGACAGATGGTCACCTTCAACTGAAGAGCACAGACCATGTTTAGAGCATCACAGCCACAGGCTAGAACCAAGGGAGCCTGGGCCTAGACATGCTAAAGCCTACTACAAATAAAGTTTGAATGAAAGGGAATACACAGCCAAAGAAGCTTCTCAAAAGTTCTTCTGCTGTGTTTTACTGCTGGCATTGCTTTAATTCTCATTTTTCTTGCTAAGCTGAAAGAGTCATACAGTGTGCTGGGGTCCACCAATAATGTAACAGCTCATGATATACGATTCCAACACAGGAAAAGCTTCATTTGAAAAACAAAGTTTCAAAGAGGTTTATTTCACACTTAAATGGTAGCTTTTTTATTCTCCTTCTCTTTCATGTTATTGCTACAGCAAAATGAAAGAACATTTTTAGCTTTAATTGGTCAGTTGTGAAAATCCCAAGTCTGAGGCAGGCTCTTATGGCTACACTCTAAATTTGAAACCATTTTTTCTTCCTTCTCTCAACTGTTCATCCAACAGCTTATGCAACATTGCTACACAGTAGTTCAGGAGAGTCATTTAAAAAAACATAGATATTGGAGCTAAAAACATTTTTAAAAAAATAAAATACATCTCAGGTGCAGCTGCTCTACAAGCAACAAGTGCATCCCAGGGAATAGGCAGGGCCATGCTCAGAAGGTGACAGAGCACAGGAAAGGCAGCCACCACTAAACCAACTCTCACACCTTCCAGCAACTCCTGCTTCCCCGTTTTCAATTCTGAGACAGTGATAGAGCCAAGCTACCAACCTCCAACACACACTGTCAGTCACACAGACACTCAGCAGCACCCTGCCAGCAGCCCCAAGAACAGAACACTGTGAGAAATCACTGCAGAACTGTTTCCAGCAGTGAGGAAAATAGAAAGCATAAGACAACACAGTTTCAAGGGTGTATCATATCTTAGTTCTCAGTGTGGAAAGTAGAAGACTGACAGTAGAAACTCTGTCTTCCTTTACTTCAGAGCGAAGAATACCTGGAATGAAATCTAAGAGGACATTTCAAATGTTAAGTCAAAATCTGAAAGCTCTTTTCATACTAAAATGCTTCAGGGAATTCATACCCATTTCTCTTCCATGTCACATTACTTACCTTGCTATTATATCCCAGGATGAACCAAAAGGCAGCAATCAGAGCTCAGAAGGATGATGTGTCTGTGATTACAGTGATGAGCAAGTGATGCTGCTAAACCTGCTCTCACCTTGACTGGCTAATTCACCAACTTGCTGATTAACACTGCTACAGCATCTGTCAACTTTAAACACATTTTGGGCCCTGAAATGCCACACACAAATTCATATTCTTCCCATTGAAGCACCTGTAATTGTTGCACTGAGTGATTCTCAAACATTTGGAGATTCCATCTCCAACCACGTGCATCATTTTTTGGCTCACATGTGCATCCCGAAGTCAGACAACTTCAGTTTACAGAGAGCTCAGGGCTCTTACAGGGGAATGAAAGCCAGCTGTGCTGACTGGGCCCAGGTGTGCAATTCCCAGCCTGAAAGAACTGAACAACTGCCAGCACCTAAAGGAAACCAGCAGCCCTGGGGTAGCAGGAGCAAGAGAAGTAAATAATTACAGCCAGTTCTCAGTCCCCTGCCATAAGAGAAATGACCAGCTGCCAGCTAATGGCTTAAGGACCTTTCTTTAAGCAGTATTTCCAGATCCCTTCTGAACTCTCTCATAACTTTACCAAGGGTCACAATTCACAGGGCAGAAAGGCAACTGAAGTACACACTTTTCAAAAGAATATTAATGCAACACATCCACTGTTGCTGTCTTACGAGCAAGGCTGGAGGCCATGGATTTTTTTTGTTTATTGACTCTGTGACTCAAAGTTTTATATTAGATTTACTTTTTTTTAAATCTGTGTCACCAAAGACTTTCTATTTTTGCAATGTTTTAGCGGTTAGCATATTGTTCTTAAGCAGAAGAGGCTTACTCTACCAAAGAAGTTTAAAGCTTTTCAGGTAATAAGATTAAAACATATACATTTTGCTTCTCATTAGTCCGCTCTACCTGGTCCACTTTTTTAATTAGGTCATATTGATTATCACCTATAAATGAGTGTGCCTTAGAAAACAAAAACCCAACAAGCAATTAGGAAGTACCTTTCAATTCCAGCACCTGTGCCAAGATTGCATTGTCACCAGCAATGAGAAAGGAGAGAGCAAACTGAATATAGGCCATGCAGACATCTGTTCTCCCCTGGAAACATAAAAATGTAAATATAAAATAAAACAATTGTGTTGTTAGCACACAAATTGTACCCAGCTGCAGGATCAATACTGCCACTGCTGATTATCCATAGAAGTGTCACAAATGGGTAAGTGCAACAACTCCTACAAACACGTTGCATGCAGCCACAGACAAACATTTACATGCAATGCATCCACAGCATATTCAGCTAAAAAACTTCTTGCACTAAGCAGATCACTTTTACATAAAATGGAAAATGTGACAGTTCACGTGCTTTTCAATTCTCAAGATATGAGACTAGGCCACAGATTTAAAGAAAAAGGAAACATTAACAGCAGTTTCATGCCAAACCCTGCATCCCTGAACTTCCTTGCTTGTGCACTGCTTGGTCAGTTCACAAAAGTGCCAGTAAAAAGGGGGAAATATAAACCCACCAACTCAGGCACAGCGGAAGCAGTGAAAGCTTGACCTGTAACAGCACCATCGGATATGAACGTTGAATCACAGAATGGTTTGAGTTGGAAAGGATCTTAAGGATCACCTCATTCTACCCCCTGCCATAGACAGAGACAGCTTCCACTATCCCAGGTTGCTCCAAGCCCTGTCCAACCTGGCCCTGGACACCTCCAGGGATGGGGCCGTGACAGCTTCTCTGGGCAACCTATGCTGGACAGCGTCTCATCACCCTCACGGCCAGGAATCTCCTCCCAATATCTAATGTAAATATGCCCTCTTTCAAATAAAGTTACCCCTCATCCCATCACTGCATTCCCTGACAGAGTCCTGCCATGATTTACCATTTTTTTTTAAACCTGCTCTGCAAAATTAACCTGCATGTGAAGAAGATTCTGAGTAGGCAAAAGAAAAGGCAGCAGGGACTCGTGGAAGTGCTGAAAGAAGAAATAAAGAGAAACAAACAAGATTTTGCTGTAAGCTTTGGGCCTGGTATTTTTGAGTTAAAAACTCACCTTTGATAGCCAGTTGTGACATAATTTCATTGAAAACTGTACAAGAGTAAGACCTTTTGCATGCTTGTTTCCTTGGACCTTACTCGAGTTATTTAGGCAGTTTGTGGTCCAAAGACTACACCCAAGCACTTAAAATCAAGGGTGGAGGTACTTCCACTTTCTGTGGAATCTGACAATTCCAGAACTATAAAAGGTGCTTCCAGGGAAAAAGGGATGTGTTTGGTTTTTTGCCTTCCACTCGATTGCTTAATAAAGAAAAAGTCTGAATTTTCGCCTCAGGTGGCCCAAACCTAACACAAACTTATACATCCACTCTGCAAGTAATCCTTAAAATCCAGAAACAATATGTCAACATTGCAAACAATACTGGATTTATTATACACTTGTATTTGGAATGACACATAAATACTCTTGTTCTGGTTTGGGTCAATCCTGACTAGTTTTAGCAAACAGGGAGGGAACAAGAGACTTTTCTTCTGGAAAGAGAGGAGTGACTTTTTCTCCTCACTCACATATTCTTCTTAAGGATTTCCACCTAGAGGTTATTTAGAGCTCTTGTTTATGTTTTCAAATGCACTTACTCTGTATTAGTACTAGGCAATATCCCCTCTCCAACTCCCATTGATTTCAGTGGGAGCAAACTGCAAAAAGACTGACTAGTTTTCAGGAGTTCACTATCACTTTCACTGTGTTTGAGACACTAGAAGGACAATTCACAGACATTGTACATTTACATTTCTCCACAGCCTGTTGGAAACACGTAAGGCATTTTCATGTGTCCAGTAAGGCACAATCAAGGATTCAGCCTGACACAGCACAGGAAGGGAGAGTTAAGTTCTTGCAGATGAAAATACAGCCAACGCTGGCAACAGCTTTGTTCTAAACAGTTAACCAAAAACCTGATGGAGCCATGGCATAGCATTCCATTGCATGCAGCACCTTAATTTACCTTTTTACATCTTCTTTTCAACAATCCAGGCAGGTATTTGTTATTGAAATCAAAATGACTGAATACATCCCTTGCTGAATCCGGGCCTTGAGCCACCATTGCTGACAACAGTGTGAGGCACCCTTGGCTCATCCTGAAAAAACAAAGCAGAGGTAAAACCTGCAGGTTACTTCCAGGATGATGGTTATACAAACCACCAAACCAACAGATTAAAACTTAAAGAGAAAACAGAAGGGAAGTTAAACAATCAAAGTAATTATTTTAGGCAGTAGTAACAGCAGCTGAGAAAGAGGGATGAGGGAAGAAGGGAGAAGGAAATGCCTTTTTATATTCTTCCCCAAAATTAAGCTGTAATGTGAGGCTGGATATTCCCTTTATAAAGTAGTTTAAAAGGGAGAAAGTTCCAAAATTAACACTCTAAGATGACCTGTTCATGGCAGTGGGGTTGGACTAGACAACCCTTAATTATTCTATGATTCTATGAACTCCTAAATTCATAGAGGTTTGCCATTAATTTCAAGGGGACTGTGTCAGGGCACTGCAGACCTCCATCACCTGAACAGCCACTACCATGAACAGATTTGTAATCTCTCTATCATGTTTCTGTCATGGACAATCTGTAAAAAGCCATGTGATTCAAACAGAGATCCCACCTAGATATACAATAAAGAAAACTCCTCTGCACACCAAAGAGGTTGCAGAGAAAATGCAGAGCGTTTCCCATCAGAAATCTGCAGCCTCCTCTCTGCAGGCTCTAGAAGGATTTCTCCAGAACCTGCAATCTTTAAACATTCCATCAGAAGTGCACATCTTGCACAGCCTCAACATTTGTTTCCAGTATGCATACTTGAGATCCTTTGTCCAGTTTAAATGCCTGCTGCAATAAGATCAGCTGTGCAGTTCAGGAAGCACAGCTGTGTCTGTGAACTGGGAAAGCAGAGAAAGGTTTTCCAATTCTGCTCAAAGACTGAAAGACAAGTTGTTTGCCTTGGACAAGCCAATTTCCTCTTGGACAAGCCTGTTTTTTCCTCTGCTTTCCTCTTCCTCCCAGGTTTGTACTGAAATGTCTCCAGCATTTGCAACTTCTTTCTCCTATCCACATGAGCATGAGAAATTGTTTGGTCTGGACTAGATAACACAGTTATTGAACAACCTAAAATGACCTCAGATGTAAGAGACTGAAAAATTACAGAAGAAAAGCCAGTCTGAAAGAGAAAAATCTATTATAAACATGGAAAGCTGACTCCAAAACATAGAGAGAAATAAAGCACTCAAGAGCAGCTCTTTTTGCTATCACAGGAAGACTGCACATCACATCCCTGCTCTACACAGTACATTTCACCCCACAAATCAAGTAGCATTAAAATAAGAGGACTCAAAGTACCACCTATGTTAGCTCTCACTAGGACAGGCCCAACTGAAGAAAACTACAGCTTCAGGAAAGTATCCTACAGCAGTGCATTGTTTGATGTATCAGAGCTTCCACTTTGCAAAGACTTCCACGGGCAATTATTTTACGACAAGTGGAAAAGGATTATTAAATAAAGGTGGATTATTAGCAATAAGTCAAGATGCATTTTGCAACATCTAGTACAGTCCCTCCAGATCAACTGACAGATTCTCCAGCAGAGCACCAAGAAGTCTTACCTGTGATTTTCAGAATACAAAGCAGCATAGACCAGTTTCATATGGGAATGAATCAACTTCTTGACAATGCTCATTCCCACAACAGAAAAATGTGAGAGGTCGCTGGCTGTCCTCAGTAAAATGGCTTCTAGAGCTTGAAAGATTAACAGCATCTGCAGGGTAAAAAACTATGTTAACATCTGACAAGATCAGGTAAGATTTGAAATTATTAGCTGAGCAAACAGTAATAACCACATTTAACAAAGAGTAACCCCACTCCAAGAGAAAAGCTTCCACATATGAAAGTGACACCAACTTCTAGATTCTCTCCCACATTAATGCTTCCTCTTTGAGAAGATCACTTTGGAGAGCAGGTAGTTTCAAGGAATCAGTGCTTCAAGAGATGATTGCTGCAAAGGAGACTACGAAAAATGAAATGCACTGGAGAAAAACATCGAGGCTTGTAGCCACAGTTTGTGCCTGCCACGTTTTGGTTTCGGGAAATTCTTTTCCCACAGACACCTGTTGTAAACAAGAGCATGTTATTATAAACGATCTTGTTTTTCTGCATTCTTTCCCAAAGGAGGGAACTTCGTTTGATGGCCATTTGGGGTGACCAATGGGTCAAAGGATCCCACCTCTTAGGTGGGCTCATTGTAAAAAAGCATATAAGACAGGTTTGAAAAATAAAGACGAGACTTCGAGTCTGACACAGCCTTCTGAAAACCAGAGTCCGTGTCCTCATTTCGTGTCCTACAGCCACATCTGGTGGACGCCGACGTGATTGCAGCCGCGGAAAACGAGGTATCCTAAAAGCGAATTTTTAGGTAAAATACCGATCCCCGCCCTGCTTGCCAGTTCGTTTCTCTCCGATAAGGAGACGAACTTTTTGGCAAAATGAAAGTTCCTGCACTAGACCCTGAAGACAGTCTGGTGCTGGGACTCTGGGAAGACCTCTTGGAAAAAAAAGGGGCTTCTATTCCCAGTGACCAATTTCGAAATTTATATTTATGGGGAAAAGCAAATGGCATTTTCCCAACCGCCCAGGCAGCGCTATCAAAGACATGGTGGCGTGTTCTGGGACGCAGTCTGCATGAGACCCTGTATTCTGGTCAAGCAGACATCGCCAAGTTAATAATAACTTGGAAAAAATCTATTATAATATTTAAAAGTCCTTGTGAGACTTCACTCTCCAGTTTAAATCCGAATCCTGTCGCGCCTGACGATGGAGAGGGATCTCGGAGCGAGATGACATCCGACGCAGAGACGGGAGATGGAGGGGCCGAAACAGAGAGTTCAGCCAGCAGCGGAGACCTCGTGGACGCAAGCAGCGGACCGGGAAGCCCCCCGCCCACCCAGGACGTGTTGGGTTCGCTTGTCGCCTCCCCCCGGGAACCTGATCTCCCCGGAGAGGTTTGGAGCCCCCTGCGCGCGGGTGGAGGCGGGACACAGGAGCGGGGATGGCCCGGGAACTCCGGGACGCCCCCCCGCCCCGCCCCCCGGCTGCGATCCGCGCCGATCCCTGCGGTCCCCGCGACCCCCCCCGCCCCGCACCCCGGGTGCGATCCGCGCCGTCCCCTGTGGTTTTCGCGACTCCCCTTTGCGTGGCGGAGCAGCGGGAGCGGGGGGGACGGGGAACTCCGCGACTCCCCCCCGCCCCGCCCCGCCCCGCCCCGCGGCTGCGGACGGCCGCAATCTCCGCGGTCCCCGCGAGCCCCCCCGCCTCCAGCGGCTGTGACGCCGCCTCGTCCCGCCCCGCGGAAACTGCGCCCCGTCGCCCCGCCGTGCGACCCCGGGAGCCCGCCACCCCCCGACACGGGCGGCTGTGAGCAGGCGTGGGTGGAGTTCGGAACCCCAGCGACGCCCCCTCGTCCCGCCCCGCGGAAACCGCGCCCCGTTGCCCCGCCCCGAAAGACCGGGTGTCCCCCGCCCCCGGGAGCGGGCGGTCACGAGCAAGACTGGGTAGGGCTTGAGACCTCGGCACCGCCTTCTGAGCCTGCCCCGCCGGAGCCGGGCTCTGCAGCGTCTGAGGATCTCCGCGGGGGGAGAATCGCCCATCCCCCGTATTTGTGCTGCGGTGCCCGCTGCGCGGCCGGCAGAGGCGCCCGCCCGCCCGCACCCGCGGTGGGGCGGCACCCGCTGCCGCTGCGGCAGGGAGGGAACAGCCCGCACCCCCTCCCTCGCCGACTGTGCGTCCGCACACCGGCCCTCCACCGCCTCTCCCCGCGGGCGGGCCGGAAGTGAGGCGGCGGCTCCTTGCACTGCTGCACCCTCGGTTTTTACATTGCCTGGCGACAAGGGACAAGCTGCGGTTCCGTCTGCCTCTGTCCCCACGGCCCCGGACGGGCGGAAAGCTGGATCGGCACCGGCTCTTCCACACCCCCCCTTGCCAACCCCTCCTCCAGTGCGGCGTGTGGGAGGGACCGAGTCCCTCTGGGCGACGGCCCCTCCCGCACTGGGCGACTCGGCTGTGAGCCCAGGATCGCGGGCTTCAGCGGCTTCTCCGGCCGCTGGCGCCGCTGCGACCCCGCCCCTTCCCCCGACTTCCAGTGACTCTGGGGATGCTCCGTCTGTGTCACCCCCAGGGCTCACGTTTGGGGCAGAAGGCAGCGCAGCTGCCACATCCCCTGTGATGGCTCGCAGGAAAAGGCCCCGAGTTGGTGCCCTTTCTCCAGCCAACCACGGGACGCTGGCCCCACGCCAGGTCACCGTGCGCCCCAGAGGCCAGAGAAGCTTCTGGGACGAAGTGACATCAAAGGCTTTGGAAATGGGGCATTGGGAAGTCGCAGTGCGTCTCATGGGGGCTGCAAAGTGTCTTTTTGGCCCTGGTGGCACTGAAAGGGCCATGATGTCAGGTGCCGAGAATCTGGGACAGGTATCTCTGTCTGCTCCGGTGACACCCACAGGGCAGACACACACAGATCGTCACCCCGCAGGGAGCTGTTCAGGCTTTTCCTGCACTTAGGGCAGACCCCAAACCTTTTAAGTCCTCTGTTTCCAGGACTGAGAACTGGTGGCGAGGAGACGGCTGCTTTGGATTTCCCGGGCTGCCTCAAGCTCACTGGCCAGCAGTCCTGAGTGAGGAACATCCCAAGGTGTGCTGCACCCTCCACCTCCCTGATGCCACCCCTTCAGAGATCCACCTCCAAGGCCTGATGGCCTCTGCAGTGGCCTCTGGATCCTGTTCAGTCGTCTGTCACAGGACTGGGTGGCACGAAGCAATGCTTTGTAAGCCAGCGACCCGTGATGATCACGAACTCAGAGGGACAGTCGGCTATTGTTCGACCATACGTCACTGAAACTTCTACCAACCTCTGGGAGCGGGACGTCCTGGCGGCTTGGGGGGTGCGGGTTGGGACAGAATTTTAAATGGTGACTGACGGACAGACCCATTTTGGACTGCCAGTGGCACTTTCTGAATGATAAATTAGATGCCCTTTGACAATCGGTCCAGGAGCACTGGACCGAGGCCATCTCAAGTTTTCCACTGGTCTGTGGAACACTCCGGTTTTCTGCATCAAGAAGAAATCTGGGACATGGAGGTTGTTACAAGACCTCCAGGAAAGTCAATGCTGTGATTCCAGATTTTCATCCCACAGGCTTCATCTGCCAATGGAGTGACAAATGGTCTGATTCCTTGCACATTTTTGGAATGGGTCTTTTTTGCCCCATCCGCCGCATATGACGGCAATTTCACTATTTAATATTGAATCCCGTAAAATGGGAGAATTTTGACTGGAGCCCCACAAACTCTGAATCCCTGCAGAGTGCTCTAGCAAACCTTTTTTGGACAGACCATGCCCAGCCATGAGCTACTAAAAGTGGCGAAACTGGCTGAACTTTTTCTGTGACCATAAAATGGCCCAGAACCAGTGCAAGGACCCACCGTCTAACGGCTTGGGAAAAACAGGGAAAGCCATTGTCACTTGACGGGATGGATCTGAGTGGCAGGAGCTGAGGGGTCATGAGCTGCCTCGGCCAAATTGGTTGAATTGAGAGGTGCTGTCATGGCATGTCAGCAATTTTCCCAGGTTCCTTTTGGTCTTGTCACGGACTCCACCCTGGGGACCGTGACCGGCGTGAAAGTCATCAAGCGGAGGAATCTCCAAGTGATGACTCAGATGCAGATGATGCGAGTGATCGCTCAGGTGGCCCCTCTATAAGTAGCATTGAAAATTGCATTTTCTTTTTTTCTTTTTCTTTTTTTTTAAAAACTAAACGGGTGAAATGTACCCACAGTTTGTGCCTGCCATGTTTTGGTTTCGGGAAATTCTTTTCCCACAGACACCTGTTGTAAACAAGAGCATGTTATTATAAACGATCTTGTTTTTCTGCATTCTTTCCCAAAGGAGGGAACTTCGTTTGATGGCCCTTTGGGGTGACCAATGGGTCAAAGGATCGCACCTCTTAGGTGGGCTCATTGTAAAAAAGCATATAAGGCAGGTTTGAAAAATAAAGACGAGACTTCGAGTCTGACACAGCCTTCTGAAAAACAGAGTCCGTGTCCTCATTTTGTGTCCTATAGCGACATCGGCTGTTCCAGTCTCACAATTAATTCCCTCCACAAGAATCCAGAATCCATACAGCACTGGGCTGTGCCCGTTACAAACATCAGCCCCTGTCGCCAACAGGCTATTGAGGAAAGGCTGTCACTGAACACAACACAGACAAAAATGACACTGAAAGGCAAAGAACAGCAAGTGATGGCTAAAAAGCCACACAATACAATACAACGTTGTGAGCAGTTAGCGATGCTGCACCAGCACTCACGGTAAAAACTGTGAATTGAACCCTTTGTTCATTCATCATATTCTGATGAGGATAAACTGTGTCCAGCTAAAATAAGAATAATAAAGTCAACTTTACCAGCAGCTTCCTAGAAATACTAATGTATCAGGGAGATATCTAGAAACACTTTACTAGACTACTTTTGTTTTGCTTTCTTAACTGCTTCTATTGATCCCCTTATTTCTTAAAAGGTCTTTTGATAACATTTAAAGAACCTTAACAGCTTGATTTGGACAGGACTATTGGTTGTGTGTGTCGTTAAATCCAAGAAAATCTATGAACTGAAAAGAGCAACTCCCAGTCGGTAGGTGCTTCTGCCACTGCCACTTCCAAAAAAAAAACCAAAACAAAACCATGTTAAATTATCAGAGTTATCTACACCACAAAGCATTTATCCACAGAACCACAGAATATCTTGAGCTGGAAGAGACCCACAAGGATCATCCAGTCCAACTCCTGGTCCTGCACAGACACCCCAACAGCCCCATTCCTGAGAGCGTTGTCCAAACGCTCCTGGAGTTCTGGCAGCCTTGCCGGCTGTGACCATTCCCTGGCGACCTTTTGTTGCTTCCTCCCCAGAGTGGGATTGCTGCCCATCCCAGGGGCCGTGGCACGGACACGGATCGGACAGGGGCTCGTTAGGTAGTGAGTGTACTTGCGCTATAATGTTTAGCCTGAAAATACAATAGACACATGATTTCCTATCTCAGGGAGTGCCACCCTTAAGGCTTATAAGTCCCTGGATCATAAAGACGTCATTGTATATAAGAATATTTCAGTTCAGACATCAAAACTGAGGAGATTGGCATCATCCCTATGTACTTCATATGTTAAGCAATTCCCCTTTATCTAAAGTAAAGTTTTACACACTTATTTCATTTTGTCCGGATCAGTCACCAAGAAATCACTTATTAGAGTGATCTGAAGGAGTAATAGTGATGCTTTTATAGACAGTTCCTACTGACTGTTACCTGTTCCCTGAAACCACTGACCTTTGCAGGTGAAGATACAAAATGTACAAATTATGCAAGTTGATGGGGGGATACAGGACACTGATTATTGATGGGGGGATGTAGAACACTGACCACTGCCACCTGTGATTCCATAACTCTCAGAACCTCTGGAGAGCCACTGGAGGCTCTCCAGAATTACTGCCTAAATGACAGACCCGGGTTCCCCTGGTAGAGAGGTCCATAATTGCTCTGTTCTCTTTCCCCATATAATTCTCCTGTAATTCTTTATGGGAGTTCTTCTCATAGAATTCTGTGTTTCATCCTTGAGCAAAGAATGCTCTGTAACCTTCTTCTTCGTGTTTGGAGCACCTTCCATCCATCCTGCTCTGAGTTGCAGCATTTGGCACTGGTTAAAATTATACCAATCTACTTTTGTGATCCCTGGCGGGGCAGCTGTTCTTTATCACACAGAGAGAAGTAGCAATTCAAATGGTTATTCTGTCATTGATCTGTAGCTTAGTTTTAGAGGTGCTTCATTTGCCTCATCAGTTCACTTGCTCCTAATTAATTTGCTCCAACCATCACCAAAGGATATCCCTTATTAATTAAGGTGATCCTTTTACTCTGCTTCTTTACCTTACTGAAACAGCCAGCAGTTTCTGTGTGAGCTCTGTGATGACAGAGGGGATGTATGGAATTATGGACTCCTGTAGCAGAGAAAAACTCCTCATGATGGCTGCAAATAAATGGAAAATTTCAGCTTCTGAAGACAAAATACACTTCTGTCACTCACCATATGCCTAAATCCTTTACCTTTTACTGTTAACACAGGATCCCAAGGAATTAGGTACAGAATGAAAGAGCACCTGCTGCAACAACATTCAATCTATAATCATGACAAAGCATAAAACAAAGCCTCCTTATTCCCATTCTACAGATGAACACAGGAGAATAAGTTACTTTACAAAGGCCATCACTTGTCCTGGGCAAGCCTCATCTTAGCCACGATCAGATCTATCCTCTCACTAGCCATGACCACATCTCCTCCCCATGACCAGACTGCTCAGATCTTCCCCTGACACTGTCCAGAGAGCTGTCCTGACTACAAGACTATCATGTGGGAAATAATTTCCCACAGTACCATTCCCTTTAGTGTTTCTCTTTGGTACCGTAAGTTTAGTCAAGGATGACTTGATACAGCCTGATAAGTAACTGCAGGCTCTTCAATACATTTGCATAAAATGGGTTTTGCAAATAAAAATATCAGAAACCTGTAACCGTAAGCCTTTACCTCAAGTTAACCAAGTTACTCTTATACTGCAGGGCTCGTTAGGCATTTACCTTTCATAATGCATTCATTTTCAGATGAGCCAGGAAGCGTCAGAGCTTTGAAAAGGTTTGTTAACAGCACTTCTACAAACGGTGCCGTTTCTGCAGCTGTGATGCTGTTAAGTGAAACACAGCTCTTTAATGATGAAAGAGTCACAAACTTCAAGCCTTATACCATACCATAATACATGACACAAAGGATCCCCTACAGGTATTTCCCATCCTTAACACTCAAAATCTATGTAGCAGTGGATTTATTTCTGCTTGAACACTTACGGGGTAGCATTGTTTGTCCCTCTCATGGTAAACAGTCTTTCAAGAGCATGGGCTGCGTAGGTGTGGACCACAACACTTTCTGCTTGGAGATGATTGATTAAGAGAGGAACAGACACCAGCAGTTGTTCTTTTGGTACCTACAAAAGTATAGCACCAAATCAGAAGTACGTTAAAAAATACAGATGGTTCAACTCTAGAGCACGAGCAAGCTCAGCGGTGACACACAGAGCTTGGCAGAGGGAGGTATCCTGGGAGGCTCCTCCTGTTGCTGCTTCACATCTTGACAACCAGGAGACAGCAACTTCTGTCACTTCCCCTGAACACCAGTGCTGCACTAGAATAGCAGTAAGTGCAGATAATCCTAATGTATATTTCCCTTTCCATTTTACTTTGTCTTAATATCGAGGTTTAAAAAACCCAAATCATAGATATTTTATAAGAAATGAATAAAGGTAATGTAGAATTTAGAACAATATGCAACATATTTTCTCACCCCATCTCACAAATCAGAAAAGGACAAGACTGCTGTACTCTGTAACGACGACTGCAATGACACAAGCAATCAAGGGAATTTGGACTAACACTGACTTGGAAATGTCTGAGTGTTATTAAGCAGAATTAAGCTTAATTTAACAGAATTAAGCAGCTGAGATATTCAGTGTTCCCACAGCATATGGACAGCATATAGACTACATGTTAATTGGATATTTATAGCAATATCATTTACTTTCTAAACTAAAAATCGAGCATGAAGTGCTGTATATGACTGTCAAACACCTGTTGAGTTAGCATACGGCCAACTGCAATAAATTAGGCTTGGCAAGTATAAAGTAACAACCTACAATATGTTTTTCCATAAGAGTAAAAGAAAAACTTACTTGGTTTCTAAAAATCATGATATACTTGATACCATCTGCTTTTAGCACAGGGAATTCATTCACTGAAATAGAAAAATAAGCGAACTTCGTTGATACTTCTCATACAAATGTGATTACTGAACACATACTATACGTACAGGTGACACTTGACACTAAGTAATCATTTTCCCTTGTAGAAAATAATACCGACAATGTTTTTCTACATTTCTTAGTACCTGCACTTTAGTATGGGCACTGTTAGAATATCAGTTTTAGGTACGAATCACATCGCAGTATTATTAAAAGTACAGTCCAGCTCAGATGGCATTTCATCTTCTGGTTTCAATTTTAGCAGCCTTCAACTACACGTTTCAAGACAACTCACTATGCTTCCGATACAGTAAGATAATTGTTGAAGTATAAAATAAACTAAACTAAAAAAATAAACTATGTGGTTTAAATCTAGACAACTACAACCTCATCAATAAGGGCTGTACAGGTCACAACCTGGCCTCATTACTTTAACTTCTCAGGGTTTTGTAGAACATACAAGTTTACCATAAGGTCTCAAATACAGAAATCAAATTACTTTGATTCAACAAGTTTAAGCATGTAGCTGATAGCAGCCATGTGTATCCATGCCCTGATCTTGCAGAGAGCAGGTGGTAAGGTGGCAATCCACCTTGCTGTAACAGTTCCTTCACTGCTGGCCAAACAAAAATGAATTACTCCAGGTGTGCCAGGTGTGAACAGCCCGTCTCAGAGATTATGCTGATAAAGGAGAGCTCGAGACTTCACAAACAATGGCTGCTGTCAAGGTTACGATCTACCACGAAAATACCCTATTAAAATTGACATTAACTTACCGGTAGCAGACTTTAAGTCAGGTTGAACGTGATTCACAAAGAATTCTGTCAGATTAACGAGTTCATTGGCCTGTGTTATTCCATGCTGGAAGAAGCAAAAAACAACTCTTATTTTTATATGCTGACATATAAACTGCTAGTGTTATTACTCATTTTAAAAATTACTATTAGTTTTCTCCTACAAAAAATGCAACCTCTTTTTAAACCATGAAGTTTTCTCCTCCCCTCCACCCCCACAGGCAGCTAGCTCTGATTTGGGGAGTTTTGGGGAAAGGAGTTCTTCATGATAGGGAAAAGGAAGACCAAAAGAGGCTCTTACCCTGAGATGCAATCCAAAGCTTTATTCTGAAGGGAATCCCAGGGCCAAGAGAGCGATAATGGGAAGAACAGGGGTTTTTATCTCTTTCGGGGTCGGGGTCAGATTACCTGGCCGAAGGCCATAGGTCAGGGCAGGTAAGAGCAGACCAGGTTACAGTCTCTGAGGGAGGGGTCTGTGAGGGAGTGACCATCCCCCCTGTGGGGGGGGATGCAACACAGGACCTTCAGAAATGTTTCATCTCTGTAACGGTACCTTTGGGAGAAGGATCACAGAGAAGTCAGATCCCAACCAAACCCAAGGAAACCTGCTTAAAATTAAATGCTGTTTACAAAATGAGAACTTGGCAAAGAAAATGAACTTAGTAAAACCCAACCAAATTAAAACGAAAACACTTACTTGAGTCCTGTCTTCACAAGGCTGCACCAGGGTCCATTTCTTCAACCACACACTGTGTGCAGCAAGTAAAAACAGGTGTTGGTTTACATTTGGCACACGGAGCTTCTACAGCAATTTTTGTTCAAGGGAGACACTAAGAACATGCAAGCCAAACACTCACACGTTGGATGATCAGAGGATAACAGGGAAAAAAGCTCTTGGATACAACAATCCTAACTCTGGTTCAAAGGAACCTGCAAGTGTTTTGTTGGTCTGGGAGCAGGAGAACATATAGGCTGTATGGAATGAAAAAGCAACCTGGGCTGTAGGTTCCAAAAACACAGCGGCTCAAAAAAGCAAGGGACTGGGTACCTTTCTGTGTTTCTGTGTGGTTTAGCTAACCAAGCTTTGCACTTGGCACACCGGGTGGCTGGGTGTAGGTGTTCCTTAGAACTGATGTGCCCTGAGGAGCTGGGAATCACAACTAACCAGTCAGTCTGGAGAAGACTGACAGCTGCACATACCAACAATCCTGGGAATGCAGGTGTGCCAACCTGGCCAGGCTGGAAACACCCTTAGGATGGGATGGACAACGAGGTGGCACCAGGGCCTGCAGAGTCAGCCAGGTCCTACAAGGGAATCTCAGCAAAAGCCAGTGAGAGGGCAGAGGCATTCACTGCTCAGAGACCTTCAGTGTTATGTGTCACAGGGATCTGTGTTTGCTGAACTCAAACCAAGGGAACAGTACAGAGGGAGTGATCAAGTAGTGCTCTTCAAGATCAAAGTCTGGATTTCTTTTTATGACCAACCAGATTCTTGCCCCAGACTTCAGATGGCATGGCAGGTGGGTCTTGGCAGAAGCATCTCTACCACATTTTTTTAATTAAAAAAAAAAAAAAATTCACTGGTAACCTTTGATTTCTTACTTCTAAATACCTCAAACTCCTATCTCCAAAGGGGATTCTTACTAGAAAGCCATCATCAAGAACATAAAAGTGCTTCGTATAAAGGATCATCAGGACTAAGTTAACTCTGCAAAAGCCCATGGAAACCAGACTCCACCAAACAGGAAATTGAGCCCAATCTATATTTACAAAAAATCTACAGCTGCCCAATCACACATATGCATCCAGTCCCACTGTGGCAAAGCAGATAACAAGTCTCACCAGTAATTCCTCTAGCCTCAGCAGCATGGACCTCTCCACTTCTTGCCTGCTTTCATCTTTACTGCTGCTGTACATGGCAACTAACCCCTTCATGCAGGCTGACAAGAGACGTCTCCTCCAGGAATGCAGCTCCTCTGAGTTTTTAAGCACTCTGGATATGGCATCTGCCACAGCCCAACTGCAGAAAGATAGGTATTGAGTTTTTTATTAATCTTTTAACTTGCTTTTGTATATGTTAAAGATGTCTTGCTGCCAAAGCACAAAACAACAGATTCTCTGAGGAGAGGATGCTGTTACTGCTCCCATTCCTACCACGGTGCCTCCCAGGACAAACTGAGCCTGAGGGAGGCACACACACGCTGCCCACCTCTGGTCATTCCCAGCTCTCTCCAGAGCAGCAGGAAGCTGGTCCATTAGGTCGTGCAGCCCTTTGCTTCCCAAAGGTGGCAACAACTTTGAAAGAATTTGCAGTTCCACAGTGGCCTCATGCGACGCTCCGCTGTCCTGAACCCCAGTGCAGAGCTCCTTCCACAGGGCTTTCCTCAGGACAGGTGTGACAGCCGAGACAACTGTTGGGAGAGCACAGCTAACACCACACTAATCCCAAATCACTTTCCAATCCAGGCCCAGATTACTCAATTTCTAAGAAATGGTGCTACAGCAGCTGCTAATCTGCTACAGAGAAGTGCTACAGAGAGGCTCACTTCTTTACCCATCCTCTACTTCCCAGGGTGCTGACAAGGTCTTATCACTGCTTGACCTTGTAGGTAGAGCTACAGAACCAGTCAGCCTGTCTCCTTTGCTATTTACATTTCTGGGCAATAAGAGAAATAAATTAAAGTGATCCTGTTCTATCCACTTGAATCCTAACTCATCATTTTGCTGGGAGAGAATTTAACACACTTGTCCATAGATGTAATGCTGCTGTGGGTTTGGAAAGTTCTGGACTGCCAGCTTGGGAGGGCATTGCTGTAGCCAGCACACAGCTGGAGATTTGTTTTAGAAGAAATCTTTGGACTCTGCAGAAGCGAAAGCTCAGGTTCTGCAAAAACCATCTGGCTGTGGCATTGCACACCCCAGACACTCTTCTATCCATGCTTGAGCAAAAGGTTTTACCTCCTGTACTAAACCAGGAGAAGCACAACGACAGATTGTCACCTGCACTAAGCATTAAATAAGGGCTTCAAAGGAAAAATCTGGGCAGCAGTAACTGCAAGTGCACTTGGCTTCAGTCTAACAGCCAACCCCCAGAACAGCTCTTCACCTTTAGTGCTGCAGAGGCACTTCCAAGAGAGTCATTACAGGTCAGACACCTAAGTCTTAGCGCCTTTATCTATTGTATGAAGATTCCAAGACCTTAAGGCCAGCAGAACCTAAACAGGGAATTTTGCCTTCCTTTGGAACCACAAGCAGGGCTCAGTGGAGCCTTTACCTGTGGAAGGTCGGCTGAAACCATACTGGTCTCTGCATTGCAAATACACATGAACGAGTGGAAGGAAGCTCTCCATGTGTTTCCTGAGGTACTTCCCAGTGGCACTGCTCAGGCACCAGAGCTCGAACTGCAGCAGGTGAGTCCTGGAGTGCTGGATCAGCATGGCCACAATGGCCAGGGAGGTGTGTGAGCACTGGGCAAGGCAGTGAGCCTGCACCTCGACACCAACTGCGAGAGCAAGGACTGGCTCACTCTGAAGAGCCGGAAGGAAAACTTTCTCCAAATCTTCGCTGGCCGATGCTGCCATCAATTTCCCCAGAGCTTTCATGTGCTCTGCGGACAGCAGAAGTTCTCCTTGCTGCGGATGCCTTTTGTAGCTGTCTGTAAGGAGCTGCACCAAAATTTGTCCATAGAGGCTTAACTTTCCCCTTTTTAGGGGATTTTTCAGGTTTCTGAGCAGTGAAGCTCATCTCAGGAAGTTGCAGCATGGTTAAAGTGATCTCCTTCAGCTGAGCTGCAGTCATGTACATGTGCAGCTCCTCCAGAGCCTGCAGCTGGTGAGACTTCCTGGGATAGACCTGGCTTCTGTCCTTCTCCACAGTCTGCAGCTCCTCCAGGACACTTTTTGTGATAGCTTCAAAGTACTTGGACAACACATGTCTCTCATCTGTTGGGATGGTCTGCAGGATGGAAGCACCTGTTTTCAGCAGCTGAAGAACCCCAGAAGTGAGGTGAGCTGACAGGAGCTTCACGGTGACAGGGTTCAAACCAGGCTGAGGAATAGAGCGCAGTTCCAAGGCCAGGAACCAGCTCTCCAGTGTAGGGTGTCTGAAAATCAAGGTGAATATATCCTCCAATGTCTGTAACAAACAGAGGTTACAGTATCTCTGAATGAATAATCACAGTGCAGGGTAAAAAAGAAACTCATTTATCTGCCAATTTTCCACAGCTTGTCAGTTACAATTATTGAACATGAAATTGTCCCCTAGCTGGCCAGAGGATAAAAAAATATTAATGAATTACAAGCACATAAATATCATTCTTCCAACATTTATGCTATGGGATTTATGCTGTTACACTGAACATTCTAGACATGTCTAAGCTCATCTCCAGAGGAAAACTGAATATTCTGGGGCTCATCAATACATTCTAATCTCCACAAATTCACAGAACAGATGAAAGAGGGGGAAAAAATCATTCCTCAAGTACATAATTTTCACAGCAAGGTTTTACACAGGGCTGAGGGAATACATTTTTTTTTTGCAAAGGTGATCTTTTTCAGGACCTCTCCTGACTGTTCCAGCTCCGGGGTGAGACTGTGGGTGATGCAGCTAGGTCACACCTGCAGACAGTAGTTTTACAAGTGCTGCACCACATGGTATATGTTACTACGTTCTCCTCCAAGACCTTAACAGCCCCTCTCAGTTCAGCAAAACTATTCCCCAGAGAACAAATCAAATCAAGGTTTATTAACAGGTGCCTCTGCATCAAGGGATTTGGTACCTTGTCATTTGAAGACACTTCTGTCATACGAGACTCCTCATCCATAAAGTCAGGTAGCTTCTTTTCGCCGTGTACGTGCTGCTGCTCTGTTTTGGCACTCTGCAGAGAAACACTGGTGCTTGCTTCTGCTTCCAGCAAGCCAAGGTGCTTGTGCAGCAAGAATCCTGCTTTTTCCAGCACAGGATCACTTTGGAGCTGAGTGGGAGTTAGCCCTGCTTTTGCAGCACCAGCAGAAGCTCTGCTGGCTCTCTGTACTGCTTTTCCATAGCAGTGCTGTCAGAAGCGAGAAACTGCCTTTTGCCGAGAAAGCAGCGTCTAGCGCGAGAGAAGGCAGCGTCCTCAGGACACAATGCTGGCTGTGCCCAGAAACGTGAGGCAGCAGTGGAAGACTGTTGAAAGCAAGAACAGCTCGGGGAGAGCAGGTGGTGGTGGAGAATTTCAGGCAGAAGCCGTCAGGGCTGCAGGCTGCAGGAGGAGCTTCAGGCAGACTTGTAGCACTTCCCCAGCACAGTGCACAGCTCCCGGGGCTAGATCCACGCCAAACATGCCCTGTCTGCAAGCGAGAGCTGTAGAGAGAGCAGGAAGCGTCAGGTTGCTTCTTTTCGCCGTGTACGTGCTAGTGCTCTGTTTGCGCACTCTGCAGAGAAACACTGGTGCTTGCTTCTGCTTCCAGCAAGCCAAGGTGCTTGTGCAGCAAGAATCCTGCTTTTTCCAGCACAGGATCACTTTGGAGCTGAGTGGGAGTTAGCCCTGCTTTTGCAGCACCAGCAGAAGCTCTGCTTGCTCTCTGTACTGCTTTTCCATAGCTTATCCTTTTGCTTTGGCCTTAATTTTCTTCTCTTTCATCTTCATTAAAAACAGCCAAAACAGGGTAGAAAAGAAATAAATTGATCAAAGATGTCTAAAGCGCCTCCATTTTGCAGGTATTTGAGGGGGAATTTAGGATTTGGGGAGATATTCTGGAGGGTTTGTGTGTTCTTGGGGCATTTTGGGCAGTGTTCTCCATCTCTGTGCACTCCAAAAGCCAAGAATGATTGGTCTGTCACCTCAAAACCACTTCAATCCAACTGAGAACAACTCAATTTTAACCCAAAGGTGCTGAATCCCACTGTAACCTGAGGGGATTGTGGATAGGGAGACAGAAATCATGAGACAACCAGCACGTTTTATTGTTCAGAACTCCCTTACACAGCAAGTTCCAAACTCCCGGTTCTAGACGCTGCATCTTAGCCCTGCCCAGCTCCTTCACCAGTTGTTGGGGTTAGGTTTGTTCCTTTTTACTCAGGGAATTTTTCCCCAACTTTATAGTTGCTAGCAGACTAACCACTGGGTGCTTATGGGTGCTTGACCCAAACAAAGAGGTGGCCAAAATTCGGGAGGGGGAGATGAGGCGAGGTTTTGGGGCAGGTAAAGGACAGGGGTGAGGGCAGCTTCTCCTCTCTTGCTCTCGACAGAGAGGATGGCAGGCTGCTGCTCGCGGCTGGAGGAGTTCATTGTCCCACCGGGTCCGGCTCTGAGGAGTCTCCCACCATCTGCTCGTGTCCCCCAAACTCTGAGCTCACCTCCTCCTGCCCTGCTGGGCCGGCCCTGTCCCGCTGGTTTCTCCGGCGCTGCTTGGAGGCTTTTGCTGCGCTGTAGCCCCGCACGGCCCTGCCCTGCCAGTGAGTTATTAAAATACAAATATCGATCTGATATCGGTGTCCAATCATGACGGACAAAACCTCTCTAACAGTTTAAAGTTAGAAAGTGCATGTTTATTGCAAGGGCCGGGGCAGAGCGTGGGATAACTCCCTAATGTGCACTGCCAAGATCACAGGTAATTACAGAGCTTTTATTTACAAAAGTGTTGAATATCCAAAATACAAATGCATACTCATAGCCCTGTCACTTCCTCTTCTCCTAATTGGAACAAAGGCTATTAAGCCTGCGTAGTTTGTTCCCTGAAATGAGTCGGGGGTCCATTCCGGGGAGGCGTCACTAGAAATGAGGAAGTAAAATGAGTCTTCCTCGTTCTGACCTTCCTACCTTTTCAACGCATACTTGACAAATGAATCCTTGGTAGAACTGAGAGTTTCCTGTGTTCAATGGGTCCTTCAAGCATGGGAAGTCTGCAACTATCTTGTGTCCATGAGATCTACTTACCACATTTTGGTTTTCATTACAAGCACAGCTACATAAAGTTGACAAGCAATGAGTCACTACATCGAGGATAGCTTGTCTAAGATTGGGCTTCTGGCAACTGCAAACAAAGCCTATCTACTCACCTCAGCTAATTCAGCAACTATAACCTTAACTTTCTTAAAATCCTTAGTTCTTCAAAATTAATGTCTCACCAGGACATCTCCACCGTTCCAGCCTGGTGCTCTCGAGAGATCAGACTGCCCCGAGCTTTGTCAAACAAAGCCCCTCGAGGTTTTTTTCCTGGTTCTGTTTATTGTTAATGCTGTAGTCATTGTTGTTCCTTTGTCTTGTTATACATACTAGTAAAGAACTGTTATTCCTATCCCCATACCTTTGCCTGAAATGCCTTAATTGCAAAATTCTAATAATTTGGAGGGAGGGGGTTTACATTCTCCATTCCAAGAGAAACTCCAGCTTTCCCTGGCAGACACCTGTCTCTCCAAACCACGACACCAGGGATATGTTGTCACAATACGACACCAAAGAATGACACTCATGCACTGAGATGTCCAAGGCAAAAAAATGAACAGTTTCTTTACAGAACTTGACATTTATCGAATTCCAACAGTGAACATGGAATGGAGGAAGAAAATTGTCCTCTCCAACCACACTGGTCAAATCAACAGTCCATCAGTTCTGCCAACGTGGCTCCTGCAGTGGGGGATGGAGCTGGAGCAGCGCACGAAGCTCTTCCCACACTGGGGGCACTGGCGGGGCTTCCCTTAGCGATGCCTCCGTTGGTGTCTGGTCAAGTCAGACCTCTGTGAGAATCTCTTCCCACACTGGGGACACTCATGGGGCCTCTCCCCTGTGTGGATGTGCCGGTGCCTGGCGAGGGTGGAGTTCTGCTTGAAGCGCTTCCCGCAGTCGTGGCAGCAGAAGGGCCTCTCCTCTGTGTGTGTCGGCTGATGTACAAGGAGGTGGGTGCTGGTCAGAAACCCCTTCCCACACTCGGAACACTTGTAGGGCCTCTCCCCAGTGTGGATCAGCTGGTGCTTTTTCAGTTTGGAGCTTGTCTGGAAGCTCTTCCCACATTCCCCACACTCATAGGGCATCTCGCCAGTGTGGATGAGCTGGTGCTGGATCAGGTCGGAGCTCCATCTGAAGCTCTTCCCACACTCCCCACACTTGTAGGGCCTCTCCCCGGTGTGGATCCTCTGGTGCTTGATCAGGTTGAAGCGGCAGCTAAAACTCATCCCACATACCCCACATTCATGGGGCCTCTCACCGGTGTGGATCCTCTGGTGGAGGATCAGGCTGTAGCAGCACCTAAAACTCATTCCACATTCTCCACACTCGTAGGGCCTCTCGCCGGTGTGGATGCGCCGGTGCCTGACGAGGCTTCCGTTCTGCCTGAAGCCCATCCCGCAGTCGGGGCAGCGGAAGGGCTTCTCCTCTGTGTGAATCCGCTGGTGCACGAGGAGACGGGAGCTGGTGGGAAACCTCTTCCTGCATGTATCACACTCGTAGGGCCTCTCCCCAGTGTGGATCATCTGGTGGTTTTTAAGGTTACAGCGTTTCTGGAAGCTCTTCCCACATTCCCCACACTCGTAGGGTCGTTCCCCAGTGTGGATCATCTGGTGATGGATCAGGTCATATCTCCACCTGAAGCTCTTCCCACACTCCAAGCACTTGTGGGGCTTCTCCCCATCATGAGGCTGCTCACGGCCCACCAGCTCTGAGCTCTGGCTCCATCTCTGGCCGCCCTCCTGGCACAGGGTGGGTCTTTCCTCCTCACATCCCCGTGATCTGCGTTTGCAGCCCTTTCTCCTGAGGGATCTCTGGGGCTTTTCGTCCCCATTGGATTCCTGCACCCTGGAGCCGCTCAAAACAGCCTCTTCCACGAGGCTCTGCTGTGGGGATTTGTCCTCCCTGGCCTCCATGCTCAGCTCCTTGTCTGGGGGAGGAAGGACAAGGAGAGGATGGGATTTGCCCCCGTGCCAGAGGGAATGGGAAGGAGATCCCCCGTCTGCTCGGTCCCTGCCCTCCCCAGGCTGCTGGGAGTCCCAGGAACCCAAAAAGCTCCCCCATCCTCTGTCTCCCCACTTACCGATACTGGGAGTGACTGGGCTCACACTGGGAGTGCCGAGCAAACTGGAACCACACGGGGAGGGCAACTGGGCTCATACTGGGAGCAGCCACTGCCGGCACCGGCACCCCCGAACCCCTTTCCCGGCCATCCCGCCCCTCCAGCCCCAGCCGGGGCTCTGCCGCCACCGGGAACCCCCAAAAACACCTCCCGGGCAGCCCGCGATGTCCCCCCGAGGGGCATCTGCGGCTCGGCTCTGGAGCCCTGCAAGCTCCAAACAGACCCCCTCTCCCCCGTAAAAAAACCCCCAAATCCAGGAACTCCCTCGGGATATTTGGGGCGAGCTCCCTCTCCCCGGGTACCTGCGGGATTGGGGGGCGGTGGTCCCAGGGGTGCTGCGACATCACGGAGTGCTGGAGCCGCCAGATTCCTTCTATGCCCTTTCTCATTCCGCTCCCAGCTGCCGCTCCGCCTCTTCCTCCCTCCCTCCTCCTCCTCCTCCTCCGTTCCCAACCCCTCACAGTTCCCACCCTTTCCTTGACCCCGCCCCTTTCCCCTCACAGTTCCCGCCCTTTCTCTGACCCCGCGTGATTTCATTCGTTCCCTGCCCTTTCATTGGCCACGCCTCTCTGTTTCCCCGAGCCCTGCCCATCTGCTGGCGTCTTCGCTTGGCGCATGCGCAGTCACTCGGAAGTGGCTCTCCCGGGCGCCGCCATCTTTGCTCCCGTTCCCCCTGCCCGGCTCCAGCATGTCCGAGACCTACGGTGGGGCAATGGGGGATCGATAGGGGATTTGGGGGGGTCTGTAGGGGATTTAGGGGGGCCTGGGGGTCCCTAAAGGGGGCTGGGGGTGGCTCTAGGGGCTCTATAGGGGTCGGGGGGGGGTCTATAGAGGGCTCGGAGGGGTCCGTAAAGGGGGTCTGGTGGTCCCTAAATGGTGCCTGGGGGTCTCTATAGGGGTTTTGGGGGGGTCTGAGTGGCCTTTTGGGATATTTTTGGGCGTCTATAGGGGATCTATAGGGGTCTGTAGGAGCCTCTAGGGGGTCCGGGAAGGTTTGGGGGTGTCTGTGGGTCCTTATGGGGGATTTGGGGGGGTCTGGGGGTCTCTAAAAGGAGTCTGAGGGGCCCATAGGGGATCTATAGAGGGTTCGGGGGGGGGCTGGGGGTCCCTATAGGGGCTCTTGGGGTCTCTATATGGGATTGGGGGGGGGGTCTGGGGGTCTCTGGGGGAGATCTGGAGGCCTCTATAGGGATCTGGGGGATGCTAAAGACGGTCCCGGGGGGTCTGGGGATCTCTATAGAATTCTGGGGTCCCAAAAGGGATTTTTGGGAAATTTGGGTCGAAACGTGGGAATTTTGGGCTCTCTAAAAGGGATTTTTGTGGAAATTTGAGGTCCAAATGTGGGGAATTTGGTAAATTTTAGGTCCAAATGTAGGAAATCTTGGGATTTTGGGGTCCAAACGTGGGAAATTTTGGAATTTTTTTTCCCGGATTTCCTGTTCAAGTTCTTGGTGATCGGGAGCGCCGGCAGTGGCAAGTCCTTCCTGCTGCACCACTTCATGGAGAGCAAGTGTAGGAAATTCTAGGGATTTTCAGGGATTTCGGGAATTCTAGGGCGTTGGGGGATCTTGGGGGAATTTTTTTTTGTTTGTTTTTTGAATTTATGGTGGCAGGTTGGGTATTTTGGGGGCGGGGTTTAAAAGTATTTTTAGGAAATTAGGGTGGGTTTTTTTATTTTTAAAGTGTTTTCTGTTGGTATGTGGGGGCTTTGGGGAATATTTTGGGAATTGTGAGGAGTGGGGGAGTTTGTAGAGAACTTTTTAGAACTTTGGGGGATTTTTTTTATATTTCTGGGCATTTTATGGGTTTGTTTTTTGTTTTGGTTTTTTTTAAAAAAAAAATTTTTTTTTTTGGTTGGTTTTTGTTGATGTTTGGGGGATTTTTTTTGAAATTTTTGGGAATTTGAGAAATTCTGGGTAGTCTGGGAAATTTTGGGAATATTATTGGAATGATGGAGGTAGTTTCAGGTCTGGGGATTTTTTGAGCCATTTTGAGACTTTTTTGAGTTTTTTTATTTATAATTTTGCTTTTTAATCAAATTTGGGGGTTTTTGGGGGAGTTCTGTGTCCCTCTGGGCTCTCCCCTATCCCGTGGCATTTTGGGGCATTTTCTGTCACTTTGGGGCCATTTTTTGCCACTTCTGTGGCATTTTCTGTCCTATTGGGAAACGTGGGCAATTTTGTGTCATTTGGGGGACTTTTGAGGTGATTTTTGGTCACTTTTTGGGCCATTTTGTGTCATTTTTGAGCCATGTTTTGTAATTTCGTGGCCATTTCTACTCAGTTTTCAGTAAATTTTGGGCCCTTTGGGGCCACTTTCTGTCACTTTTCTGGCATTTTTCGTCTCTTTAGGGGCCTTTTCGGTGGCTTTTGAGCCATTTTTTGCCGGTTTCAGTCCTGGTCTCAGTCTCGGTCTGGGAGCGGTGCCGGTCCCAGTGCCGGTCTTGGTCCCGGAGTGCTCCCAGTGCCAATCTCATTCTGGGTCCCAGTCCCTGGGCGGTGCCAGTCTCGGTGCTGGTTCCGGTGCCGGTCTTGGTCTCAGTCTTGGTCCCAGTGCCGGTTCTGGCGCCGGTTACGGTCTCTGTCCCAGCCACGGTGCCAGCGTGGAGCCGGTCTCAGTTCCGGTGTCGGTTCTGGTCCCAGTGTTGGTCTCGGTGCCGGTCTCAGATCCAGTGTCGGTCTCAGTCTTGGTGCTGGTGCCGGTGCTAGTGCTGATCTTGGTCTGGGTCTCAGTCCCGGAGATTTTAGGCCCGTTTTGGGTAATTTGATGCCAAACTGGGCAGGCTCAGGGTGGATTTTAGGCCCCTTTGGATGATCTCAGGCCAAATCTGTGGGGCTTTAGGGTGGACGTGAGGAGCATTTGGGTGATTTTATGCCAACCCAGGTGTTTTCATGGTGGATCTCACGCCCATGTAGGAGATGTAAGGGTGATTTTAGGGCATTTTGTGTGGGTTTTCAACCAGTTTGGGCAATTTTCAGTTCCCTTGGTTGCATTTTAGATCTCTTTGAATGATTTTATCCCTGTTTGGCAAATTTTTGGCCAAACCATAATGATACGGGGAGGATTTCAGTGCCCTTTTGGGTGATTGTAGGTGACTGTGGGGATTGTAGGCGTCCTTGGGTGATTTGAGCCTAAATCGGAAGTGCCTTAGGGTGGATTTTAGGCCTCTTTTGACAATGTTAGGCTCTTTGGGGTGGTTTTAGGCCAAACCGGGCCCTTTTAGGACCGCGCGTCCCCTTGACCCTGTCCCTTTCCCCTCAGAGTTCCCGGCCTTTCCTTGGTCGCGCCCCCGCAGGTCCGGGTTGGGAACGGGGGAGGAGGAGGAGGAAGGGAGGAAGATGCGGAGCGGCAGCGGGGAGCGGGAGGAGAAGAGAAAGCCGGAATCAGGCGGCTCCAGCGCTCCCTGAACTGGCAGCACCTCCACGAGAATCCCCCCCGCCATCCCGCAGGTGCCCCGGGAGCCCCGGGTTTGGGTTTTTTTTGGGGGGGATGTTTGGAGCTTGCAGGGCTCCAAAGCCGAGCCGCAGATGCCCCTCGGGGGGACATCGGGGGCTCCACGGGCGGTGTTTTTGGGGGTTCCCGGTGGCAGCAGAGCCCCGGCGGGGGCCGGGGGGTTGGGCTTCCCGGGCCGGGCCCTCCGAGCTCTGCCGGGGCCTCGTGGGGAGCGCGCGGGCCGGGCGGGGGGACACCGGGTTTGGGGCGCCCCGGGAGAGCTGCGGCTTCCCTGAGCGGGACCCGTGAGAGAGGAGAGCCCCAGAACCGCAAAGCGGGGACCCTGAGAGGGGGGGAACGCCTGGGATTGCCGGGACCCCGGTGGGGGTGCTGGGGCTGGAGGGGCGGGATGGCCGGGAAAGGGGTTCGGTCGTCGCGGTGCTGGAAGTGGCTGCTCCCAGTATGAGCCCAGTTGCCCCCTCGTGTAGTTCCTGTTAAGACAACATCCTCAACCATCTCCCCCCAATTCTCTATCAAGCACATTATCCAACACACACACAAAAAAATCGTTCTTTACTTTTTAAAACTAACTTCTCATTGATTAGCCAAAACGAAAACCTTTGCCAGACCTGCTTCTTCCTCTAAAACCGTTGAACTCGACTCCTCTGCCAGGCAGGGGAGCCCCGTGCCGGCACAGCCCCCCGCCCCGCGGCTGCGGCACCCAGCGCCCCTTGCCGGGGCTCGCTCCGGGGTTGCCGCCGCTCCACGGGGCGGGGAGACCGGGCACACCACGGAGTCCCGGCAGCGGTGGCTCGGCGCCCGGGGCAGCCGCGTGCTCTGGGCACCGGATGGACTGCGGTTCCCGCTAGGAAAGCCGCCCCTCCCCGGCTCCGGCGGCACGCTGCGCCCAGGGCGGCCGCGTGCTCCCGGCACCGGATGGACTGCGGCTGCCACCGGTAAAGCCGCCCCTCCCCGGCGGGCTGGAGCGGCACCGCACCGGGAGTTCTGCCCGCCCCACGGCAGCGGCGGCCCCGGGCACGGGCGGCCCCGGGCGGCGGCTGCCCCGGGCACGGGCGGCCCCGGCGGCGCCCGTGTCCCGCGCCCGGAGCGGACAGAGCGGCCGGGACGGGCAGAGAGCCCCGTGCCGCGGCTCCCACCCGCCGCCCCGCCAGAGCTCACCTCGGCTCCGCTCTGCCCGCCCTGGGGCAGCTTAGCAGCGACATTCCCGTTCCACCTCCGCCATCCCCGCCCAGCAGGCAACGATTACCGGGGCGGATCCCGCCAAAACATTCGGGGGCGGGGCACGGCCAGAAGCAGCAGCACAGCCCGATTTAAACTCTTCAAATGCTGCAAAAGCTGGGGTTTGCTTCAGTTCAGCTGCTGCAACTGAGACAACAGGAGGCGTTCACCTCAGCTTAAACCAGCACAATGGCAAATAAATGTATTCTCCCCCTCAATTTAGCCCCCCACAATAACAGAATAGGAGGCGTTTCCCTCAAATTAACTCTCTAAAATGATGAGGAGAGGGAGATTTTCACCTCTTTTTAAAGACAGTAACAGAAGAGAAGTTCCTTCCCTCTATTTAAACTTCTTTTGTTCTCACAACCCCCATTTTTTGGCAAAATGAAGTAAAAAAAGGAAAAGGAGAAAAAATTCCCCCGACAAACCCACCCTGGCTCATCTGCTGCTGCTGCTGCTTGGCACGTCCTTGAAGCAATGCTCCACATCTAAGTGCATCCACCTGCTCCCCCAGACCCCATGTCGTTCCAGTAATCACTACTAACTTGTCTTTATGCGGGAGTTTCAAACATTCATCGAGAGTCCAGGAGAGCTGGGCAGCGTCAGGCAGCGGCGGGCTCGGCTGTGTCCCGGCCGCACCGCGCGAGGACCCTGCGGGAAACCGGAGACGCGACAACGGGGCGCGGCGGGGATGATGGAGTGCGGGGTTGCAGGGACGATGGAGCGGGGGCTGTCGGGATGATGGAGCGGGGAGCGGGGTTGCAGGGATGATGGAACGGGGAGCGGGGTTGCAGGGATGATGGAGCGGGGCTGTGGGGATGATGGAGCGGGAGTTGCGGGCGGCACTCGCAGGGACAGGGCCTCTGGGACCCCGCGGGCTGCGGTTCCGCCCCTGCCCTCCGCCGTGTCCGCCAGAGGCTGCCCCGCGGCGGTTTCCAACAGCAGGTGCCAGAAGCATCGAGAGCTGCCTTTTGAGCCTTATTCTCCGCTTGGGTTTTACGGACTCTTCCCGTAAGGGTCCAACGTTTATTTTGAACATTTATCCTGCAGCTGGATAGTTCAGGTAGCAGGTAACAGGGACCGGAGTAAGCTCAGTTTTCCCCCTCCAGGTGACAGAGGGAGGGATCCGTGCCTCAGTTTCCCCCTTCAGGTGACAAAGGGGGGAATCCTGTGCCTCAGTTTCCCCCTCCAGGTGACAAAGGGAGGGATCCGTGCCTCAGTTTCCCCCTCCAGGTGACAAAGGGAGGGGTCCGTGCCTTAGTTTCCCCCTCCAGGTGACAAAGGGAGGGATCCGTGCCTCAGTTTCCCCCTCAAGGTGACAAGGGGGGAATCCCGTGCTTCAGTTTCCCAGCCCCACCTCCCCTCCCCGGAGCCTCCCCCTCACGTCACGGCGGGGGAAGGGCAGGTGTCACCGGGAGCCGTCGCGACACCGGGGGGGACAACGATCGGTGGCACCCGCGGGGGGAGCACCTGAGGAAGGGGCGGACGGGACCCCCAGAGCCCGCCTGTGACCCCCCAACACCCATCCGGGACCCCCTCGACCACCCTCGGGGATCCCTTCCCCACTCGAGGAGCCCCAAACCGCAGCCGGGACCCCGCGGGTCCCCCCCAGGACCCTCCAAACCTCACCGGGGACACCCCAAAACCCTCCCAGGACCCCCCCAAAACCCCGCCGGGGGTCCCGAGGCTGCGGCGATGGCTGAGGGGGAAGGCGAGGACGATGTGCAGTTCCTACGCACGATGAGTGCAGGGACTGGGAGGGAAACTGGGAGCACTGGGGGGGAGCTGAGGGGGGCTCAGAGAGACTGGGAGAAGGAATGGGGGGAAACCGAGAACTTGGGGGGGCACGACGAGGGAAACTGGGAGAACTGAGGAGGTGGAAGTGGGAAAACTGGCAGGTAACGTCGGAGGAATGGGGTGGCGATACTGGGAGATACTGGGAAGGGATATAAGCGAGGGTCGGGAGGGGAAACTGGGAGAACTGGGAGGGGATACTGGAGGGACTGGGGGGGGATACTGGAGGGAAAACCTGGGAGGAACTGGAGGAATTAGGGTGGAAACTGGGAGAACTGGGACGGGATACTGGGAGATAACAGGTGAGAAACTGGGAGAAGTGGGAGAGGAGGACTGGGGATACTGGGGGGGGATAAGGCCTTCCACTGGCTTGGCTTCCTTGGCTCTCTCCTTCTTTGCCAACTACCTGGAAGTGGAAAGAAAAACCAGGAACACAGTTTCAAAGCTGGGCAGGACGCCCTTGGTTCAGGCAGACTGAAGTGCAACTCCCAGGGAGCGAGTCTGGGCTGTGCGCCGGGGAGCTCTGGGAATCCAGGATTGCCCGTGGGATTCCAGGGCTGGAAAAGCACAGCCAGCTGCCAGGTTTAGTGCTGGGACACGGCAAGGCCTGGGCTCAGGGGCAGCAGTTAGAGCTGGGCCTGCAGGAGAACACCCCAAACCCAGCTTAAACATCCAGCAGCACACCCAGCACGCTCCAGAAGAAACTCAGGTGGGAGAAGCCTCCTGGATGCTCCCTGGATGCCCCATGCTCCTTGGTGTTGGCAGCTTTGCCAGGGCCTCCCGCAGAATACTGACCTCACCGTGCAGCTCCTACAGAGTAGAACCTATGGAAATCATCCAGAAATCTGTGGATTTCTGGTTATTAAGAACCAAAGCAGCAGCAAAATGTGCCTGAACTGTACTGCAGACCAACAGGTCTGAGCAGACACAGGGATTTATTCCAGAGGGCAGAAGCATCCCTCAGCCAGGTAATATTTCTCTCGAGCTCTTCCCTCTGCTCTCTCAGGACATAAGCAGCAATTTTTGGTGTTCCCATTTCCATCAATGCAATGACTTGTGTTCAGGAAGGAAAATAGGAATATTATCATTACACAGACTGTCCAGGAGGTTGTGACTGAGGCAGGATCATCAGCTCCCAATTCACTGCTGCTTCTCGGTTTCTGTGCAGTTTCTTCCCATCCTGCCCTTCCCAGCAACATTTCCCTGTGTGCCATGTCCACGGACACCTTCTCCATGCGGCTTAAAAAGCCACAAGAACCCAAAGAAAGAAGATCAAAAATCAATTCACGTGTGTCTAGCCTGGAGAGAATGAGGGACAGCTAAAATCTGTATTTCTTTTAGAACAGTAGAGCAATTTTTAATAACCTCGCCACCCGCGGCCCCGCCCGCGCACCGGGACCGGACGCGCCGTGACGCCACTGCCGGAAGCTCCTCCCTGCAATCGCTGCCTGAAGCTACCGCGGTCGGTGCCGGTGCCGCTGCCGCTGCCGGCCATGAGCAAGCGCAAAGCTCCCCAGGAGAGCCCTAACGAGGGCATCACCGACTTCCTCACCGGTAGGTGTGTGCGCTCGGTCGGTTCCGTGGGTGCGAAGGGCCGCGGCCCGGCCGCTCTCACCGCGGTTCTCCCGCAGAACTGGCCAACTACGAGCGCAACGTGAACCGGGCCATCCACAAGTACAACGCGTACAGGTACCGCCTCCCACCCGCCGCGCCCCCGTCCCGGGCCCCAGCCCGTTCGGGCGCTGACCGGCGCTGTTCCGCAGGAAAGCGGCCTCGGTCATTTCTCGGTATCCGAGCAAGATACGGAGCGGGGCTGAAGCCAAAAAGCTGGTAGGTGCTCGTGCCCGGGTCGCCAGCGGGAGGATCTGGGGCTGGAGCCAGGGGACGAGGTGCCGGAGGTTCCTGGGAAGCGTGGGGGCAGCCCTGCTTCTGCCAGCTCCTCTTTCCGGTACCCGAGTCAGAGTTCAGGGGCGGGGACGAGATGTGGCCACTGTGGGGCTTTCACAGCTGAAACTTGGCATCCCATCTGAATCTCTGCCTGTAAAAATATCGTTCCCCTTTGCTCTCTTACTCCTTTGTTAATTCAGAGATCTCGAGCAGTAAGAATCAAAGTCTTGTTCAAACTTACAGCTTTGGGGAAACATGATGTATGCTTTGCATTACAGTGTTTATGCCGTTTATATTGTACCCTTGAATTCTTGTGCTCTTTTATGGTCCAGTGTTTTATTGTGGTCTTGGGTGTCCCATAATTCTTTCTGGACTCTAAATTCTAGGCAGTTTTTCTTGCTTCCCACATATAATGACTTTAATTGACTGTGAAGTTAACTTGTTTGTACTCACCCCCCAATATTTAGGATGGAGTAGGTGCTAAAATAGCTGAAAAGATAGATGAGTTCTTATCCACTGGAAAACTACGCAAATTGGAAAAGGTAGGTATCTTTCTCTTCTTCTGTGTTTCTCAGTAGTTGCTTTTCTTGCTAACTTGCAAAGTACCCTGCTTGCTTTACACATTTCTATTGTTGTCCCTGGAGAGTCTTAGGAGTGGTGAACACAAGAGTGTATGGTAAGTAGAAACCAAGGATTGAGAAGCTCAGCCAAAGCCTCAAAACTGTCTACTTATGAAAATATTTTAGCTAACGCAATCAGCATGTGCAGGTCTTATGTCAGAAGTGGAATTCTGTTGCTGGAAGGCTGTGGAGTTTTGTGCTTTAGGCTTGCTGTTTGCCTTAGTGTGGCTAGTTGGGTGGTTTTCAGACTAGTTATGTGTGGTGTTATTGTGATACGCCATACTACCCTTGGTACCCTTGGTTTTGCAGTGACTTATAGTGAACCTCCAAACCAGAGTCTGACTAAGCTGTTTTATCTTCTCAAGGCTTCTTTTTGTTTGTTTGTTTATTGCAAATGGAGTAAAGAAGGACTTGGGTTGCATTGTTTTGTTTTTGTTTTTGTAGATTCGACAAGATGATACAAGTGCTTCTATCAATCTCCTGACACGAGTCACTGGCATTGGGTAAAAGTTTCTTGGGGTGGTTTTAGGGTTTTTTTTTACCTTCTCCTGTTCATTTGATAGACTTATGAGCAGAATTTGCGTGATTGCACATAATGAAGAGAATGAGCCTAAGCTGATGTAATGCCCACACTTCACACACTGTAGTTGTGACTACAGGATTGAATGAGACAAAAATGAGACAATAGAATGAGATTGTATTCTATTGATATAGAATCACGAATTATGGACTTACTGGTACAGGAGTGGAAGTAGGAAGCTCCTGTGTGCAAGCTGAGAGGGGAAGGAGAGAGATGCGGGTCAAGAATGGAACCGTGGAAGTCCAGCAAAAGTGGAAGTGAGACTCTGGCCTCCAAGTTTTTGTAAAAGGAGAAGCAGAGCCTTGAGGCAGGCAACAAAACAAAAACAAGCAAACAAAAAAGCCCATCAGAACTCTGCTGCAATGTTCTCATGCATTTGGGATTATTCTCTGAAGCAATGTTGCCTATTTGGTGTGATTTATTTAGTTTTTTACAATTATACATCACTGCATAGTTGTATCAATGCTAAAAAACATGCAGGCCGAGCTTTGGATCTCTGCTGACCAAAAGCGTAAACTGAATGTGTATGGCGAAATGGTGTAAGCATCGCAAGCAACCTCAGTCTTGGCCTTTAAGAACCTAGACAATTAGAAATAATTCAAATGTCCTGTTCAGTGTCGTAAGAGTCTTGCTGTTCCTGATGCCAGATTGCTGTGTCTCTTTGCAGTCCTGCTGCTGCTAGGAAGTTTGTTGAGGAAGGAATTAAGACTTTAGAAGGTACGTGTTAATATGGGGCCTTGGTTCACACTCTGGTAATCTTTTTTTCTGTCGAGCTGCCTCTTCTACCGTGGTACTGTAGCAACATGTATGCCCTAGGCTTTGAGGAAGGTGTGTAAGATGCTGAAGCTAGTATGCAGGCTTAAGGCATTTCATATATAGCCAAAGTAAAGTATGTGCAGGTTACATGGAAGGTAGCAAGGAGTTTGGTTCTTTGGTGGTCTATTACGTCGTTATCGGAGGTGCTCTGTGCATTTGTAGTCATCCTATCCGCTGTTTGTAGGTAGTTTGAAATTCCCTCCTTTGAGGTTGTATTCTCATTAAGTATTCTTTATGTGCATTGTCTTTGCATTGGTGGAAACCTACTGTAAGATTTTTAGTCCTCAGTTAACTATTTTGTTTGGATTTTGTTTTTCTAGATCTAAGAAAAATTGAGCACAAGCTGACCCATCACCAGCGAATTGGGTTGAAGTAAGCTTTCTTGGGTACAAGTGCTTGGTGTTTTTAATGACTCCTTCAGACACCAGGATGTAATGTAAGGTTACACATGCCGAGTAAGGTTCTCTTCGCTCTGTGCTCTCCATGCTTTTTGGCACTTATTTAGAGCTTTTTGTTTCATTGGGGTTGGAAGGCTTTGTCTCCATTTAGAGGGAAGTTAATCAGTTTGCTCATGGAGAATGACTTTAGCGAGGTTGCGATGTTGTTTCTTCACAATCTGCATAGAAGTGTGGCCCAGGCTATTTTTTTATGTGCTGTGAACAAGGTAAGACCTTTGCATAGCGGAACTTGAGAATGCTGCGCAGAATGTGTGTTTGTCCCTCCGTATTCATCAGCTTGAATGCTGCTTGTTGAGTGCCTCTTTGGTGTGGTAGTTCTGGAAGAACTGTAGCTGTATTTGTCAGAAGCTGCGAGGGAACCAAATAAAGCCAAATGGTGTTTCGCTTGCCCTCTTTTTCTCCACAGTCAAGCAGCATGCTGACAATCTGAGTTTTATAGTTGAAGGCAAATATATCTGGAGCTGGATTTGAGCTGTGATCTTCCATTTAACTCCTTCCAACATAGGTCACCTCTGACCATGGGTGAGGGACCTGTTCCTCCTGCTCACTGGAGGTCTGAGTTTTGTCAGGAACCTTTTGTGTTTTCAGAGGACTATGTAAACATTAAGCAATTGGTTATATGGTAATACTTCTCCCACCTCATAGCAGCTCTTTGTATACGGTGGAAATACTGAAACCATGTTCTGAGCATTGTCAAACTCGCCGTTGTGTGTTTTTACTATCATCTTGCAAGATGTTTTCTAAAATGTTTGATGAGTCAGGAGCTTTTTGTGATGTCTCAGTAGTGTTAGTTAGTATTCTTTCCTCTGATAGGCATTTAATGGACTAAAATTTTAAGTTGCTGCCACTCTTTCAGATACTTCTATTTCTATATTTGCAGATACTTTGAAGATTTTGAGAAAAGAATCCAAGGGAAGAAATGCTGCAAATGCAGGTAAGAACCTCTTTGTTGAGAAAGTAAGGTTCTGATGGCCAGTGAATGACTGACACCTCTAAACACGCTTCTTTCCTTTCTACGTAGGAAATTGTGCTGAAAGAGATAAAGAAGCTGGACTCCAACTATATTGCTACAGTCTGTGGCAGTTTTAGGCGAGGTTGGTACTCTGTGATCTTGTTATCTTTATTTTGGTTTAAGACGCAAGACAAGTTTCTATGTATGTTGTTCTTCCTGACAGAGTCTATGCTGGAACCTGGCCTTTCCTGTTAGTATTGTCTTGACTAGCTAGTTTACTGATGAGACACCCAGATAAATCCTTGCTTCTCCACCCTTCCTCCATAAAGAGTAGTCTGTTGTAACGTGAATTGCTTGCTTTGTTTTTACATCAACAACACTTGGGTGTCATTGCTATCGAGTACGGCAAGAAATTCCTGGATGTTTTCCTAAGTACGGGGAATATAAACTTTCTGAGGAAAGTACAAGTTTCTTTTACTTCAGGATTCTTTTTTTGTTTTGCTAATATCTCGAATAGTGACCATTTTCTGCTAGAAAAACATGTTTACAAGAAGAGGTGAGTTGTATGTTCACCGACAGTAGTATACTTTGCCACACACAGAAGGATTTTTCTTTGCTTCTTTCTTGCCTAGGTGCGGAGTCAAGCGGTGATATGGATGTTCTCCTAACCCATCCCAGTTTCACATCTGAATCATCCAAACAGGTGTGTTTCTCCAATGGTGTGGATCAGTACTGTACATTGCATATAGTCTCAGACTTGTATTGCAGCTTTTTGTGGTTTTGTATTTACTGTAATACTAAACTTTTCTCTTGTATTACCATGTTTATTTTGAAGAGTTACAATTACTTCTTGGGTCCAATGTATTATGTTTCTCTTGCAAAACTAGTCAATATGCTAATTTTTACCCCTCTGTCCTTCCTCTCCCTGTCACACATATTCCCCCACTCCGTTGAATTCATGTGCTTTTGTGATGCAGAACTGTAAAGCTAGCTGGATTAAAGGTAGACTGAGTATCTTTTTATGCAGTCATAATCATTTAGATGATAGGAAACTGTCCTGCTGCCCTTGTAATCTTCTGGCACTAGCTCTCAAGTAGCATTAATGACAGTGGTTTTTTTCTTGCCTTCCTTCTATAGGTTCATTATTTAAAAGCTGAATTAGGTTTGTCATTTCCAACTAAGGGCAATCTCACATGGGGGTATTGGTGGAAATTGCTTTTATGTTGCAAAACTGTAATTTTATTAGCTTCTTCCCAGTATTATTGTTACATTTTTTTCTGCTTGGGTCAAATTTCATGTAGGATAGTACGTATAATTATGACAATGTCCTGTACTTATAGGAGCCTCTGTCTCGTAAATAGATAAGATATTCTTGTTATTTGTGTAGTAATTTCTTCTTCTTTGTTACCATTCTTCCTAGTCAAAACTTTTGGGTCAGGTTGTAGAACAACTGGAAAAAGTCCACTTTGTCACAGATATGCTGTCTAAAGGTGACACAAAATTCATGGTAAGAGCTTTTTTGGTGGTGAAGGATGTTGTGGGGGGATTACCTTTCCTGACAAAAGCTAGGATGAATGTAAGATATGTTGCTCAGACTGCTGGAATTGGGGGGGGTGATGGGTGTTTGTTTTTTTAGTTCTCCCATTTGCAGCTCGTAAGAAATTCCTGCAGTTAACTCTTAGGCAATACCTTATGGTAAGATTTCAGTATTAGAAAGTGTACAGACATTTGTGTAGTTCTGAACCCTGCTGACATAACCATCATCACATAATGTCAGTTGTGTCTATATTGCTGGGTGTTTCATGGAACCTCAGTGCAATGTCACTTCTTCAGTTGCACCAGTGACCACTTCTGTAATTGTGTCCTCAGGATCCTGGAAACATTTAGCTTTGATCTTAGAACTATGTTTACCTGATTTTGTCTAATACATAATATATTTTTGTCTCCTTTTGTGTCAGTTTTGCTGCAGAACGGATTTAATGGATAAACTACTAGACTTAGGATATAATAGGGATTATGCAGGATGCCTAAAGCAAGTAATGAGTTACAAGAACATTAATTTTTTTAGATCCCATGCTGGCAGTGCAGAGCTTTTTTTCTTTCCTTAACCTGCTGATATTCGTGCATACCAAAAAGCCTGTTAATAATTAGGACAAGGAAATGAAGAGTCCTGTAATCCTTCCTGGTGTACTAAAAATTTAAGAAGCAGTTATATGCTATATTGAACAACAGTTCTCATAACAGTGTCAAATAGTCATCCACTGTATTCTGGTATCTGGCTGTTCTAGTTAAATATTGATTCATTTCAGCAGGGATTTAACTTTGCCTTCCAGGATGACTGAGGATTATTTAGAGGTTGCTTAGGGGTCGGGAGGTAAAGATGGTTCTCAAATCTGTTTGATTTCATTTGAATTTCTCGCTTGCCTTACTTCCTCATAGGGTGTCTGTCAGCTGCCAGATAAAGAAGATGGAACGGCCTATCCACATCGGAGAATTGATATCCGGTACACACATCAAAACCCCCACCCAGACCCCTAGCTTAGCTCTCTGCTACAGAGTAGGCATTTGCATCAATGTTTGCATTCAAATGTCTACTTCCATGTTCAGAACATGGCATTTACTAGATTTCTGATGCCTTTGCAGCCACTAGATAGCTGCCAGTAATTATAACAGGTTATTAGCAATAATGTTGTGCTTCAAATCATGATACTCTATTCAGATTCAGAATTGTGACCCATTTCATCATCCTGCTTTGACATTGATTCTTGGCAGGAGTGCAAGCACCAAAACCAGGTAGTGGCTGAACACCAGTAACTTCTGGGTAAGGGTAGATATGCTGAACCTTTCTTTCATATGCAGTTTTTTCACTATCGCATCTGGTTCGTGGGAAGATTAAATGTACAGAGTTGCAGAATGTAGACACATAAATACAAAGGAAGCCTACAAGTGTATGAATGACTGAATTCTAAATGGCTTGTTACTTTATTATATATTTGTTCTAAGTCTTTGCTTCTACTTTTTTTTATTCTAGGCTTATCCCAAAAGATCAGTATTACTGTGGTGTACTGTATTTCACAGGAAGTGATATATTCAATAAGAACATGAGAACTCATGCTCTGGAAATGGGCTTCACAATCAATGAATATACAATACGCCGGTTGGGTGTTACTGGTCAGTCTGGGCCTTTGCACAGAGTATTCTTTCTAGTAATGCACTTTGTTTGATCTCCTTCAATTGGTAGCAATGTTTTGGAAATACTTCTGATAAATGCTACAGTTTGTGAAATTTTTCACAGTGTCTTTTTGGTATTGGGCACCGTTACAGCAAGAAGGGGCAGCCTACTTACATACCAGGTAGCTCTGTGGCACAAAGTTACCTCTTTGGATCTCCTAATCTACTTAAAGTCTTACTGATTTAAAGATTTTCTCTGTGCCATGCACAGCACATATTTGGCTTCCTACTCTTTTCACAGGGTATGTCATGTCCTTCAGTTGCTTTTCTTTGGAGGAGAGCTGTGGGGATATATCTCCATCCACACACAGTTATAAATTTATTTATATTATAAAAATTTATTTATTATATTATAATAAATCTATTTAAATTATAATTAATTTATTTATAAATTTATTTAACTGCATGACCGCATGGCCCCAAAGTTAATTCATTACCTTATCTCCTTTGATAAGAATCAGTATGTAAACACTATGAAAATTTTGCGGAGGGTGGGGAGGTCGTCCTGGGTGGGTTTTTTAGGTCTTTTACCTACAGCAGTTTTGTCTTAATTTTGCAATGCATTTGGCATTTCTGAATGGTACAGTCTTTCTGCCTTTCAAATAGCCTGTGTAATTTGCTTGCAGGAGTTGCTGGAGAGGCCCTGCCAGTAGAATGTGAAAAAGACATCTTTGACTATATCCAGTGGAAATACCGAGAGCCAAAGGATCGGAGTGAATAACTAACTGCTTATCTAGGTTTGTAGCCTAGAGAGATGTTTTCATAGCTTCTTATGAATACATGAAAGTGCATAGTCCTACTTCGGATGTTACTTGAAAACCTGCATATTACTGATGTTTAAAGCAAGTTCATGGCACTCAAACAGATTGTGCTGTGAAGATAAATCCTGACATTTCATTTTCATATAGTCACAGAATAATTTGGGTTGGTAGGGACCCCTAAATGTCATGCAGTCCAGTCCCCCTGCAGTGAGGGCCATCTTTGACTAGAGGTGATTGCTTAGAGCCCAGTCCAATCTGACCTGGAATGTTCCTGGGAATGGGGCATCCAGCATCTCTTTTTGTCTCATATATATGTAGATATCAGAATGAAAAAGCGGGCTATATCATGAAGTACTCCTAAAGAGTACCATTTTCAACTACTGTCTGTATCTCCTCATACCTGTGTTAAGTGTCTTGGTGCAATGCTGAAGCTCATGATGAGTTGTTCCTATATATTTACTTCTAAAATCTTTCAATATGGGCTAAGGTGGCCATTCTTCTCTTGCATGTGACCTGTGAATTTTGTTACTAGGTATGTTGTAGTACTACTGATTGCAGTGCTCTGTGTTTCGTTCAACTTGTTCAGCTTGGTCTGATTAATTCATGCACTGCTACCACTCCTGTAGATTCCATCTGTCCTTTTTTATATGCAAACGTCTCAAATGTCACGTTATACTTCCCCTTTAGTTGTTGGGAAAGGTAATGAGGATTTTGGATGTGAGACAAGGTCTGTTCAAGAATGCAGTACTAGATGTATTTGGGACAGGGATTCTGTTGGTTAACTTAAAACTTTGCAAAGTAGTAAACTGCTAGCTTCCATGTGTTACAGAGCATGAGTGGGAAATGTATTGCTGCTACTGTACTTGCATACCTCGTAGCAGTAAGGCAACTATATTACAGAAGTACAAACTTGAAAAGATGAGACTTTTGTACATAGCCAAATTGACTATTGCTAACTATATAAGACTTCTCTTGATTTCTTAATCCTTAGGTTCTCTATTGGTGTCTATGAGGGCAGAGAGGATTTTGTATAGTCGGACTACTTAACTTGACCTGAATCATGAAACAGACATCATACAATTTCTTATTTTTATCTCACTTAAGCTTGCAGAACAACTACATTTTTAACTTAATCTTGTACAAGAAGACTAGTTGATCAATCTTAGTAATGGAGATTATAGGGTGATGCTCTTACTTATCCATTTATTTTATTCCATTTTTCTTTTTAGGAGTTTTAATTATTTTCTGGGAATGTTCCCCAGTGCTAACGCATGCAGTAGTATGTAAGGAAACTAGAAGTTAATTTGGTACTATGTGAAGTATTTTGATGCCTCATTGTAAAAATATATATAGCTGATATATTTAGTATTTTCTTCAGCAGTCAGTAGGAATAAACAAATGAAATATTCTATCATGAATGTGTAATGGCGTTTGATTTTTTGCTGTAATTTTAAAAGATCAAAAAGCAGTAACACATGTTTACCATATTTACAAACGTTTCCTGGGCAGCACACAGCATTACACTGATGCATTCTCCATCATCTTCAACAGGTCGCCCACAAGACTACTTTGTCTTGGGCCTTGAGACAAAATTCGTTGGCTTTGCAGTCTCTCTTCGTAATACTGTGAATTCTGTGTGGGGGAAAAAAAAAAAAAAAGGCTTCTTCATAGGGCTTGCCTGGTTTTTGTGAATTATATAAATACATATTGTGGGGTTTTTTTGGTTTTTTGGGTTTTTTTCCTCTCCTTTCTCTCCCCACTCCCTATGTCTCAGTTGACTGGCTTTTCTTCTAGACGTGTACTAGACTGCAAGATGTCTAGTAATCATGGGAGGCAATAGCTGTGAACCTTGTCACAGGGAATCTGTGCAATCGGGCAGGTACTATACTCTCATTTGGGTGCATAGACAACCTTATTTATGTGCAGAGTAACAGTTGGGCTTTGTAAACAATACTGGCTGCACCATTCTGTCAGTGTTTGGTTTTGTCCCAGTTGCCGAGTCTTACCTTAAGATTGCATGGGCCTTTCTCCTTCCTTTGATTCAGGGCTGTAGTGGCCCTAAGGGGTTTGTCTGTGCAGAGGTTCCAAACGGGGCTGACAGTGAGTTAGAGGAAGTTCGTTGATACCGCAGGTGAAGGGTTTGAGAGGACGTTTAGTGCCCACTGGAGTCACATACCGACGGACCGGCTGGGTGAGGCAGGGCTGCCCTGCAGCTCCGTGAGTGCGCGGCTTGCGGCACTGAATACCTCCGCAGGCTTCCTCCGTCCCTCCGAAGCACAGCTTTGTACCGGCCGCCCGCGCTGCAGGCGGCCTCCGGCCGCAGTGCCGCCTTTCTCGTCGCACCGGCAGGAGGCCGAAGCGCGCTCCTGCGCGCGCTCCCGAGACGCCGCCATGCCGTGACCGCGCGCGGGGCGGGGCGGGGCGGGGCCGCGCGGCGGCAGCCGGCCCAGGTGGGCGGGGCCGGAGCCGGGGCGCGTGCGCAGCGGTGGCGCCGCGCATGCGGACGTGGGGGCGCCGAGAGCCGTACCGGAGGCAGCGCGGGCGGCAGGTACCGCCGGGGCCGCGGCGGGGTCCAGGGCCGCGCCAGGCCGGGTGGGGTCGGGTCCTGCGGCGCCGTCCGGCTGGAGCCCGGTGCTGTCCTCTGGGTCTCGCCGAGGCCGAGGCGGGCGTCCCCCGAGTCACCTTGCCGCGGCGGGGCTGGGCCAAAGGCCCGAGGGGGCGCCGGCCGCTCGGTCCGGCGGCAATTCCTCATCCGCAGGCCCACGGGCTGCCGAAAGGGCAGCCCCGGGACGCGAGCCACTTCTTTCTCTGAGACCGGGCGGCCAAGGGTCTTGCCAACCGCTCCGGTTTCTCGTGCCGGGAGGCACGAACTTGTGGGGCGGCTGCAACCGAGTGTTCCCACGGCGCCGGCATTTCGCTGGGGAGAGGAAGAGGCGCCGGAGCGCGCCCGCTCCGTTACCCGTTGCGTAACGCGGGCAGTGCTGGAGCAGGGGCGGCGCTCGCGCTCCCGGGGCCGCGCAGCCGCCGCCCCTCCGGCTCCGCCGCCAAAGGTGTGTGGCGGTGGTCGTGGGCAAGGCCCTGCCACGTCCGTCAGAAAACAAGGAACTGGCTTCACGGTTATTGCTGTTTCTTGTTCAAGATTTCTTGGTGGGGGCGGGGGGGGGCGGGCGGGGTGTTTAGGAGGTTTTGGGTTTGGTTGGTTGGTTTTGTTATTTTACCCTTACTCCACAGACCGATGCGTGTATTCTTGTGTTTCTTTTCCCACTTCACACTGTGTTTTGTCAGCTGTTGCCATTGCACTTGGTTGATTCAAGTTTAATATTACGAGTTGTGGAACTGAGCTCGATTCCTCTAGGCAAGTCTGTTGTGCAAGTAGAGATGCTTGTTGCTGGCAAAGAATTTACGTGTTTCTATGGGCTAACCTCGAAGATCTCTTTTTTTTAATACTGTTTAAATGCTTGCATAAAATTTAACATACACATTTAAACACATAGAGCGCAGAAGATACAGCTGCGTAGTGTAAAGAGAGTGAACAGGCTCACAATTTTCAAGATGTCTCAATAACCTTATTAAAATGAGGTGTAAACACAACAGATTGTCACCCAAAAAGGTGAGATTTAGGTTGAGAAGGTGCTGAACAGGATGGCAAGGTCCTCCTTTACTTTAGGTGTTTTCAGTGAAGCTGCTGTGTAGAGCCATGAGACTACTGAGCACTGTTGTCATTTGTCTCTAAAGCCCGTACCCCATCTGTGCAGGGAGGCTGAAAGGCTTGGGAGATAGCTGGCAAAGCGTGAATGAGGTGGAGGGGTGGCAGTCAGTCCCAACTCGCGGAGTGTGTTGTGGCTTACCACCAACCATTTTGAAGCTTTCAGGCTGTGTGGTTTAGAGGCCAGCTACAAATCCATGATCATGGGGTGTTCTGTAGTGTTTCCATGGGCTCCAGATCCTCTAAACCCACAGGTATGTATAGAACCGCAGAATATCCTGAATTGGAAGGAATCCACAAGGACCATTGAGCCTGTGTACTGATAGATATGTATTGCAGGTTAGTTATTAAGTCACTGAACAAACTGAGCGTTTGTATACTATGCTATGTAAATTGCCCAAGTCCTTCATTTTAGGAAGGGCTGGCTGTCTGAAAGCAGGACAGTAAGTGTCACATTTATGACAGGGAAACTGAGTACACCGGTAAGCAACTAAAATGGTGGATGGCAAGAGATAACTTGAGTACGTCTACATGTTTTGCTCACATCATTACTTTTAAAATTAGTCTTTCAGTTTGGTATAAACAAATGGGGGATCAGGGATTTCTGGTGTTGGGTGTTGCAGAGAAGAATATGAACAAATGCACCGGCAGTAGGAATGGCAAAGAACTGCCCTTAAAATCAAATGAAAAGAGCATCTTTGGTAGCTCTTCTCTTCTGGACCAGGTGTGCCTTTACGTTTATGCAAACTTATTTTAGAAGAGGAAGGCTAATTTTCCACTGGGGAAGAGTTTGCCTGCGTCTTTACTGTGGGCTTTCTGATGCAAAGTCCCTAAATTGTGGCAACTAATAAAATGCATCGTCTACACTGCAATATTACATCCCCATCCTTTTTTAGCTATATCCTCCGATGTAGTTGTAACAGTATTAGGAAATGTACCCCTATTAGCAAATTTAGGTTTTGCTGCTCTGTGTGCGCAGTTCAGAAATACTCACCAATGGCTATTGGACAGTATACAGAGATCTCTTTTATATTTTTCACATCTCTGAAAAGGCTTTCTATGAAGTTACAAGTGCAGATGGAAGTGAGACCTGTTTTCCTTTGGGATTGTTAAGTGTTGACGTCGTTTGCCACTTGGAAACCCTTTCACAATGGGTCCTGTCACAAAAGCAATGTTTCCTCATTATCAGAACAGCAATGAGGCTCCCATGAGTTCTTTTTGCAGTGTGAGATTGTGAGGCTAGCATATGCAGTTGAATGTAATAGCTGGGGTTCAGTGATTCTGAATAATGGATTTGCTTTCATAATTTCTTTGTTGTTGACAAAACAACAATAATGTGAGGATGACTTTGATGAACATTCGTCAAAGATCTCTGACAGTTCTGTGTTGGTGACGTACTTGGAGACTACTAATCATAGATATTTATTAATGCTTTGGCTATAGTTTAGACTTCACGCTGTTACAGCTAAGATTCTTACAGCTTTCCCATATGTTTCAGATCCAATGGCTGTCCCACCGTCGTACAGTGACTTGGGAAAGGCTGCCAGGGATGTTTTTAACAAGGGATATGGTAAGTAAGATGAGGATCGTTTGATCACCTTTCGTATTTTTTCCTTAGGCATCTTGAAAATGCCTGTAAGAACATGAGTACCTCGGAGATTCCCTAATACCTTATGGCAGAAAATCAGCAGAGCCGTGGAGCATCTAGCCCCTTCTGATTCTGAGCTTTGGACATGTGTTATGATAGTAATGCAGTGGCGAAGAGTTTGAGGGGAAGGTTACAAGTTTGACCTTAATATGCACTCCGGAACAGTCTCTGAAAAATGCTGCGCCCTTCTTTTACCTTCTGATTTTTCTATTTAGAGTCATTAAATCAGGGATACTGATGTAGATTGCTGTAGGAGACCATATGTGGCAGTAAACAGGTTCCTGAGGAAGAGTGATCTTTATGTTAATCAGAATAGCCTATTGTTAAAGCTGGAGTGCAAGTATTTTCACAGTATTTGCATTTGTCCCTTTTCTGGAAACAGTACTGGAAAGTATTGATTTTTTAACATCTGATTTTGTGTACAATAAAGATTTCATTTGTATCCCAAATCTATTTGCTACATAAAACTAAAATGCACCGTGGTCTAGTCTCTCCCACCCTGGAATTCAGGCTTTGCTAAAAACCAACTCAAGTTCCCTGCTTTAGTGTCAGTTACTTCAAGATTTTCTACTTTGTGCAAGGCCCGAATATTTCCCTAGATTCGGAGCAAACAGAAAAGGAAGAAAGCAATAGTACTTCTGTATATGGCACTGATTGAAGTAAGAAACATGTTTTTTGGAGTAGAGGAGAAGAAAAACTTCCTGCCCTCCAATCAGAAATAAAATGTAAACTTAAGTAAATCAGAAGAGATGGCTAACTGTATTGATGAGTCCCAGACTGCAGGTAGCTACAGAAGGTGGAGATCCTTGATGATTGGTGTCTGTTACGACTATAAATTATGAGGCAGCTTACTCTGAATCGTCAGAATTCCTTCAATCATTCTTCTGATAATCCTTGAAACCCTCAGTACGATCAACAACTGTTTAAACATGAAAATAGGCTGTTTCAGGTCAGCGTATCCTACCTGGCATACTTTGGATATGTTGGAAATAAGCCTTGTTTGTATCTTTCAGTGAAACAGGTGCTGTGTGCTGTTTTATTTTCAGGGTTTGGAATGGTGAAGTTAGAGTTGAAGACCAAGTCTTCCAGTGGGGTGGTAAGTATTGGGGGCTTTCGACATCACCGGCATAGCAATGGAAGGACAAATTCCTGAACTGGTAACCAAGTATTAACTTGCTAGCAGGTGTTGCTTTCTCTCTTTAATTTCTCATTTTAAAACTCATAGCTGACTGACCTATGTCTGCAATAGTATAAAGCTGAGGTAGCAGTACTTCTTTTCCTGTGGCATTCAAGAATTTTCACATGCCATGTTGCTACTTTCCTCCCTGTTCCATTGACACATCCCACACATGAGTTTCTTCACCTTACATAGCTCTCATTTCTACTTATGAATGCAATTGAGTTTCCCTGCTGTTACTAGTTTTCGTAGGATTTTTAGTCCAGAGGGACTTCTATCCAAAAGGACAAGGGACAAATAACCACCAGAATTTAACTTAACTGCGTTTTCATTCATTTCCACTGTGCTTAAAATTCAAGACTTAATTAAAACTGAAAATAGTCCTTCTGCAGTACCCTATATGTAGAATTTGAGAGCTTAAGCAAGCTTTAGCATTCCAAATAACAAGAATATGCTGTGATCCCCATTTTAATGATGGAGAAGTGGAGCTTCCTTACAATTTCATAGGAGGGTTCGCAAAACCAGAAGTGAGTGTCATCATTTTGATCTTTAACCACAGGCATATATTATTTACTAGATAATATTTTTCTTACTCTGAGTTCTGCATGTCTTAACCGGTCAATGCTGTTCTGATTGGTAAGACAAGCTGCTTTTCAGCCTACTTTGTAACTGCATTTGCCTGAGCTCCCTCCTTTTCTTGCATTCTTATCATGCAAATGGTGTAAGTCCTTACTTTTGTATTACTGTATTCTGTCTCAGTTGAGCTTTTGCTGGTTATTTGCATTGTGCACCAGGAAGGTGTGGGCATGAGGAACGATGTGGTCTCCATACTATAGCTGCATCTGCTTACTGACATTTCTTGACAGGCAGTTTTTCTGGTGGGAAGTTTTGATTCTCAAATAATATGCTAATAGCTAATTGTGTCTTCTGATTGTGATGGAACATGAACAACTGTATTAAGTTCTAAAATGAGCTTTTTCTTTTCCATGCAATTTTCTTTGGATGTTTATCCAGTTGGTAAGAATAGTGACTGTTTTGACATGTTGGCTCTTTATTGCTTTGTCTGACAAGGCTTTTTGTGCTGCATACTAAGTCATTTGTAAACTGCTGAATTGTTTTTAGTCGTGTTACTATTCACGTTGTACTGTTCGACTGTGTCCATAGCTCTAGATCCATGTATGTAAAGCCATTTGCAATCTTTGTCCAACAGTCCACAACAAGAACACTGTAAAAACAGCAAAAGGGAAAACAAGATAGATATGGTATTGGTATAGTTGTCTGTTGCTTCAGGTTTTGAGCTTGTTAGTGTTTTTAATGAGGATTCTGATGCAACAAAATAGAGTTTTGGGGATGGAGATGAAGTTAGGAGAAAAGTGTGAGATCTAATTCATGCATGGATACTAACAGTACCTCCGACTGTTACGGCACAAAACGTTTGGGTGTTTTTCCTGTGGAATTAGAAAAATCAGTGATACCTGTAGACTTAGAAAACCGCAATGATAGTGTCTGTTGATTATAACTGTTTCACAGATTGCAAGTGGTTTTGCCTCCGAAGTGCATGGCATTCCTGTAGATGCTGGGCACCGTAAACTAGAAGGACAATGAGAAGCTCCACTTAACTGCTGATGCAGGCAGACTGGCGTGTGACATGGAGCCAGAATGAGTTTGATTTTTTGGCAAAAAATTCAAGAAATTACGGTTTGGTGAGATGTTCTGGTTTCCAGATAAAGACTGATGGCAGCGGACTTCTGTCTCTGTGGCTTCTGCTTCCAGAAGCAGATTGAGTTCTTGACACCTGACAGAATGCTTTGGCTTTCAATCATATGACAATGCAGGGTTTATTTCCTTTGGCTTTGCGACAAGTGTTTACAATCTGTCTTTTGCTTGATCTGAGAAACAAACTGAGCTTTTTTAATCAGTTACCTGTTCTAAGATTAGAAGAAAGTTACTTCTGAATTCTGATGCAGATTTGAGATATCTTTACACTGAATTGTGGAAGTGACATTAGAACACTGTATAGCAATTATGTCTTAAAGTAGTCTTAACACATCCTGACTTCTGTCACATGTTTTTGTTAGCTGGCCAGATATGTTATAATTGCTGTGCTGTTGCTTAAGTAAGTGTCCCATCCTGCCCCAGCAGTATCCCTCACCACCCCAAACTGTGTGTAAGGAATGTGACTTGGCTCCCTAGCTCTTCACAACCATTTTTTACAGTCTTTGTATCCTTGTATATTCTGCAAAGTGCAGAATTGTCAAAATAATGTACATCCAGGGATACAATTCTGAAAAGAGAAGGATCTGGGAAGTCAGCGTTCCAAAGCTTGGATATGTTGGGAATGGGTCCTGCCATCTCTTAAGCACTGTATCTTTCAATATTTAAACTTCAAGAGAGACAAAACTTGTAAATGTAGTGACAGATTATTTATCTTCCTTCAAGGGAAATATTTGAGAGATGATGATAACAAATGAGAGCAGTTCTCACATGCTTCTTAAAACCTAACTCATACACCTTGAGCTTACTACTGTGGCATATGCCTATTCACTGCTTAATACTCAGCTGTGCATGAAACACTGAGTAGACTACCTCTTGAACTATTCCAGGAGAGATGTATATTGAGACTTCAAGTCCACTAAATAACAGGAAGTTCTGATGTGTGAAGAACTGACCAAATAGCATATTACAAAATACACGTTATACAAAATTGAAAGTTGTTGGTTCCATTACACTACTCAGTGAAGGAGCAGCCTGACAGAGAGATGTCAGGGTGCCGAGGTTCAGATTACTTTCTGATACTGTAAAGGAGAAAAGGTCTACAATTTGAAGATGCCTTATGAAGGGTGACTTAGCTTCTGAAGTGGAATTACTGGCTGAGGTAATGGAAGAGAAGTTGTAGGGGAAGGTACTAAAGTCATCACCACAGTATATGAAGCGTCTAAATGACAATAGCATAAATGGTAGGCGAACCACAATGTTAGGGTGCAGCAGTCAGTATGAAAAGCATCAGTTTTCCAGAAAACATTTTCACTGCTAAAATACGGGGGGAAAAAGGATTACAATGAAGAAACACACAAGATGTTTGGAGAAATGTGAGAAAAAACTATTTTTTTTTCTTTTTGCTATTCATCTAACTTGAATGTAGGATTGCTTTTCCCGAGGGGGAGAGGTTTTCCAGGACTGCAACAGGTGCTTCTTCATCCACAATTGGGACAGTACCAGTAGGATGATAAAGGGAATTAGAGGAGATTGTGAAGAAAAGTCCAGGAATATAGACAGCTTTGTATCCCAAGCAGATATCTTTTTTATCTGGGTATGGAGTCATGTGAAGGTACAGAGCAACATTGTGGAATGTTGAAATAACTGCCATTTTGGCAATGAAAGTAAAAAAAAAGATTTTTTGATGCATAAGCTTGGGAAAAAGTGTGGTAAAGTTAAGATGAGGGGTAGCAAGTGATCAAACCCCCATGATGAAAGTAAGTGAAGGTGTCAGGTCTTTGTGTAATAGGGCTTTTACCAACCTAGGCAAGTTGCAGGGCTCCAGCAGTACACCTCAATAAAAGAGACATTTGAACAGAGATGCCAGGAGTAGCATTTTGTGACGCAAAAGAAATTATTTTAGGTGGGGATAAGGAAGAGGAGGAGGATGATTTTGAGGGTTCTGTCAAAAGGCCTAAGGGTGTGAATGTGGGCACTTGACAAGTGGAAAACCTGAATGTAATTAAATACAAAGAGTGCTGAAACTCATGACCCTGTGATCACCTCAGTTGATTAGAGCATGGTGCTAATGATGCCAAGGTTGCGGGTTCAATCTCCGTATGAGCCATTCACAATAAAAATTGGACTCGATGATCTTTCTGGTTCCCTTCCAACTCAGACTGTTTTGTGATTCCATGATACTGTGCTCTTGACAGGAATTCACTGCAACCGGTTCTTCCAACATGGACACAGGCAAGGCTTCAGGCAGTTTAGAGACCAAATATAAGGACAAAGAGTATGGACTTACATTCACCCAGAAGTGGAATACAGATAACACATTGGGAACGGAACTTTCTATCGAGGATCAGGTAAGACCAAGTAGATACTTTGGGAATGTTTCTGCAACTGGTATGAGACAGTATTAAGTTGAACAGAAAACACTGGAGAATGAAAATTGCATAAAAGTATCTGGAGTATTAAAAGAAGTTACATATATTTGCTGAACACACAGGCCGGGAGTGGGGGTGCTGGCATTCTCAGAGCCATGCCCTAGGTAATGATTTGGGAGTACAATTACTGCAGTTACAGGTGTTTGCAATTACTTAGCTGGTTGAACGAACCTAGCTAAGTAGAACTGTTACTGCTGCAGTCAGGCAGGGAAACCAAAGATGGGTCTCATCATTTTAAATGCTTTAATGTATAAGAACTCAAGTTTGGCTGCCCTGAGATTGAATATATTTTGTAAGGTTGAAGAGAAAGATGAGTGTTTGCAGCTTGGCACTGCTGACACAAAGGGTTGCTAGCATACAGCACTCTCAAAACACAGTTCTTTTTGATATTAATAGGTTTATGCCTTTCACAACGATGCCAAAGCTAGTTAAAATTCTGTGGTGCCGTCCGCCATGTATGGCCATTCATGTTTGTACTTTTACCTGTGCTTTAAAATGGAAAATGCTGTCTGGCTAATAACAAAGGTGGGGGAAAATGAGATGGGGATGTGCTTTGGCCTGTGAAGAAGTACTGTGTCTTAACAGAATATCTGTAGATTATGAGAGAGATTTTTGAGCTACTGTATGGACTGTTCAAACTATAAAGAATAAGCAAACATGAACAAACACGAGTAGGTTTTTTTCTGTCATTATTCTGTGAATAATTTTCTTGTTGTCAGCACTACGTGTGTTATCTTCCTTATGTAAAAACATACCTACAAAGTCTGTTGTTAAAGGGCTTCATTGTGGGAAGAAAAAGTCCTTTTTTAACCCTTCATCATGCAGCATCTTCAGATTTCGTTGTAAGTCATGAGGGACATATTATGGTTGTATTTTGTCTTCTCTTTAGACAGGATGTAGAGTTCTAGTTGTGGAATATAACAAATTATGATTCAACTGATTTTTGAGCAGATTTTTGAGTGTATTTTTCTTTGCAGATGGCTGCAGGGTTGAAGCTGGCTCTTGACACTACATTTGTACCAAACACAGGGTAAACATTTTCTATTACCTTTATCTAAGGAATGCCAGAATTTCCCATAACTTGCAAAAATACTTATCCTGCTCATTGTGTAAAAGCTCAGTATTTATTAGAGAAGATTCTGCAGTCCCTCTAGAATCTTCTGCAGATAATACTTAACTCAGAAGGACAAGTTCTGCCTGAAAGCATTCTTCAGTTTTTTGGCCAGTGGCAAATTTATTGTTTTGCAGTAGGTACTAGATCTCTAACTCTCCCCTTAAAAAACTAGGTCTTCATGGTGTTGACAGTCCTAAGGCTGTACCACTACTAAGTGGTAGTTTTATCCCTTTACTACTTACTTCCCCCTTACATGGGCAAGTAATTTTTCAGGAAGTTATACCTAAACCAATTAGTGGCTGGCTTTGAAGTGGACAGCTTGACTCACCAATTAAAAAGTGATACCTAAACTAGCACAGGGTGTCAACTCCGTAAACCAGTTTTTTTTTCCTTGATGGTTTTAGCCACTGTGCACAGTTGAATGAGGAGGTAGAATGGGCAGTGGAATAGCACTTAGTTGTCTTTCTCAATTCTCAAGTACTCAAATTTGGTAAGTAGTAGAGCAAAGGAGGGGTGTTTATGTCTGAATAATAACACAAATATTGAGACTGCTTTGCAAATAATAACTGGTGTTAATTTATTGTTGGGGAAAGCCTGTCAGAAGGTTCTTGAGTTTGAAATACTGCTTGGATATGGGGAATTAGAAGCTGAGTGAAAAATGAGACCCTGAGGCCTAGGTGTGAGCAACAAGGCAGCACAAGTGTTCTGCTGTGTCTTGAGTGGGAGAGAATTAAAGAGGTGGTAAAGTTTTGTCGTAGCTGTGTTTGATTTGGTAGCAAAATCAAGAGAGACATGCATTGGAGAGAGGAAGAGGTATCACAAGAAGGACAGAAAAAGTCAGACTAAGTGGATGACGTCTGGAGGATGGAGAAATCTGTTTTCAATAGAGGAGACTGGTACCCAGCAGTGAAGAAAGGAAAGCAAGCACTGCACAAGGAAGGAACAGTGGAGAGAACCAAACAGACAAAAATTCGTCGAAAGACAGCTGTTGCTGCAGGCTTATGGATGCTCCTGAAAGAAACTGATGGTGCCAGAATGCATTACACTCACAGAGAAAAAAAACTGAAACCAGATGGGTTTTAAAGCATTAAGGAGAAACAATTTTTACTTTCTTGCTTCTTGAGGATTGTACAGAGTTTGAGATGGTAGGGGGAAAGGTGGCACCATGTGAATATATGTAACACCATTACCATTATCCTGTGCCCTCTTCAGCAGCCGTTAAGTTTTGAGTAGGGGTTACAGTAGTTTCATTAACTGGCCTTAAGGGACCAGCATATTGAAATAAAACTATTTATATTACATACTTTTATACTAATGTGGATAAAACGGCATGTTTCTCTGTGCAGGAAGAAGAGTGGAAAGTTGAAGACTTCCTACAAAAGAGACTATATACATGCAGGCTGCAACGTAGACATTGATCTCTCTGGACCAACCATTTATGGCTGGGCGGTGTTGGGCTTTGAAGGATGGCTTGCTGGCTACCAGATGGCGTTTGATACAGCCAAGTATAAGCTTACACAAAATAATTTTGCCTTGGGATATAAGGCAGGAGACTTTCAGCTGCACACTAGCGTGTAAGTATTACCTGAGCCTAGAAAAATATTATCAGAGGAGCCGAACTACAGGAATAGTAATAGCAGTAAGGCCCTTAGGTCAAAGGTGGGTGAAGGGAAGGGGATACTGATTTGTTTCCAATTAATTTATATTCAGTGTTTCCATTTCCGGTACAACTAAAATAGGTTGGCTGTCTTTTGATACCTTGTTTCAGAGTAATTTTGGGGTTTGTGTATCTAATGGTGATGTAAAGACAGTTTATGGTAATTTGTAATTAAAAGCTGTGAGCTTTAACTTTTGTTACAGCAGGAGACAAAAAAAGCCTTCCATTAAACTACTGTACCTTTTCCCCCTCTCCATCAGACAGAAAGTTTATCCCTCAGAAATGCCCAAGATGAAGGAAAAAGGCATGAGTAGCATTGTGTTCGTTTCCAGCTGTCATCGCTGCGTAGCTCTAGTCTTGGCGTTAAGGTGGCCTGAGATGCTTTGAAGATGGTGTATTTAAACAATTGTAATGCAACAACATTGTTTTCAGTATTCTCATTCATGTCACTGAAGTCTCCTTTATGTGTTACTGCACACTGGCTTGAGACAAGCAGCCAGGTTATCTGGGTGGTTTTTTGTTTTGTTTGTTTTGTGGTTTTGTTTTTGTTTTGTTTTGTCAGAACCTGAAACTGTAGGTCTCTGGCTGTTGGAAAGTCTTGTTCCATTCCGGAAGCTAAACATATTTTGTGTAAAAAAATGTGAGCGGGAGTGTGCCAGATCCAGCTAGAAAGTAGTGAGCCTGGGTTCAGGGAAGTATTGGATCTCTTGGTTCATTTTAGGAGATAATGGTCAAATGGCCATTGTGGGGAAGGGTTAATCTAAAGAGTTACTAGGCAAGGCTTGACACACTTGCATCTATTACAAACAGGAATGATGGCACTGAGTTTGGTGGGTCTATTTATCAGAAGGTTACTAATAAGGTTGAGACATCAGTCAATCTTGCATGGACTGCTGGCAGTAACAACACACGTTTTGGTATTGCTGGAAAGTACCAAATGGATGACAAGACTTCTGTTGTGGTAAGAATTTTGTTACAGAAATAAGTATTTCAAGCTCTCCTAAATACTGAAAATTTGTAATGAAGCAGTTGCTTTAACTAGTTACTAAGGAAGTATGGTAGATTGCAAACTGTGGCTTCTGCTGTGGTTCAAATTTAAAATCATACTTGTGAAATTATGGGGGGAAAGAAATCTTAAATATAATTTTGTTCACAGTGAAATAGTCTGACTAGTGTGTATGGAATAGAGTGCTGCAAAATGTATTTTAAAAGACAATGAAAGGATTAATTGTCCTTTTTAATTCTTAAATCCATAATGTAAAATCATATTGTAATTACAATGGTGGAAGTTTAGCTGAGCTTACAGCCTTCTCCTAACAGTAAGTTAATCCTTGAAAGTCAGCTGACGTGTGTGTTATAATACTAAGAACTAAAGTAGCAAGCATTTGTGTTTCAAAACAATGATTGGTTCCAGGACCATTGAACCAAAATTAAAGATGAGAAATATTATTGTTAAGAGCTCAGAACTTACTAATGCAAAAAGGGGATTGCATATTCATGTATTTCTTGCTTGTTAGAAGAAAAAAGAAAATCACTCTTGAGTGATGTGAACAAGACAGGCTCTGAGGGACTGTAGTAAGTAGCTTTTTAAAGGATATAAAGGAGGAGACACTGTAGAACGGCATGGCATTCTGTGCAGAATTTGCACCATTTGCTTAAGCTGAAAACTCCTGAGAAAAGATTGGAACATGCTTCTAATAGAGGTTGGTCTACAAGTAACTGAAGAGCATTAATGTATAAGCCACCTTCTCAGGGGACTGGGACACTTCTGTACGAATACTTAGACAGTTTATAAATACTGTGATTTTTTTTTCTTGTAGGCTAAAGTGAACAATGCCAGCCTCATTGGAATTGGTTATACTCATGCCCTCCGACCTGGTATGTAGTTTTACTGCTAGCAGCAGATAGTATTAAGTGCTACACTATGGTTTAATTGGCTGTCATCTTAAGAACAGAATAGATGAACAAAGGAGCTAGAAAGTCTTTACGCAGACTTAGAGAACTAAAGGATGTCTATGTACGCAGGTTCCTGGGGCACCTAAGCCACCTTAGTGAGGTCAAGTACCTGAGGGAGAGCACTGTACAGGGATCTTAGTATATGATTGTTCTCATTACTTGCTTTTGTAGGTGTAAAGCTGACCCTCTCAGGCTTGATTGACGGCAAGAATTTCAGTGCTGGAGGTCACAAAGTTGGGCTGGGATTTGAGCTGGAAGCTTAACACAGCTTTAAGTAAAACGACTGGTGGTGCTCTGGAAGATGAAGGAAAAGTGTAGTACCCAGTGCATTTCAGCCTTAATATTACTCTGAAATTTGAAGTGTGAACTTTCTACTCTTCCCAAGAATGACTTTAACCCAATGCTGAAGTCCAGTGTGCCAGCACAACAAAGGAAGACACTTGAAGGCAGCATGCATGGCAGTTGTGATGTTTGTGCCACATTTCAGTTTCCTGTATTTTAAATCTGTTCCAAAAAAACCAGAAGAAAATCCAACCTCTCCTCATTATTGTATTGCATTTTGCATGTCCTATACTTCACAGCCTTTTGTAAAAGGAGGTCTCTGTGCTGTAGTGGAAATTTGGGGTTACAGCAGAATGAAATAAATTGGTCACGGTCAGAACATAAGGTTGGCGTGTGTTGACTCTCCCCAAGGTTCCATCCAGTTGCGTTTTTTGGTCTTTTTAATCTTTTCATGCAACTTTAAGCATGGTTAATAGATAATCTGCAAATGCTTTGTTGCACGATACCTGTACACTGAACATTTCCTTCTCCTTTGGTTTCTAGGATAACATTCTTACACCTCTCACGTTCTAGAGACCTGCACAGTGAAAGCAACTTTTTCCATTATAGTGTTACTGAGCGCATCAAAAAGAGCAAACCAAAAGTTTACATGTTTTAGATTTCGTTCCCATATAGGAAACAAGTATTAGGTAGGTACAACCATTACACTTAAAGAAAAAAAAGTGCAAATCAGCAAAGTTAAGAAAGGAAGTTCACAGTTCATTAGGAAGGTGACATCCACCAGTGACTGGGTATACCTTGTTGTCCATTGTTCATTAGCCTAAAATGCAGCAAAACAGCCACAGGTGATGCCTAAGGGAAGACTTACCAGGACAGAGTATCTGCTGTCTTAAGGCACAATTAAGAACATTTTCCAAGCAGTTAGAACAGGCATTCCCTACTGTATCTTCGTGAAAAAGTGTCTGAGAAGTGGATACTAAAAGCTAAGCCATATGTATCACATAAGCAGTTGGTGACAGTAGAAGGCAGTTGGTACGCCCCCCTTCTCAGAGGCAGCAGCTTTTCACAGTTGGCTTCCCAAAGTAGCATGGCTTCAGAGGCAACCAGAGTGATATTACATCTGGGTTTGTTCTGGACTGTTTGTTTCTTCTACCTGAAGCTGCAGCCAGCTCCAGTCTAGAGCCTAAAGAATAAACAAAGTTCAACACTAGCTTACAGTTGAGCTTTCTCTAAAATAAAGGCAAAGCATGTTAAGAGTTGTAAAAAATTTACTGTGAACAAGTTGGTCAGTATAACTTAATGATGAGCCATGTGACTGCTGTCAAGGAAACACTTAACCTGCTTACACTGTCCAGTATTTTACTCTTGTTTCAATATTCTGCATTGTTAAAGTAAGCATCCTTGCCACCTGATCACCCCGGATGTGTGTGCAGTTTTGCAGTATTTTCGTACAACAAGCGAGTCCTTTGCCCCATCCTTTACTGTTCAGCACAACAAGTTCCCAGCACGCAGCTCCCAGTCTTGGCAAGCAGAGTATATCAGTCAACAGATTATGAGGGACAGGTGCTTCCTATCTCCGCAGCTCCTACTCTCCCCTTGTCCAAGAGTAAATTGCAGATTTCAGTTAGCTATGTTAGTGGTGGAAAAGTTGCACAAGCAGAACTTTGAAGCCATGCACTTCCCCAGTCCATTTACAGAAGAATGAATACCTTACCAAGAAACTCTGCTCTTGATCCTTCATTGTGTCATGCATCACATTTTCTAGTTGGCTACAAAGTTTCCGAGATTCCAGCAGTAGCTCCTCACTGAAAGGGGCAAATATTACACCATTAATTTCTAAAGCAGTTTAAAGAGATGCTGCCTCTATCATTAAGAAATATTTCTGGCAGATAAGCTGCAGAACACTGAAGTTAGTCAGGTCATAGGTACTGCAAGTTGAAAAGTTGGTGGCAGCCCCTGATTTACTGGACAGGGAAAAGGAAATGTATTCCAAGATGGGACTGGGTTCTTAATATGTGGAAGCACTGTTGCTAGAGAAAAAGCTGAGGAGCTAGCTTATAAACTTAAGGACAGGGCAACATGCCAAAAAACAAACCAAGCGAGAACTACACATGCTTGGTTACAGCAGGTCTCAATGACACAGCTTAGCTACTATGACCTTACAATGCAATGCTTCAACAATTTTTGCTGGCAGTGTACTTCCAAGTGAGCCCAACCATCTCAGATTAAAGGAAGAAAACAAAAAAACCCATCTTTGTTACTGAGGCAGGGGGAAGTGAAGCTTTACATGATTCCCCATTTTTCATATGGAAGATCTGCAAGCCCCAGGAAGTCTAACTACTAAGTAAACCATGACCGCTGACAAAGCAAGCTGAACACAAAGTGTAAAATACGAGAAACCCTGTGTGCCATTATTTCACAAAGCAGGAAGCCCAGTTTAGCGGTTGGTGGCATTAGCAGCTGAAGAACTCCAGACTTTGCCTCACCTTTTTCTTACAGATTCTGATAAATTGTATGTTCCAGAAGGGACCTGCAGCAGCAGTTGACCCGAGCTACCAAGACGTGATGTGTTCATGCTCTCTGGACTGCCAGTAACAGGACCACGCACTTTACTCTGAAGAAAACATGGAATATTAGAGTGCAATTATTTCCACTAGTTTTCAGCAGCTAGGAATATGAGACAACCTGGAATTTGGCTTTAATACTAATTCAAAATAAAAGAAACCTAGGATAATTACTATTTACAAATTACTATTCTTTCAGTAACCTGTGCTACAAACCATATTCTCAGGTTAAAGGGGAGTTTTTATTTTACTTACACAAGCAATTTTCAGCAAGTTCCACAGTTCTTTCTGTCGTTTCTCCTGAAGCCTAACAACTGTTTCTTCATCTTCACTCATCAGATTCATCACTTTCTCCACTCTGGGGAACAATTCCAATGCCTTCTGTTTGCAAACTACAGTTTTACTATTAAAAAAGTAAAAACTAATCAGATCACACATGGGCCACTGCAGTAGGAGAACATTTCTGAACTTAATTATTTCCTGTAACACTGCAAGATCTCATTAGCCATATGTGTTGAGTTTTAAACCTTCTCTTGCTGGAAGAGAAAATGCCTTCTCTCAACTCTGAATAAAATCTACAAAGCTCACCTGAGCTGAGCATAAATGACTCGAACTTTTTTTTCAAAGGTCTGGATTGCCTGTAGGAGCAGTCGTACTATTTCCTGGCTGTCACCGCTTGTCCTCTGATCTGGAATGAGAGTCAATATTACACAGAAAGGTAGGTTTACATGACAATGAGAAGATTCTTAGTGGCTTGTTTCCATTCCTGCTTCAACCCTGAAACATCCCAAGTTCAGGATATGTGAGTTTGAGCGGGATGAATTACACTGAATTTTAGCCACCTTCTTCAAAATTTAAAGAACTTAAAAAGGACAGTTGAGTCTGTATCAAAGGAACAGCCATGTCTTGCATCCTTTCTACACAGAAGCAGCAGCATAGGCTTGTGGCAACAGCTCACGCTGAGAAGAGCTCCAGAGGAGTTTCGAGAACAGCCTTACAAAGCACCAAGAAAGAAGGCTGGCCTGGTGTGAAACTGACTCCCTGACTCCCCTCTCAAAAAAAAGGCAAGTTCAGGAGAGTTCATGTGCTGCTGGTTTTGCCAGGCCCAGAAGGCAGATAGTTTTCTCAATGATCACTGCTACATTTCCAAAGTTACACACAAAGCAAGCTGACCTTGAGGTAAAGAGTCTTTTACCTCTTGGCTTCTCTCTCAGTCTTCGGTACAGCTCTCTGGCTTGTTCTTCTCTAGAAGAAAAAAGCAGGAAATAAAAGGATTTCCAAAGAACCAAAATTAAGAACAAATAGTTTGAGAACTCAATTTTTTTCTATACCTGTCTGCTGTTTCAGAACAATGACAGATGAGTCAAAAACCATCTCTAAAGTCCTCCCAGTCCCCCATAATTTGGGTGGAAGAAACAGCCCTTTCATTGTCTTCCAGTGAGTAAGCTTAGAAACACTCCTGCATCTGAAGCTCAAGGTAGTTCAACTCACAAATCCTCCAGTGTTCCTCCTTGTTTACGACCTAGTGGGCTTCTCTGCAGGTCCACAATGTCTGTCTGCAGGGCCATCATCCTCTTCACTAACTGGTCCACATCATCCTCCTTGAAAGCAGAGCAGAACATAAGCAACAGAACAGTCTCACAGACTCACTACCACTCACATTGGTTCTTCCTTTCTCATTCATATTTCTAAACACACCAAACAGATGTGAACAGCAGCCTTGGCCAAAGACAAATGAGAATATAAGTAATTTCAATTCAAGAAAATTAAATTGGTGCTCTTGGATTGAACAACCTCCAAGTAATTCTTGGGGCTTCCCCAAGATCTCCCTTTTTCCCTTAAGCCTTACAACAGAATAAGCTTCATGTAGTACTAGTAGGGGACAAAAATGGTGCTACGTAAACCAAGGCAATGTGAAATCCAGAATCAGTCCAGACACAAGGAAATTCTGTTTAAGGCTGGGACAACGAAACAAAAGGGGGAGGAGGGTAGAGATAATAAAAACAAGCCTCTTATGATAAGCAGTTAGATTTAGAAACATACCCGCCCACAAAGTTCCACCGCTTGCTCCATCTCTTTCCAGGCAAACAGCAGCTTCTCAGAAGCTACAGGAATCAAAGAAGAGTGACTGGCTTTCTCAGATTCACAGAGAAAGAGGTAGGTGTTTTTGTGAGGATAAGAGGCACAAAAAGACCTGTTTGCCAGATGCTATACTCACTAATTCCAAATTCAATCTGCTCTTTATACTTTTCCAGATCGATTTGGATGCTTGTTTTAAAGAAGTCCAGCTTTGCTTTCAGCTGCTGAGAAAGGGAGGCCATAGAATTCTTCATCTTCGACAGGGTACTATTGTAACGCAACAGATTCATCCTGCATGGACAAGAAGGTCCTATTAATTAATTATTAAGGCCTCCAAAAATAAAAATCCACCAGGTTTCCATTTACATCCAAAGCAGATACTTGAGACAGCAGTGAGGACAAATGCAGTTGTATCAAAGGGCTAGCTCAGCTTTTCATTAATTGCTTACAGCTCCAATCATGGGCTTCCCCGTTCCAACAGGGTCCCACTTCTGTCTTCCCTTTCACCAGAGCACAAAGACAGAGATAAGTATTGTAGAGAAACTGCCACCGTACATGGCTGCTCGCTGCCCCTGCTGAAGCCGGTTACAGTCCTCTTTCAGCATCCGGATCGTGTGCCAGATCTGACCCCACACTTTCCGCAACTGGAAAAAGTGGAGATTCTTCTTTGGATCCTGAACTGAAAATAAGAGGAGGCGGGGGAAAGGGAAACGCACATATGAACATGAAGCAGGAAAGCTGTGTTACCACAAAACGGACCAAAACCTTTCTCCTTTGAGGGGCATGTTACCACCTGCAAAGCCTAGAGCTGGATAACCCCTGTGAGCAGTTCCCCCAGTATATCAAAATCGAACACTTCCTTTTTTGAGTTATTCTGATAAATTGAACGAATGACAGTCCATTTTACTGCTTCTTCAGTCCCAATATGCAAAAACTCCCTCTACTCTTTTTACATGATACAGACCACAAAACACAGACCACCCCCCCCTTCACATTCACGCCAGAGAAAGTCCTTACGGATGCAGTCAACACTTTCTGGATGAGGACGCAAAGCCACCTGAGCCTCATAGGAAACTTTCTTGTTATCAAATAGGAAGAGAAGGTCTGTGTCTGCAGCTGCAGTATCATTCACCTGCAGAAGACAAAAGACCCAAACAGGTTTTCTCGGGAAAAGCAAGCCTTGGTAACACTGTAAACAGAACAGTCCTCCTCAGCCAAACACAGAACACCAAAGGCAATGGGGTGCCCATGCTACAATGGCTGTTAGGTCTGTGAGGTTACCATGACAAAAGCATGCCACAAACAGCAGGGAGTGCTGTGATCCCAAAGTGAGAGCAGTGTCTTCTGATTCACTCAAACGTAATAAAGGGAGTATCCAGACTCACCTTGCTATCAGCTGTATGTTTAGTGACCAACTTCTGAGAAAACAAAGCAAGTCCTGCTTCCTGCAGTAGTTCCTGGTCCTGTTCTGGAATTCCCGTATCTGACTGAATCCTGGCCTTCACACTCTGCAGAGTCTCTTCCTCTGTCACAGGGTAGGTGTGCACAGTTCCCGTAACCATGTTCAAAACATGAAGCAACTACAAGAAGAGAAGCATGGCATGAGAAAGGCTAAAGATACATTGGTCATGTTAGAGCAGAGATTGAGGGACTGAGACAATGACCACCAATAAACTGTTCAAAGCATTTGGCAGACTCAAGAAGTCACTTTGCAGCTGCTTCCTAACATTATGGCAAAGTTCTTGTCCTCCATCAAGTGGAAAAGAGGCCACATGGCAATTAAATACCTTCAGCTGTAGAATCCTCTATCAGAATGTGGAACTAATGCACAGAAGCTATTCCCTACTCCCAACAAGCTCAAGGAATATTTGTCGTCAAAGAAGAGGAAAGCACCTGTCACTAAGTGCCAGGAGACAGTTCTATTGAGTTTCTGCCTCACTCTTCCTCCTAAGTCTGTAATTCATAGGCTCAGGCAACTGCTCTCTGGAAAACTTTTCAGGGTAATACAGACCTATTGCTTACCTTCAAGTTCAAAATGTCATCCAATGCTTTGAAACACCCATTGGGTCCGTACGTAGGATCTGTACCTCTCTGACGCGGGTGCCACATTAACATGAGTTGCAGCCATTTCTCTAGCCTCCCAGATAAAACACTGAGCAATAAAAACCAGGAGATCAGAAAAGGTAAAAGTGCATTTGCAGTAACGATGTGGCCTGTTCTGTGTGCGAGGACTGACAAAACTCCCCCCCACCCTTCTCCCTCCAACACTCCACCTCTCCCCGTCACAAATGCAGTGTTTAGAAGGCAGAAACCAAGACTACATAAGTCTGACCAGCAACAATAGTACTGCCTGTGTCATGCACTCAGTTTATTCACAGATTAACACAGTAAGGCATATAATATAAACTTGGTCCTCTCGCAGAAGAATCAGTTTATCTCAGCACAGCAATTTCTAGTACTCACCTGTTTAGATTGTTGGGGCAGGGCAAACTGCTAGAAAACTTGACTTCTCCGGATAAGTCTTCTGAAACAACAATATCCAGCTCACTCTTCTGACGCACTTTTGTATGCCTAATGTAAGCAAATAGAATGGTGAAAAAATTGCCTGCCTTTTCCAGCCTGCACATTAGTAGGCTCTTAAAGCTACTATTGACAGATATAATACAGATGCCACTTTGGTTTCTGTTATCTGCCTTACAGGAGTCAGCCCTTATCCATTAGAGCAAGTATCAGGAATGCTGAACTTGCTCAGGTGAGTCAAACTTCTGTGAAGGGGGTCAGTTTCCAAAAGGGCAAGGAACATAGGGGTATTATCCTCAGAATCAAGGGACCACGCTTCCACTTCCTGTAAACAGGAAAGTCACATCATGCCCACTTATCACCCAGCCACGGTTCACTCACCATTGTACTGGCTGCCAGTTGGGTAGGAATGGTCGGAAGCCTGTAATGCACTCAAAGGCAAGCGTGCCAAAGCTCCAGTAATCCACTGTCACCGTATACTTCTGCTGTTCCAGCAGCTCTGGAGCCTGATACAGTTTACATACACAGAAGCCATCTAGCTCTTAACTTTTTCTATCCCTTAACATCTCATTACCATTTGTACAAATGATTAAAGACATTACTGAATGCTGCCTCTTGTGTGCTTTAAGACCCTCTTGGAGTGAGCAACATAGGTTACTGGAACTTCTGCTTATTGATAACAGATGTAGGTAGCAGAAAACCCAGTGTCAGCAAACCCCAGTGTCAGCAAAAAAAACAGTCACCTTTGCTAGCTTCAGCACCACAAACCCACCCCATACCACACAAGTACTTAATCCCAGCCCAAAGCTTGGTAACAGTTAATTCCATCCCACTACAAAGCAGTAGCTGCTCTTCTAGCTGAATTCCTTTCTTACCAAGTACTGCAGAGTCCCAACAAAGGATGTGCATAGGCTACCCTGATCCAACTCCTTAGCATAACCAAGGTCAATGATTTTGTGTATTAACTGAAACAGACAAAAGAGAATAAGAATGCTAGACTGAAGTCCTGTTAAAAGCACATCATACAGCAGAAAGAAAAGGTTCAACTCTTCAAAGCTATGCAGGAAAGGTGCCAGTGAAGAGATGGAAGCAGAAATGGCAGGCTACTGTAGATTCCTAAAACCATAATGAATTTGAAGGTGTTGTAGCACACTTGGCAGTTATGCATCTAGCTCCTTCCGATCTTTGGTCAATCAATACAGTCTGGTTCTTTCCTTAATAGTTGAAAGTCAAAATGTCAGGTGTTAACAGATGTCTAATACAATGTCTCACCTCAGCTGCACACAGAATACTATCTGACACAGTGACCTGAGACAGGTGTTATCCTGGGCTGGGTGCTCTTGCAGAGGGACCACGTAATTGCATGAAGCACATGCATGTTCCTTGTAAGCTTACTTCTCTGTGCAGGTAGAGACAACTGCTTCCTGCTTACCCTTTGCTCTCCTTGCTGCAGCACAATGTTCTCTGGTTTCAAGTCTCTGTGGATGATCCTATTCTCATGAAGGTATCTGAGAGCAGAAGCTGATACGAAAAAGCCTGTTGTTAGAGCTAAGTAACTATGTACCTAGCATGAGCTCAGTAAGGATTCAGTTCTATCTAGTAATAAGCGTGGCTTTCACATCAAATCTTGTACAATCAAACATACAATGAAACACAAGTGTAAGGGGTAAAGTCAGCCTCATAGAACTCTGGACACAAATTGAGTTCTCTCTCTGGGTGTTCCCTCACATCCTTCCTGTAAACTGTAGTAACGCTGGCTAGCATCCAGTAGGCAAGGACCTCCCAACACTCAACACTTTTGGCAGATGATCAAGATCATAAACGGTCAGTCTAAAATGGAGTCATTAAGGTCACTGCTGTATATTTGGAGCGTGGATTCAGGACTAAAAGGGTTTCCATAGCTCAGACAACTGAAGGTACTGCCACCACTTACCAATGTCAGATAACAAGATAAGAATAGCTTCTTCTCGCAAGCCACAGCAATTCTCCAGCTGGTTCAGGTACTGCAAATAAGCAACACAGAATGTAGTCTTTCTCTCCTCTATCCTGAGTGATGCCCACAGTCCCACAAATTCTCAGGGATGCAAGAAGTTTCAGCAACAGCAATTAAATTCTCCAGAAGCACAAAACTCTATGGACTGTGACCTGTGGTAGTAGCAATTACAGCTTCGTGCCTTGGTTTAACGGCATGGGAGGATAACGGAGCAGGTCAAAGAAGTCACTGTCATCCCATTCTCATCCTTCTATTTGTTCCATACCTCTTTGCCATTTCCCACGTGCCTGACAGTATCAACTCCAATCTGAGGCCTAAGGTCTGTGTTTTAGCTATGGGCAGATTACAAAGCAAAGCAAAGAAAGCAAAGGTCAGAAAAGCCTTAGGATTAGAACTATCATGTGTTATTTCTCCCTATGACAGACAAGAGTTAATCACTTTCAGGAGGGGTACAGCCTACAGATGCACCTACCCTACAATGGTCTTGGCCATACTCACATAGTGCTGCACATCCCTTACACTTGCCCCATTCTTTATGTGCAAACTTCTCAGAGTGTCACTTGCATCCAAAAAAATAAAAAGTTTCACAGAGTGCTTAAGTCTTCAAAAGCTGAACATAGTATCAAGGACCAAGCCACTAACACCTGTTGATGCCCTGACTAGAATTAGGAAACATCAGGATGTGAAAGCAAAGGTTTGAAGGGAAAACTTCAGTAGACAACCTAGGATCAGATTAGAAGCTGATCCATTCCTAGGTTACCACCCTAGGGACCTCACCTTGCGGAGGTCTCCACCTTGGCAGTACTCCATGGCCAACAATGGCAAGTCATTTGGTGCGAGCTTCTGCATCCCTTCAGGGACATCGCGGGCAGCCACCACATTGGGATGGTTCAGTCTGCAGAACAAAAATTAGGCAAGTACACATGATGTTCTGCAACTGCTATACAGTTTCGCATGCTCATGATCATCACTCAAAGCCCTATATGGTCACAAATCCTTTTAGAAACTGAATTAGTGAATCCTAAAGGTTTCCATCTTTCACGGATCTAGACTCCTGGCACTTCCCATGCAAGACAGTGTGTTCCTTCAACACGTATGCATTACAGATCTTCCTAAAAGGTACAGCAACAAGCCTTGCAAAGGAGTGCAAAGGAGTCTGCTGCCATCGTCCAGAAAAGACCCAAACTGCAATCAGACCGCTACACCCGAAAATGTTAATCGAACGCTCCAAGGGACTGCCACAGCACAGACGTTAAGTCAGGCAAAGCAGCGGCTAGATAGCAACACTGTTGTAGCGCTGAGGGCACGGTAGACGAGCCGAAGACGGCAGTGTGAGACCCAAGAGTCTCACGCAGCACAACGTGAAGTTTTCGTAAGCGTGAACTTCCACGCACTAGCCGCCGCAGCGGAGCGGGCACCTCCCGGAAGGGGATCCCTTGGCGGCCGGCGGCCGAAAGCCTCTCCCACCATTTCCCACAGCGCACCCCTCAGATGCGCGGTCCAGGGCCGTCTCCGCCACGCGTCTCGCGGCACTGACGTGACATCGCGCAGCGACCCCTCCGCCTGGCCCGGCCGCAAGCCGGAACCGGACTCGGCTCGGCACCACCGCTGCCCCGCCTCACCTCTTCATGATCTGTATTTCCAGCGCCCAGCGGTCGCGGTTGCGCGGGCTCAGCTCCTGCCGGCACTGCTTGATGGCCACCTGCTCGCCGGTTTCCTGTGGACACAACAAGGGTTGGGCTAAGAGCGGGTCCCGAGCCGGGGCGCCGCGGGCCCGGCCGCCGCCCTACCTTGTTGTGCCACCGGATGACGTTGCCGAAACCGCCGGTACCGAGGCGCTCCCGCATCTCCCAGGGCCCGCAGGTCAGCGCCTGCAGCGCGGGCGGGCGGCTCATGGCGGGCCCGGCTCCGCTCCGCGGGACCTGCGCTTCCGGCTCCGGAACGAGCGCCCGCCCGCCCTTAAAGGGGACGCGCGGGGCCGGCGCTGGGCCCGGTCAGGGCCGCACCGGCGAACAGTGGCGGGGGGGCTCGTGATCCTCCTGGCCGCGGTACCGCGTGGAGTCAGCGGCTCGGGATGAGAGGAGAGTACAGCTCGTGGGCTGCGTAAGTAAAATTGTAGAGTTGCCGTGTTCTTCCCACAGCATCTCCAAAACTCGCCAATCTGGCATGCACCATTTGCTGTTCCCACCGCACCGCCCAAACCAAAGCGCTATTCCGGGCATTACATCGGGTTTGGATACTTCTTCCTCCCGGCCTGGCTTGGCGTGAGATGCTTTAATGCCACTGCAAAGACGCACAACAGTATGGGGGTGGAAAGTGCATTCCAAGACCTACCACAACTCCAGTCGTGGTTGTGGTAGACCTGGACCTGCCAAAGCCTGGACCTGCCAAAGCCACCGGGCACAGAGGGTCCCGTCTGGGTGATATGGGCTTCCTGTGGGATGTCATGATGCCACACTTCGTCACTGACATTAAACAGTCCTGCTGAAATTATCCCGAGGATCAGCTTAGAGAAAAGCCAGTAGATGGTGCTTGAGAGAGCGGACACTTGTATTGCTGACTTTCCTAAAATATGTTAAGCCCTACAAATAGCACCACACTCTGTAGACAATTATAGTTGTCCTTAAGCTGTGAAAAGCCAGGAAATAAATTTTGAACTCTTCCCCCAAGGGCATTAGTTGGTTAGCATCTTTAATCTAGAAGTCAAATGGCTGTTGTCTTTAAAAACAAAATAAATTAGCCCCTGTTTGCTTAGCAGTGTTCAATCTCAACAACTGGAAGTCCTTTCTGGAAACGGGCAAATGCAGCTACACTTAAATCAGATTTATGGGAGTAATGTTATCACCAGCACTGTGACTCTTGGGGAAATGCATTTGATAATCTTGACATAGATCTCCATGCGGAGAAGAGCTAAACATACAGAGTACCCAGTGTTTCATCAGTACCATTAAGCAAAATAACCAGTGGTGTGCTTTCCAAATGAGGACTCCATGCAGCTGCTTCCTGAAAATGGAAGTCACTCACATACTAGTTTTATGTCTTACACTAAATTCTGTCAGGAGCCTGATTGCTAGTGAATCAGTTCCGAGGAGGTAGGACACATTCATCACTGTAACAACTGCAGCACTGTTTTCATAACAGTGCCCTAAGATCAGCTCTAAAACTGATCATTGCATTTGTCTGCCACACTTTGATAACTGAATACCTCATGACCACATCCTGGTGAGCAGATCTTCATTTTCTAGGATGAGTGGTATCAGTGAACATTTAACTCTGGCCCTTAACATGCTTTTCCTTATTTGTATCTAAAGTTCATTAGAAGTTTTGCTCACTTAACTTGCAAGCTCCCCTGACTGTTTCTTCCAGCATGGCTCTGTTCGGGGCATGCTTTGCTCCGCATGCGGGTCAGGGCCTCTCTGCTAAACATCATAATTAGGAGTACAGCACACTACACTCGTGCGTGAAACAGGAGTTTCTCATTATTAGGACTAAGTCTACATACTGCAGACTTCTAATTATATTACAAATAATACAGCTGTGCATTCATTCACACACCTAGAAGAATAATGGGACAGGTCAGTTCACTGTAGAGTACTATTATGTCATTGAACAGTAAGGTGTTCGATCGGGGAAAGAATTGTTTTGAAGACTGAATCTGCTCTCTGACTGGAAAAGAGAAAGAACAAAACAAAGTGGCTGTGAAATCCAGAAGCATGCCAGCAAGCAGCTTTTCCTTCCGTCCCGCACAGGCTCCCTCCAGCCAGGCGCCAGCCGCCTGCCTGGACCATCCCCTAGATGCTCGGGAAGGGGTGGGATGCGGACAGCACGTCCCACGGCCCAGGGAGTCTCCACCCCCTCGAGTGGCGCTACAAGTAGGACAGAGAGATCAGAGCAGAGACACAGGAAACACAAACCCAGACTGGTCTGGAAAGAAAATCATCAAGAGAATACAGAAGAGAAAAAAACAAAAAAAAGGTAGGCACTACTGTGCACCTGTTTAAAAAGGGCATTTCCTCTTTTCAACATGAATGGTGTTGTTATTAAATACTATTAAATATTATTATTTAATAAATCCCACTGAAGCCTCATGATAGTTAACTAACTGAGCTATTGCCTTCCTGTTTTTGAAGAGATTCATACTGTGGGTAAAGCTGCTAACTTTCAGTTGTTTCAAGAAAGCTTTCCAGGGAAAGGGCTGACAGCCTCGGGCTCTGACCAGTTAAGCAAGGAGTCTCCTGCACAAAGCACATTACCAGAAGAACTAAAACGAAGAGTTGTGGACAAATATCTTGACGGTAAGGTAAGGAGACACAGAGAACTAGTTGCAAAAGGAGAATTTATCTAATCTGCCCAGGAGGAGATCAGACTATGCCTTTCAGCCCAGGTTCAAAGCGTGATAATGGAGGGACACAGAGGAGGAGGGTGGGTCTTCTTCAGTTCTCCCTAAATATGCTTCTCCTTAGATGTGGCCAAAACCACAGGAAATACTGAGAATGATAAAGACTTTGAAATATTTATTTCTTCCAATGTCTTCAAAGACTACAGCATCTTACTTTTGTTTTCTTTTGGGTTTTTAGCTCTTTCCCAGAGGAAAGAGGTCTGTTTGTTATATTTTTAAGGAGAAATAGTTCAAATCTACTATTCATCTGCTCATTTCAGAAATGGGATGCAGAAATGCTTTATCCAGAAGGCAGTCTGTTGCTTCAACTAAGTCAAGATAGCTGATCATCATCAAGAAAGCTATTAGTGCTATAGATTCAGAAACAACGTATTTTGGAATGGATGCATTATGTCATTGGGAAGAACAAGAGCTACTTTTAATTTCTGTATCTATAGATGTCATACTTAGGGACATGGTTTAGTGGATTTGGCAAAGTTAGTTTTACGGTTGGACTCGATGACCTTAAAGGTCTTTTCCAACCTAAATGATTCTATGATTAAGGACTTTTTGTTCGCACTTGTTAAGTTACAGCTTTTTTTTAGGTGTTATTCCACATCGGTAAGATGATGTGCACATTATTACTGCTTAGAAAGGCTGTTAGTAATAATAGGTTAATAGGTGGGATTTTAAGTGTTCCTGTTGATGATGCTTCAGCAAAAAGAGACAAATGTAGGGAACCACACATCGTTATGTCCTAACGTATTTGAAAGTGTAGAATCAAAATGTCAGAACATCACATCTAGGTCTTCGATTTACTGGTCTAGTATTTTTGATTGGAAAGGAAGCAGAGGCAGAGATCAGAAGGTGCACACTGTTTATGAGAGCCCTACCAGATACACAGTGCTTGCAGGTTTCTGCTTCGAGCTTTGTAAACATACTTTTCAAACAGCCATATAATTTCAGTTTGACAGGGCTTATCATTCAAGACATTCCAGTTGACAGACTTAAGTTGTACCTTTCCCCAAACTAAAAATAAACGTATGGTAACATCTGTTACCAGTTTTCCATGCAGAGTGGGACAGCGGCCATCGGTGGATGGATGGGTATCCCACAGGGAGCCGGAGAGAGATGGGGGAAAGGCTGCAGCATTATAAGCTAAGATAGCCTGAACAGGGGCAACAGAAATCAGTGGAAGACAGGATGTGGCACCTGATGCAAAACAACTTTAGAGAGACTATCTACAGCGTTTTGCAGTATAAACACATGCTGTGTAAGGCTAGAATGTACTTGTACAGATGAATATATGAGATAAACTTTATTAATCCATGCAGGTGCTTTTTAAATAGAGATTCCTCATGTCAGTCTTCCAGGCAAAGAAAAAAAATTACATTCAGCTACCCTCTGAAAATGATCTGCAGTTTCCTGCTGGTTTCAGGTAACTGGGACTTCTTCCAAGATATCAGTTAGGCCAGCTGTTCTCCCACAAAAAAAAAAAAAAAAAAAAAATCACTGGTGTTGCCTTGTTTTTGGGACATCTTAGCAGGTACCTCAGAAATAAGGTCTCAACAGTTCTTTACTGTGCTTCCGAGGCAGAAATCCTAACAAGGCAGCTCAACTCAGATCTAAGTAGTTTCAGTGAACAAAGCTTTCCTTGAAAACGTCTTAGCTACCAGAATCTTGTTTCTTACAGTTGTAAGAACTTCAAGCCTTCTCCACAGACAACAACAAAGATCACCAGTGATACCATGAATTAGCAAGTTAAAACATTGCCACTGTGGGATTCAGAACACAAGCCTGCATAGCTGTAATAATGAGCCACAGCTGCAGAGAGTAAGGATACTATAACACAGGGTTACAGCAGAAACCAAGTGACTGGATAGCTGTTCAGATCATTCACTTTGGCTTTGGGAATGCTGCTGCTTTAGTTCAGATTCATTTGAAGTTAATGTCCACTTGGAAATCACTTGCACCACTTTTAAAGAGGCTTGCTACACAATGCAAAATATTTCCTAAGAGATGAAAAATGGATTGAAAGTATATAAAAAGTGTACTGTGAAATCTATGGACCAATACAAATCACTGAGAGATGCCTGAATTACAAGGATTTTATCATCAAGATGTGACCCAGAGATAAAGCACAGAGTAATTAAGGTTCTCGGAATCTTTTCAGTCTGACTTGCAACTTAAGTCCCTTCTTTTTGCAGTCTAATGATGAGAAATCACATCCTAAATTATCCTGCTGTACTCCTGGTTCTGCCACAGAAACTGGACTATGCGTACCTTTTGCTTTGAACAAATTTTAAAACAGAGAATCAAGCAAAAGAACCCTCAATGACAAAACTACTAAAAAAGCACAGAGTCTTTCTCCATTTTAGCCTTGAGTCCCAATTTATGACTCATCTATCATACTCCAGTTTTACCAGCTGTTATCCAGCTGCCTTCTTTAGCTTTATATAAACAGAGTCTGAGGTCATGATTTCTGGAAGCAGTAGTTTTCTCAAATAATTGGGTTAGCTTTCTGTATATAACATAGATGATAAAAAGGTGATAGTGTGGGTAACAGTGCCTGAATATTATTTCAAATATTTGGAACTTCAGGGCAATCCTAGAGACTGGAAATTAAAGTGTATCTTCTTGTCTGTACCTTGTGCCTGCTACTTTACCTTGCTCCCAGCTCTTGGTTGTTATAGGAGGTATTATCTTTTAAAAGGAAGAGAGAAAATGGACTTCTGGTGTGGGACTTGTTCAAAGCAGGCGGGGTCCACCACATTTACATCACACCTTCAAAATCTCCCACTAGGGATCAATGAAGGTTCTCTCCCAGGAGTACTGATATAGGCGTCAGACTATGTAAATCAATTTGGAGAAAGTAGAAACTCTTCCTGGTGGATTGAGGAGGGCTTTGAAGAGTAAAGCTGCTGAAGGGATTAGAGGAATAATGTATAGTTGTGACTGCACAGAAGTGACATACAGAAAGATGCTGCAACAAATAAATGAGACTATCAGAACAAAAGCTAGCCTGCCAGACCATTTGCATACTCTGCCTTTTTAGCAAAAACATATGATAATAATAAAAACTAAAGGCTTAGTGGGGAAGAAGCAGTAGAAATATTGAAAATAAGTCCTCACCTATCATCATGCAAAGTCATTTTGCCTACATAATCTCCACACAAGAGAGAAGCTTTCACTGTTACCCAAAGCAGCAGTCTACAAAAAATGCAAATCCTCTTAAACCACATTTATCACAAACTGACCCTTCAGCAGATGTCTGTGCCTCTGCAAGAGATCTCTTAAGTAGGTGTCAGTAACCTGAATCTCAGTGCATTCAAATCACCATTACACTGCATCATCAGACAAGCCCATCTCTCTAATAACACACATGGTACTGTTGGCATCCTGCAATTTAGGGGAAAAGTACTTGGGATTTACTTCTGTCTTATTCCCCAGGAAACACCCTCTCAGTTTCATCCAGACATAAAAGAGTGTGCTTTAGCTTACCAAGTTTCTAAATTTATCAAGTAAAAGCACATCTGGATCCAGCCTGGCAGTTTCCCCAGGAAGACCAGGACAGTTAGACCAGACAGCTGAGAAGCGATGGGTTGAAAATGTATAAAAAGAATTTTCATAATTTAAAACTTTCATTTAAAGTTACACCTTGAACTCCATTGACACTGTAAACCTACTTTGTTCAACATCTTATTTTTTGTCTCTACAGATAATTTGAGATTTAGAGCTGATGTGGATAACACTCAGAATGGAAGGCAAGCTCCCATGTCTCCTTGTGCTGGTAGGAGCAATCATGACTGCCCAGTGCCAGGTAAGAGGCTAATGCATCAAATTGGATCTTGCCATTTTCCTGTATTTACAGCAGCACTTCCTTACCATTGACTCCAGCTGTCTGCATCAGGCAGAAGGAGAATCTGCTTAGCTCACTAGAAATCAGAGGAAGAAAAATGTTACAAAGTAGTCTGTCATTGTAGGTGTGTTATATGTTACCCTGGCTGGTTTTCATTTCAGCAAGCAAGTCTTCTCTGGGTATTCTTGGTGTATCTGTTCACTGTCACCTTTCACTGTTAGTAAGAATTCCATTGTAACCAGCCTTCATTTTCTATGGTCATCATCTTCATCACTCACTTAAAACTATGCATCAATGGTTCCCTTGTCCCCTCACTTTAAGCCTCACACTGCACACAGCCTGAGTAAATGCTACACAATTCTAAAATGTTTACTCCCTTTCTCAAAAACTTGCTATCCCACCTTTCCTCCTCCTTATTTTCTTTCTCTTGTGGCCTAATTGAAGAAGCTTTCTAAATTGGTTTCTTCCATTAAACTTTATCCAAAATATTTCATTTAATTGGCTGCAAGAGACATATCTCTTAAAGATAATCAAGCTACAAAGTCTTATGGGAAAACTGCATGTCAGTGAGCAAAAGTAACTGCTTGTTGACTGTACCTTGGAAATTATTTGCTTGAACCTCCTTCAAATAGCAGAAAGCTGACAAGCTTTAGTTGGCATTTGCAATGCCCCAAGAGCACATAATGGCTTCACACACGATGAGTACAGCGCATCCCAAATTCATGTTACTCAGATGGCAAGCAATCACCTGGTAACCCATGGCAACTAAATGATTTACAAATCTTAGGAACCCATACTGAGGTACTAGAGGCACTTTTCACTGTACTGTCTGACAAGAGGGCAAACAGTTCCTCAGAGCTTTCCTGATTTACATGCTCTCAAGGAAAGGACTGACTCTTTGAAGGTACTTGTTCTCTCACCTTTTTTAAGAGAGTAGTTACTCACAGAATTAACCTTCTTTGCTTGCAGGGCTTACACATGCGTTTCAAACGGGGAGCCAGATCTAGAGGTAAGCCAGGCTAACTAAAACCATGTTAGCTGGAGCATTCTGAACATGGGAAGGGGAAGCAAATTATGCTGAAGAAACAGAGCCTGAAAGTTTTTTGTCATGGTTATGTGGATGAGAGATTCAGAAGGCAAAATACCAGAGTTAATACCATTCACAACAAAGTTTTTTTTCCCCTCCCTCTGCTCTTCTTGAAAGAAAAAGAGGTCAGTCAATAGTGGAATAATACATTTGGCAGCACAGCAGCGAGAGAGATGGGACAACTGTGGTCTGAGAAGGAAAAAGGGAAACCCATTAGACAGATGCTCCCATCACAGATACTTTTCTCCTGGAAATAGGAGAGAGTCCTTTTGCTCAGCCAGTTGTTTTTTTTTTTCCCCTGAATCTCTAAAAGAGGATTTCCTTTCTCTGATTACAGCCATTTGCACAGATAATTCATCTGCAGAAATTTACCAACATAGGGGGACCTGGCTGAGGCTTTCAGGGAGCAGAATAGAATACTGTAGGTGTGACAGTGGTCGGAGTCACTGCCACACTGTGCCTATCAGAGGTAAGTATGACAAAGAAAAAGGAAATGGTGAGAGATTGTCCATCTAATCATCCTAAAGAAGAACTCCACTATCAGGGCCAGAGTTACTGCACAGAAAAATTGTCTGGGAATAGAAGAGGAGAGAAATAAAAATACCAGTGTATACAGTCACGGGCAGGACTAAGTAGGAGTGTGCATGGGGCTGAGAAAGTCTAATAGAATATGTGGAGAGCATGACACAAAGAAAGAATGGAAGCGCTATACAAAAAGGCTGTAAGCACATGGCAATAGCAGGTGGGTAGGGAAAAACAGAACAGGCTAAAGGAGACTGACAGGAAAATGAAAGATGTGTATACATTGCCAGCTTCTTGCTTCTGTGAAATCTAACAGTATTTCCTGGTTTTTGCTTATTCCACAGCCTGCACTAGAAATAAATGCTACAATGGGGGCCAGTGTTCACAGGCATATTATTCCCCACAGCTCTTCATCTGCCAGTGCCACCAAGGTTTCTCAGGGAAGCAGTGTGAAATAGGTGAGTATACCACATCAACTGCCATGAACAATGCTATTTGGGTTAGCTGTGCAGTACACAAGGATGAGATACCCAGAAGCTCCTGCTGTAGGCTAGGCTCTCTAATAAGTCGTCTTTTTTATTCTAAAGCTAATACCACACTTTTAAGCACACCTGGGTTGTTCTAGGTGTCTCTTAATAAAACTGAATTTTGTAACCGAAGACCTTCATATACACTTACAGTCTGCCTGACAGGGCATTTTCACTGACTTACTAGACAAGATGTCTGAGAGCCAAGTTTAAACAGAACAGAGACTGGGGAAGCTGTCTGGGAAAGAATTGGGATGCTCTCCTTAAATTTTGTTCCCTTTTTTTCAGATACTGAAGTTAAATGTTACAAAGACACTGGAGTAACATATAGGGGTACCTGGAGCACGACAGAGAGTGGAACTGAATGTTTAAATTGGAATAGTAATGGCCTGGTGGACTGGATGTACAGTGGCCGAAGAGAGGATGCTGCTGAGCTGGGACTGGGCAATCACAACTACTGCAGGTGAGGGGCTGATGGCACACGTGCCAGAGCCACAGGAGTCAGCCCATTCTAAGAGCCTGAAGCAAAAGAATGGCTGTTTGCTGTAGTCTGATACCAAGCAGGGAACACTCTGCACAGGTGCAGATACTGTGCAGCCTGTGAGGAGTAATTGGAATGTCTGTAGACATATCTGAACTTCAGATCTTCCTAGACTGGATGTCTATGACAGACTACAAAACGCTAGTATCTCTCACCCCACAGTCTTTCTCTTGCCCCTTCTCAGTCCTCCCTAAACTCCATTTGTAATTCAGCTTCCAACAGCTTCAAACCCTGATCAAAACTGTAAAAATACAGTGCTTCCTGTACATGACTTAAACTGCACAAACATGCTGTCCACTCCTGCTAGATATTGGCCATCTCTTCACCTCAATGTACTCCACGGTTTCATAATTAAAATAGGAATTCTAGCAACTTCTGATGGTTCAGTCCACATTGTCACTGCAGAACAGGACTGTTAGCAAATTAGATGGCCTACATGACACTATTGACAATAGTTCCATAATGATGCATAAGATTGTAACTCTTTCAGAAACCCAGATGAGGATTCCAGACCTTGGTGCTATATCTACAAAGGGGGAAGGTATACCTGGGAACACTGCAGTGTGCCCTCCTGTTCAAAAGGTACATCCAGGGGACAGGGAATGGACATTGGAATTTCCATTATTTGCTGCATATATAAGGGTTCTCTGTGAACTTGGGCTATTTCTGTAGCCTAAAAAGTTGAGACTCTAATGTTATATCATATTTAGGTTTTTAGTATTTATGACACTGAGAGAATGAGATACATAGAGGTAATATATAGATGCCTTGACAGAAATCACACCTCGGAACAACTGATAGGTTCACATCAATTGGTTAATGTGCAGCTTTCTTATTGAAGTTAGGAACATCAACTGCAGATCTGGAAGAGGCACAGATTACCGTGGCAGCCACAGTGTTACCAGTTCTGGAGCTACCTGTTTGAAATGGAATTCTCGAATCCTTGTTAACAAGGTATATACTGCTTGGAGAAGAGATGCTTACCAGCTGGGCCTTGGTAGTCACAATTTCTGCAGGTATGTAGTTGGTTATAGAATAAAAAAAAAAAACCAAACAACCCACCAAACTGTCTTGTAGTACTCTTAAGGCAAGGCTCTGATCTTTTACACAGATTAATGAAGCACATTACTGGTGGCAATGAAACTCACTCCCAATAGTAATTTTATTCCACCTGACCTATTTATGCTTCTCTAAGATCAGACTCCACGAGTGCAAATTTCATTTGCACTTAGGGAGTGCCCCCTTAGGGCCCCCTGTATCAAAAAGAATATACTCAGGTCACAGTCTGACACCTTGAGGTTTCTGCAAACTCTCTGCAGATCCGATAATACAAATAGCTCTTCTCTTTCCTATGCTGCAGGAATCCTGATAATGACAGCAAGCCCTGGTGCCATGTTCTGAAAGGAGATCAGCTCACGTGGGAGTACTGCAATGTGCCTACTTGCTGTAAGGATACCAGCACTCCTGGTTCTTCTCTTTCTTTGAAGCATTACTGTCTTGCATGTCATCTGTATTAAAATAAAATCTGGAGAAAAAAAGCTGTATTACACTCAAAAAAAAGAGCTGGAGTTAAACAAACAAAGCTTTTTGGAGCAGAAAGAGGTTCTATAGCTCCACTCTCACAGAAGTGCCTTTTGCTCTGCCAGAAGGGAAGATTGCAGAAATGGGGGACAGGAAAGGCAGGGTTTCCTTATTGTATTTTCCAAATCAGAATACAAATTTCCTAAGAAACAGGGATGAGTCAAATACTAAACAGCTCATGGCTGGCTGCCTCAACATGGACTGGTGACTAGCAGGCTCTTAACTTTAACTCAAAGCAAGAGTGCCTAAACAAAAAGCCTGTTTCTGGATTTGTCATCCACAGCCACCTGTGGCTTACGGCAGCGCAGAGTACGCCGGTACAGGATTAAAGGCGGCTCCTACACAGACATTGCAGCTCACCCATGGCAAGCTGCCATCTTTGTGAAGTATCACCGAGTGCCTGGAGAGCACTTCCTGTGTGGAGGAATTCTCATCAGTTCCTGCTGGGTTTTGTCAGCTGCTCACTGTTTTGAGGAAGGGTAAGTGGAGGATTGGGGGAAAAAGTCTGGAAAATAGAAGCATCCAGTATAGCTTTACTGGAAGGGTATAAGACTTGGAAATACCCCTCTTTATCCCAGTAAGTCTGCACTAAAGATCATAGTTAATTGTGCTGAGCATTATAGAGAGGCATTTAATTGGGCAAACTAGCAGGATGGCATTAAGGTACCACAGCAGAGTATCAGATACCTTACGAACAAAGTTGTCAGAACACATGCAGAACCATTTGAAACTTGAGAACAGCAAGGGGCTGGCAGAGGAGCTTTGCCCTGGTGGCTGTAAGCATACAGAACAAAAATGAAGGCAAATAGGTCACTTTGACTGCCTGGGTAACAAAGTAGTAATAGAGCTAAAAAAAACAAAAAAAAAAAAAGAAGCAGACTTTTCAATGGCACATCTTCCAGGGAAGGGTCCACTCTAGTTAAGGCTGGAATAGAGACTCTGTTGTTCTTCAGCTTTAGTACAAATCAGCTGAAGATTGTGCTGGGTAGGACTTCCCGAGCAACTCCTGAGGAAAATGAACAGAAGTTTCAAGTGAAGAACTACACTGTGCATCAGAGATTTGACTCAGAAAATTTCAACAATGATATTGGTAAGAACTTTTCTGACTTTGTGACTGGAAGGTCATGGTTGGCTCAGGTTTGTGGTTAATGAAGTGGGGCTATTTTTCCTTTTTCAGCTCTGTTGCAGTTGAAATCAGATGCAGAAGACTGTGCTGTTGAAACAGGCACTGTACGTGCTGCCTGCCTCCCCATGCCAGAACTGCAGCTGCCTGACTGGACTGAATGTGAGATCTCTGGTTATGGCAGAAATGAAGAATGTAAGTAGAAGATATATGTCCACACGTCCAAACCTTGAGTCCTCTGCCCTCAAAGAACACAAGCCTTTAGTGTAACTGAATGTGTAATGTGTCATATTGGCTTATATGAACACTACAAAATGTATGTAGAAGTAGGAGTTACTCAAAACCAAGTTTTGCTGTAAGTTATTCATCTGAGTTCTGTCAGCTGTATGGGCTAGTAGAGTCTTCCTTGATACTCTCCACAGCACAAAACCAAAAAAAAATGGCACAATGAATAAGGTAGAAAATACATAAGATTTGCAAGCAGGGCTGCCACATCTGCTGTACTCATCTGCTGTACAGTACCTTTAGATACTATAATTTGGACAGAAATCCATTTCTGTCAAGGTTTGATATACCATGCAGTTGCAGATTGATGCATTATTCTAAGAGACATTGGCTACGCAGAGAGTAGCAAAAAAAAAAAGCTAAAGAAATAACAATCCCAGATATACATTAAAAGGCTGGTTAAATTGCTTTTAAAGTGAGCTGTAACAAACAGAAATAAAAGCTGTGTGAAAGTGTACACAGGTAGACCTGTATTTAAAGCAAACACCCCCCTCCCCGCCCTTATTTTACTTTCCTCCTTTTCCATTTTCTTTAAATTCTCTAACTTGTAAACTTAGTAAGACAAAAACGGTGAACCATCCATCATGCAAGACCTAATCACAGTTTGGACCCATAGGGGTTTTGGAACAGACCTAAAGACATAGCATGTAAGTGTGGCATAAAGTGTTTTTAAAGTGCTTTTAAAGCTTGTCCTCAGCATTGCTTGCAGGGAGTACAGGATAAACTCTGAGAGGGAAAAATGCTGCAACTGTAATTCAAAACTCTACTGAATAACAACAACCCTGCCAACTTTCAGTTTTGTGCAATTGTAGCTATACAGGAGAATAAAATCAATATTCAAATCAACCACCTAAATCTCTTCCATTCCAATATAAGTGTACCAGTTACTCAGTATTATGTATGACAAAGCATCTAACTTTTGTTAGTACAAGTCTAATGTTAAAAATTTAGGATCCTGTTTCATACAGTTAAGGCATTTTCATAGACATTTCCCATTACTTCATTTTGATTGATGTAACTATGTGAAGATGACTTATCCACCCAAAAAACACAGCAGTCTTTAATTTGGAGATTTTACAAAAAACCTCTCTAGCTTGCCGAAGAAAGAATATTCTTTCTCAACTAGATTTAAACTGTTCTGACTATCCAAGTGGAACACCCAAGATATAAGACCCTTTCGCAAGGAAATTTTAGTTTAGCCACAGAGCTACACCTCTGTTCACTCTCCCCTAAACTATGGAAACTGAATTGCAACTTTTAAAAACATATATATACACATACACAGACATATATGTATTTATATATATCATCATTTTTCTTCCAGTTTCTCCATTCTATTCAGAGCACCTGAAGGAAGGCCATGTCAGATTGTTCCCAGCCAGTCGGTGCACAGCACAGTATCTAGACAACCGGACAGTTACAGACAATATGTTATGTGCGGGAGACACAAGGCACCTTGATGATGCCTGCAAGGTAAACCCAATTCTTCTCTTCTCTTCTCTTCTCTTCTCTTCTCTTCTCTTCTCTTCTCTTCTCTTCTCTTCTCTTCTCTTCTCTTCTCTTCTCTTCTCTTCTCTTCTCTTCTCTTCTCTTCTCTTCTCTTCTCTTCCTCTTCTCCTCTCCTCTCCTCTCCTCTCCTCTCCTCTCCTCTCCTCTCCTCTCCTCTCCTCTCCTCTCCTCTCCTCTCCTCTCCTCTCCTCTCCTCTCCTCTCCTCTCCTCTCCTCTCCTCTCCTCTCCTCTCCTCTCCTCTCCTCTCCTCTCCTCTCCTCTCCTCTCCTCTCCTCTCCTCTCCTCTCCTCTCCTCTCCTCTCCTCTCCTCTCCTCTTTCTTTCCTTTTTTCTCTTTTTTTCTTTTCCTTTTTTCTTTTCTTTTTGTCCCTTTCATCTCTTTTCTTTTGTCTCTTTTCTCTGTACTTGGAGCTAGCTAAACAAAAGGCTTCAGAAAATAGTTTAAAGAACTTATTTGCCTGCATGGCAGTTCTAGTAGACTTTTGATGAACAGATCTGGTGGCTCCTCTTTCATTTCTCTTCCCCCGCCCCTCATGGAGGTGAAGGCAGGGAACACTTAAGCCATCAAACCAGAACAACAGAGACTGAAAATCCCAAATACAGGAAATACCACAAAACTGAACAGGAAAATCCACCCCAGTGTTTCCTAGTATTTTCTGTTATGTGAGCATGCAAAACACTCAGCAGGAGGTTCTGTAGAAGGAAGGGGGTGCCCCTCTACTGAAAAGTAGCAAAAAGAAGAATAAAGGCTGAAAGATGGTGGAGAACAAGCAGCTGTGGCATGAGGAAAAAGGAAGGCATGCATTCAATCCACATCCTTTCTGTTTAAATAGCTATTTAATAATTTTGCTTTACTGTTACACACAGCAGTATAAAACCCCTTGGGTCTTTATAGCTTGAATAAGGGTCCATTCCTCCTTTGTTCAATTTTACCTGCATTTCATAAATAATCTCCATACAAAGTTAAGACACCTTGGTGTTACATTTTTCTGTGTCTCTCCCCATAAGATGAGCATTGAGGGAGTCTGGAACATGAAAGTGACTTCAGGTAAAAGTACTGTTACTAAGACCTCTTGATTTGTGAGCATACTACATAGGGTATTTCTGTAAACACTAGTGCATCTCTAAAGCCAGTGGGGGTGGGAAAAGCAATGCAAAACCAAACAAAGAGATTGTTACTAATTTGCTACTTCTCTGTAGGGCGACTCTGGAGGACCTCTGGTCTGTATGAAGGATGATCGTATGTATCTGATTGGAATCATCAGCTGGGGAATAGGCTGTGGCCGGAAAGGCATACCTGGTGTTTATACAAAGGTGAATCGTTATCTTGACTGGATTCAGGACACCATGAAACTCTGAGAAAGAAAAATGAACCCTTTGCAATCTTGCAACCATGCCCTCACAGCTTTTTTCTGGGTTTAAGTACGCTGACAGGGCTTCCTGTTTGTCCAGATGCTTATGACAACAGGAAGACAAATTGCCATGTGTGGGAAGGGCATGTTTTCAAAATACTCTCCTTTCCTTATTACAGGTTATTAGAAGCTAATCATCCTTTTCCCCAATATCACCTTGCATCAAATCACATAAGTACAACAAAAAATTAATTCTGGCTCTGAGTGAATAAACCAAGAGAAAACATCATGCATCTCTTTAGCAGCTATATTGTTTTAGGAATGGGTGTGAACTTAAGGGGATATTTAATTTACTGAAAACTTCATCTCCCTCTTTACTTGGCTGTACAATTGAAGACATTAAGCTCTGTCCTTATACCGTTTGATTTTGCTAATTTAAGCTGGTTTCAACAGAAGCTGGTTTCCAATAGAAAGAACAAAAGCTGTAGGCATGGGCTGCTTATTTCCAGATTAATATACTACGTGCTTCCTCAGTTTGCAACCGATTAATTGAGTTTGAGCTTAAACTCTCTGAGCAAATTCAGGATGGCATGCTTATTAGGACATTTTATTCTTTCACTTGATTTTGCTCCTGATAATGGAATGGGTAAAAATCTTAAAAAACCAGTCTGATCAGCCACAGAATCAGTGCATATTTTTGACTATTAAATTTCTATGCATTATCATCTGATATGAAGCAAAAGCTCTCTCTTCTGTGCAGCAGGGTAAAACGAAGGACAAGTGTACTGGTAGCTGTTTTAAGTACCTGCTAGATTTATATCCACACGTAAAGGCCCAATCAGATATCACAAGACTGCCTTCGTCATTTAACACAAGACAGGACAGGTACAACCAAGTCACCATGAACCAGAATACCAATAATCAGCATTACTTCCTTGCACTGCAGCTGCCACATGATGCTAAGTGCCATCTACGTACATCCTAAGAGTGAAGCCTCTCTGAGAGCTTCTCTTTTGTCCCGTTGTTTTGTAAAGAGAAAACAAGTGTAACCACCATTTTTCAAGAGGAAAACATTGTACTGAGGGTACAAAAGGAATTTAGTTTTAGCATGAATCAGTAGCTAGAAAACTAGCCTGTTGTATTTGGGAAATTCAAAACATTGTAACTCAAAATGTTTTTACTCTCACAGTTCTTAAGGAGCTCTGTGATAACCTACTAGCACAACAACTACTCAGATAAAGAATCTAAGCAGGTATAGAAAGAGAGATTTGGTAAGATGTCCATTACTCTCTCAAAGGGGTTTTGTAAATGGCAACTTTACAAATGGTCTGTGAGTTTCTAGCTACTGGCTTAGAAACTGACCTCAGAGATCTTCTCTAATGGCCTCGGAACAGTGGTGAAAGTCCAGTTAGCTTCAGCAGCGTCTCATATTCCAGCCAGTGGAAGGAGAAAATATGTTTTTTTTAATGAAGAGTCACAGTTCAGGCTTTTGGTGTGATTTTTTTGTTGTTGCTAGTTTTATTATTAACCTTTAGAAAAATACACATTCATTTCCCTTCATTTCCCCTAAGCCCACTTCCAACTATCCTGACATTCCCAAGCCTGCCAAATACCTGCAGCCTGTAAAATAGTCTAAACTATTTCACTGAGTAACACAAGTCAGAGTCCCCAGGAAAGCAACTTTTGTTTTGCGATTCCAACGTTCTATTAAATACAATATTTGAGCTCAATGCGATCTAACAGCCACCGATAAAATGTAACTGAACCACACCTAACAGAGATCTCTTTTAGAAAAATAGAACCTACAAAAATGTAAGCTGCAGAGAACAGTTTTACCTCACAGCTATTAGCAATTCTTGGAAAATACCATTACATTAAATATCCAAGTTGACAAACAACGCTAGGTAAGTCCTAGCTGCCATCTCCGCACTTGTTCATTCCTTTCATCCTGGTTTGTCTTCTGAGACATCTTCTCTGTAGCTGACTAAAAGAACGGCCCAGAATCAACCCCAAAGTTTTACAAATGCTTCTTTATCCTTCATTTTGTAATAGAGCCTTAATCTGGGAGATTTACCAAATCCTTGTCCAATAGCTAGCATCTAGTATTCTCCAGCCTTACTTTAACTTGCATTTCATTTCTCAGAAGTTGCTGCCACCTAGCTCAGTGCATCTAACTGCCTTTCTCTGGCCTCTTTACCCATTACATCCTTCCCTGATAAAAAAAAAAAAATCCCTGAGATGGTTTCCATCTTTACATCAACTTTTCCACTTCTTACACCATTTATCCCTACTTGTCCTCTTCCAGCACACAGTAGCAGCATCTTGAGACAAGGTCTTAGAATAATGACTGCCATCTGCCTGCTTGCCTTCATCTGACTTAGCAGCTGATACTGTCATACTCGTTTCAGAATCTCAGTTGACATCAGCATCTTTTGTAACTGAAGTACACAGCTGCACCTCATGTTCCCCCAGAAGTCCTTCTTATGTCCAACTTACATCACTGATGTTCCCATTTTCCCTTTCTGCCCTGCTTCATCTTCCATAGGAACTTGCAGCTATCTCAGACTGGTATGTCATAAGGGCCTGATACCCTCATGTATATAAAAACTTTTCAATATCTCAAGTAACATGCATCAGTGCAGCAGTAAATAAAAGATCCTTTAAAAATCAAAGCTACAAAGCCAAAGGACAGTATCAATTCTTGAGGAGCAGAGGGGTGATCAGGTATTTAATTGCCTTCATAATCAAAGCAGGCTACCCAACCCAGTAAACAAAAATGGTTCAGCTGCATTCCTAAGGACATTTTCACTTGAGGTTCTAGGAAATGCTCAGCACTCCTTTTAGGAAACACTAAGAAAAATTACCAAGAAAGCAATTAATTTTAGTTTTTCAGACAGCAACTTAGTCCTAGGTTTACAATGCCAACTGCATAAAGACATTTATCTCCCTAAGATACCCACTATACACAACCCAATTGGCATCATTTACCTTCCTCCTCAAATACCAAATTTATTTCTTGTAAAGCCTGCACAAACCACTCTGAAATGACACAGATGACATGTAAAAATTAATTTTATTGATGTCCTCGTTGAAGGTTTTGTTTGCACTGAACATGCTCAGCAGTAATGTCACCTCAGCAGAATGCCACCTGCTGTGGAATTCTTCAGCTGCACTGGAAGTTGCAATCCCACAAACAAGACGCCACTCATCCACTGCAAGTGTCCACCACATGCAAGGCGGAATGAATGCTATCCTTCATTTGGGGTCACCATCTTCTGGTCACAAGCATGAACTGTACACGCTGGACTCCACAGCCATACGTGTGTGGTCACATGTACGTAAGCTTAGGTGCAAGTTCTGCTACCAAGAGAAAACACATTTGCATGTAGTGGCCAAAGAGCCTATTACAGACAATATGAACAGTGCAGGTGCCTCTCATTTCCTATTTCTGCTGTACAGAGGGATGTACCACAGGCTGGAACAGGCAGATATAGAAACAGCTTTTGAGGAAGAGATGATCCCAGTGAAAAATCTGGCACAGTTTTGAATCCATCTGCACAGTACCTGACTGGTACAGGAACTGAAATGAGGTAGGACAGGAGAAACACTACAAAGGGACCAGGTCACAGTTATCTCCAAGACAGACATCAGTGAACAGAAGAACAGCATATCACCTTTATTTGCAATAGGCAAGGAGAGGCAAAAAGAGGTTACAACAAGTTACTAGGACAGTGGTTATCTTCATGTAGCCACAGCTTCAAATTCCATCAGTGCTGTTTCCACAAAAAGTTCCTCTATCTGCCTCTTCTGATTCCCCAAATAACCTGTTTGAAGGTAGGAGAATTCCTACCTTCAAACACTGATGAAATAAGAGGAGAAGCAGAATTACATGGAGATACCACTGCCCATCAGTTACAAGATCTGAATGTATTTCAAGTCTCTGTTCAGAGACTCAAGATCCTTGGTGACCAGGATGCCGTATGAAATATCTAGAGAAACAATGTACTTCCCTTCTTCCCTTTGTGGCACCATTCCCCATCTCAGGCTTCTCAACTTCCCGTCCTGGGTGGAACAATCTACCCTTCCACTTTTTCCAGTCCTTTTGAGGCAGAACAGCTAGATGTTCTCCCTGCTGGCAAGAACTACACACCTCTCCACCCTAACACACAATTATACAGAAGGGCAGATGCTGGATCATCACACTGAAGTTTCTGGAAATTCAACTTTGTATCGTCTACAAAGGGACAAAAGCCAAACAAAATACAAGGAAGAAGAGCTACAAAAGGTCGTAAATCCCTAGAATTTCCTCAAAGACAGCAAAATGAAGGTGATACAAGCTTACATAGCTGACTCACTAATCTTAAGGGACCTGAGCAACTCTCCCATTTGCCATTGTTCCAAATACTTCAGACTCAGGTAGGGATGAGGTGGTTTCAGGTCAACCTTACTTTTCCCTGCTTTCCAGCACTCTTGAGCACTGGCTTTCCTGCTTATGCTACTACAGACAAGGGAGCAACCCTAAATAGAGGGATGGGATAAGAGGCTGCATCTAACTGCCAGGGACGGGGGAAACAGGAGAAGTGCTCTTCCTCACTATCAGGAGCCTCTAGGTTCGGACTTGGAACTTGCCAGCCTTTGTCATGTATTTTATCCCCTTGAATGGCTTGTACTTCTCCCCATACATGTCCAGGCGATTCACCTTCAGTCCTAGAGGCAAACAAACACAGCATAAGACTGACTGCTGCCACAAACAAAGCCGACAGGCCTTTGAGGTAAAGGGACTGAAGATCTTACTAGTGATGCAGTAAGCACAGAGAAAGTTTTGGCAAGCAGTAGACAGAACAGAGAAAAGCTGACAACTGCTAATGGTTAGAATCATTCTTTACAAGCACATCCATACCCTACATTTCTTTAGAGGTCTGTAAGCACAAAATGCAAGGAAATGTAGGTAAGTTATTTCACAGACCACCAGAAAGAACACATCCATATATCTGTAGTGAAAGCAGACAACGTTTTTTGCTTGAAGAACATTTCAAAGTAGAATGTACTTCAGAAGGTTTGCAAAGTTACTTCAGCTACATGCAGAATGAGCACCGGCACAGCAGAGAACATTCCACTTCTTTACCTCACAGTCACTTACCAGATATAGCCAGCTGCTGAATTTTAAACTGCAGGTTAATGGTGGGGTTTTCATCTGGTTTTGATGTCCCAGCTTGCAGGCTCATGCTCCCTTCAAACTTGGCAGTTTCTGGGGGTTTATTTTCCCAACATCCCATGACAGTAACTTTAAGGAGCAGAAAATGCAGCAGTGAAACTCAAATGCTGCACCCTCTAAAGAAGAGTCCCCTTCCAATGGTGGTTTTAACGTTTCTAAATGAAAAATGTCTTTTTCCTAGTATCTTGCCTTTCATATTGGCCAGACACAGGATTAAGGAGCAGGTACCTCAGAACCTTTGTTCTCCCTCCCTTTCCATGAGGCTCCCCAAAAGCCTACTATGAATGGTATTTCCACTACTTGTGCTAAAGGCCAGATGGGTAAGCCCATCAGTTTAAAGTTTGCAAGAAGAAAAAACTCCTCAGGTTCAAACAACAAAACCAGAACACCCCAAACCAAATCAAAATCATTAACCAACCCTCAGTGTTTGCAAAAGACCAACATGCAGCACTGGGCATGACACCTAAATAAGCAGGTATTTGTAAGCCATCCACCAGACTGATGTCCCTTCATTCAAGACCAGTGCTTGGATTTTCTTCACACAGCAAGTAGCTAGAACTACAGTCTACTCAGAAACCAAGGTATTTGTTCTGGGGATTAACTCCTAGTATGCAGTTGTTCAGAACAAGTTCTCACCCCAATATACTGCCTTCAGCAAAGCAGTGTTCATGGAGGCATTCATGTAAGCATGAACAGGTTGACTGCATTTTCTGATAGATAAGAAAGATTAAAAAAAAAAAAATCTAATTTCTCTCTTTCCTCTTACCTTTGTAACTGGATCGAAGACGTGCGTTCCCTGGGAGGGTGTAAGGGTCATATTTAAGACACTTTTTGGCATCTGGCTAGTGACCATCACGCCCTCTACAGTCTTCCCCATAGTCTGCTTTGGCCCCACTGTGATCTCAAACCGTCCCAATGAGCTGCTATCACGAAAACTGATGTTGTGCTTAACATAGACAGGAATTGCCACGAGACTAGAATAAAGACACAAGCAGAAAGTCCTTGTTGATCTCTTGCCTTCATATTTGCTTAAAAGAGAAGGAACTCCTACACCCATTTGTTTAAGCTAGGAGGAAAGTCAGGATTCCATTCTGAAGTCTTAATTACACTTTTTGTAATCAAGCTTGCTGTATCCTATTTTCTTTACCGTAACAGGGAACTACATCCAATAACACAGGAGGCCTGAGCAAAAGATGAGAAATGTTTTTGCATGTCACAACCAGGCTGACAAGTAGTTCCTGGCAGTGCAGCAGCACTTGAACTTCACGTTTGTGCTTTTGGTTGCATTTGTCACTCCTTTTCCCCAACTAGAGATAAATCTGACAAAGGTCTAGCAAAATTCTTTAGCAACTGTAACCCCAAAAGACTTGGCAAGCTGCTTCTAGAAAACAGTACAAACGTGGACAAGAACTTGTGGTTCCACTAAGAGAGATGTCAAAAACCTAACAGGAGCTATCTTGTTTTATTCTAAAACATTTTTATAAACATTAAATCAATAGCTTGATTATTTCACACTGTCTACTTCTTTCCCTATCTAGTTTGTTTATCTGTTAGTAGTCCTTGAAAAATGCTGGCTGGCCAGAAAGAAATTACAGAATCACTGCTCCAAATAAGGAGAAAACTTGTAATTTAAAAAAAGAAAAATGCAAGTCCCCATGCACCTCTACTTCACACGGCTCAACATGCCACCTCATCTTTAAAAGTTCCTTCTTTTATCCTCTTCCTAGCCAGAAGGATCCAAATTTCATAATTCACAGCACCAGACTCATCACCTACTTCTGAGCACTGACATGGTAGGACAGCAAGCGGAAATTTCCATCAGGTGGAATGAAGGAGAGTATTCTCTCTGACTCCCAGCGCTTAAAACGCACACATGGGTGGAAGCTGACATCATCCAACAACCGAGGGTTCTGAAACAAAAAGAAAGTCACAAGGTTTGTGTAGGCAGGACAACTTAAAATGACCTCCTCTTCTTATAAATTTTCTATCCATGAAGAGCCTACCATTTGACACACTCTTGACCGCTTGAAGGTGACTACATTCAGACATGTCTGATGCTATTATATCCATGTCAAAGCATAGTCAATAACCTCTATCCTTTTTTTCAATATTTTTAATCCTATATTGGAAAACTTAGTCATGTCACATAATCACATTGGTGCATACTCATAAAAAACATGGCCCTTCAGGGTGTCTGCTTAAAGCTCCACTGTATCTCAAAAACTTAGTCAAAGCACACATTACCTGTGCTTTTAAATAAAGAATCTGAAAAAATCCTTTTAGGCTCTAAGTGACAGAGGTTCCTGAGGAGTTTCTATTGTCATTTCTTTCTCTTTTCATCTAGCAGACCCAAATTCTCATGTACTAGGGTCCATCATCACGAGACCATGATCTTAGCAGCAGGGCTGGGAAACCCCTTTCAAAATACTTAAATAAAGATACATCCTTGAGCTTTACCATAAAGGAGAGGGTAAGGTCTGGCATCCCAGTCAGCTTGACACATGCATCAATCACTCCTTGGATTTCAGCAGTAATTGTGGAACCTGTAACAATAAGGTAAACACAGGTGGTTATGTGAACCTGATCAAAAATATCCCAAGGTGGAAAAACTATCAGTGAGGAGGAAGGAAATCTATTTTCTTAATGAAATGCCATGGCTCATTATGTTGCCCGCTCAACCTCTGTATGATTCCCAGTGACTCCTCTAGAAGATTCATTCAATTAAGAACCATGGACATCAGCAATGTCCATTTTCATGGCCAATGACAATAGCTCCCAATTCTAACAAGACTAAGAAGCACAAATACTAAAGAGAAAGTGCTTTGCACGATTTTTATTCATCTTCTAATTTCCCAATATAGAATTGCTTATGAGACCTCAAGAACAAAGACAAATGAAAATCTTGGTGCCTCAGTAAAATTTTTTGACTGAATAGCACATACAAGTTAGTGACATTCCAAAGTAAAAATAGGGACACAGCTTCACACACTTGGATGAAGGTGCACCGATTTCAAAACGTAACTTTCTCTTCAGGCGCTATCAGGACAAGTTATGCTATTCTTAGCCAGGAGCAACTTCTGTACCTGATTTGTCAATGATTGCGTCTATCTCCTCAATCACATCAAAATAGGCCTCATTGTTGGTATATTTTACACCAGTACGTCTCCAAGGCACCACTGAGAGCTGTCCAGTGGGAAGCTGGTCCCCCACATTAGTGCTTCCTGGAAAAAGAAAGGGAATCAACACAACAACCACAGAAGTTAGGCAATGCTGCAGAACAAGTCCTTGGCCTTAGAGAGCTTAATTGTGATTAATCCCCGAGAATCTCTGTTTCTTTGTAGGAGAGCAATTACTGTCCCAGACTCCCTGTACTCCAGAAATGTACATCTCTCTTACACCCAGCTCTAAAACATACCACAGTAATGCATGGGGAAGTGTCTACACATGGGGATGTGTGAACTCACATCAAATTAACTCATCCTGGAAATCATGTCATGTCTGTAACTGAAAATGTAATCTGACATTTTTAGGTTAAAAAAGCCCAAATCAGATCAAAACCAAATCCAAAACCAAAGTGCAGCTGATGCTGAAATTGGAAGTAACCTCAAAGCAAAGCACTAACACATGACTCCCTGAATACACCTGTGCTGCATGAATGGTATGGGACAACATAAATTTTCTTCACCCATGTCCTAATTTACTTATGCAGGAATATTGCCACCTGGACTCCCCAGTTTATCTTCTTGTTTCCCTGTACCTGTGATGGTGTTGACGACTGTTCGCAGAATAGTAGGAGGCTTTATCAGTTCCTTAAGAATATTAGACTCTGTTGCCAATGGAAAGCCATTGTCCAGCATCTCCTCCAGCACCTCATAAACCACCACAACATTGTCCTTGATTATTACCTCTGAACAGACACCAAAATAATCCTGTGCAAAAGAAAGAATTACTCAACGATCTCTGAAAGAGAATCTTAGTGATCATTCAGTCCAGTGCTCTCCCACACAGGAATAAATCGAGCCTCTTCCTGGAGGAGGCAAAAAACCACTGAAACTCCCTGTATTACTACAAGCACATCAGACACGGCCCTCCCACAGACATGGGACAACTCTAAGCACACCTCGACCACTGCTCCAGTAAGGTGGCAAATTCCCGCATCAGCAGTCCCAACTAATTCAGCAACTTTTAAAACTGAACATTTAATTTATTTACTGTCTTATTCTATGTGGACTTCAAGCATCTTTCAGGAGACAGCAAGTGCACGTTCACAAACACAAACCTGAGCTTCTAGTTACTTACAGCAATTAAAGAGATAAGGCATTTTGCATAAAGAATGAGTATACGTATACTGTGACAGTAGAGAAATCCTAGTTGTGCATTACAAACACTTTTTTTCAGACATGTCAGATTTTAATATACATCTAAGCCAATAACGACACACTCATGCCTCATACCCTCATAAAAAAACAAGACCCAAGAGTCTGACACAATCCACTGCTGGCCTGAACGGCCAATCTACTCCCTAAAGACAGAGAAACATAACTCAGAATACAGTCAGGTTCTGACTGACATACTGGAAGAAAAAGCTCGCATGATACTTGTTTGGCCAAGCACACACATTTCCTGTATGCTGGCAAGATGCTGGTCACAAGACATTTCAAATCCAGACAACACAGTCCTATATTGTTGGCAGGCGGAAGACAGATATCTTTACCGTTTTCCTAAACTGATCAGAACATGTGTCAACCATAGTACAGAGGGAATACAGCTATTCTGGGGCAACTCCTGCAACTCACTGCTTTAGGAAGCTTCCAAGAAGCATCACTAGATGTAAACGAACGGGTAGGTTGTCCCTAATTGGTTAAAGCATGTGGCTATGAATTGCAAAAGCTCCTTGTGAGAACAAGGCCAGCTTGGTCTCAGTTCACAGTTCCCAGAGCAGGTAAGACTGTAGAGCAGAAATACTGATTGCTGGAAGGTTCATCCTGTGAGCAGAGGTAGATCCCGAATCCCTCGTAATCCTAGGCAGTAAATTCCCGACTACGGCAAGCCCCGTCTACATCCTCACAAACGCAGAACGCTAATTACGTGATAGGAAGCAAACAAAAAAACCCTAATAGCTGCAAACAAGAGGGGCTCTTTGCGCCGCCCGCCCGTTCTTCCCCGCAGCGCGGTCGTGTCGATGCTCCTGCGCTCCAGCCAGCGGGGCCCACGCCCCTCGGCCATACCTGGAACGTGTCCACGACGCGGTGCAGGAACTCGATAACGAAGAGCGGCGGCACCTCACTCTGGATGACGGCTACAAAGAAGATCTTGTGGCGGTATACACTCAGAAGGTAGTGGTGCGGAGTGGGGATCACCGGCGGCACATTCTCCGCCTCCGAGGCCCGCTCCTGCGCCTCAAAGAAGTAGTCACAGACGGAGCGGCTGACAACGCTCTTCCAGTGCTTCTCCAGGAAGATGTCCCCCGAGGCGTTGATCAGGAACAGACTGTGGATCATGGCTGCGGCGCTGACGGGCTGTGCCGGAGAGAAACCTGCGAGTGCCCCCACGCAGGCCCCGCCCCCCGAGACCCCCCCCCCCCCCGCGGTTCCCCCGCTGGCCCCGCCCCTCGCGCACGCAGCATGGCTACCGCAAGCGCCACCCCCGGCGCGCGGACAAACACGCTCCCAGCACTCGGGACGGGATCTCCGCGGCGAGCGCTGCGATATTGGGCGACCCGCCCACACCCGCGCCCCACAGGCCGATGAGGCGCGTGGCTCATGAGGCAGCGAAACGGCGCGCGCTCACGGTCCTTAACTATCCCCGGCAGCGGCCGGACGGGGATCCAGGCGGGTACGGGATCACGCCTGGCAGAGCGCCACGCGTCCCCTGTGTCCCGCGACCGATTCCGTCCTCTTCCCACCCTCCCCCTCGCGTTACATACCCGACACGGCAGGGAGCGACGCGGGGCCGGCCCGCGCGAGGCCCTCAGGCCCGGAGCTGCGCAGGGCGTCCCCGACAGGCGGCACCATCGCGACTGGGGGACGTCCCGCGCGGTGGCCGCGGCACCTTGCTCCTCGTTCGGGGGCGGGGGGGGCGGGTACGCTCGCGGCGCAGCTAACCCGCCTGCTCCTCACCGGCGCTTAGGGGTCCCTTTTCCTGAGGGGAAGTAGTCCACGAAATGGGGAAATAACCCGGCTTTTGCAGGGAGGAGCAGATAGGAGAACGTTTTTCACTACGTTATTTTGCTGATTAGTTCACCACGGAGTAAAACCCCAGAAAACATCCAGCTGGTGTGAAAACAATTGTCATGCCAAATTTACCTAAATTCTTTAGCAAACTATTCCTTTGCATAATTAGAACTAGTGTTTCATGTTCATATAGCAGATCCCTGGACTTCTGAGTAAGACATGCCATGACAAATAATTTTCCTACTACACTGCTGGGAATATACAAAAACAACAGAAAAGCAGTCCTTGTATCCCATTAAATAAGCTCTCTGAGCACACAGCCTTTCTTACGTGGGAGGAAGACTGGACTGTTGCACCAGCACGGAGAGACTGAGGTCTGAGATTTCACACCCTACTGTGATTCATGATTGTGGGCAAATCTTTTAAGTGGTGATATCCCCAAGTCTGGAAGTTGAGACAAATCATGTCAGGTGCAAACAAAAGCCCAGTTCCAAGTTGGTATCTTATTTCTATTGATTCATTGTAGCTGTTTTTTCCCAAAAATGGAGCACAGGTCAGTTCACTTACTCTAACACTAGCTTTCAATACTACAGTATGCATACATCCTTATTTAAAGCATTAGGTAATTCTACATGGGCTAGATCAGCTTTTTGCTATAGCAGTACAATAATGAAGGAGAAATTACCTATATATTAGTTTCTCTTTTATGGTCATTATTTGTATCAAATGCATTTTTTTAACAACAAGTAACATTTTAAAATGTCTAAAGTAAATTACTGTGATGAATTACATATTTGAGAGCAACACAGAGGCAGCAAATTGTCATTTAATTACATCAGTTCTAAATTTAATTATCATTTTAATATAATCAGTTTTCTAACACAAAGGCACTGTAAAGATTATCATATCAGTCTATGAGGAGATTGTATTATTAGGAGTCATATAGGTATTCCATACAGAAAGCAGCAGAACATAGTTAAACTGGCAACATAAAGCCTTTATACATTTGGTTCTCCATCAAACACAAAATGGTTCTGTTTTAAACCTGGACTTTAAAATCAACAGTCATGGGGTATGTCTTTTCAATAAAGGGATTTCTTTGTTGTCTCATGAAATGCAATTCATTTTTGACAGTATATTACATTATTTAAATCCTGCCATTTCCCTCTGACTGCCTGTACCCATCATCAAAATTTTATTTTATCCAGTTTATTACATTGTCACTTTCCTATTATTCCCACAGTTGCTTCAGCTTTCTTAGCCATCAAGAACATAGGTGTTGATATAAAAGCAACCATATGGTAACTAACTATTCATACCAGTGGAAAAGGTTGTTGAGGGAAGCCTAGCTGCTTCCAAACCATTAGACCATGCTTTGTTCCGAAAGTCTGCACAATGCTTCAGGAGCTTATAGAAACTGGAACTTAAAGGGAAACATGACAGAATATGCTGCCAGAACAGACTTTAATTTTGCTGGTTAAGTTAAGGACAGCCTGAAAACTGCTCAGTTGGAGTACTTTACTTTCATTATGTGAACCTCAAGAGAAAACTATGCACAGTCAAAGAGCAGTGCTACAAAATGGTACTGGCAAAACATCAATATCTTTACAATAAAACAATTCCTTACCGTAGTTTGCCATATGCAGGAATTCCAATGATTTAACTGTTAGCCTGTGCTGTGAAAACAGAAGACAGAGTTGATGAAAATGGCCATTTTTCAGTTATAGTAGTCTACAAAACCAATTAGTTTTGAGAGGTTGCTAATAATAACCTACTGCTAATTCTGAAACAGAATAGAGTCTACATATCGACACTGCTGTAGGAACACAATTGGGTTTCACTGTTCTGTACTGCATCCTCTTACTCTTGCTTTACTTTCTCATCTGGAAATTGCATATATGTCTCTATTAGCTTTTCTGAATACAGCATCACAGCCTTGTAATTTAAGACAGCCCTATAATTTGGAAGCCTTGCAGACTTGAGGACTTGTGAAGAGGTATGAGAAGATTAATTAGTTGGGAGAATCCAAGCCTCACAAGACAAGGCCAGCCCTCTGCTGTCTACATGGTAGAAACTGAACTGTACAGTACCTTGCAAAATAGCACCTCAAACTCCATTTGCTTCAACTAATAAGCAACTCACTGGGAACATTTAACTTCACACTGAAAACCTTACTGTGAAAACATCAAAGTAACTCCTCTTGCTCAAAAGAGAAATTTCTCACCTTAAGACACTAAACAAAGCTATTCAGAAAACACATATTTGTTTTATCAACTCTGTCTCTAGAACATTTCCTAAGATTTTATTTTTTCTTTTCTAAAAACAGAAGCTCAGAAGAAACTTTACACAATAATTGTTCTTTAAGGCAACGGTGAAAAGGTCTATCATGTGTAAGCAACTGGTAAGCTGAGGCAGAGGTTACAAAAGGTGAGAGAAGTGCACAGAGCACAAAGCCACAAAGAATGCATAACGAAATGAGACTCTTTCAATTAAATACAACCTAAGAGAGAATGCAGTCAAATGAGAGCCTGCTCTTTGCTCATGTGTGCCAAGGTTCAGCACGTGCCAGTGGAACGCTGTACCTCTGCAGAAGCGAGGAGAGCCTGTTGTGCGAGCGAGCCAAGGCTGGACCTCTAACTTCTGCTGTCTGCGAGGAACAGCCAGCTCTGCGCAGCCGGACCGAAGTACCTAGAGAGCTCCAAAAGTACCGTCATGTGGGACTGCTAATGTTTTGACAGTGTATTATTCATTACTCTACATAGTAAAATACGTCAGAAAGTTACACAAATTACCTGGCAAAGATAGCCAAGGACAGAGCAACCCTTATTCGCACATATGAAGAGGCACAGGCAAAGAGTGCCCGCTCTCAGAACTAAATGGTAGCGTTATTTCAGAATTCCACATCGCTTCGGAAAAAGCCTAGAGCCGCAGCTTCAAGCGCAAGCTTAACTAGGCATAAGAGAGGAATTTCTTTCTTTTCAGGGTATGGGTATCTATCGCCAGCGCACGCCCGGCAGCCCCAGCCCTCTCACCATCCTGCCCGTTTCTCGGCGGTCGGAGCCTCCGGCGGCCGCAGTCCGCGTTCCCGGACCGCAGGGGTTCCGCACAGCCACAGCGAGACGCCCAGATCTGCAACCGCTACCCCCCCAAGTACGCTTTCAGTCAGCGTTTACCGGACGCAGCCACCTCGGCGACGCGACGCGACGCCCCGGCCCGGCCCGGCTCGGCTTCCCTGGCTCGCTGTCTGCTCGGCTCAGGCGGCGCCAAACGAGGCCCCGCCTCCCCCGACCGCGGTGGCGCAGCTGCTGCTCTACAGCGCCCCCCGGCGGCCGTCTGCGCCCCTCCGCGCTGTTCCGTCGCCTCGCCACCCCCCTCCCCCCGCGGGCTGTTCCACCTCGCGCCCCCCCGCCCCCCGCCGCAGCGCGCCGGGCCCAAGATGGCCGCCGTGTCAGTTTCGGGCTTTGCTGCCGTCCGGCCTTCACCTCCGGGGTCCTGGTGCTCGCGGGCCTCGGTAAGTAACGCTGGCGGAGCTGCCCCGGCTCGGGTGGTTGATGCCGAGGAAGTCGAGGACAGGCGGTTGGCGAGCTCCGTGGCCTGGGGAAGGGGAAGGCCCGCTGGGCGCTCCAGGCTCGCGGCCTGTTCCGGCCCCGCCGCCGCTCTGCGCCAGGCCCGGCCCCGCCGTCCGCTCCCGCGGCGCTCGCCAGGCCGACGCCTCGGGGAGGTGGTGGTCTCGGCACGGCGCGGGTGAGGCGGGCGGAGCGGCCGGGGGTCCGCGAGCTGAGCTCCGTTCAGTGTCTGGCGCGAGAGAGCGCGGCTGAGGCGGGCGCGGGCCCAGCCGTACCAGTCCGAGGAGCTGGCCGGGCTGCACTGCCCGTGTCCGGGAGGACGGAGAGCTGCGTGGGGCCCGGCTGTCTGCCGCGGCTGCGGCCTGCGCCCCGCTTTTCCCGAATTCGCCGGTGCGAGTCTCTGTGCTGAGGCAGTGCGCTCCTCGGGGCGCTGTGTGCGGGATCCACCCGCGGTAGGGATGGAGACGAGCGGTAGCAGGTGCAGGGGTCGCTTGTCACGCACAGAGCGAGCGAGTGACCCACCGGTGCTGGGACCGTCCCGGTGTCGCCCCGGCCTGGCCGGACAGTTGCATAACGCCCTGCGCACGGAGCTCGGCTAGGGACAGGGAACGGAATCCTTCGGGCCTCGGGATCCAGGCAGGCAGCGGCACCGCGGGAGCGCATCTCTGCTTTGCGAAGAGAGCAGGTGTCAAGGGCCATATTTCCCTTTACATCTGCTGATCACAGGGTAAAGGAACTTGAGGCAAGCACTGCATCCTTTCTGGTTTAAGGAGTCATTCAGAATCTTTCCACTACTGGCCATGTGGAACTCTGCTGTTGAGTCTGATGACTGTATGCAAATGTGTTCTGTGCGTTGATAAATTCTTCAGTACTTACTAGAAAGCAGAACAGGATAACTGTGTTGTCGAGGTAGCTTTTGTCTAAAACCTCCCTTGCAGAAAATCGTTATTTCTTGTGATAAACACTTTACAGATCCTTCTCGGTTAGTGTGCTAGTGTACTTCTGAAGTAGAACTTTAGCACTACAGACAGTTATCAAACGTGGAAAAAGCTATTTTAAAGATAACTAACTAAATGTGGTCTGAAAGAGAGCCTCATACCCTTTCACCAGCGTCGTTAATGAACGGTGCTATAAGCATTCCTTTTACAGTGTGTAGGTCACCTGTTACTTTGTTTTCAATGTTTACAGTATTTTCAGTGAGCCTCATCAATATTAAAATTTGTGTTGTATTCTTTTTTCTATGGCTTCTAAAAGTAGAGCATTTAATTGCAATCTCCAGCTGTGTTTCTTCACTTCTTTTCCTTTATGGAACAACTGTCGTAGCATTTCTTCACAGAAGGGAAACCCATGCTTACACTCCTGAAAATGCTCTGAAAGTTTCTTGCTGTTTGCTCGAGAGTCTTGGTTATTCATGTTTTCGATTGAAGTCTCAGGCAATGTCTTCCATGTGTAAAAATTAAGAGCTGCTGCTCTTTTAAGATATTTGTTGTGATTTCTTTCCCCCCATCTTCCCCAATATTTATGTTGTACTCAGCAGTGATACAAATCTTGGTACAGACTAATGGACAAAATGTAAAGGACACTTTTCTCTAGGTTGTATGGAATGATTTTAGTGACAAAATATGTTTTTATTAGTAGTGAAGATAAAATCTGAAGTATTACTTCAGTATTTCAGAACTGTAGTGGCTTAAAACTCCGCTATGTGTTTAAATAATTAACATTGTCTGCTACTTTTTTTTCTTTTCTTCATAACTGTTTTTTTAAGATATGTCTCTCATTTTCTTCCAGGCCTAACATTAGAACTGTTTTGATTGTGAGACCAGATGCTCAGGTGAGATAATGCTGAAATCTTTATACCTTTGTGGAAAACCTTTCTGTTAAGCTGTTACGGGATGTATTGGAAAGAGTATAGAAGTTTCTAATTGTTTTGTTTTCTTCTCTTCAGTGTGAAAACAAATAATGTTTGAGAAGGAAGGATTAATTCAGAACAGAAAACGTGTATGCTATGGTTAGCTGGTTCCCATCACTCGAGAATCTGTTTTCTCATCGCTTGAAACTTGCTCAGCATCAGGATAAAGGATAACGACTCTATGGATATACAGAATTCTTCACCATGGTAAAACTCGCCAACCCGCTGTATACAGAGTGGATTTTGGAGGCAATCAAAAAGGTAAAGAAGCAAAAACAGCGACCTTCAGAGGAGAGGATATGCAATGCAGTGTCATCTTCACATGGTTTGGACCGCAAAACTGTTCTGGAGCAGTTAGAGTTGAGTGTTAAAGATGGAACTATTTTAAAAGTCTCCAACAAGGGTCTCAACTCCTACAAGGATCCTGATAATCCTGGGAGAATAGCACTTCCGAAGCCTCGGAACCATGGCAAGTTGGATGGTAAACCAAATGTGGACTGGAATAAACTCATTAAACGGGCAATTGAGGGCTTGGCTGAGTCTAGTGGCTCATCCTTGAAGAACATTGAGCGCTTTCTGAAAGGTCAGAAAGATGTGTCTGCATTATTTGGAGGTGGTGCTGCCTCCATTTTTCACCAGCAATTACGATTAGCTGTCAAACGTGCTGTTGGCCATGGTAGGCTCCTTAAGGATGGACCTCTGTACCAACTCAACACTAAAGCAACCACTAATGCTGATGGGAAGGAGAGTTTTGAGTCTCTTTCCTGTCTCCCTCCAGTGTGTCTCCTTCCCCATGAAAAGGATAAGGTAAGATGCGGTTTTTGCACGGTCATTTTCTTGTGACTGATGGAATGTACCAATACAGAGTTGCAATTTGAGACCAGTGATCTCGAATCTGGTAGGTTAGAAGTTATTAATGTGTATTTACGAAATGTAATGGATTGTAATTCCTACTTTGGACCAGAAAATTGCAGATGAGCTACTGTGGGGAATTTACAACGCTTCTGGGCAGTGGAACTGAAAGTATGGTAACAGGCAATGTTAGGTATGTCAGCAAAACATAGGAAATAAGCCTCCTCTCTTGAAGGTGAGGTGGATTTGCAAAGCAAACTTGAGATGATCTCTTACTTTCACATTTTTATTTGACTGCCATTTCTTCTTTCTATTTCAATTCAGGTAAAGTGAGGGGTTGATTAGCAATCGCTGTCCTAGAGGCTTTCTATATAATGGGCAAAGAACTTTCTGTCTCAGAACCTCTTTGTTGTGAAGTAGGAAGAAACCTGGTTTAGTGGAAGGTATTCCTACCCATGGCAGGGGGTTGGAACCAGATGATTTTTAAGGTCTGTGCCCACCTAAACCATGCCATGATCTAGAGGGCATGGAAATGCTGGAAAGAGCACTCAGGGATTTCTGTACCCTCTCCCCCATTTTAAATATATGTTCTTTATAAAAAAACAGAGTATTTTTTTCTGTTGCATGTTCTCTTATTTTTTTGTGGTTTTCCCCTCCTTTCTGCCATAATTCTGCATTCCTAAGGTCATTGATCCTCCACTCTAACCTTAAGATGAAGTTGTTAGAGTGAAATTCACACCCAGTCAGTATCTTTTTATTCCTTCTGTTAGTGAGAATGCAGAGTAAAACAGAAGCTTGTCTTTGTTTACTGAAGATCAATTTGCCAGTGATTTATACATTTGCACTACTTGTCTCTAGGACATCTAGAATGTGAAAATCAATCTTTTTTTGTCCTAAAGAGATACATTTTTCAGCAGAATGGGAAACTTTTGGTTGTTATAAATATTCTGTTCAGGGATGAGTTTTTTGGGTGTGTTCTCCTTATGGTTTTTGAGTCAGCTCTCCTCTCTGGTGAGAGATGCTTTAATGATCTGTTAGGATTTGAAGATTTAAAACTGCTGTAGGAGTCTTATTCCTGAAGAAAATAAAATCTGCACAGCTGCTTTATCACCAGTAAAGTTTCTCTGAAGTTCTGATTTGACTGTGGGAGCTTTACAGTGGACACAGTACTAACTTGTCAGTGTGTTGTGCTGTGGAGTGGTGTAATGTGGGAAGTATTTCTATGCTGAAAATTCCAGTGTTCTGTCTACAAATATTTCCTATGTAACTCTCCAACTTTATCTATAATGAAGTCAGTATACCTGTAAAATGTTATGAAAACTGGGTGTAAACAAACCTGGCACATGAGGTGGCTGGATTGAGTGTGTTGGTAAGAGTGGATAATAGTGTCTGTGCATATTATTAATTTAGTATGTTCCACAGCCTATTCAGCCTTCTTGTAATGTGCTGAAACTTGGGAGCTGCTTGATATTCTTTGAGATGAGTTGTTCCCCGCGCTTTTCTTAAAACGTTATAAATCAGAGTGGTGAATGGTAGTATGAGCTACTATAAATACTGAATTTAGCCCGGGATTTGTTTTTTGTCGCCCTGGAAAAATATAAATTTTGCAAGGGATTCTTTCAATAAATTCTTCAGAGTTTTTGTGTCTGTGTAGGAGGTCTGTGTTTAACCCTAGATTTCTGCTCTTCATGTATCATCTCTGAGCTGTGTAACTCAGGCGAGTTTCATACTATTTTCTGAAGTAATTTTGAAAATACGATGTTAAAACATAGAGGTTCTGCCAGCATTAATTGACTGGCATGTCAGTGGTGGCTCAAAGTTCCTGTTCTCCAGGATTTTTAAAACAGATTATTTTTTGGTTTTGGTTTGTTCTTGGTTGGGTTTTTTTTTTCCATGCAGACAGTGCAATGACCTTCACTTGACTGCTTTGTGTTAAATCTTAACCAGTTTATGCAGGTGCAGAAGACATACTGTACTGTGGGGATTTTCTTGACTTAGTGGGTTCTTGAGAGATTTTTTCTCTTCTTTTTTTTTTCTTTAATGGATATACTTGGTACAGATTCTTTGTGAGTATTGTGACACTGTTTCCCTTGATTCTTAGAAGAGCCTAGGCAGTAACATGAAGAAAAAAGTTCAACCTCCTACCTGTTAACTGATGGCCTGACAGTCCCCCAGCAGCAGCCCCCAGACAGCTTCTCCCCAGTTTATGCAGTGAGCATGACACCATATGGTCTAGAATATCTCTTCGGACAGGCCGGGTCAGCTGTCCCAGCTGTGTCCCATCCCAGCATCCTGTGCCTGCCAGCCTCCTCACTGTGAGTGGGATGAGAAGCTGTGCATGAATTAAATATGAATTTAATGAATTTAATGTGCATGAAACACTCATTGACAGTTCCTTTTGTGGCTTCTGTGATACCATGTTTATGTGGGGCTCTGCGTTCTGTTAAAAGCTTTTTTCCAACTGGAGCATTTTTCATTCTTTTAGGGATGCTGCTAATCTTGAAGTAAAGCAGTGTACAGTATTTAAAGATAGAATAACTATCTTTACTCACAGAATAATTACCTCTACGCACAGACATTACTTAGGTTTTAACAAAAAATCTCATCCCCAAAGTAACTTGTTATTTCTAGAAATCAAAGTCAGTATTGAATTTATCTTTTGTGGCAGTCTAAGTATTGTGGAATTCAAGGTTTTTTTCGGCGAGAGGAATTAAGATTTTAAGTTGCTCTTGATTCGAGGGGTGTGTTTTTCTTCTGCAGCTGTGGAAGTCTGTGACTTCTTAGAAATACTTTTGATCTAAAATAGAGTAATATAATCATCTGTCACTCTCAAGACAGCATCCTGTATTTTCTTGAAAATTATGAACATGGGAGAAAGTGTTAGGTGAGACCTTACAGGATATAACTTTGGGTAAAGAAAACTTCACTAACTTGAACTGCTAGGTTCCTGAATCAGTGTCAAGTGAAGGGAGTTTGTTCATACTGCAGAGAAGGAAATCTGAGCCTCTCCTTCCCCTCATTACCCTGAGTTTGCAGTCAGGAAGTCTTGGCATGTGATTCTGATTGTGACTAACAAATCTTGAATAGTTTTAATCCTCTGTTTAGAGAACTTCTTGGTTCTGGGAAGGTTATTTAACAATTGACTGTCTAAGCATTTCCAGTTGACATTCTGTGAAGTTTTTACCATGTACACATTTGATATTAAGATAATTTCTGAGTTTGAATGTCAGCCCAGTGTTCTATTCACACTGCTTTTTTGCACTGGTTTCCAGATATCAGTAATCACTGCAGAAAATTCAGCCTGTAGGTACCTCACTAATATCCAAGCTATTGGCCTTTGCACTTGACTCTAGTCTTGTAACAGCATTTCAGATTTTCTCTCTGTTGTATTTGTCCTTCCTCAAACAGCAGCACTTATTTTAAATGTCCTTCAATTTTCCTGTTTAAATGACCCTGTATGTTTCTCTTAAGAAGAGGTATGTATTTCATGCTTTTTCCTTCCTTCTGTATGCTATTTTATCTTTTCTCCCTTACATTTGTTTTAATGTAGTCTCATGTTTTAGGCCATCATTCTGCCATATAAATACGCTTCTTCCTTTCAAGTGAGGTTCAGCAGGTGAATTGGAGACGGTATCCATTTACACAGACGAACATACATGTGTGTGTTACGGTAATAGCTTTTCCCGGATGTATTAAAATATATTTAGCATTGTTTTCTTGAGTAAAAACAGTATTTTAAGGGATTTCTGCTCTTATTCTCAGTTGCTTCATTTTTTTTCTTCACTATACAGTCTGGAGGGAACATTAAGAGTTGTGGTTTGGTTACTTATGTAGAAGAGGGGTTAGTTACTAAGCATTGCTTCTGCAAGTTGATGTTATTGAATAGTATTTCCTAAATTCTGCAGTTTTCTCTATATACAGCAAAAAAGCCCACATGGTTTGTAAAATTACTTTGACATAATGAAATTCTTTGGTTCTGATTTTATTGAAGCATGGAATTGAAGCAGTTTTCCTATCCAGCCACTGATCCAAAAGGCTTGGAATCCAGGCTTTGTGATGCCATGCTCACTGAAATGTGTTTCCTCATGTTTTAAATATTTTTTTCCATGTGCTGTAGGTTGTACTTTCCCTCTGTCTTTTCTGGTTCATCTGCTCTTGCCAGGAGCTACAGCTTTTGAGGGAGACCTTTGCAACAGAATGGGCTATTTGAAGGGAGGAGTAATGATTTGTCACTTGCTTAAAAACAGACACACAAAAAAGCATTATCTAGTGTGAATTCTCAGAAGCCATCTACCATTGCTTCTAGGAGGCTCACATTGAAGGGTTCTTAAAGAGCAAAGCAAAAATAAAAAAGTTGGTGTGGGTGCATGTATTTCTTTTATGCTGGTTTAAATTCTACACCCACTTGATTCGAACCGCAGCTACCAGAAGCATTTATGTGATGATGGGACAAAGATAGTCCTGGTATCTAGTGAGCTCCAGATGGCATTAAAACGTCTGTAAAGTGCTTTAACATTACTGGCAAGTGACCATTGTGACATCGTGGCCTGCAAACTTGACTGTGGGTTTTGAGGCTTTTCCTAACCTCATTTATCCTAAATTGAGACAACTACAAAGCAGATGGGTTGGCCAAAACTAAGATTGTAGAAGTACTACACACACACACACCCTTTCCCATAGACATTTCTTGTTAGTCGCCTTTAGGAGAGCATACAGTCTGTGAATCTTTAAGGCATATTTGGTTTCTAGAAACCCTTTGTATAGTAACAACATGTGCTGAGAGGCTGGCAGGCTGTAAGATACTGTCAGTCCAATTTGTTCTGGCTCCCTCCCTCACTGAATCTGGTGACATCACACAGATAGATGTACTTGCAAGCAAAACAGCAGAAGGAGTTGAATGTCTGCCAAAAATTTGCAGTATGAAACTGAGCTGCCTGCTTCCAGTCTTGTTTTCACAAATCTTTTGTTGTGTGCTTGCATTTTTCACTTGCCAGGATATTCTTTGCTGAACAAACACAGCAGCAGTGAAATCTCTCCATACTTAGCATAACAGTCTCACACAGAAGCTTTGGAAGAGTAGCCTGATCTCCACATTCAGAATTGTTCCAATTTAATTAATTATTCTAAAACATTTTGAATTGTAGTAGAGCCTTCCCCAAACTGTAAATGTTTTGGGTTTGTTTTTTTTTTTTTTTAATGTGTTAAAGTATTTGCTTGCAGCTTGCAGGGGTGGTAATTGAAGCCATGAAGGATTGTCTTTGATCTGGTTCTTCCAAACCTGGACAGTGTTTACATGTGGGCTTCCAAATTTGAAGGACTGTGGGGGTGAACAGGGTATGCACAAATACTGGCTAGAGTAGAAAAGAACAACTGTCTTAGGCTTTTGACTGTCCATAAAACTCTCTTCCATGAAATAAATTGCTCATGAACTTCCTGCAGGGGATACGTGAAATAATTTTATTTCTCCCCTGAAAAGTTGCATGAGTGTTACAGCTTTCCTTTCAAAAGGCAGAAGGTAAAAGTAATTCCTGAAATCTTGATTCCAATGAAATTAAAGCACTGTGACCCTTCATATATACAAGGTTTTTTCTCCAGTAAACCTGATATTGACTGGAAACAGCTAGCTGCCTGGTACCTAGAGTGCCGTTAGGAACAAAAAGAGAACAATTTGTGTACAGTAGATCCCCTCTTTCTGTTAAAGGAGGATGGGGAATCCCTGCATAGCTGATTTCAGCTAATGTTGCTGTGGTGACTGTGGCTGGAAAGGTACTGCCTGTGGGCAGTGAAGATGCTAGCTTCCCTCTCCCACTTGGATATTAATGATTTGTATGCGTGGCATAACTATCTACAGTTGTCCTTTTTTCTCTGTTTCTCAAAAGGAGCAAAAACTGCAGTCCTTCAATTAACTAATCCTGTGATCATATTCCAAACTGAAGAATTTTGATGGTCAGGTGATTTCATATTAGTTTATACTTCAGCATCATTTGGGGCTTACCCAAAGGCTAATATAAATACTTGTATTCTAAATGAAGAATGTCAGGCTTTAATTTCTGTTGTGTGTCATAATTTTGAAAGACCAGATTTCCAGTATGTTTAGATTGTTTTCATCTAGTAGGTGCTTTAAGGACCACACCTCAGACTGAAAGTGTACTGTGTATACTATGTCTGTACACTGAATGAAAGGTAGAGCTTTCAAATTTTCAGTTTCTGTATTACAGTAATATAAGCAAACCTGATTCCTGCAAGAAACTATTCCGGATACGGCTTTGGCTTAGGCCAAAGCTTAGGCAGAGTAAAGGTGCTTTAAGTTCTTCTGGCATATGCTTCCATGCAATAATTAACAGCATGCACATAGGTAATTGCAGAATAGATTCTGAAAAGGTATGTTCAAAACCACTAATTGTGACTTGATACAGCTATACAAAGAATGTTTCTCAAAACTTGACGTGATCTAACGTTATTCCCATTTCTAGTGTTTTAAATGTGATTTTGGCATGTTTTTATTGTATTTTTAAGTTAAATATTGTGTACATCTTTGCACTGGAAACTATAAATTACAGGATTTAAATGCAGAATTGGATTAGAAAGAATTTGCTAGATAATGAAATCCAGCACTTAATGTTAAATTAGGTCATCCTTTCACTCTTAATATTTGATCAAGTACCACTTTAAAACAAACAATTATTGCACTTGGTACATCTTTGATGAGGCTGTAGAATGTCAGTCCTTAAATTTAAAAATTTAAGGTCCTGCTTATTCCAGTCTAAATGTATTATCGGCTAGTTCATATCTATTTCTTACTTTGCTGGTACTGTGCCTCATCTTAAATGCATTTTTTTTCATTACACAATGTCTAACTCCACCCATAACTTTTTCAGAGAGAGCACACCTTTTTATCTGCTTGTGATTGCTAAAATAGCATGCTCACATAATTTTTCTGCGGGAAGATTTTATTTTAGTTTTTCATAACAGTGTTAATAGTTGTACAGTTTTTGTACTTTGGAGTACTAACTTTTTTTCAGTTAGTGCTGTATTGAATGTGAGAACCAGGTAAAATCTTTGAGTTGTGATGTGTGTTACATCATGTTTATGTGATATATAAACATCTGTGTCATTTTGTGTATTACAGTTTGCTCCCTTGAGATACCCAGTGCTCTTACTGTCTGTTTTCCTCACAGCCGGTTGCTGAACCAATTCCAATTTGCAGTTTCTGCCTTGGTACAAAAGAGCAAAATCGGGAGAAAAAACCTGAAGAGCTCATCTCTTGTGCTGACTGTGGCAACAGTGGTAGGTGACCATTTACAGAGCTGCTGGTGTTATCCCCTTTCCTTGAGACAGAAAAGCTGGTACACTGTCTGATGCTGTCCTGTGCACAGAGGGAGAATGCATCTAGTAAGAATCTTGCCACTTAAGACAGAGAAGTCCAGTGTGGTCACTCCTGCTGACCCAGACATGTGAGGAATATTCTTCTGTGGCATACAATACAGTTCGTTCAGCTGAATCTTGGGCTTCCAGAGGAAAGACAGCTAAGTTAACCTAGCACAAATAATTCATTTGGCTCCTGGAAGTTGGGTTTTTTTTTAAAAATATGGCAATGAAAACCATGTTTCTCAATTCAGTTATGAAGAATTATCTTTGGGTTCTTTGGTATGTGGGCCTGCCATTTGCTGTCTAGGGCATTGGTTTGTGTTACAAGTAGGTAAGACTAGAAGGACCTAAAAATAGGAGTATCTGGATAACCAAAATTCTGCATGGGAATACATAATTAATAAAGTAGTCTCTTTGTGACCTATCTATGACCATTAACAGAAGTATAACGATTTTACCAGTAAATTTTTCTCTTTTTTCTCTAGGTCACCCGTCATGTTTGAAGTTCTCTCCAGAGCTGACAGTTCGAGTGAAAGCCTTGCGATGGCAGTGCATTGAATGCAAAACATGCAGTTCCTGTAGAGATCAAGGGAAAAATGCTGTGAGTATAGTGGAGTATGGATTGAATGAAGAGGACACCAGTTTTGTGCCTGTTAATGTTAAACTACAAATAAAATTACTTTAGAGGCAAATATCTGTAGCTTTTATTTAAGTCTGGTAGTCTTTCTGAGACCTGTGAAGTACCTTGAATTGTCCATAGGTGAAAACTATGTGCCTGTTCTCTGAAATGGTGACAAATTAATGGAGGGCTTGATGCTGATGCACATATAAAGAGAGATTATCTGTCTTCAACAGGATAACATGCTATTTTGTGACTCCTGTGACCGTGGCTTTCACATGGAATGCTGTGATCCTCCTCTTACCAGGATGCCAAAAGGTGAGGACTTTGTGGTGAAAGGGATAATTAAAGACAGTGTTGTAAGAGATTAGTGGGCAGGCAGTGCTTCCACTTATTTGGTCCTCTTTCAGCTACATTTAGCTCATTTTTGTATGGACTTACCTTTCAGGTATTAGAAACCAAAGAAGAGACAGAACTTCACATCCAGGTTTTCTCACTATCTCCTGTTTCCTGTACATTACTCTGTGAAGGGTTTTAAAAAAAACTGTTGAGGTTTGAAGGAATAGAAGTGATCCCTACAAATTAAGATGATCAGCTTTCATTTGCGTGAATAGCCTTGTACAAAAGAAAGAAACGACTCCTATGTTTTTGAAGTGATATCCATTTGGACAGTAGAATATTCTGGACAAATGATCTTCTCTTTCCAATCAGAAAGCAGATTATCTATGGAAGATTCTTCCTTGGTAGTTAGAAATAAAATTTTGTATGTGATAGTTGGAAGTAGTATAGTTGTAAGCAGATAATGGGATAATTAACCATTAAATTATGGTTTTCTGATGATGTACTGCCAATTAAGGACACTTCTTTGTGTTTGGAACTCTTTGGGTGCTGGGGAATATTAACAGGACTTGAACTTAGATTGTTGAAGCACACACATCATTCTTCTTACGGTATATGTGATAATCAGTGCCTTTGGTACTGTTCCTACCCTTAATCTCAGAAGGCCTGTGGACTGTATTTCTCCCTTTTCTCCTATATAGATGTCTCTTGCATTCGATGATGGGGACTTGTGTCTTATAGGTATGTGGATATGTCAAATATGTCGACCACGGAAGAAAGGAAGAAAACTTCTACAGAAGAAGGCAGCACAGATAAAAAGACGCTATGCTAACCCAATAGGACGTCCTAAAAACAGGTTAAAGAATCAAAATACAACGTAAGTCTCTATAAAGGAGAGTAAGATGTGAGATTCTGTAGGACAGTGGGTACTTGTGAAGTCCCCAGTCTACTTTGTGAGAATTTTATTTTTACAATTAAGAGCTGTTCATTACAGATTTTCTGAAAAGGGCTGTGAAAGACTAGAAGTAACTTCAGTACTTCTTTTGACCAAGATTTTTTACTCTTTGTAGTAATTTGCTGTTTATTTTTTCTCTGTTCCTTATAGTCGTAGACTTAAATTTTGTTCATGTAATCTCTTTTGCTGGGTAGCTGCTTCTTCCAGCATAATTGCCTTGCTTTGCATTTCCCAAGAACCCTTTCTGTTGTTTAAAGAAATTAAGTAATCACAATAAAGTATATGAGATTGTTTGACATACATTTAATCTGACACTGCTGCCAGAAAATATTTGGCCCCTTTCTGCATCCATTCCACATGTTTCTGCATTTGTGGAGAACTCTGCTGTGCTGAGACAGATTGTGTTGCTGCAGCCTTTTCATGGTTGTTGTGGGGCAACTAGCTAGTTGTCAGGGAATTGGATTTGGGTGGGCAGGAATTCTATGGATAGCTGTTCAGCCAAAGTAATTTCCTTGAATTAAGATTGCTGTGCAGTGCTGGTTGTGATGCAGCACTCTGGACTCTTAAGAGTGCAAAACAGTAAAGGAACATGTCACAAGAACATCTGTCTGTTTCAGATCAGCTAAAAAAGACAGCTGAACCACCAGTTGATTCTAACCAATAGCACCAGAGGATGTTCTGGAAAACAACCTTACAAAATATAACGCTTCTAAAAACATAGAGGCAGCATCTCTATTAAACATGGGGTTTTTTTCAGTCAGCACAATCACTTTGCATAGAAGAACTCTCAGTATAATTCAGAAGAGCAAAAGGAAAACTAGCCATCTGCTTCTACTGTTTTTTCTCTTTTATTTCATGATTGATTCACTTTTTTTTTGCCTTTGTTCCATCATTTCACTTGCAAAATATATCAGGATAGGGCAAAGATGTGTAGTTTGTTTTCTTGGGAAAAAGCTGCCTGTTTCTGTCCTCTGTAGCTGAGAAGACTGTAGCTAAAAATAGTCAGTCAGTCTAGGACACTCCTTCTGAGAAGTGTTGAATACTCAGTTATCTCATAGAATCACAGGATCATTAAGTTGGAAAAGACCTCTAAGATCATTGAGACCAACCATTAACCCAGCATCCCTGTGTTCACCCCTACCCATATCCCCAAGCCACATCCACACACCTTTTGAATACTTCCATCTCAATAGCGTTTTAAAATTTACAGTCTTTAAGATAGCAGCTGGTTGGAGAGCAACGCTGTTTTCAGCCAAGGTGACCATCAGTCATGGTATGGTTCTTAGCTAATAGGCACATCCTTCATGTATTAACTTTCTGTGGAATTTTTACAACAATTTCCTATCAGTACAAAAACTATGGCAAATGACAAGTGTAAGTGTGTAATGATTGCATAAATTGAAGCCTTCTGTGCAATGTATTCATTTTTTACTGATTTTAAAATTTAATGTTGTGTTAAATTTGATGAAAATCTATTGTTTATACTCAAATTAGTTTGACCTAATGTTCAATGTAGAGAAAAATAGTCTACTGAGATGTTTAAATCCTGGCTCCTCTAGGCTACAGAGACTTTTGATGACTCCTATATTATGAAGTTCTTCAGCTCACATTCTGCGTGGTTGATAAATATGTTAGAGAAGATGGTAGGCCATCTTACCACATCTTCTGACCATATCTTTCCCCTTCTCATCCTTTAGATCAAAAGGTCCTTTCAGCAAAGTTCGCACTGGTCCTGGTAGGGGTCGGAAGCGTAAGATGGCTCTGTCCAGCCAGTCAGCATCATCAGAAGGAGGATACCTGGAACAGACGGATGTCTCGGACTTCTGCAGAGATGGCAGCAACACCTTGAAGTTTAACAAGAAAACCAAAGGGCTTATAGATGGCCTTACTAAATTCTTCACTCCCTCCCCTGATGGACGAAAAGCTCGAGGAGAAGTGGTAGACTATTCTCAGCAGTACAGGATCAGGAAAAAGGGTACCAGGAAATCTAGTACTTCAGAATGGCCCACAGGTAAAGATTTTTCACCCTGCCAATGTAAATATCCTGCATACCAAGCAAATGTTCAAAGGCTAGGATGTTGAAGTGACTGGAATTGGTAGAGGCTGAAAATCGGTAGAGAGCTGAATGGTAACACTTACTTTGGTGCACTGAGGTAAAATATGAGCTGGAAAAAGGAAGTGATCCTAAAGACCTTAGCCTCTTTATATATGATGGCAAGATGTGATGAGGGGTTAAATGATTATAGTGAGGTAGAATGCCCATTGGTAAGGAGGCATTTGCAGACAGCCTAGGAAATGGGCTAAATAGTGTCACATTTGAAAGTAGTAACATAGGCAGTGGTTCATGAAAATTAAGCAAGGTAGAAGTATGAAATGGAAAACAGATAACTAAAACCAGTCCGACAGGCCTGTGAGTTTCCAATCTATGGATGCATGCAAATGTTTCTTAATTTTCTCAGCCATAGAGGAGTCTGTTTGTGCGGCTTGGCATTTTCTTGCAGAAAACTATCCCTTCTTTTGGAATGCAGTTCTGCTTTCCTTGGTTTTTTTCTTTTCTAGCTGAAGGTATTATCTATGCCTGGGCATTTATTTCATTTCTATATTCAGATATTTGCAGTTTTGTTGAATGGTTCTGAATTGTTCCTAAGCAGGTAGTGGGAAATATGCCACAATAAAATACTATGTTTACAGCTTCAGAATAGCTACCTGCATTAACCTTGCTGGTGCTGGAAGAACAGCAATGTGACTTAATGCTTTGGGAGTGAGGTGAAGTGTCTAGAGGGTTTTGTTGGGTTTTTTGTTTAGGTTTGTTTGTTTGTGTTGAAGAGATGTTTCTAAGGTGATGAATGTAGGTGTCTGGTTTTGGTTTTATCAGATAAGGTGTTTAAATAGTTGTGATCCTTGTTTGTGAAAAACGGGCTTAGTGGTGAGCCATTTATGCCTTCATGGTACTACGAATATCTGGGTGGCGACATTTGGACTTGCTTAAATATAGCACAGTACTACTTATATGGTCCAAGATCTAGAACCTGTTCTTCCTTTGTGGTCCCAAATCTGAACAGAAAATCCCATCAATGAGACCTGGCAAAATGTGTGAATACAGCCAGATGTTTTTTGTCACTGCACTAAAAGCAAATACTTTCTTGTAAAAGTAGGTGAAGAAAATTTTCTCTCTCATTTACAGACAATCAGGACAGCTGGGATGGAAAACAAGAAACTGAGGAGCGTTTTTTTGGAAGCCAGGATGTCTTAAATGAAAAAGACATGGAGTTGTTTCGAGATATTCAGGAACAAGCACTGCAGGTAAAGTTAAATTTTCAGTGTCTGGCAGTAAGTACCAAATCTATAAAAGAAATTCAAACAAATCGAAAACCACCACCCCAACAACAAAATAACAACAAGAAATACAGACTTCAGATGAGTCTGTCTGTCACAGAAGCTAATGTGCTTCATTTCCGTTGCTTGAAAGTAATGGAGAACTGACCTCAAGAGAGCTGAAGGATACTATAAAAGTGAGCATAAGAGTGTAAGAGGTTAAGGTGGCTAAAAAACCTTGAGGGCTGTGGCTTTAGTCCTCTCAGAACTGTTAAATAGCTGGTAAAATGTGAACTGTGAAAACAATAAAATATGGGATGGTTTGCTAGCAGCATGGGTCACACAGAGTCTCTGAGTAGTTAAAGCATTCTTTTTCTAGATACTTTAACTCCTTATGGAACAGGATAGAGCATTGATGTTTGTGTCTGTGTACACATTGATGGATGTTTACCAATAGAGGTTGCTGTTCCTTTTCATCTACAGCTCCACGAAATACAGATGCCTAGGATTAGATCCTGAGGTGACTTTTGCTGATACCAGTCCCATTTAGGAAGCTTAGCAAGATATTAATTTGGAATGTTGCCTTTCAAACACTAACCCGTTGTCTTGGGTTATAGCTGTCTCGTTCTGCTAGCATAAATTTGCATATAGGTAATTCACTGGTACTCTTCACATTAGTTACTGACCTCCTGCATAAAGTGTAAGCATTTGTTCGTAACTTCAGTCCAGGTGGTTCATATTATAATGCAAGACTAGTGGGAATACTTGGATTTCTATAATTCTGTGAGTGACAGTCTTTTGAGATAAAATCTTCATGAGTTGAGAAAGCACTTGTTTTCTTTAAAGTAGAGCATTTAGTACCCTTATTTTTAGTTGCTGTAAAATACACTTTACAATCAGTTACTATCAGAGGGACGGGGGGAAAAAAGCTTGTATAAGTAGTTTAAAATACTCTATTTTCTATTTTTTTCTTCTTTTGAAGAATGTGAGGTTTTTCTTTAATTCTTCAGCACTTGTGATGATAAGCAGGTAGCTGCATCCTGAATATTAGTTTGGTAGCTGCTCCATTCACAGTAGTCCATCTTGTCTCAGAGCTGGGAAGACACTAATATGTTTAACCTTAGGAGCAGTTTGTGTTTCTGTTCTTCACTATTGAAATAACAAGAAAGAAAATAAAAACGAGACTCAAAAAAGATTGTGTTAAACTTAGCTTTCTACTAATTTGTGTTTAAAACTATGACATGCAACACCATGAATGGTGGTGGAGATACATGGTATGACAATGTTTATTAATTCTTTCTTTTTGTGAATTACATGGTTGCTTCAAGTGTGACTGGTTTTTAGTATCAGAGAGCAACATCTGCATATTCCTAATTACCAGTGAGTTCGAGCAGGATGGACTGTGTAGATAAAATTTTTTTAATTTATTTAATCTTAAAAGTCTTTCACTTGGAAATTCATGGAAACTTGGGGTTTTTTCCCCTTGCATAGAAAGTAGGGGTGACTGGGCCTCCTGATCCACAAGTCCGCTGCCCTTCTGTTATCGAATTTGGCAAGTACGAAATCCAAACCTGGTACTCCTCTCCATATCCACAGGAATACTCGAGGTAAGACTTTTCTTTTTTCTTCTTCAGCGTTTATGGGAAAGCTGTACACCAGCAGGCATAGAAATCTGGTGGTTTCTACATTTTGGTGTCTGAAAGACTGTTCTGCTGTGCTGCACATATAGTTGCTTTGCTGTTCTCTTGCTTAAGAATTTTGCAAATTGTCTAAACTGCAAACTCTTTGAACTTTATTCAGAAAGGGGAATGACTTGTAAGGGCTATAGCTAGAGGAAGAGAAAAAAGTGAAACTCTTTATTCTGCCATTTAATAAGAACATGTAGTCTGTCATGAGGCATTATTCTAGCTGAACCAAACCTAGAGTTCATATACTCTAGCCCAAGCTAGAGTATATAAATGGAGTCAAATCACAAGAATTTTGGGATACTTGCATTCCAGTTGTTCATGTCAGTGTAGTTAGTATGTAAGACAGTTTTAAAGCAAATGGGTAGGTGGTGATGTGACCCATCACTCAAGGGTATGTACACACAGCTGGGACGTCATCTGTGATGACAGGGAAAGTAAGGGAATAGGAACTATTTATCTCATCCATCTTAGCATCATTAGTGCAAAATTGGGAGGGGTTACTTGTTTTTTTCTTAGGGTTTTAATCTGTTTCTTCTGGCATAACTTCATAATGTAAATATAATTATGCAGGACATTAAGGGCACATATTTTTCAATATGCATTTGTTACACAATAAGTGTTATGACTTTAACTATGGTAAAGTGGTTTTGCCCTCATTAGCACACACAAAAGGTCAGTGTATATTGGGTTTGTTTTCATCAAGTTCTCTGTTGGCAGGAGGGAGGAAATTTATACAAAAGTCTGTCTTCAGTCTCCGTTCTTTCTGTATCTTTGCTTGCAGGCTACCGAAGTTGTACCTTTGTGAATTCTGTCTAAAATATATGAAAAGCAGAACTATTCTCCAACAGCATATGAAAAAATGTGGCTGGTTTCATCCTCCAGCCAATGAAATTTACAGAAAAAATAATATATCAGTCTTTGAGGTAAGTTAGAAAATGAAGCTGCTTGCTCTTGTCTATAAAATAGGGTCCTCAGCACCTAATCATGTGATAAATTTTTCATAGTCCTAAAAATCTTCATTCTTGAAACACTGAATTTCCAAGAGTGAAGAACAACAAGCAAGCAGCCAGTAGGAGCTGACCCAGTGTATAGATTATTCATCTGTAAAACACGGAAGACTCACTTTGTAAAAATCTGTGGGGTTTATTTTACAAAAATTAATTTTAAGTTGTCTCTTAAGCTACTGATTTTAATAGTGACTTGGTCACAGCCTCTATTCTGTGGATGCTTTAAGTCCTTGGAGATTCTGCCTGTGACAGAGAGCCTCCTCTCATGTTAAGACATTTCAAATGTGTGGGGATACTCGGGTGAAGCCTGTCCTTGCATAACAGCAAATGGAGTGACAGAATTTTCCTTGTGTCTCTAAGGTTGATGGCAATGTCAGCACTATCTACTGCCAGAATTTGTGCTTGTTAGCTAAACTCTTCTTGGATCACAAGACTCTCTATTATGATGTGGAGCCATTTCTTTTCTATGTGTTGACACAGAATGATGTTAAGGGCTGTCACCTTGTTGGCTACTTTTCCAAGGTAAGTATTTGGGTATGAATTGTTTGGTATGATGAGCAGTGCTACTTTGGATTCTTTAAATTGTTGTTATTTAGGCTCTTGCATTTATATAATAAATTATGTAATACAGGTATAGACATCTGTTGTAACCAGGTTTTATTTATATTACATTCAGAGACCACCAGTTAGTAAACCCAAGTTTCCTGTAATGTTGAATAGCATATACTTGCTAAGGAACTTGTACTCCAGCTAGTGATTAAAAAAACCTTTCAAATTACTTCCTGCTCTTGGTGGAGATTGGGTAGTACTGTTTGTGAGATAGAACTGCTTGGTAATTCTCTTTATCTCACCTTTTGTTCTGTATATACGTTGTTTTCCAAACAAGTTTGGCAACTTTGCACCTGATTTGAAGCCTTCTATTTTTTTTTTTTTTTGAGGGAACGGGGCCAAGATTTTAGATAGAACTTTTCTTAAGATTTTTATCCGTAATTATTTCATTTATTTTTAAATAGTTTTATTTGAGGCTTTTTTCTTTAGTATGCAGAATAGCAGATCCCAGAGACTGGATTTTGGTATGTGCTTGTGACATTTAAAGAATCACTGGAATATTGCAGTCTTTTGCAATGAATTTAGCTGCCTTCAGATTTATTCTTAGAATTTATCTTCTCTGCAGCCCATGTTCTTTACTGTACACTATCTAAGCAGAATGTTATGTGAAGTTTTCAGTCTTTTTGCTTTCCTTATCTGAAATGATGGTAGAGTTTTAATATTGTCTCTTTGAAGTCTTTCCTTGGCGTTATTGTTCCTAAGAAACCAGCTGTGGCTTCCTATCTCACTTTTTGCTATAGAACTACTTAGACCCTTTTACAGAGCAACTTACACTATTTCTCACTGATCTGTTTTTTTAATGTGATGCTTTTTTTTCCAACAGGAAAAACACTGCCAACAAAAGTACAATGTTTCCTGTATAATGATTCTTCCACAATACCAGCGTAAGGGCTATGGCAGGTTCCTAATTGACTTCAGTAAGGAACTTTTTCTTTACTTCTTTTAGTCTGTCTTTTCATATTTTAAAGGACTGATGGTAGAAGTGGATATTTTTCAAAATAAAACACATCTCAGGACAAAGGCTTCTAAAGCTCACAAAATCATCTGAACTTCATCATTTACTCTTTTTGTTGGAACTTCAGCTCTAAAGATAAATTGATCATTTTGCCCTTAATTCCAGTGTTTTCTGTGCAAGCAACTTAAGGTAGAAACTAAAGGCATGCATCAGTATAGAGATTTTAGTGGAAGCTTGTCTTGTGCATGTAGTTCATTATACAGAAAGCCATCTGTAAAACTGCATGGTCTGAGGAAATCTTCAGCAGCTTGATTAGGTGAATGAGTGTCTTACGCAAAAGTGTCTTACATTTAAATTTAACTTTGCAAGCAATAAAACCAGACATACTTAAGCTCCAAATACTCAGATAATTCTGAGATTTGTACGGGTATCTCAGTAACGTCATGGGAAGCTTCTCCTGTAACTATACATTGTTTATTATGCCGAGGACAATTTAATACAGCCCTCCCTGTGTACATAAAAATGTTGGAGTTCATGTTCAGAGGAAAATGCTACTCATAGAATTATATCAGAATGATATCTTTTGTAGATAAGTTTTTGTTTTCCTGAAAATACTGGTGAAACAAAAGAGCTCAAGGATGTATCTTGAGAAATCAGCAAATGCAGATTATGGTAGAACAGAAGTGAGAAGGCACATTTGTCATCTTCTTTTATCCATCCATCCATCCATCCATCCATCCATCCATCCATCCATCCATCCATCCATCCATCCATCCCCGTGTGTCTCGCTGGATAGAATATACCCTCTCAGCCTTTACTGAATCTGTGCAGTGTATCACAGTCTAAAGTAATGAAATCTCTGCAAATAGAGCTTGATACTCTACGGTATGGTCCTGAAGTTTGACAGTAGAGAATTTTCAAGAAAATTGTTAGTCATATTAGTTTTAAGAGTGTGGTTTTCCTTTGTCATTTCTAAAATTGCTATTGCAATTGTGCTTTAGGCTTAGTGTAGTTTCTAGGTAGGCACCTGCTGCCATCTCGTGGCATTACCTATAGTCAGTGTCTCATGGCAGCAGAGTTCAGAAATCTCATACTCGATCACTGAATAACAGGACTTTAAACAAGCAAATAAAAAATTGGCCTGACAACTTGAAGTATCCTTCACAGTTGTGGTCTACGTCTTGTAGCAGCACTAAGCTATTATATGAGACCTTTGTAGAAGTCGGGGTGGAAACAGAAGCTAATATTCTGAAACTTTTTTCTTGTGTATCTTTAGGCTATCTGCTTTCAAAGCGTGAGGGTCAAGCGGGATCACCAGAGAAGCCCCTGTCAGACCTGGGGCGCCTGTCATATATGGCTTATTGGAAAAGTGTAATACTGGAGTGCCTTTATCATCAACGTGACAAGCAATTAAGCATCAAGAAATTGAGTAAGCTGACTGGAATCTGCCCTCAAGATATCACTTCCACTCTGCATCACCTACGAATGCTTGACTTCCGTAGTGATCAGTGAGTACAGGAGTCCAGTTGTAATCCATGATGTGTTTCATTGAAATTTAATGGTTCGAAGACAAGTCACATCTTAAGCTTGATTTTATTAAAGACTTCAGTGTCCAAATATTGAGACTATGGTACTCACATCCAATGCAAGAATCATTCAGTGCCAAAGCTGGCTCCAGCTGTGTAACACTGCAGATGTGGAATTTTGAGTAATTTGCTGCTGTGAGAGAGAGCAAGTTGGTTTCTTGATTATGTTTTTTTGGGATCCCTCAGCCAAATGAGTCTAATACACTCACAAATAGAGCAAAGAACATTTCTAGAGGCAGATCTGTTCCTTATTTTCAGTCAATGAGCAGTTGTTTCCCTCCTTTTCTCTATGTCTCAAAAATGCCATAAAATGTGTTTTATGGATGGATTAACATGGAATGCTTGAAGAGTGGGACAGATCACTGGGAGAGAAGTATATTGCTATAGAATAGAGGTAGCCTGCTTGCTCAGCCGACAAGTCAGGTGAAAGTCTTGTTTCAGACTGTAGTGGTTTGGTGAGTGGGGTTGTATTCTATTGTGTTTGTGTTAAAGTTGAAACTTACTTGGAAAACTTGAGAATAGTTTTATGTCCTGATCTCACAGTATATCTTTAACCAGGGATATTTCCTTCAGACCCTTAAACAAAATGCACTGTGGTAATGGGACTGCAACTTTTCTTGAGCAGTCCTTTTATTTCTCTTCAGTAGCTTTCACCTTATATTGCCCATTCCACAAATGGCATACCCCTTGTCCATAATAAAAATGATACTCTGCAGCTGAATGTTACCATGGAAGGATAATGGCTTCACCATTAAGAAGAAGTGGAAAGAATTTTAGCATTTCTTCAGTTGTGAGATGCTTTCCTTGGTAGTCAGATGGTACTGCAAATTGTACTACTTTAATGAGTTTCTGTTCTCTCTGAAGTTACTTGTGGCAGCAGTGATTGAGAATAATGTATTTTCTGTAATATATCTGTTTCATGTGGCAACATGTACAGTTTGTCACCTGTTACTGATCAGAATATTATTGCATTCAGATTTGTGATCATTCGTCGTGAGAAGCTTATCCAGGAACACATGGCAAAGCTTAGAACTAATGTCCGACCTATTGATGTGGATGCAGAATGTCTGCGTTGGACACCTGTTATAGTTTCCAACTCAGTTGTCTCTGAAGATGAAGAAGAGGAAACAGAGGACGGGGAAAATGAAGAGCAACAAAAGCAGAAAGAAAAGGATCCGGAGACCAGTGTAAGAGTGAATCTCTTATTTCTGTGTGGCACGTAGTTTATACTTAATGCTTTTGGAGGCAGCGCCAACAAAATTTCAAATGTGAAGATTGCACATTTGTCATAATCATAAAAAGCAATGCAGTCATGATTAGTTTATGTATCTTTATGGTTTCAGATTAGAAAATAAAACTAGAGAAAACATCAAGGCATAGTCTAGAGAACAACCTGTGAAGGGGTTTCACTCTTGCATCAGGTGGTTAGCGCTGAGTAGAATACTAAGAGGCAAATTGTCTGCTGTTACTGTATTTACATTACACTAATTGTGCATTTTAATGGAAAAATAGCTTCAAGTTTTTCTCACTGTTTTTCTTGAAAATTGCACAAATACTGTGTTTGAATGTAGCAAGGTAAAGTTAGCATTCTGGCACACCACTGAATGGCTGACTGAGGTGACTTGTTGGGAAGCTAAGTGAGGTATATTATCACCTGTGAGGAAAGGAGTAGCAGGTAGCACTACATGAATCTCTTAAACGTCAAATCTTTTTTGTAATCCCAGATTTTTAAAAGTCACTTCTGTTAAACTTTTCTGACTTTTTGCTCAAATGCTTTTGTGGAATCAAATTCAGGATAGACATTTATGCTGAAATAGGAAATGTGAAATCTATTTGTTTTTATTTAAATCAGATGGTAAAATCTGTGTCATGGGAGAAGAAAGAGCAAGAGCCTTACTCACCAACAGAGAGTGAAAAAAAGCCAGACATTGTTGCTCCAGCCAATTCTGCACGACCAAACAAGCACATTTTCCCCCTGGATAGTCTTCCTGCAAACAGTCAGCCATCACGAAGAGGTCGATGGAACCGCAAGAGCAAAAAACTTCATGAGCCCTTTTGTGAGAAGGAGCCAGCATTGCCCATTGAGGAAAAAACAGCCGTTCCCAGTGGACGATGCAGTGAATGTGAAGAAAAATCAGCAGCGTCACGAGGCCGGTGCAGTGACTGTGAGGAGAAGTCAGTGGCCTTGCAAGGAAGATGTGGTGAATGCGAGGAAAAATCTCCAGCCTTGAGAGGCCGGTATGCTGAAGATGAGGAAAAATCTGCAGCTTCCCAGGGACAGTATGGCAAAGGTGAAAAATCTGCAATTCCTCGTCGGCAGCACAGTGAAGGTATGGAAAGGTGGAGGGGGCAATTGAAAAAGAACACAGAGCCACTGAAATGTAGATTTGCAGAGGACTGCGACAGATTACCCCGGCGCTACAGTGATACAGATAGGGCACTTCTGAGGTGTTTTAGTGAGAGTAGTGAAGAGGAAGATGATGAGCCTCTGAGTCCTCGATCAAGCTCTCCACCTGTTCTCACCAAGCCAACATTGAAACGAAAGGTGTGTGCCTTATTTCGTGTTTTTTTCTATGTTATCGAGTCAGTTTTGTCAGTATGTTGGGGCTTGCTGAAGGATGGTGCAGTTCACAAGGTCTGTATTAAGTGTACAGGGAGCACATGCTCAGTGTTCCAGAACTCTCTCTGCAGGGTTCTTCCTGCTGACTTTTTCTAGTGGTGGTTTTTGGTGAATCAGAGGTAGGAGTTTGAGGGTTTTTTGATTCTAGCTTCTGTCTTGTGCTTTTGATTTTTTTTCTAACTTAGTTATTAAAGTTTTTCTCAGTCATGCAAAATAGACTTCTTTCTTGTGAAAGAAGCTTGCAAAACAAAAATGCTCTCTAAACAACTGAAATCAGAGTGTAAAGTCTTTGAAATTATTTACCATGGAGATGTGAATTCTATGTGTCTAAGCAAATGCTTTCTTCATGGGATGCTACACTAAGAAGTTCTTTCCTGTCTTGTTTTTGCACCTTATTCTAAGCTATTCACATCTGTGTTGTAGTGTGTCTAAAGTTCCAGCTGTTAGGAACGGGCTGTTAGCTTCAGCTGTTTAAATTCTGACTAGTGGCAGATGCCAGACAGTAATTTCTAGTGAATTCTGGATTCTGGAAGGGAGCTCTCTGCTGTTCATGTTTTGTATTTATCTAGTGTTTCATTTCTACTGCACGTGATAAAATATCTTCTCTTTTCCCACCTTCCACTTTCAGAAACCAATTCTTCATCGGAAGAGGCGAGTCCGCAAGCGTAAGCACCACAACAGCAGCGTTGTCACTGAAACAATCTCAGAAACCACAGAAGTGCTGGATGAACCATTTGAGGACTCAGACTCTGAACGACCAATGCCTCAATTAGAGCCTACATTTGAGATTGAGGAGGAGGAAGAGGAGGAGGAGGAGGATGAAGAGGAGGAGAGTGAACTTTCATCCAGTGGATACTTTCGGCACTTAGCCCAACCAGACACACTCAGGCATAGACCCTCTTCTAAGAGGAAGTCCAGAGATGAGGAGGAGTCTGATGACAATAATGGTATGTATGGTGGTACGCTGGTGAAAGTTTGATAGATTATGTTGGATGATAACAGCTCTTTACAGAACCAGCTGCTTTCTTTGGCTTGTAAATTCCAGCTGAAATGTAGGTTAGGCATAAATTACCAGTCAGACTAGCCTCAGACATTCCCTGGTTTTATGAAAATATGTTGCATACATTTAACTGTCTTATTGGCAATGACCTGATCCCAGGCTATCCTTTTGATTCAGCTTTCCTAATGGAATTGGTATCTGTGATTGTGGAAAAACCTATGCAGCAGAGTAATTTACAGAAGTGAAATGAAATGAACTGGCAAGCCCCCAATTTTCCGTAACAAAGGGAAATATTAAATTGTCTCTTCTGACATCCTCCTCTTCATCACGTTGCATGTTCACCCTCTCAGCTTCTCATATCTCCTTAAAGTTCTTTGAATCTTCAGTTCATAAAACAAAATAATTTGGTTGTGACTGGTTGCTTAGAGTCCACTGACAATTCAGAAGGTGCATCTGTCATTCAGATACTCCATTAGCAATCTTCTTTATGGCTGTCAGATGTCTTGTTGTTTTGATGGGCTACACAGTGCAAAGCAGTCAGTGAAATAAAAATGAACAACTGTGTGAAAAACAGGTATGGTGCCATTATCCCACAAGAGGAAAATAATAATAAATTTCTAAGCTAATATTGAAGTTGATAAACATATTGGGCATGCTTGGGAAGGCTTCCATGAGTGCTTATGTCAAACAAAAATGTTGGAACAGTGTCTTTCAATTTGTATTTTCAGGTAATCCACCCTTGAAACCATTACCTGTGCTGAGGAATAGAGAAGCAAAAGATTCTTCACTTGAGCCAGATACTTCCACACCTATGAAAAAGAAGAAGGGATGGCCAAAAGGGAAAAGCCGAAAACCAGTCCACTGGAAGAAGAGACCTGGTCGAAAACCAGGTTTTAAACTGAACAGGGAAGAGGTGCCACTATCAGTTCAGGATGAAATAGCTGATGAAGTGGTAGCTAATTCAAAACCAGGGCGTAAGGCCAAAATTTCAGATAAAGAGGAATGTGTTGAGCAGAAAGACCTGCCTCTCACTGAGGAAAGGAAAGAGGAAGATGTGAATATGGAAGCAGAAGAGATAGGAGAGGGAGAAGAGGAGATGTTGCCAGCAGTGAAGTAAGAGCAGTTTCTCCTGTGGACAGCAACAGTAGTCCAGTGCCAGAAGTAAAAGAGCCTGAGATAGAAGAGGAGGTAGAGGAGAAGCCACGGATTTTAGAAGAGCAGAGGCAATCAGAAGAAGAGCAGCAAGAATTAGACGAACCTGAACATGACCATGAGGAAGAAGAGGAAGTTGCAGTAGTGACAAATCAGAATGAAGATCATGATGCTGATGATGAAGATGATGGTCATCCAGAGTCTTTGAAGAAAAAAGAATTGGAGGAACAGCCTGTTAAAGAAGGGGTGAAAGAGGAGCCTCAGGTGCAAGAATGTTTTTTAGAAACAAGCATACCAAGCAGTAGAGAAGATGCAAAAGAAAAAGATGAAGCAGAGGCAGATTCTGAGGAAGAGCAGGCTTCCAATGAGACATCGATGGGTTCAGAGCATGTCCCTGGGTCTGAAGATGATCATGAAGAAGAGCAAAGTAATAAAGAGGGGTTAATTGAATTGAAGGAAGAGGAGGAGATTCCTCATAGTGAACTAGATCTTGAAACTGTTCAAGCAGTCCAGTCCTTGACACAGGAGGAAAGCAATGAGCATGATGTAGCTTACCAGGACTGCGAAGAAACTCTTGCAGCTTGTCAGACTTTGCAGAGTTATACCCAGGCTGAGGAAGATCCTCAGATATCAATGGTTGAAGATTGCCAGGCCTCAGAACACAACAGTCCAATATCCTCTGTTCAGTCCCACCCCAGCCAGTCTGTGCGTTCTGTCAGCAGTCCAAATGTGCCTGCTCTAGAGAGCAGTTACACACAGATAAGTCCTGAACAAGGATCTCTGTCCGCACCCTCTATGCAGAACATGGAGACCAGCCCCATGATGGATGTGCCTTCAGTATCGGACCACTCTCAGCAGGTGGTGGATAGTGGCTTCAGTGACCTTGGCAGCATTGAGAGCACTACAGAGAATTATGAAAACCCCAGCAGCTATGACTCCACTATGGGAGGCAGCATTTGTGGAAATAACTCTTCCCAGAGCAGCTGCTCATATGGAGGACTGTCTTCTTCTAGCAGCCTCACTCAGAACAGCTGTGTTGTCACTCAGCAGATGGCAAACATTGGCAGCAGTTGCAGCATGATGCAGCAAAACAGTGTCCAGCCTGCAGCAAACTGTAATATCAAGTCACCTCAGAGCTGTGTAGTAGAAAGGCCCCCAAGTAACCAGCAACCAGCAACACAGCCACAACAGCAGCAGCCTCAGTCCCAGCAGCCACAGCCCCCACCTCCACCCCAGCAACAACCTCCATTATCTCAGTGTAGCATGAACAACAGCTTCACCCCAGCACCTATGATCATGGAAATACCTGAATCAGGCAGCACTGGTAACATCAGTATCTATGAGAGGATTCCAGGGGATTTTGGTGCTGGGAGCTATTCACAACCATCAGCCACATTCAGTTTAGCCAAGTTGCAGCAGCTGACAAACACCATTATGGACCCTCATGCCATGCCTTATAGCCATTCTCCTGCTGTGACTTCCTATGCAACCAGCGTTTCTCTTTCCAACACAGGGCTGGCACAGCTAGCTCCCTCTCACCCCCTGGCTGGCACCCCACAAGCACAAGCCACTATGACACCCCCACCAAACCTGGCATCCACCACCATGAACCTCACATCACCTCTGCTTCAGTGTAATATGTCCGCTACCAACATTGGTATTCCCCACACCCAGAGGCTGCAGGGGCAGATGCCAGTCAAGGGGCACATTTCCATCCGCTCCAAATCAGCCCCCCTGCCCTCAGCAACCGCACACCAGCAGCAGCTGTATGGCCGCAGCCCCCCCGCCGTCGCCATGCAGGCTGGGCCTCGGACCTTGGCTGTGCAGCGGGGCATGAACATGGGAGTCAACCTGATGCCAACCGCCCCGTACAACGTGAACTCCATGAACATGAACACTCTGAATGCCATGAACAGCTACAGATGACACAGCCCATGATGAACAGCAGTTACCACAGTAACCCTGCCTACATGAATCAGACAGCACAGTATCCTATGCAGATGCAGATGGGAATGATGGGGAGCCAGGCCTATACCCAGCAGCCTATGCAGCCAAATCCTCATGGAAACATGATGTACACTGGTCCCTCCCATCACAGCTACATGAATGCTGCTGGGGTGCCCAAGCAGTCTCTTAATGGACCATACATGAGAAGATGAGCAAGATCAACTTGCATCCTAAAAACTGAAATAAATATAAATAAAGGAACCTTTTATACTGACGAACCAGAGAAAATGGACCTTTTTCCAGTTAAAATATTGCTGTAGATTTAGAGGGATTTTCTTTGGTTTATTTTATTTTTTAGGAAGCCTGTCTTTATTTTTTTGATTTTTGTTTGTTTTTCTTTTCTTCACAATCGTCAAACATTTTACAGCTAAAATCACTTAGAGATGTTTTTTAGAGGGGAAACATGCACAAAATCTTCTCATAATTTAAAAAGAGCCTTACTTTGCTGACAAAGTGGACAACTATGTGTAACACGAAATCATCTTCCTAAATTTGATTTTCAGTGTATGTCCTCTTCCCTCCCCTGTGCCCCTCTGTATGCAGTTTCTAGTGCTGCAGCCATGTAAAATGTTTGACATCTCAAAGAAAAACAACCCTTCCCTCTAAACCCCACCTAACATTTCCTACTTCTAGCAGGAGGCACTTATTGAGAGATTTGGAAGGGGACACAGAGGATAAATGAAGATCTTTATTTCTGCAAGTCAGGAAAAAGCTTTAATTTTCCTTGACTCCCTCACCCTCAGTAAAATTTGGAGTTAGGTGTAAACAATAAACCATTCACATTGGTGTTTTTGTAGATGAGTTAATTGAAGTTGTATGTTTTATGCTGAAAATATAATGTAACTTTAAAATGATCCTGTTCAGCACCCAGACATGCACATGAACACACATGTGCATGCATGCACACATTCTGTCACTGAACTGCTGGAAGCATCTCAAGAGAGAACTTGTTCTGTATCCCTTCAGCAGTCGTGAAGAGGACAGGGTGGGTGGGTAATGGTCTGTTAGGACAAGAAAATGGTTACAGGGTCTTCTGGTGACCTGCGGGTCAGCCACAGCTCTGAGATCCCAGGCTGCCTTTAGTACCTACTTGGAAATGCTGAGGGGTTTGGTTCTGAGCCTTTGAGTCAGAAGCAGCTGTTTCCAGTTGATCTCTTGGCTTGGGAAATGCTGGAAGAAAAAGTGTGCATTTGATGACTGGGATGAGAACCCTGTGGTGCCCTTGTCACTCTTCCATTCCTGGTCTGGGGCAGAAAGTTGCTGAATGTGCCGCTTTCTGGGGGTCAGTGATGTTTTTCCTGATTCTCTTACTGTATTTGATATCCATTTTATAGGAATAGCCACACATTGAATCTAGTGTGGGAAAAGAAGGGAATCAGCCTCTTTTACAGCAGTGAAACCGTCCCAACACCATAGCAGGATCTAGGCGGCAGGATTTTGGCTGTTTATTACTGCAAAATCCAATTTACATTAATTTTGACTACACTGCTGGCATGTCACCCAATACAAAAAGGGACAACCCTTTAATGTAAAGTTCTTTTTTTTTGTTGTATATGAAGTAGAAATGCAGACACATTAATAAGACTAATTCCTTTTGTTTTTAAACCAAAAGAATCTAAAATTTGGGGTTTCTTCAGATGCACTAAAATGGACTTTCCTCCAGTAACTGCTAACTATAAAAGGCAGAATTCAAAGGACTTCCACTTTTTATTTCTCTTTAGTTTTGAGCATGTACAAGGCTGTGTAGGACCCCATTTCTCTGTATATACTAGTCCAGTTCCAAATAACCCGTGTAGAAAGCGCACTGTGCTGCCCTCTCTTCGTAGATCTTCAGCTGTGTCGCTGCTTCCTGGGGGTGGGGGTGGGTCTGAGACAGGAGGAGAAGCTGTTGAAACAAGGGCCATGAATTTAGTTTGTTTGCCTTTATGTTTGGTTTGGTTTTGTATGGGTTTTTTTATCAATTGGGCAGCTCCCTTTTCCACAAACCTTTGTGACTGTAGAACTATTGTAGAAAAAAAAAGTTCTTTTCTATATATAAAAAGAAATTATCCAACGCAGTAATATTGGTACCTACCATTTTTTCACTTCTGTTTAAAAAAAAAATGTATTTTTAGCAAGATAACTTGGGTAATCTTCTAAAAGAAATTAAAAAAAAACTCACTGTTAGTGACTTCGATGCCTTTTAAAAATAAGAGCTTTTTCATTTCATTCCATCTTTAAAATTTTTTATCTTTGTTGTAGAATATTAAAAACTATTTTAAGAAAGATAAAATTCTCTTTAAAGAGATCTCTAGAGTGTGTGAATAGGAGCTCCAGATGCCTCTAAAAGCCGCATGTACAAATGAAGCTGAGTCTATTCCTGTCTGTTTATATTTGCTTTTCCTGTTTTGTAACCTCTTTGTACTTTGTTCATGGTGACTTGTAAGCTAAGGGGAAGGGGGTGCCTAGATGCCTTTGTAATTCTCCATGTCATACGCTCCTGGCTGGATGGTCTCCCTTCCTCTCCTTGTATGTAATATCACTTTTTTTTCCCCTTTCTAGCAAGTACTTTCAAAAGAACTCTGTACATTTTAACATAAAAAATAAATTATGTTGAGCCATTTTGGATGCCAGTTGTGGGTGTAAATTCTTTTTCTTCCATTTGAGTGGTGAATGCTGTCCCTGGTACTTGGTCCTGGGAGTATGATTCCCTGTGGGCCCGTTCACCTAAAAGAGAATTCACTTATGAGATCTATTGTTCATGTTAATTATAGAATTTCTAATTAGAGAAAAATTAAGAAGAACAAACTCGAAGCTTTTCCAAAAATCACCACCTTCAAATTCCTCTCTGCCAAGGCTGGCCAAAACCAAGTGTGGTCCTGGTTTTTATCAGCTTCTGTTTGTGATTTTGACTCGCGTCCTTTAAAACTGGCAGTTTGTGTTTGGAGTTTCCCCCACCCCCTTCAGCTGCTCTTTCATCTGTAATGAGAACTTTGGGAGAAGAACGAGACATTTTACCCAGCAAGGTTTGCCCTGCAGCTTTAAGGCACAGTCGGATCACCGAGGCGCCATCCCGCTATGTCGCTGCACATTTCTCCACAAGCTCGGAGCTCTAACAACGCTAGAGGGAAGCACAGTTCCAGCATGATCGATGCTAGCGTTTCCCCATCACAAGCGTGATACGCCTCGGGAAAGAACCACTGCCTCGGCCTTCTGTGGTCTGAGGGCTGGCCTGAGCCGTATAAAGACACAGTGGCCACAAGAAACTTCCAAAGGCTTTTCCAAAAACGCTGTCACAATGTTGTCTTCAAGAAGGAAGCTGTTTATAAAAAGCATCATTTGATCAAATAGGCTGCATTTTTAACTGGTGGTTAATTAAAAAACAACAAACGCAGCTTCAGTTTGTGTGGGCTAACTTGATGACAAGTTAGCCTTGGGAGCCATGAACAAGGTGACCTCTCTTTTAGAATCTAGTCCAACAATCCAATCTTACCATTAGAGAATGACTAAATAGGGGAGGGGGGGTGTTGAAGGGGTTTGTTTTGGGTTTTTTGTTTGTTCTTGTTTTCTTTTGAGAGAGTTGCCAAGCCAAAACAGGTTTGAAATCTGGCTGTCTTGAAGAGCAAGAACCTTTGGTGCCACAGAGCACAGCGTGAACAGCTGCTCCCGCAGGTTCTGCAGTGCCACGGCCAGGTATCGTACTGTGGACCTGGGGAGAGTTGCTCTGTTCATCACTATCACGTTTGCTCTAAATTGTTAGGTGAACCAAAATGTCTGCTTCCAATTCCCAGTATGAAGGGAAGAGTTTGCATGCAAGCTACAGCAACAAACTACTGTCTGGGAGACCAGTTGTCATTCTTGAAAGCGACTAACTGGAAGGAGAACGATCTTAAAGGGTTATGGCAATTCTGAAGGCTCATCAGTGAGATAATTCAGAAAAAGCTAAAAAGAACTGAGCCATCTTAATTAGCTCAGGGAAAGAGCTCCTTGCTGAGATCTGATCTCTGCAAGATCTCTGCAAGTAATAGAGGAATGCAGAATGACTGAGGCAGACCAAGTTTACAGCAGTTTATGCTGAGGTGAGGCCTGCAGCATCTTTTATCTTCATAGCTTGTCAGCTGGAATAATTTACCTAAAAATAGATGCTGGAAGTTGAGTTTTGAATGTAAAATTCTTTTGCCCCGAATACAGAGAATCTCAGCAACTTCACCAAACATTGATTTTTCACCTAGAGCAAGGCAAGACTCCAGTTACATGCTTAATCTCTTGAAACAACTGTGGTACCTTGCAGAGAGAGTCAGGAATTTGTTTCCATGCTGCCTTCCTTATGGGAGGTTCTATTCTGTTGGACAGCTCCATATATGAAACTGGCACATAATGACCTTGTTCAATTTGTGTCATAATTTTCCTAAGGGTTCCTCTGTCAGTATTTGTGTGTTCTCCCTTGCCAAATACTTTGCCCTGTGATCTCTAGACAGTGACTGTTGTCAGAGTTTGTCATTTGTGTCACATAGTAGAATCCCAGTCTGTGATTGAGGTAACAGAGAGTTATCATAGTAAAAATAATCTGTTTTCAAGGAGAAAATGATAAATATGGTGCTATGTGACAAATAATTAAATAAAATTCTTGAAAATTTTTATCTAACATGTTGGCTAATATGCACATGGTACATTTCAGCTAAAGGAGAAAGTCTGTTTACTGAAACTCTGTCATCCTGTGCTTCCCCATTTTACTCAATAGGAACAAGCAGCAACAAGAGATCATCTGCAATTCTAGATACTTTCCCAAACAACTTCTCCAAAGAAGATAAAAATTACTGTTGGACAAAAAAAAAAAAAGTGAAATTACTAAGTCCATTTCCTACTTCTCCTATCCTGAGTCCTGCATGAATGGTGAAGACAATGAGCTTTTGTTTATGTGCAGCAAATCTCTAGAGTCCCTTTTTTTTTAACCAACCATACACCAACAGCACATAGAAGCTTGGTATCAGTCACAGGCCAAATGCTTCCTAACTGAGAACATCCTAAGTGTAAGCCCCTGCTCAGCACAATCTTACATGTATGGCAGAGGTGCCCACGTCCAGTTAACTTGGCTTTTAAATCATGCTTTTAAAATTCAAGACAGATGTTTGAAAAACAGCTACCACTGCTGCAAAAGGCTGTTCAGTTGGAATGCTGCTTCCTCCTATCAGAGACCTAAGCATCAATTCAAATCCTAGCAGCTAGGGAGGTACCAAAGACAGCAGCTCTGAACCTAGAATTCGGTAGGGATGAAATCCTCTCTGGTATCTTGGAGGAAAGGTAAAAGGGTGTCACATAAAAAGAACTGAATTGTTATTGGTCAGCAGATTTCCTGGACCAGGGCTTCAGTCAGTCCCACTGGGAGGAGCTGTTCTTCAGGGGAGCAGGTTCCAGTTGCTGTGTTTCCCCTTCTGATAAAAATCTTCTGCAGTCTGAAGTAGGCAAGACTGCAGTTACTTTAGGAGTGTCCTTGTCCTCCTTTGCATTGTGTTAGTGAGCATGCTCTTGAGACCAAAGCAAATCACAGAAGTTGGTCTGCAGAAAGTGATCAGAACTGCCAGAGTATACACAGCAAGGGGTCAGCAGGTGATGGCTAAAAAGCTGGGGACAAAGGAGAGCACTGAAAAAAACCAGTGTCTTTAGAGGCCATTGCAGACACCCTTGATCATCTCTCTGTCTATCCAGCTGTGAGACAGGCACTTTGATCTGTTTGGAAACCTGATTGCTGTCCACAAGAACCTTCATCACGGATTCTGCACAGGGCTTCCTGCACAGGGCTCAGGAAGTCCAAGCAGCAAATATTGGTGCAGAAGGAAGATAGAAAAGGGAATTGTGATGTTATAGGGTAGCACTGTCTGGAAGCTCTGACAGCTTATGTACACCTACACATAACTGTGTTATAGTCAGGGTCTGAAAAATACGATATTGTTCTAGGTAAGGTGACAAGGAAAATTGGTTTGAACAGGGAAGCATTTCTAGCCTTAGAAAAGTGCAAGTATCTTTCTCAGCTGCACTGGTAAAAGCTATTCATCTGCTCAAGTTCACTGTCCTTTTCTGGGGATGGCAGATGATGCTTTTGGTGTCTTTCAGGCTATACCTGAAGTGCATTAGATCAATAATCCCTCCCTCTAATTTACAAATAGAGTCTGAACCTGGGACTATCTGAAGTCCTGCTAGCTAATTCTCTGCTCTGCTTTGTGGGAAGGCAGAGACTCAGGGGTATTTTGCAATTCATGTGTCTAGTAGTTTTCCAAGTCATGATTAGTTATGCAGTAATGCACTGGGCCACAGGAACAGGGGTTTAGGATCAATGCTATGGCCAGGAACAGTATTGTGAAAAGTTTTCTGTATCTCATCTTCCCTTCAGCACCCCTTTCCAGCATTCCAATGAACCTGTGCTTTAAGGGGCTCTAGAGAAGGAGACTGGGCCCAAACTGTAGAATCATAGAATCAGAATAGTTTGGATCGGAAGGGACATTAATGATCATCCAATTCCAACCCCTTGCTGTGTACAGGGACATTTTTGCTTTTTAGCAGCTGAGGCATCTCAACTGCATGCCCACAGTGTCCTCCGAAGCTCTGAGCATGCAAAGCCTGACTAGCCTCAGCATCTCATTCTTCAGTTCCAGGTTATTTGCCTGATCCCTCTGCTGTGGCTTATAAGGAGTTAAGAGGTGAGATCTGTGTGTAGGAGGAGGCTCTGTCCTGCCGCAGACAGGCAGAGGGCGGATGTTCCCGCTGACTGATGCCGTGAAGCACAGCCTGCAGCGCGCTTTCTTGACATCGGGGAAAAAAAGAATGCCTGTGCCAAAGCCCGGAGTGCAGCACAGCCATCCCTTGGGTGTCAGTGTGCAGGAGCTGATACGATGTGGGCGTGGGTTCTGAAGTCTGACCCTGCTTAAATCTTGGAACCTGAAAGGCAGGACTCGAGCAAAGGGTCAGACGTCCTTGCTGGTCATGCACGGAGCTCAGGGGTGGCCCCTGGCACTGAGCAGTTGATGCCCAGACTGGCTGAGTGCATCTGGTGGGAAATGAGGCTGTTGCATATAGCAGAACTTGGTGTCATTCCTGAGTTAGCTGTTTTGAAAAATTAGGAAATTGCACAGAAAGAATTGCAAACTAGCAGAGAGCTAATTTAAGATGCAAAGTCCAACATCTAGAAGTGAGGTGCTCACAGTGTGTTGTGGTTAATTTTGACAACAGCCTCCTGTTCGTCTGTTGTTGAACACAGGTAATGTTTTCTCAGCCTCATACGACCTGCAAAGGACTCATGTGGAGGAGGCTCAATTTAGGGTGATAGTCCTATTGTACTCCCAGCTCCCTTCTGTCTGTGGAGCATTTTAACTCTGCAGCTTCTATTTAATTTTGTGAAATTCTTTTTTCATGGCCATGGACAGAACATTGCTATAAAAAGATGTGCAGCTGTATCTAGACTTGAGTGTATTATTTATCGGCGTGAGTAAAATACACAAAAGTAAACCGTTTCTAGGGACCACATTGTAAAATTTTATAATTTCTTATTCTTCATATTTTATTAGGACCTTCTCTGGATTATCAGTCATCATATTATTTAAAAACTGTATGACGTGCCAGTCTTTTTTCCTGATTTTAGCACACTCCTTGGTCTATGGGTGAAGCAGTAGAACTGGAGGAATTCCAAAGGGAAAAGAAACAAAGGGAAAAAATGCAAGAAAACCTAGTCTAGCAAAAAAGTGACCTACAGTGTCTGTACTATTAAGTTTGCATCTCAGTTTTTTGCCAGCCTAAATAGCCTGTGACTGTCATGTAGTTGCCGAGGAATTGACAATCCCTGCTTTGCCATCTTTTAATGTCAAAGGACCATCACTACCTCGAATTTGGGGAGTGGGTTCTAGAAAAGTGCGGCATTTGCAGAGCTTCCACCTGTGCAGATAGTTTCTCCATGGGTGCTTTTCCCATGGGCTTACACCTAGACAATGCTTTTCCCAAGGGACAAGAATTGAGCTGATAAAGGCAGGGCTGCTCAGAAGTGCTTGAACAGATAAGCACACTTTGCTGCAGGCGATGGTGTGGTCCCCACTGAAGAGTCCACTCTGAAAACCCCACCCCAGTTTTAGCCTGGCCCCCTTACACACTGGTGCCATGTGCAGGAACCAAAGTCACTCCTCCAGGCCTCACCCCTAGGTTCCAACACGGAATTGTTTGTGCTTGTGGAAGACAGCTGCAGGTGAAATGTAGGGCTGTGTGTGGAGGAGGGATGGCTGACTCTCTGGGAGTCTTGCCTAGGTACCCTCAGAGAGGATTTGGCCTCTGGTGATGCCTGAGTGGGCAGGAGCTGGTAGCTTGGGTTTACTTTGCTGCCGCTGTGTAAAGAGCAGACTGTACCCTGCATTTCTGCCTCCTGTTCACAGCTAAGATCCCTCCCCTCCTCTTGCTGCTCACTCAGCGGAGAGATGCGAGGAGGAAAGAATGCTGCTAAGCTGCACTTTGCTCCAGTACTTGGCACATCCTTTGCAGCATCGGCTGTTTTCTGAGCTGAGATGCTGCCTGCCTGCTAACTGATGCAGCCATTCCCTATTGCTCCCTTTGAAAGAAGATGGAATCGTAACCCAGAGAGTGAGTGAGTGATGCGGCTGCTGCACAGAGACTGACTATGAGGAAGAAAATCGGAGAGACTGGAATATGTGCCTGCCTCAGCAGCACTGCAGTGGTAAAGCCCCCGACTGAATACATGCAGGTTACTGTTCTTTAGGCATTGCTACAGAGAACTCCGGAGTCGGGTGAAATGCATCAGCCTCCTTTTCCACTGCTTCTCTATTGTCATCATGCATTAATTGCTGGGAGTTATTTTCCTTCCTGTGGCTGACTGCCTGCATCTCTTCTCATACTGCAGGAGAAACAGTGAGGGAGAGAGCACAGCACCAATCCAGTGTCCTGTCCCACAAGAAGGCTTCTGTATGATGTGCCAGCGCAGTCAGGAGCTCCTGCAATGGTGCATAGAACCTCTGGAACAGCTGGATTTGGGATTATTAACGGTTTATAAAGGTGTCCCAGACTGCATCTAGGAACTACCTGGAGACATTGGCTGTCCTTTGGGGCTTACTGACTGCTTTCAATTTTCCTCTCGTCACTGCTTTCACACTAATCTGGGTCAACAGTATTTGAGTGAGGGGAACGTACTTCCTTGGCCAGGAATTGGAGGGTGCTGCACAAAAAGTGCAGGTGTGAGCTCTGGAGGGAACTGCAGTCTGACCAGCCATGGCTCAAGCAGCTAAGCAGCTAAAGAAAATCAAAGATATTGAGGCTCAGGCTCTGCAGGAGCAGAAGGAGAAGGAAGAATCTAATCGCAAGCGCAGGAACCGTTCTCGGGACCGGAAGAAAAAGGTCAGTGGCACTGGGGCAAGCAGCCCTATATCCAGGTGCCTGTGGCTGTGACAGTGAGTGCTGTTTGTGTTTGGGGGGATTGAAGGGTGGGGAAAGAATGACAGAGGGGAAACCTGGTCCCTGTACAAACCTGTGTGCAGTTAGCACAAGAAACAGTCTGTCAAACAGAGGACAACTTTTGGGACCAGAAATCTGCTGTTTACCCTGACAGCTTGCGGGGAGCTGGGGGAGGGAGGGAGCGCGGATATAAAAAAGCCTAATGAAGGGGAAAGGGAAGTGAGGGGTTTATCAAGGCAGCTTAATAGACTCACTCAGCCCAGTAACAGATTTGATCTCTGAGATAAAATTGCTGGTTTCTAGCTTCCTTCAGTTTCCCACAATTGCTTTTTGCATTCAGAGTTTAGGGACAAGAGACCCCCACCCCTTTCTCTAGTGAAGGACTAGTTTTGATGTCCACTCCATCCCTTGCTTAATCTGCACCAGAATACTGAAACCAGGGCATAGCAGGAGCAGACCCCCTAACAGAGAAGGCATGTTTGTGCATAGGTCTGTGGGTTCTGCTGCTCCTGAGGGCAGGCTATATTTGTGCATGGGATGTGGGTCATCCTTCCCTGCTGGCAGCAGGTGAGGGGGATCAGGGGCAACAAAGAGGTGTCTGTCCCTTCTGCTGACACCAGCATGCTGGAGCCTGGGGTCTGCCAGCTGTTTCAAGCTGTAGTTCCTCCCTGGAAAGTTTTTTTCTTGCTGCCAGCTTCCTGCACGGGTGGGCATGTTGCTAAGATAGCTTTGCTGACCCTTGAAGACCTCTTGAATCTGAATGTTCTTCTCACAGCAGGGTCTGAGGGTGTATGTGCTATGCACCAGTGCAGGAAGGCAGCTAGGAGAGAGGTGAAACCAAGGATAATCAAGGATATATCTGATTGGAGGTTATGATACAGGAATTCTTAGGTGGACTTCTCCTCTGCCTTTACCCAAAGAGTTGGAGACTTCCATGTGTCACTGTGAGCAGGAGCCTCACAGCGGAGCTCTGCTGTTGGAACATCTTGGTAGCTGGGCCCTGAGAGTACTGAGGAGAGTCTTGTTTTTCTTAAAGCTGGGCAAGGACAGCCTGGAGAGGTCTGTGTCCACAAAGAGCAGCTCCTCAGAGGAGATCAGTGGACACATCTGGACAGATGTGAGGTCTGTAGGCAGCAGCTGGGGAGTTGAATGTGGGCATCATTCAGCTGCCACACTGTCATGTTGGATGCCTCCTTCTCCAGTGATAATAATTGCTCAGTGCCTTCAGGTCCATGGCTGTTCCCTGCAGGGCCTCCTGTACTGGAAGCTGATGGAGCAGCTTGCCTCTCACATTGCCAGAGGGCTTTAAAGGGGATCTGATGTGAAGAACCACCAAATCAGGACATTTTTCTATTGGACCAGTTGTCTCTTGTTAGCCCCTGCCTCAAAGCCTCAGTGTCTCTAGTGACAGTGTTTTTCCTGTGCAAGTCTCCTTGGGGCCAAGCAGAGGCCTACCAGGATGTATTGGAATCTCTCATTCTGTTTTTCTGCAGCAGTTGTGAGGATTTGATTTGGGTTAGGTCAGTGTCTGTTAGTGCCCTGTGAACCTTGCATGGGACTCATGTCATATCCATGCCAAAGGCCCTTGCACTGGCTGTTGGGATGTACTGAAACCACTGTGGTGTCACTGGCTCCTTCTGTTCCTCTGCCAGTGCCTGCTGGCTGTATCTTGCTTTGTACACAGACACTCTGGGCTCTTTGGGGAAGAGGCTGTTCATTCACTTGATGTTTGTACAGTGCAGGGTATCAGTGTCTTGATATCTGGTTGAGCCCACCAAGCATAGCTGCAATGAAAGTTAGTAGAAGCATGACCTACAATCTGGGGAAGACTTAGCATGACACAAACCAGAGAAGATGGCCAGAGGGAAGGAGATGACGGTCTCAGAAGAAATATCTTCTCATCCCATTCCATGTGAGCTACTGTTATGAGCTGTTATATCTTCATTTTAGTATCCATTAGCATTTCCTGGAATTTTCGTGTGGTTGTATGTGTCCCATGAACTGCACGGTTACATCTTGCAAGAACCTTGTATTCTGTGATACTTGGAGGCAGTGAGTTCTGTTATTTAATGCTGTGTTGCCCCAAAACCTTCTCCTTGGACCATGATTGTATTTGTCGCTTTCCAGTTTCCATAGCAATTTCTTGGGTTTTGTATGAAGTGCATGTAACGATAACCTGATTGACCTTGTACTGTTTATTTTTGTGTTCTTTACCTCGTTTGTCTCTTGGCACAAGGATAGTCCAGATGTATAACCTTGTCGCTCCTCTAATATTCCCTGCACCCAACCTTTGTAACTCAAGATGATGACAGTTGAGCTTTCATTTGACAGGGGCTGCATCAAGGATTTAAGTAATGGTACCTTGTCACTCATCCATGCTCCCTGTCCAGCCCAGGGCATACTTCTGCTTTGGGCAGAGCTGCCATATGAAATGGCCAGGCATGTCCTGAAGTGTTCCTGCTCTCTGTGCTCTGCAAAGTGGCTGGAGGTTGTCTAAATCTTAAGATGACCCCAGAGAGCAAGTGTTCAATAGCCCTGTGTGTTCCCACATTTAGTGCAAATGCTGAACTGTGAGGACTTACCAAGGCTGTGTCATGGTGTCTTAGCGACTTCTGATGATGTCCTGCAGACAGGAAGGTGTGACAGAGAGCAGATGTAAGCAAAAGAAAGTGTGAATTAACAGAAGTTCACTGCTATTAGAGAATGTGCCAAGCATCATCTGGGTTGGCTCCTTGCTGTTCCTGCTGCAGGATCGTAGCTTCAAATCTCTGTGCATTTTCCTTAGATGGGCAGTTTATAGGGGATCAGAGCCGTTCTGTCATTGCTGCAGGGCTGCATGTGGAGTTTCTGATGTGACCATCTGCACTGACAGGGAAGTAGTGATTGACAGGAACGGTATCTGTGCTTTGGATGCAGCTATATGTCTCTTTTTTTTGTGGTTTTGAGAGGCAGTGATAGTCAAGAACGCTTCCTTCCTTTCCCTGCAGATGTGGCAAGGCTACCTCGGCAGGAAGCCCTCACTGGGAAGTCATGCAGAGCACTTCAAAGACACAGTCCTGTCTTTGCCAGAGTCACTGGGCAGCAGCAAAACACATTGGAAAAGTGGAAAAGTGATGTTCTGACACCGTTTACGAGGCAGCTCTGTAGCTTGTTATGTGAACACAGTTATTGAGTCCTTTTTGAGTTGGATGTGACTTACTGTAGTTATGTATTAAAGATAGAAAATGAACCAAATCTCTTGCCAGGAATTCTGGAAGCATTGGCAGAGCTCACCAAATGGATTGTTAGAAAAGGCCCAAACTGCCCAACCCCCAAACAGGATGACTGGTGGCATTGTAACTTGACATGCTTTGACTGAGACTAATTAATAAAAGTTAGTACTTCTATGAAAGTCTTTCTTCCTATTGAAGTGTACTTATTCTGGTAGTGAATTCAGACAAATATTTAGTCAAGCATAAGAAGGGGCAGACACCTTCATCTGTCTCTCTACAAAGATGCAGATTCCAGCTGTGCTTCTCAGTGGGCATACAAGATTCATGGAGCAGGAGTCTGGAACCTCTAAAATGTCTATGACAAGAGCACTATGCAGCAAATAGCAAGAGGACTTCAGTAACAGCAGCAGTGCCAATAATGTCCAAAGAACTCGTCAAGTGCACATGTGAGAGCATACTCAATCTGTGTGCAGCATAACTGGGGCTACAGTATTAAATAACAATTTAACCAAAAGCTTGAAGGGAACCCCTTGTGATAATTCCTATCAGTGTTTAAATTAATAGTATGAAAGATGCAATACATCCTCTCGGTACATTCAGAGCAAACTTTGCTTCGGCATCTAAAGAACAAATGAACAACACTGCCTGAGTTTACCACTTCTTTTTAAACTTTTTTTTACTTTTTTTTTCCTGCCCAGGGTGGGCTGGGGTGGGGAAAGGAAGATACCATGAGGAGCAAACCTCTTCTTCTGCTTCTGTCTACTTTCTTTTTCTTGCAAGTGTTCAAGGGTAAGACAGTCTCTTGTTATGGATTTGTAGAGTATCTCCCACAATGCATTCTTGAATAGTAAATGATTCCTAATAAGAATCTCACTGCATAAAACTCCTTGGCTTTTTTCTAGTTGATAGTTTCCTGAAAACAGCACGCAGACCAGTCTGAGGGTTCGTGGATCTTCACATTACACTCTGGCACCCATCCTTAGTGCCGTATTCCTTCTGTATGCTGCAGCAGGAAATGTTTTGGTGCTCAAGATTAGACACTGAAATATGTCCTGCCAGAGAGAAATTTGTGAGAGTGGGGTTTGAGTTTTGTGGGAAAGTGAGAGCAAGGTGTTTCCATTTGGCAGGAGCTCTTCCATTTGGCAGAGAGAGAGGTCTTCCTCCAGCTGGAGTGAAATGGTGGGAAAGAGCTAAGGGAGGACAGAGGATCAAGTGACCCCCTTCCTATATTCAAGCATGGATAAGGGATAAATGTGGGCAGTTAAATGGCTGATAACAACTGTCAGAAGAAACTCCAAGCTGAGGTGTGTGAGGTGACTGGGGAGGGGCAGCACTGAGATAATTGCGGCGATGTGAAGGATGCCGATGAGAATGCTTTTACATGGATTCATTTTTCGATCCTTTGGAAGCTAGGGAAATGTGGTAAACAGAACAAGTCAAGAAGGGTTTGGACCAACAGCCACAAACTCAATCAGATAGAAGAGCAGTTACAGATGATTCCTTAGAAGGACAGTTAAACAGTCATATAGGGTGACCACGCTTGTGCTTGTTGTGTGACAAGCAAAAGAGGTCACTCAATTAATGTTCACTGATAGGGTGTATCAGCTTAGGATTCTGAGACAGAAAATCAAGACACCTCTGTCAGAATTATGCAATAAGCACATGAGAAACTGGGGTGAGAAATCGCTGCTGGAGTGCTGCCAAGGAGCAGCCACTGGGTCTGTTCTCTCTGCTCGCCTGCATCCTTTCAAATGGCTGTTTCTTTGCAGCAGCCTTCAGCTTGTGCTGGGTTTAGAGAGAATGCAGAGAAAAGAGTGATGGACAGGACGGCAAAGGATTTCAGCAGATCCAGCTGCAGGTGGCTTAGAACATCCCCATGATAACTGGACTTCTGAGCTCCACTGTGTCCTGCTCCCATGGATATCTAGCTACTGTACCATTGCTGGATTAGGCTACTGAGATTCTTGCATTCAGTGGCAGTAGATCCTGACAGAGATGTGACATGGCTGTCAGCCACCGGGGTCTTCACTAGCTGCTGGGAGGTGTGCTGGTATCTTACCTGCAAGCTGCAGCTCAGCAGCAGGAGAAAGGACCATGCTGCCTGCAGAGTCTTAGGGCACAAGAGCTGCTTTGTCTCCTTTCCCTGTGATGGGATGGGGTGAACAGGAGTGGAATATGGGCATCTGGATGTGAGGGATGTTGGGTAGGAGCAGAATCCACTGCTGCAGGGATTCGCTGGTGGGAGAAAGCACTGGGGGGATGTTGGTGCTATTCTGCACTGCTGCTCTGCAGGCTCTTAAATTATTCAGGTAATAACAGCATCTGTATGTGCTTGGTGAGCCCACTGTGCTGAAATGAGGTGAGCAGTACCTGAAACCTTGTAGCATTCAGAAACCTGCTTCAGGAGCAAGTTTTTTCAAGCTGTGCCCTGCCCTCTGGGCCTGGCAGCCCAGCCAGGACATCTGCCCCAGGAGGGCACTGGCTGAATGCAGGGATGAACCCTGCCTGAAGCAAATACTTGCAGGAGGGTGAGCACAAAGAACAGTGTCTTCATAAAAGTCCTGCATGTGACAGCCTGGTGGGCTTAGTCTATCCACCATAGGAAACCGCCTGCAGTGTGGTGAAGCTGAGGTACAGCAAGCTAGATTTGAGCTCAAAGGAAAGCAGATTTTCAGAGTGCTAAAATTAGAAGTTGAGTCTGAATTATGCTAATTTGTTTTAATTGTCTATGTGTGTCAAGGTTCTTCAGAAATGTAACTTCTCTGTGGTGGTCTGGAAAGGTACAGCGTCACCGGTGGTATGATGGAAGGATGGATCAAGGATGGTAGAGATTTCTGGGTTCCCTGGCCTACTTACATCTTTCTTGCAGTCCTCATCTCCAGCTCTCAAAATGCCACAAGGGTAGGTTCTGAAAGCGTTAGCTCTGGATTGAATAGACCAGCCTTGTTAAGACCTTCAATGAGTAGAGGGCAGCTTCCTAGGTGGAGGGAAGCTCCTGACACCTTCTCTCTCTAAGGGCACTTCTCAGCATGACAGTACCATCTGAAAATTCACATTTTCTTTCACAGATGATTATGTCATGTTTTGAGCCTCAACTCTGCAAGCAGCAGCAAAAATTCAAGCTCCCTTTCTATTTGCAAACCAGATTTTGCTGACTGGGTGAAACTTTAAGCCAGAGCCTTACATCTCTGTGTAGGGGCTGCAAGTGTAGGGGATTGCGTTAAATCTATGGTTTCAAAATGTTGCATCCTCAGTGAAAAATCTACAGCACAGACAAAGCAGCAGGTATTCACTGAAGTGTCTTGGGAGGCGGAAGGAGAGAACGCAGCAGCAGGAGAGCATTTAGAAAACAGATGAGGTTTCTATATTTATACAGAGATGAGGAAGGAAGGAGAGAGTGCGCGCGCGCGTGTTTGTGTGTGTGTGGCCAGGCCACCGGGAAGATTCCTGTTTATGAGAAAAGGTACTCCAGCAAGATAGCAAGCAGGAGTGAAGGCTATGGTCTGTCACTATACTGTGATGACAGAACTTTGCAGGCTTTGTAGGATGCATTCATATGCCTGTGTTGGAAGTTTTAAATGGGAAATGCAGAGAACAGCACACTGAAACCCTTTGCAGAATATAAACTATGTTTGATTTTTAACCAGTGTGATAGTCTCTGCAAAGGAATCATAAATATTGTCACCTTCTAACAGTGTCATTTCTCCAGGAAACTAAGGTGTCCAGATACTCTGGAGGAAATGCAGTGTATTGAGTCCATTCATGATGCCATGCTTGGAATGAGGAGCATTGTGTCTTTCCCAGGATTTGCTGATTACAACACCAAAGAATAAGAAAAATACTGTGAGAATGTACTTTGCTAGGAGATGCCTGCATGGGATCAGTATTTGTCCTGAAGGCTTTAATTTTCTATACTTTTTCATTCTTCAGCTCTTTTCCCGGCAGAATCATCTCAGCTCACAGTGACAGTAGGTTTGGTCCAAGCAAGAATTGCTCAGTGGAGCATGGCATGGCAGCTCTCTTTACATGCAGCTTGGATGTGCCACTGCACTGATGCATAGCAATGTGCTCCTGTTAAAGAGCAGCACAATGGTCAGCAGGCTGACCCCCTTTCTGTGAGGACTGGGAAAAAAATGCTTCCTGCCAGCCCGCTGTCAAATGGCTGTGGAGCTGAGATTGCAGTAAGAGGAGCTGCAGTATCACAGGGCAAAAGTATAAAATATCTGTTGCCCACCAGTACTGTATTAGTAAAACTGCTTTTCAAAACTTGTGAACTCATCCCTGCCAGTGGTGAGATGTGCTTGTCAAGGAAGTCCTCCAAGGCCAGCAGCAGTTCAATTAGGCATAGCTAAAACACCTTCTCTCCATTCAAAATGTGAGGCAGCAGCATTTGCTGTCTCCTGACAACATTTCACAGGGATCAACAGCACCTGCCTACAGGGCCTCTCAGCTCATTGTGTGGCACCACCATCATTTTCATCACAGTGTCAATGAGGGACATTTATTCTGCCTTTCCTGTATAGCCAGATACTGTGGATAAATTGCAGATATTTGGGAAGAGGAGCTGACATCTTTCACTAATTCACTTTGCTTTAAAGTCATGCCTTAGAGCCAAGAAAGCTGTGAAGACACTTGGAGCAGCTGATTGAGAGGCTCTGCTCACAGCTGCAATAGTGATGCAACTTCCTCATGAAACTGGGAGATAAGGTTCATCACTGAGAAGGGGCATTGCATATTAAGAGCTTTAGTCTGAACAGACTTTTTCTCTGCAGAGGTGATGTGTTTTTTGTCTCTTTTGTTAGGAATAAATGCAGCATTTTGCCTGGAGAAAATGCACCATAATAAGATATGAACCTGTAGTTCTTGGCAGTAAAAACCTATTGCAAAACACTGAGGAAAAAAAAAAAAAAGAGATCAGAAGAGGAAGAGGCTTCAGAGTTTCCTTTACTATTCTTTGGAGATTTCTGGGGAAAAAAACCAAACACCACAAATGAAGCACGTAACATGATTTTTGTCCTCTTTCTGGAGCTGCAGCTGCTGCAGTCAGCTCCCCACCCTCAAGCTGTCTGCTGTTTACTGCCAAGCTTTGCCAGCAAGTTGCTGGGATAATATTAGGCTTTTTTTAATGACACAAAGTGCCTGGAAAATAGATATATATAATTTTTGCGTTTACATTAATAGAGGTATATGACTTGCCAGTGATCTGATTGGGAGGTGCCATGAAACAACAAAGAATCAAGTAATCTCTTTAAGTGCCCAACCATGAAAACACGGACCTAATTTTGGCTTTGTTTTTAAAGACCAGCATGAATAAACATGCATGCAAACATTTGGAGGATGTTATGCCTCTGAAGGGGTACTAAGGGTTGCAAAGTAAAATAAGAGGAGAGAGTAAAATGCTGGAGACTTCCAGCAGACCCATGTTTGAAACCATGGTCAGCAGGTAACACAGCAAAGCAGCTGTAATAGAACTGGTACTCTCACATATCTGCCACAAAGGGCATCCTAGCCAAAATGGTTTCTCAGTCTCTGCCTGCTGGCAGGTGAAAATGGCTTGTCTTTTCTGTTGAAAATAACTTGAAGAAGTCAAAAGAGGAAATAATAAAATTTCTTTACTGTTTAATTCCATTCACAGACAAGCACAGCCCTAGTAGTCCCTGTAAAGCAGATATTTAGGCTCCCTCAAGAAGTTAAGAAGAGAAAATCTAAAGTTTTACATTGAACTGCTTTTGTGAGCCTGATATCCAGCATCCTCTATAGTTGCTGTCAAAGATGCTATGATGCTTCTCACAATAAAGTGTTTGTGTGCATGGATTGACTCTTCTGTTCAGCAAAAATCTTTCTTAGGTAACTGCATTCTGCTTCTTTTGAGCCACTTGTTTCCCAGCTGCTAGAGCTCTCTGTAGCATTCCTGTAGTCAGCTGAAGGCTGCCTCCTCTTACTCTGCATATGGGATCACTAGTTTAACAAGAGGGCAAAAAAATACAAGTAAACTTTGCAGCTATGGAGCAGGCTGAATCTTAAAATGAAAGTGGTAGGAATGACAGAGTGCAGGACACATGTTCTCTATGTAGAAGAGACTACTCTCTGAAGTAGGAAAGTACTTCAGGTTTCTGTGTTTCATATTGCAAAGCAAATTCTGTCAGAAGTCTGGCATAAAAATCCCTCAGATCTGTGAAATCTTTCTCTCTGCCCCTACACTTCAGAGCTTCTTGGCGTGTAGTGAAGCACCCTGACCTGGCAGCTCAGTAATGTAGGTGGATGCAGGGTCAGTGTCAAGCATTTCCTGGCACTGGCAGCACTGTTTTTTTGCAAATCCTCAGGGGAATCATAGTGCTAAATGCTACAAGTGTGTTAATTTTATAAGGTAAGTAATTGTGCAGTCATAAGCTCGGAGGTGTCCTTGCCATGCAGGGGATCTCTGTGCACTCCTGGAGAGGTGATCAGACCTCCAGCTCCTCCTGTGGTTGGCACAATTTGAATGTCATGTGGAATTACTTCCTCCTCTCTGCTGTGATGCAATGGCAGATAGGGAGCACGTTGTGCTGCATCTTACTTGGCTCTGCTGGCTGTTCTGGCTGTTCATCCCTTCCCAGATTCCCTGTTAATGGCTCTGGGGCCAGCACTCTGATGGGACACAGCTCCCACTGATAAAATGGAGCACCAGCATCCTGTTTTCTATCATTAGGGGGAAGGGGGAATTTTTTATTAATAACCCAAATTACCCTGCGAAACGGCACTTGCCTGATGTTAAATATTAAACTCCCTTAAGCGGGTGAGCTGGGGCACAGAAGCAGCAGCCTGCTGGTAGTGATGGGCTGTGGCAGAAGATGAAGTGGTGCCGGACACCATTAATACTTTCTCCCTGGAGGGCCTTCCATCTTCAGGGCAGCCAGGTGCTCTTCCACACAGCTCCCCAGCTTCCAAATGGCATTTTTCACACTTTAAATATTTTGCACGCTTTGAGCAGATCTGAACATCAAAGGCTGGTGGATCCTGGCTCTAGTGTTACCATGGCAACAGCAGCTGAGAGGATTTGGATGTTTCTGGGATGGGTTTTTGCTGCCGGGTGCGTTGGGCAGAGTGGGGCTGCTCTTCTCACATCAGTGCCATTGTGGGCATCATGCTGTGTGAGGGGATGGTCTGCCCCAGCCCAGGAGTACTGTGATGCAGACCTCTGTGTCTAAACTACCCCCCTCAGCTCCCTCTGGTCTGGGAGAGGAGGAGGGAGTCCTTCCCAAGCCACGCCACATGTGGAAGTAGGTCAGCTGAATTATACCCTAAGATATGCTTGTTTCTCTCCGCTGGCTCTCAAGGGAGCTGAGCATTGAGCCCTGCTTCAACCGCTGACTCTGTAGGAGTCCAAAACTGCTTCAGTGAGCCTACCCTTGGGATGTTGGCTTCTGGTGACTCTTCTACCCCCCTGCAGCTGCAGATATGCTGGATACAGTGGATTTTCACGAGTGAACATAAAGCTGAGCTTTAAACACTATGAAAATATGGTATTGGTCTGTGTGAGTAGCATGCTACAGCAGCACAGTCAAGGGGCTGCTGTTGATCCTCACTGTGAGTCTGTCAAGCTGTGTGTCCTGGGCAAAATGCCCTGTTCTCCTCCTTGTGTGCTGTAAAATGGCCTCGGGAATTCATCGCTGTTCTGTGAATGTTACTCATTTGGGTGACTCTAGCATTTCCGGCCAATATCTGCTGAGGGGACAGGCACATGTGTGACTTATTTGGACATGCACATAGCAGATGTCCTTCGGGGGGTGGGAGGAGTGGGGGGGGGTGGTGTGCGTGTGCAGATAGGCACTTGAGACAGATGGGTGGTTTGATGAAGGAAAGCAGGTAATTCTGAGCACCCTGCCTATTCCTTGTGCTGTCACAGCAAGAGATACGAAGTTGTAAATAGCAAATAGATACAAATCCTCAGACTTGTTATGTCAGTGCTGTTGGCCACTGCATACTAAAGGAGAAAATATTTTGTCAGACTGCCTGAACTGACAGGAGCAAGATCATTTAGGTGCAGGCTGTGGTATTTAGGTACAGTGCAGACCTCAGAGACAGGGTGGCTGAGAATAAAGGTACACTGAAAGTGTGGGGCAAGATCTGAGTTCTTGCTCTCTGGCTTGATGCTCAGGAGCAGAGCAGATTTCTTTCCAAGAGGAGCAGAGTCCAGCCTGCCAAGTGGGGACTGTGCATTCATTTTTTCTCACAGGAGGTCAGTCACTGCTGCCTGCAGGCATGCACTGCAGCCAAATGATGGAAGTCTCTTTGTCCTGAAATTCCCAAACAGGCATAACATTTAGGCATCTCTCAGTTATCTGTAGACTTGCAGTTACAGCAGGGCCAGTGAATACAACAGGATCAATAGCTGGGATGGATTAACTGCAGCCTGAGAAGAGTCTTGCTACATCTTTCAGACTGGTGCCTGTCTGAATGAAAGCTGAAATCTGCACCGTGAGCAGTAATTAAGAAGTGATTTGCCCTTGGCCCATATTGTGGGCATAATGCCAAATTCTGAGTTCCCAGAACTGGGAATTTTCAGATTCAGGCTGACTTAGGTGATGCTTTTTGCTCTCAGAACTGCCTAGTCTCTAAGAGGGGCCAAACAGTGAGTGCTAATCCTGTGGATGTGTTCTGGTCAACTGGAGAAGAGAGCTGGATGCAGAGGTTGCTGAACAAATTTATCTGTGCAGATACCTTCTTTGCAGCCAGGATAGCACAGTACTAAGCTGTAGCATAAACAATGGGACATGAATATTCCTTTCCTTTGGGAGTTTTGCAGCTCTTTCTTGTCTTCACTCTGAGAATCTGAGTTTCTGAGTTTTTATGCTTGAATAAGTATAAATAAGATAAATCAGTGTGATGACATTTTCAGTTGTGTTGCCTGGCTTGTTCAAATGATGAGCAAAAGGAATACTTGATAAGTCGTGGTAAGACGCCAGAGAGGCACACACTATAAAGCTGTCTGTCTGCTCAGTATGTGTGCAGGGAGGGGCAAAAGGCTGCTGAAACATCTTTCTTTGGGGCTTAGACTGCTTCCTCTCCAAGAACTAAATCGTGGTTGTGCTGGTACAAGGCAGCTGCCTCTTGGAGTAAGAGAGTAGTGTGCTTCACCTCCAAAGTCACGCCTTTGGCGGCAACATTGCACAGTTCAAGAAACACAACCTTAAGAAGATCTATTCAATTTGTATTTCTGAAATTCCTTTGGGAATCTCACAGATTAAATAGTTCTGAATTGATAAATGACCATGAAATGGTTTCTTAGATCAAGGCTATGACAGGAAGAGATTTCTTATTTCTAACAGCTGGTGAGCTTTGCGCACCCAGTCCATTGGGTTTCTTTTCATTTGTTCTGTGCTTCTGCGTGCCAGTTTTTAGACTGATTTGGGAGAAGTACCTGTAAATTGGCTTCCCCATTGTCCCCGCAATAACAAAGGAGATGGAGAGGCAGCTAGAGGGCAAGGGCTGGAATATTTGTGTTCAGCAAATCTTTGTCCCCCTCCCGGCACATCACATTGCGCAGCTCCTCCTCGGATGGAAAGGCGAAGAGCAGATGTCGGTGTGGACTCCTCACATGCTTCCTCTGTTGCTCATTGCTGATGATTCCAGCACTTTGGAAGCTGAGCACCAGTGGCACCTATGGACTTCCCATGAAGTCACAAACCATCAGAAGCCAAACACCACAGGAAAGCAAAGCCTCAGCTGTGTGATGTTCTGAGGGCTGGCTGCTCTGAGCTGCAGCATCTATCTCAGCTCTGCAGAGCATCCTTATCCACTTATTTATGCCTGCATCACTTCTGCTCTCTCCCAACAGGAAGAAGTGGCCTGACAGCGCCACCGTTTTTCTGTGTACCTGCTGTTATCCATGACTGGGCAGCAGTAGCAGAATTGCTAAACATTTAAATTATTCAGCTTCTGCTGTTGACTCAGCTTTAAAACTACATTGACGTTTCCTGAGATAATAGCTTGCTGACTGGAACCTGGGAGCCTGGCTGGTCCTGGGAGCCTCAGCAGGCGACAGGAGCATAGGGAGTGTTTTCCTCTCTAAGGAGAAAGGGGGCATGCTGGAGTAAGGTGAACCCGTGTGTATCTATGTCCTTGCACCAGGAGGGTACTGCAAGTGCTCAGAGGGGAGAACCTTCCTTCAGTGGGTGCAGGCCTGGACTCATCCTGGCATCATTTCCCAAGTGGCTGAGTTCAGGAGGGGCCGTGCTTCTTTCCCTGGGCAAAGGCACCTACAGCTTTCTCAAAATATTAAAGCCCATTTTTATGTTATTTACTCTTCTCCAAGGTGATGTGTTTAAGGTTCTCTGCTGCACACATTACACTCCTCATTCCCTTAAATGAAAGGAAGAACAGCTGAGGACAGACTGGCAGCAGCCAGCAAGTGCCTGGTTCTGGGCAGTCACTTCTCTGGTTACATGACAGATACCACAACTGAGGAAGAAGCCTTGCATTCCTTCAAAGCTACATCATCACACAGCTGAAGAGTCTCCAAAGGTCAGAGGCAGAACTTTGTATCTTAAAAAAAAAAGGGCTCTTTCTAGCTGAAGGACTACTTCTCTTCAGAGACCTCTGCCTTCTAAACTTCTGACAGAGGTTCTCTTCACCCCTGACTCTGTCTGCACTTGCTGCTGGAATTCATCTCAGGTGTGAACCCAGAATGGAACGGCACTGAGGCAGCAGGGATGATGAGCCTCATCCCAGGAGCTGTCTCAGGATAACAGAGGGAGAAATTAGTTTTCATGTGAGTATGATAAGTATTATAGCATCCAGGGAACACACTTAAGCGAATAGTGGAACCCTGGCTTGCAAAAAATCCCTAAAGCCCACAGGGGTGCCCAGAGGTTATTATTTGGTATTATTCACTGTAATTCTTGGTCACTTCTTCTCAACATGAATTTGCCCTTTTTAAGACAATATTCCTGTTCTTTCTAGTGTAAATAATGTCCCTTTGCAGAGCTCCAGTTTAACTCTGTGTTAGCTTTCATGGGTACAACATGACCCTGAGTCCACCTTCAGTTGTCTCTGAAGCCTTTATGGTGACATAATATGCTCAGATGTCACTAACTAGAGGACAGAGAATAAAATTTTGGGGAATGAGCAACCCAGACAATCTCAGTTCAGCATCTGGAAACAGATAAGTGTTAAGGAACTGCCTGAGACCTTATTTTTTGAGGTGTTTTCATGAAAATGGAAAGAGCTTTTGGAATTAAAGCTGTTCATTTATTAGAGTTGTATTTGTTATTTTTCAAGCTCTCACAGGCTCTGATTTCTCAGACAGGATTGTGACCATAGTGTTGGTTTCTCCAGAACTGCCAAAGTGTTCCTGTTAAGGAAGATAATGGTGACCAACTGCTAGTAAAGCACGTTGCTCTGAGGTACGAGTTTTCAGCACTGATACATGCAACTCGCCTGTCTACAGTTTGGGGGAGGTTTTGGAGATGCCTCAGGTAAGGTAGTAATGGGTGAATGAGACATATTAGAGGCACCAATGGGAACTCTTCAGGAAATTACAATTAACAAGGGACAGCAATTAATGGAGCAAAGAGAACAGTTTTCTTATAGATGGATGCTGCACCAGCTTCACAAACAGCCTGGAAAAGAAATGGTTTTTAGTGTGTTCCATACTCAAGGCAAAGTGCCCTGTTCTCCCCATCTTCAGGGAAGGGAGAAAGCAGACAGGTACCTCCCACCTAAGAGGATCCCCTTCACTCATGCTCCTGAAATCGCCTTTACTTCTAGAGCTATAGGTATGTGACTAATAGTAATATTAATGCTGTGAACTCCATACAGTTGCCTCAAGATCCACAGTTCTGGTGCAGCCAGTGATCATGTGGATGTCACAAACAGCTGAGGATACCTCAGTGACTGAGCTCTGAGCTGTGGGGAAGTTGCTGAGGGTTGCTTGCAGGCAAAACTCCAGGTCTTAGTGGGGAAGCAGAGACTTTGTGGCTTGGCCAGGCTTACCAGGACCATACCTAAAGATAATATTTCTCTATCAGAGGAGCTCTGACCTGCAGACATGTTCTATTTAGGCACTTCTCTCATTTCTCAGCGTGGTAGAAAGGTTCTGCCTCAGTGGGGGGACCTGGGGCAATTCCATCTTATTGTGTCTGCCATAGCACCATGTGGTCACCACTCCAGACTCCACAGCCACCACAGCTGCTTCCTACCCTGCACACAGTCACAGGCCTTCCTTCCTTGCACTCTGCTGTGGCTGTGGGCAAAGGGTGCGCATAAGGGAGTCCTGTGCCAGAGGCAAAGGTGAACTGCGTGTTCCTTCCGGCATTGTATGGGGCTTACCTGTCCCCTCTCCATCCTTGTGGAGGGTATAAGGCATCACTGGATTTCCAGAAATCTGTAAGACTGAGCCAGTCTGAGACTGGCTAAAAGATTTGCTTTTAGCAAATTGTCCCCAGGCGGGGATTGTCCCACGCGTGAGTTTCCCTGTTCTGGGTTTATGAAAGTCACCAGTGCCAGAGGTTGCACAAAGCAAAGCCAAACCGAATCTCAAAATGGGAGGGGTGAGGGAGGCAATCTCATGGGCACTGTAACGCTGCTTTTCCTTGAGGTGTGCTAAGAGGTAAGCCTAGTTGAATTGTAGAGCACAGGTTAAGGCTTTGTCAAGTGTATACACTCTCCTGGTGGATGATGTGGAGAAAGTTTGCATTTTGCTGAGGGAAAAACTGAATTGGTTCATGAGCTCTGGCTGGTAATGGCCTGTGTCAGAGTGTGGACTTGCGTTTGCATTCATGACATGAGGCTACGGAGCTGAGGGGAGTGAAAGCAGGATCTGAGGCACTGAGGCACTGACTGTAGGTTCAGAGCAGTGGCACTTTTTAGAGCAAATACAGTGTGCCAGCCAGCCAGCTGCAGTGCCCATCCTTTTGGCAACAAACATTTGAGCTCGATCTGAACTGAACGTGGAGTTTGTTCCATTTCAAGTATCAGAGGGAATCTAGACTGTCAATGAAGTGCTGAACGACTCTGGACAAAGGGAAGGTCTTTTCCCTAGACTGAGGTAAGGATTCTGCTTTGCTCTAACGCTAAACTTGGTCTTTGCTCAGTATAAAAATCTCAATTTCTATGTAATGCAAAGCATTTTGCCATCCTAATATGTTCTGTTGATCTACTTTTCCTGCCTCTCAGCTCATATAAGCTTTTCTGGTGGTGGGCTGGGCTGTTTTATAGGAATTCCCTAGAGGGATACAGCTGGCAAAGCAGTTGTTTCTTTCTCAAAGCCGCAAATGTCACAAGCTGTATTTATCTGAATACTGCCCAGGCCTTTCCAGGTGTGATCACCTCATGGCTGTGCATTCACTGGTTTGGCCCCAGTGCCTGGCTGGAAGCTCCTTGGCCTTCTTAACCCTGTAACTGGCAAAAAGGGCCAGGTAAATGGTAGCTGGAAATAGAAACCAAGCTGTGTGGCTCCCCTGCAGCGCCCCAAGTCCTTTGCCAGGCTGGCCCCAGTTTAGCATCTGGAGTCAAGATGGGATAGGCAAAGCACTAGCAAGAGGGATGGCTCCTGCCAACCAGGCAATCATTGCTTTGCAGGGTCACCCTAAGCTGGAGCACAAGGAAAGGGTGGGACGGGAGCGGTCTCCAGGAGGTCTGTTCCTTTGGACAACTGGTGTGACTCCCTTGCGTGTCTTTCAGAGAGGGCATGCACCAACCACTGTGGACCCCTTGCCTTCTTGCTGCAAGCAAGGATCTCCTGAAGGGATGCTGGAGCAGGAGTCTGCTGTGCAGGTAGAAGGGGGGAAGGGGCGCGTTCATTGTATTGTAGTGGGCTCTAAGCCCTACAAAGAGCCTGGAGCTGCTGTCACTAGACCTCATTTGCCACTTCAGTTCCATCTCAGTGTCCTCCATTTGGGACTGTGCCCAGCCAAGGTCTGCAGGGACCTGTGAGAAACCTGAGGTCTTCTGCTCACTGTCTCCAGCCCAGCCTGCTTTGTGTGGCACAGACCAAGAGACAGTGTGGTTCTGGCCACAGAGCTGTTTCATTTTGCTTTATATTGCTAAAGTTTCATCTTCCCTTGTACTATTTGAAGAGAGGGCTCAAGCACATGGGCTCCTCCCTGTTAACAGCTCATAGACATGTTTATGAGGTGTGGCTCAGGCATGACATCCACTAAACACTGTGCCCAGCCTGGCAACTCTCACCAGGCTCCTGACGTGGGACAAGCCATAATCTCCAGACTCCAGACTCCAGAGTTCCTTGTTGTGCTGGCTTGCAGTGAGGTGTGTGAATGGCGATAGGGTGCAGTCCTGCTGCTGATAAACCTGCTCATGCTTGGTTTGGCTGCAGTATTCAGCATAAGTGGGTTGATCAGAGCTGCAGACCCTGGCTGTCCAGGGTGAGCTGACCTCCTCCTGCAGTGATGACATGCATGCATTACCTGAGGGTGAGTACTTGGGCATGGTCAGGGGTTTGTTGGGCAGCAAAAGAGGAGAGAAATCAGGTCAGCTGGTTTGCACAAGGGAGTTTAGGTATATTCCGGCTGGTAATATGAACTTTAGTCCAAAGATATCGCCTCTTCTCCCCAAACAGTTGCTACTAAATGGACCTCAGACTGGCAGGAAGGGTTTGCTGGCCTTCTTGGGTCATTGGTAACTTGCCTAAGGTTGTCCTTGGAACCAGTGACAGTACCTGGCATTGAAACTTCGGTGCTGTATTTGCCTTGTCCTTCTCACCACTGCTTTACTGGGAGAAGGGAGGTGCCCCAGCTGTTATTTTTTTGCAGTATTGTGATGGTAAATGTTGATTCCTGTGTTGTCACCTTTCTTCTTTTACCCCTGTGGAGGCCTGGGACAGGTGCACAGGATGATGTTTCTCTCTCAGCACAGTGCTGTGCTAGCTCTGCTGTGGAGCAGGTGGCTGTGCTGAAATGGCTTTGCTCGCATGTCCTCACCAGGATCTGCTGGAAGAGATATATTACCAGGCCTGTGCTTCTGGTGTTTTTCTGTCAATGCTTTCTTCCCTGCATGGCTTCCAGAGGCTGCACTCCAAGCGCTGGCGAGGCAAGCCTGGCTTAAGGCTGAAAATCTATGGTAGCCACAGCACAAGGACTGTACTGTGATACCACCCAGCATGCTGATCCCAGCAGAAAACCCCCTTCTAAGTGCTTTTGTTCATGCAGGCAGGCAAAGCAGGTGTGGACTAGTCCTGCTGGAGGAGAGGTAGAGAATGAGTCAGAACAGACTGCAGAAATGAGGAGCAGTTTATAAGCGTCACTGGTAAAGGAAAGGAAGCTTCTCCACAGGGCACCAGGGCAGACCCTGATGGTGTGATCTGGACTCCAGCACCTCACCTGAGCATGAGGGTGCTGACAGAGCCCAGGGCAGGTTGAGGCTTGTCCAGAAGCTGTGTCTTAGCCCCAGGCTGACATCAGGCAGGCTCAGAGCATGTCTCTGATTCCCCCCTTGCACTGGCAGCGTGCTAGAGCCCTCTCAGCTCCCCAGTGTTTATTGCACAGACCTGCCTGAACCATGTTGTGGCCCAAAAAAGGTAATGCATCAGGAAAGTAGGAGATAAAAAGCAGTTGCTGTGCTGCTGCATCTCTCTCAGCAGCTGTAAATGTTGTTATGTTATTAGAAGAGGTGTAGTGCCTGAGCAAAGAGCTCTCATGTATTGTCTTCAGTCACAGTCTATATATTTTTTGATGAGGTAAAAATAGCTTTTCTTTTTCAGGATATGCAGAGAGCACAGGCTCCTGCTAACAACAAAAGAGAATGACAGCTTTCCCCTGGGTGTGCGTGGCCTCAGCTGGCAGGAACAGTAGCTGTGTTAATTCTTTCCTCGCTTTGGCTCTCTGTGAAAGGAAAGATGTTCTGGTCTCCTTTTCCTGTTCAGGTCTCTGGACCAGCCCGTTTCACTCTCCACTCTCCATTGCTGCTGGACCCAGCATTGTACTTCAAAGGGAAAGTGATAGTTTGCAAATGACAGAACAAGATCTTGAACACGTTACTTAGAAAATCCATTAGGCAGCAGACAGGCACTGCAGGCTTTCACAGGGCTGTAGGCTGTAGCCCACCAGGGGATCCTTAACAGAAAGACCAGTCTGCTGTGTAGGGGCAGCTCCTTGCTGCCTTGCTCTGTGCAGATTAAGCTGTTTGTGATATCTGCCCTCCTCACAGTGCTGAACCAGTTCCAGCTGGAGCAGCCAGGAAAGGGGACCCATGAGCCAGGAAGAAAGGAGCCAAATGGCAACACAGATGTCATCTGTATCTGAAAATGCTCAGCAGGGACTGAGTTAACCTTTACTCTGACCTGTACCACCAGTGATAGTTCAGAACTTACTCTCCTGTTAAGGGTGCACAAAAACGGGCTTTCCAAAAGCTCATTACTCATGGTTATGTAATGGTGGAGGATTGTGCATGGGAGATAGGCCAGTCTGATGCTGGCACCAGAAAGCTTACCCTCTCTTCAGCATTGGAAAAATGCTAATTGACAGGTTGCTTCCCTTCCCACAAACCTCCAAGGAGGCTTCCTTCCCTCCTTCTTCTGCTTTGGGATTTCTCCTTTGCCAGTTGTGCTGAGTTCTTCTTCAGCTCTATCCTTTGCATGGGAACATGAACAGATCTTTCATTTCCTGCATGCTCTGATTCACCTGTGGCGAGATGGTTGCGCTCCCCCTTGCACCCTGCTTTGGGGATCTCTGCTGGTGGTATCAGCCATCAGCCTCTGTGGTACATGCCTTGGGGCTGTTATGAAATCTCCACTAAGCAGAAAGGAGCATGGACAAAGGGTGCATGAAATGAGAACTCACTTGGCAGATGCCTTCCAGAGATGACTTCTTGTGCCTTGATTCTCATCAGTCCTATTAAGATCTGCAGACCTGTGCTAAATCATGTGGGCAGAGGTGAGGATGATGGGAGAATAGAACTTGGGCCTATGGATTTATCTGTCTTGAATCATGTGGATAGGGGTGAGGATGATGAAAGAATAGAATTTAAGCATTTGGATTTATCCTTTCGTTAGATGACTCTTCCCAATGCTTTTGCTTTTCTCTTTCTTCTGGGTTTGCAGTATCTGCCTGTTCTCTGTGTTCTGCTGGCTGATTGCCTGAGGCTTTGCTACTGTGGCCTCTCTGGAGATGCTGTATTCTGCTGAATGCTGTCTTCTACTCAGAAGGCAGAAACCTGCCAGTAGGTTTTGTTTCTACTGCAGGGCCAATGAGAGCATCCAGTTTCTTTTAATACAGATAGGAGGGAAAGTTCCATAAACAGAAGTTTATGGCTTCTGTTTCTGAGCATTTTGAGTTGAATATCCTGATCTTCCCTGATTATCCTGTGGGGACCCTAGGTGTTACCCCTACCTGTTTTTAATCTTAGCAGCTCTTTTAGTGTGTTTTGAGGACTGACAAATTCTTCACATCTGATGAGAAAGGATTGAGGTTATCACCTGCAGATCTGTGTACTTGATATCTGAAAGGTGGAGAGGTCCAAATGAACATTGGTTCCAGAGATATTCCTAGGTTGGACAGTTACTTAAAAATAAACCACTACACTGATGTGAGGTTTTGGTGTTTCTGCTGGAAATGCCTCAAAGGTGAGGATCGTGCCCACTGTTGGACACAAGCCCACATGATCAAGGAAATGTCCAAGCAAATGGCAAGGGCTGTTGCCCTTGGCAAGGGTTTATCACACCTCCTCAGCTGGCAGTGCTGACTTTAGGTTCCAGAACACTGACGCTAGTAAGCTGGAAGTAATTGGATGACCTCTGCGTCATGTGAGCTGGACCTTTCCACAGCATATAGACAGGATGCCCACAGCAATATATGGCTTGGTGCCAGGATTTGAGTTTGCATTTCACTGCCAGTCCTGGGGTTCTTTGGCTGTTGGGTGACTGTGTGCTGCCCAGCCTTCAGGTGTTTCCTTGCTGGACCTCCTGTCTGCTGCTCAATGAGTCTGTGTCAGCTTGGCTGAAGAGACAAATGGGCAGACAGGGTAAAGAGGGCAATGCAGCAGGATGTGTGTGTGCCAGGCTAGAATAGTGTGGAGTTGCTTCTTGACTGTCTTTTTGTCCCAGAAAACACTGTGAGATCAGCACAAGTCTCTGGACTCATTTGTACTTGGAAATCATCTACTTACAGCACTTAGCAGCTCACACAGAGTGGGCTCCTGCCAAGTGTGGCCACCTTTAGCAGGAGGAGGCAATGCTGAGACCCTCCCTTTTGTTATCAGTGATGAGCAGCAGGAGCTGGTGGGAGCTCCTCCCTGGGTGTGAGTGAGAGCAGGCACTGCCAGAAGAGATTAGAGCAGGACACTGACTGTGGCCAGAGACACAGCAGGCTTACAAACCTCTGACTGCAGCCCTTGAAGTCTGAAGACTGAAGCCCTTGACTCCAGCCTGAGCCTCTGGTTTGACTTCCCCTTTGCTTATTGCCTTGGCCATGGCTACAATGCAATGGGCTCATGTGGTTCCAGACTACAGGCATTAATGCTTTGAGAGCAGGAGGACACCTGGGAAAAGGAACAGAAGCCTCTACTCAGGGCGAGAAGAGGGAGTCATGAGAAAAAATGTACTCTGAAACCAGGACAGAGGGAAAGGGAAAACTTTAGATTGTCAGCAGACCAGGGGAAAATTTTCCTGAAGGAAAAGAAAGGGATGGAGAGTAGAAGCACAGTCTGATGTGCTGTGCTATATTTTTGACTTTAGAAGGTGTTGGAGCACTTAACAAAGTCCAGATCTGAGGCTTCTCTCTTGCAGAACTGCTGGCAGCAGCCTCCTGACACTTCACAGCTTGGATGTCTGCAAGTCTGTAGAGGATGACGCCTGTGTATAGGATTTAGCAGCCACCTAGGAGTGCGAGAGGTATACAACAGCAAGAGAGGCAGCTTATTTTTTTCTCCAGAATATCTCCTTCCTGGAAAATTGCTAGGAAGGCAAAGGAGAATGGAAAGAAACTCTGCAAACTCCAAATAAAGGAAAATCATCAGAGGCAGTTTCTGAATCTGGAAGCAGTTGTTATATGTTCTGGGGCACACAGCAAGTGACTGTGTGAGCATGAGGCACGGCTGTGCTGCGCTTTGTGCTTGTTAGTGGGTGCTGATAACTGTGCAATGCGTGTGTTTGTGACTGGGTGAGTTGGGATGGTGCTCACTGGGATATGTGTGTGTATCTTCTCCATGTGCACATCTACTTGTGTTCACGGGGTCTCTGCATTTCTTGCTGTCAGTGCTCTCTTTTGCTGAAATTCAGGAGATGGCAGTGACCCAGCCCCGTGCTTCTGTTTCCTAGGGAGCGAACTGCCCTGAGCAATAGGCAGGCAGTCCCATTGTGCAGCCTGACATCAGAAGCACAATATGACTGTGGATCTGCTTTTACCATTTGAGGCAGCTATTCCATCTTCTCTGGTGGAATGTGTGGTCGGATTGCTGGTCTCTGATGCCCTGCATCTTTCTGTGCATATCTGGAAGGTACATGCTGAGCATGGGGAGCAAAAGGACGGCACCTCTGACACACTCCAGCCTTGGCATGTTTTCCAAGGCCTGGGCCCCAGCATCTAGACAGTCAGGAGGGAACCCCAACCCCTCTCCTCTCTGGCAGGAGTTACCTGTGAGTTGCCAGGCTGCAGGGCATATCTGTGGGGCTGCTTTTCCTCTCCTGTTCCTGAGGTGATACCTGCAGCTCTGACTCCCTCCCTGCCCTTGGCAGCAGTCATTTGCTTTCCGGAGGTGGCTTGGTATTAAATATCCTGTCTGACACAATAATGGAGAGAAAATGAACAAATTCCATTAGCAGTTGGCGATTCCTGCAGGGTCTGCATTGGAGAGAGGACGGAGCCTGTATTTTTAGATAGAATGCAATGTAACTTACTGGCTCTCTCAAAGCTGGGGAGTAGATAACCAAGGAGGGAGAGAGGGGACACCAGGCTCAGGTTTCAGCTGAAGTGCCGGACTATGGCAGCACGAAAGGGCAGGTCCGGTCAGACATGGCTGTGAGTATTCAACACACTTCTCCTTCATGCCCACAGAGACGTCCACTTTGCTTTTCTGCTTGCTTTCTGCTTGTAGTCTCTGCTGCTGGGTATGCTGGGGCTTTGGGAGCCCCTTTACCGCAGGGCCATGTCGAGTTTTACCATTTAATCTTCAAAGATCCATGTGTGTCCCATGGATGACAGAGCCTGGCTGAGCTGCGTTTTGATTTTCCAAGGGTTTGCTGCCTTGTTGATCCTGACCTGAGAAGCTGAGGCTTCTAGCAGTGCCTGGAGTTGGAAGAGCTCTTTGCATTCAGCCTGTTGCTTGAAGCTGTCAGTTTCCTCACTGGACCCCAGACAGCATGCGGAGCTCAGAGCATGAATGTGCACTTCTAAGCACAATGCTGGTGTTGCCTTTTGCCTCTTGCAGTTATCCTTCTGCGCGAGCAGAGCACTGAGGTGCTATGTCTCCTCTGTGTCCACAGCCTTCCAAAGCCACAGCTCTGCCGTCAGTCCGGGGGCTCTCCCCTGACGGGCGGGGCTCTCCTCTGAGGCGGGAGCGAGCGGAGCCGGCTGGTGCCGGAGGTCATGTGATCCGCACGTGCTCCCGCTGCCCGCGGAGGCTGCGCGCCGTGAGGGGGCGCGGGGGTGCCGCCCTGCGCCGCCGGTCCTTCGGAGCCGTGGGCTGCCCCCGAGGGGCCGTGGCACCCTGCCGCTGTGGTGATAGCCCGGCCTGAGCTCTGTGCCTGGCCCAGCACGGCCAGGTCACCCTGTCTGTGGGCCTGTCCTCTACAGCAGGGAACAGCGTCCTAATAGGTCCAGGGCATGGCTGCCTCTCTCTGTGGTAGGAGTGTCAGGCAGAAAGGATGATCTGGGGAAGGCAGATAGAGGGGACCAGAAGGCATCTGGGTATTGCTGCTCCAAAGTCCCAATTCAAATGTCTGAGACTACAAAGAGAGGGAAGAGAGGAGCCCTGAATCTGTGTGGTGCATCATCCTCCCTAATATGCCTCCAGTGCTTTTGTCTCTGGTGGTGTTGCTTCCAGATCCTGTCCAGGAGCTTCCTGATCCTGGATGCTCCTCTACAACGAGGCTGTGGGCAATACAGGATGGCTTGGGGTGGCAGAACAGAAGCTCTCCTAGCACAGGAGGTCCCTTGGTCAGTCCCGATGTGAGTGGTACAAGAGAGGTTTCTCTTGGAGCTGAAGACAGAGAAGTGTGTCCTGCACCCATTCCATGGATTTCTTGTGGCCCTTGGCTGCAGAGAGCACTTTGGGCTGGCCTGAGCCGGCACATACCAGCTCCAGTTACCAGTCCAAGTTCCCAGACTCACAGACCCATATCACTGCATTTCCACCCTGTTCTCCAGCTTCTAGTGAGCCATGCCATTGTCTCCATTTGCTGCCTCACACTGCTAAGTAGTGTTGCTAACCTTGCCTGGGCTGGCTGTGGTGTAGCAGGGAGGCACTGTCAAAAAAGAGAGTAGTGACTTTCATAGCTGTGAGGTGCTCAGCTGGGGTCGTTGTCCCTGGTGCCGGTACCTGAGCTCACCGCTGCTGTTACCCAGTGGCTTCTGGAGAGGATAGGGGTGGGCTCACTACAGCTCCATCAGTGCAGTTCTTCAGCCCAGGCACGGAGGGGTTTCCTGGGCTAAGGGAGACTGTCATGGTGGCAGGAGCTCCCTCCCTACTGTCTCCGTAGTGTGATGGGACAAGCTGCAGACCTTCTGCCCCATTATCTGGATGCTCTTCACTTTAAGTCCAGGTCCCAGCCCTTCCTGTCTGATTTGGGGCACCTCAGTCTGTCCCAGTAGCTTCCACTGTGACTTGCCTGGCCTCTGCCTATTTTTCCTGGTTTGTGCAGTTACATTCTCTGCAGCTGAGCGAAGAGTTGACCCAGTGCTGGTGGTGGGGGAGAACAAGGAGGCTCTGAGTTTCATGCTTTTTCTTTTTGTCCCCAAGGCCGATGCTGCAACCAGTTTCTTGAGAGCTGCAAGATCTGGGAATCTGGACAAAGCCTTGGATCACCTCAGGAATGGGGTAGATATTAACACCTGTAACCAGGTAAGTGAAACACACAGGACTTCTGGTACTATTGCTAGTTCATGTGAAAATGTGGCTGACCAGAGGGCAGACCTGGAGAAGTTGCCTTTGGGGCCAGGAGGGCAGCAATAGCTATAAAGATCGGGGGAGCCTGGATCTACTGGCTGGAGCATCACAAAGGACATTAACAGGTAAGCAGAGAGGGCTCCTTTAGTGTGACAAGCAAATGGGACAATTGGAAGGAGCTCAGGTGCTTCTCAGATGCCAGAGCAGATCGATGTGAAGAGTAGCACAGTGGCTGGAACATCACAGGAATGGCTCTTGGAGGTTATTCCTCTTGCCTGCAGTGGTGCAGTGCTGAGGATTTTTGGATTCCTAGAAGTTGCAGTTTATCACAAGCAGTGAATGTTTGCAAAATGTCAGTTGTGGTGGTTTAGGAGGTGTTGGTCAGGAGGAGCCCTCCTCATTCTTCACAGAAATGGATTTGTACAAGAGCAAAGAGCTGCAGGCACCGAGGAATTGTTTGCACATCATCATCAGAACATTTTGTATCTGTGTAGCTGCCAAATGCAAGTAGCTGAGCCTGAATTGGGGCAGATGCTGTAGGGACAGATTCACGGGGCTTAGGCTGAGCAGGGGGAGCAGATAGGCTGTGCTGTCACTGCTTTCTGGAGCAGTGGTGTTGCTGGGGAGGCTGACTCAGCAGGTAGCACAAAGGCACACTCATCTGTTTCAGTATCAAGTCCCCAAACCAAGTGAAGTTCAGACCTACTGATCTGTGCACCGCGGCAGCCAGTGCAGTTACTGGGGCAGGTTCCCACAGGGCAAGCAGAGTGCACCGTGGATATTCACTCACTCCACTAGCAAGCCTAAAAGTAGAGGGAGGATTTCTACGTCCACTGGTCCTGTAATGCTCTAGCCCAGAGGGATATGGGGTTTTGGAGAGGACTCTGTAAAGAATTACAACAGGGTGACTCATACACCAGTTAAAGATGATGGCTTTGAACTTCTTTCTCACCAAAAGAGATGGTCTGTCATCATCTATCTCCACTGACTGGCTTCAAGTCCTGTTTCCAGCCAGATTTCTGGTGCTGGTGAGGGCATTTGCCACTTTGATGGAAACACAATGGCTACAGCAGTATGAGGCTCTTCTCTCAGTGATGTCTTTGCACTGGTTCCTGCCATCTCCCTGAGGTTAGATGGCACTTTGGGGTTTCCTTCTGAGGAATATCAGACCTGTGGGAAAGGTCCAACCTCACATGTCCTGTATAGAATAAAGAGGGATATATGTGGTCAGACCTATCCCACAGGCCCTGTATTCTTACTCAAGTTCAGAGACCTTGACATGCCATCTGATCTTCATCCCGCTGATATCGTCTCCTTCATTGCTGCATGAGTGTCTTCATCATCCACGTTTTGTGTTTCAAATTCTGGCATGGTCCCACTTCATCCACAAGGAGCTGGAGGACTGAGAATGAGTGCACCTTGCTGCCAGGACTCTCACCAGCTGGGAACAGCACTGTGATGGCTTGTGGGTGCCCAGGAGATGGTCTTTGTTGAGATGGACAGTCCTGATGGGCAGTTCAGAGCAGGTTCCTGCTTTGGGACAGACTAAGTGTGAAGTCTCTGTGTTATTCTGTAGGGCTGCATTTGTCGCATTGATGGTCAGTGACTGAGATTTCTGGGAATTATTTGCAGCATTTGGTGAGGAAAATACAGCACCTTTCAAATTACGCACATCCTGTGGCAGTTTTGGGTCAGATGAGCTGTCAAGCCAAAGCAAATGTGCAAAACAGCCTGTACTGTTCCTGGAGCAGAAATACCAATGGGCCATCAATGGAAACAATCTTCTGTGCTTATTACAGAACTATTTGTTAGAGGTTAATGTTTTGTCACAGGTTTATAGCATTCAAAAGGTTATTTATGAATCCTTTGCATGAAAGGGCTTATGGGCTGAGGGGAGCAGCTGAGCATCTGTGGTCTTGCTCTCCATTTGTTGGTTACGTGAATGTAACTGAGAAAAAGCTTGCATGTCTGTGGCCACTTATCACTTATCTGACTTGTGAGGTAAGGGTGTCAGTGATTATCTGTATGGGGTTGTGTAGGTGTGTCTTCATCAAAGAAATGGGGCTTGGCCAGAGAAGATGGACTCAGCATAGCCAGACATGACTGGGGAGCATTTCCTTTCAGTGGCACTGTTCTGTGGGTATTACAGCACTCCCACTTCATTTCCCCTTGGAAGCAGACATTTTGTGCTTGAGGCGTGATAGAACTCTGGAGTTGGTGTGCTGAGAAAGCCTGTGGGGTTTCAGATTTTTGCTCTTCGTGCTGTAATCAGAGTTGAGCAAAAGAATCTGTGACTCTTCATCTATGATCCTGGGCAACTGGTGCTTTGAGTGAGAAAGAGTGGAATAGTCTTTTCCAGTCTGACAACACTATTGAAGCAGTTCTGAGTTTAACTGCAGTGTTGAGGGCTGGAACTGAGCATATCTGGGCATTTTCTGCTCCCCTACCAATATTTAGGTGGGGATGAAGCATTTCTGTGAAGTGACCTTCCAGTCAGGAGTTGAAACACATGACTGGGAGGTGGTCTACTTGAGCAGGAGCAGGTGTTCCTCTGCCATGCAGCAACACTGTGTAGGGGTGAGTAAACTTAGCATATACACCTGGGAGAAGTGAGGAACAAGGAGAAAAAGTGGCATCTGAAAATGCCCGCAGGTATTTAACCTCTTTTCCAGCAAATATCCCAGCCCTTTTGTTCACATGTGGGAGTGGGAGAGGGTGTCAGAAATAACAGAGTGAAAGCTGTCTTAGTAGCCTTGAGGATGCTGTCTGGCCTGACACCCTTCCTTCTGACAACCCAGGGATGCTAAAGGGCCACTGGCCAGTTCTCTGCTCTTCAGGTTCCATGTGTAGGAAAAAGGCAAACTAAACTGGGGCACAAGCAGAGATGTTCCTGAGAAGCGACTTTAGCTCTCTGGGAGCTTCCTGAAACTGGTAGAGCTTAACACTGACTAATACCTTCTCTACACTCTTTGCTGCAGCTGAACTCTGGGGGAGCAAAGCCCACCATGGGCTGCAGGATGGGGTACTGATGGGCAGTCTGAAAGCCAGGGAGAAGCCAGATTCTGGCCTGGAAGCTCACAAACGACTGTGAATTAAATTTGGCTGTTGTTTGATAAAATCATTGTCCCAAGCAGGGCTTCTCACTACATGTTTGTCTGTGTAAATGTTTAAAGTTTGTATGTGCACTTACACAGCAGTTGTGGTGCATCCTTGCTCTGGGCTAGGCACAAAGCTCAGCTCTGTGCTTTAGGTGTGAAAAACCTGACTGTGAGGAGGGGCACCCCGTGGAAAGTCTTGAGCAAAGACAGGAGTTGTCATGAGAGATGTGCCATGAGCAGGGAGGACTGAAGCAGTTCCTGTGCCTCAAGCACATAAACACTGAGCTATGGTACCACCCATCTGTAGGAAATCGCCTATGTGGGCTGCATGTTTTGCTCACGGAGAAACCTCTAGCATTAGTCAGCAACTCAGTGTTCAGTTGTGTGAAGTTTTCCTGGCAGCATGGAGCTGTTTGTGGCACCATGGCTGGTGTGCTGGATGTCAGCTCAAGGACAGGGCAATCACTCCTGCCTCCCCCAGCCTGGACTTTCTCCGGCATGGGCCAAGTGCCCGCAGTCATGTCTGCACAGGAGCTCAGAGTAGGGTGCTCCCCAGAGAGCTCTGTCCCCAGATGATGGCTAATTCCCATCTTTGCTTCCTCCAGAATGGGCTGAACGCCTTGCACCTGGCCTCCAAGGAGGGCCATGTGAAAATGGTGGTGGAGCTGCTGCACAAGGAGATAGTTTTGGAGACAACGACCAAGGTAAGGACAGAAAAGTCTGGCCACACTGGTCACAGCTCTGCACCATGCCATTGCTGCCAGGCACACCAGCAGTAGCTGAGCAGTGATCATGCTGTTTGCTGTCAGCCCCCAGAGAGACTGTGCCAGTGGCAGTGCTTCTGGGCTGGGCCCTAGGACCAGGCTCTGGTTTTAGCACAGGCTTGGCATCTCTAGGTGGGTGGGAGGTGCCTCTCCCCTGTGGGGGCCATTGTGGACTTCAGAGGGGAGTAACATAAACTACATGTGCTAGTCCTGTCTTACTAACATCTCCTCCCGGCACAGGCTGCTGCCCCAGGGCAGTCCCTGCATGTTCCAGCACTGAGATGGCCTTGATACCTTTGTCACAAGCCTGGAGAGCTTTGGTGCTCCGTAAATAACATCTTGTTCTCTCATGCATCACCACAGCAGGTGTGGTTCTCGCTTCATGACAAGCAAGACAATGGCACAAGCAAGCAGGGCTGACAAATGAGCAGCCTCCAGGACTAGCTGAAGGGCTGCGAGAACAGGAGGAGGCCTCAGCTGCCACCTCCCTGGTGTTCTCAGAGGGTTCTGGACACAGAGCAGAATCTGGCATTCTGCCACACCACCCAAAAGCACATGTCGGAAGACCCTGTGTGTGCATTTTCCAGCCTGCTCATCATCCCTTATATCTGCTGGGATGCCTTGGCTACCAGGGTGCACACTGCAGTTTTGCCTGAAGACTGCCAGCTCAGCTCCCCCATCCTCCCCCTGCCCTCATCTCTCAGTGCTGAAGATGCACAGCACCTGACAGTGCATACAGCTCCTGCTGCCAGTAACTTCACGGGAGAGATGAAATCACTCTCTTCCCTGGCCAGCAAATGGGAAGGGTGGCTGGTTGGTCTACAGCAGGGATGGAACACGGAGTGAGAGCTGCATGGCCTTCTAAAGGTTTTCTTTGCCAGCTGCTCTGGTTACATGCCTGTTAGCACATGTCAGGCCTATCTTTCCCTGGCATCCTTGGTTACTTCAGCCCCTGAGCACTGTCCTGTGCTGTCTTTCAGAAGGGAAACACAGCCCTGCACATTGCTGCCTTGGCTGGACAACAGGACGTGGTCCGGGAGCTGGTGAACTATGGGGCCAACGTCAATGCACAGTCCCAGGTAGGGTGACCTGGTCTGCAACAGGCACACATCATGTGTGATGGTGGTGTCCTCATGGTGGGAACTGTGCCCAGCGTGGGTATTTCAGCAGCCCTTTGCAGTTTCCCTCTAGTCTTGTTCAGGAGCAAGGACTGCTCTGCCAGACTGCTGAAAAAAGACAAGTGTGCAAATGGTATGGAGGGAGTCTTGAGGCACATGGGGAGATCAGTGTGGTCTCTGTCAAGGGAGTCCCTGTCAACACATACAAGCATGCTGAACTTATCCTGGGAGGATTCATGGTTGATGTCTCCCTGGCAAAGCTTTGAGATCTCCAGCAACCCCTGCAGTTAAACACACTGTGCTTCCCTCCCTCTCTCTTCTTTGGGCCTGGTAGAGCTGAAAGTTCTTCAGATTTTGCCTGATGGGAGAATTGTCCCTGAAGCTTGGGACAATACTGGTAGTGAGCAGAAGGCAGTGTCTCCTGGCTTGACTCTTACGAAGCATTGCCTTTTTTTTTCTGGATATGTGAAGCCTTGGGCTCCATATCCCTGTGATTGTTCCACTGTTGCCAGGGTTTTTTTCTTTTTCACACCCACAATGGATGCTTCTGCCCCTGTTCACTGACCTAGGGGTATGGGTGTTGATGGGGGTATAGGTCTTCAAAGAACTCAAGAAACACAAGGAAAAGTTGTGTTGATGTGCATGGCCCTGTGTTTGCAGAAAGGCTTCACGCCTCTCTACATGGCAGCGCAGGAGAACCACCTGGAAGTTGTGAAGTTCTTGCTGGAAAATGGAGCCAACCAGAATGTAGCCACAGAGGTGAGATCCTTGGGGAGGAGCCTATGGCCCTGCTTTGTGGGGGCTACTGAGGGATGTGCTGGGTCCTGCTATGGCTCCTTGATTCTCTCCCTCTCCTTGGCAGGATGGCTTCACTCCACTAGCTGTGGCTCTCCAGCAAGGACATGAGAATGTGGTTGCTCACCTTATCAACTATGGGACAAAGGGTAAGGTCCGTCTGCCTGCCCTGCACATTGCAGCCCGCAATGATGACACTCGCACAGCTGCTGTGCTGCTGCAGAATGACCCCAATGCTGATGTCCTCTCCAAGGTGTGTGGTTTTCCTATGCTGTCTCTGGGAGCTTCCCCACATCCCCAGGGAGAACAGCAGCTTGGTATGCTGTATTTATCCATAGTTTCATCAGGGAGCATGTGTCTGGCTGGCTGATCCCTCCTTCTTTCCCTAGACTGGATTCACCCCTTTGCACATTGCAGCCCACTATGAGAATCTCAGTGTGGCCCAATTACTGCTGAACCGTGGAGCCAGTGTCAACTTCACACCCCAGGTGAGTGCAGAGTGGGAAATACTGTGGTTTGTGCTGCTCCAGCACCAGAGGAGGATGCTGTGCCTCCTATCCATGTAGGGTGCAGCAGCAGCTGTCAGAGCATGCTGGTGAGATGGGACTATGCAGAAAGTAGCACAGATGCATGGGGAGTTGCAATTAATAACCAGCATGGAGCTATTTCTCCCTTCTGTCAGAAGCAGCCATGCAGCCCTGAAAGCTCTTTGGGACCTTGTGTCCAGGCTGAGAGAAAGCTGGAGCTCTTGCTGCAGGGCAGAGCTCATAGAACCAGCAGTTAGGATGCCTTTTCCAGACCCACAGGTGAAGCCCAATCCATGAGTTGGTGCTTTCCTGCAAGCTCTGTATAGCTTCTGTCTGCAGCCTTCAACTGCACAGCCCTCTCTCAGAGCTCTGTTAAACAAGCTGTTCCCCAGCATTGTCCCTGGGCAGAGATGTAGCTCTCCCTGCCCTCTCTCCTCTGTTTGTCCCTTGCCTCCTTGAAAGAGAAGGGGCTGCTCCTTCTGACAGTCGTTCCTCCTGACAGAATGGGATCACTCCCCTGCACATAGCTTCCCGCCGGGGGAACATCATCATGGTACGGCTGCTGCTGGACCGCGGGGCCCAGATAGAGACGAGGACCAAGGTGAGAGCATTTCTGAACACAGCCTATCTTTACATGGGCCATCTCCCTCCCTGAACTCCTTATGCCCAGTGCTTACCCTGCAAGCATCTTGCTGGGGATGTGAGGGAATGTCTCTGGTGCACTAAGGGGATGGACTGGGTTTCTTGCTGGCACATGTAGAGGTGAGAGGAGGCTGCAGGGCTACAAAGGTGTGCCCTGGGAGGTGAGGCCAGGCTCAGTTTCGCCTTATTTTGCTGACAAGTCTAAAGTCCCTGTTAGTCCTATACCTGAGGGAACCTTACCCTTCCATGCCATACTGAGCCCTTGAACCGTTCTCTCTTCCCAGGATGAGCTGACCCCTCTCCACTGCGCAGCACGCAATGGACATGTGAGAATTGCAGAGATCCTCCTGGACCATGGGGCTCCCATTCAAGCCAAAACCAAGGTACCCAGGTGACTTGGTGGGGCTGTGATAGGTGCAGGTCCCAGGGCAGCACAGTGGGGTAACAAGATGTGCACAGTTGCTGGTTGGCACCCATCGCTGGCATGGGGCTTTTTTTGGCCTGACAAGGGGTAAGAAGCTTCCTGCCCTACTTGGCCCTAGCTGGAGTCCTTTCCCTGAGGGCTTCATCCTTCAAAGTGACCAGACCTGAGAAGGGGATGGTCTGGGTACAGTCTGCCCTATGGCAGCAGCTCTTCAGGCCCTTCTTTCCACTCAACATTGCTCTTCTGTAAGTCTCAGTGAGGGATTTTGGGGCTCCTCTGTGGTAGCACCCTGGGGAACAAGGTGTCTCTTCTGCCCTAGAGTAGTGTCTGGGGGTGCAAGGCAGGGGCTGGGTGGGATGCCTGGACCCCCTCCTGGCCCAGCCCTGAGGCCCTGCTCCACGGTCACAGAATGGCTTGTCGCCGATCCACATGGCAGCACAGGGTGACCACCTGGACTGCGTACGCCTGCTCCTGCAGTACAGTGCCGACATCGACGACATCACCCTGGACCACCTAACGCCACTGCACGTGGCTGCACACTGTGGACACCACCGGGTGGCCAAGCTGCTGGTGGAGAAGGGGGCAAAGCCCAACTCCCGAGCCCTGGTGAGGAAGGGCGGGTGGGCTGGACCAGGGGAGAGGGAGTGTTCCTGCAAATGACTGTCCATCTGTCTGTCTGCAGAATGGCTTCACACCCCTCCATATTGCCTGCAAGAAAAACCACATCCGCGTGATGGAGCTGCTGCTGAAGACAGGTGCCTCCATTGATGCTGTCACAGAGGTAGGTGGGCTGAGACCATCCTCAGCTCACTTGCTTCTGCATGTACAGTGTGGGCAACATGGCAGGATGTGATGTCCCTGTTGCTTCTGCCGTACCCCAGGGACCCTTCTTGGTGCTCTTTGCAGATCAGAACCTATTTAGCCTGGCAGCGTCTTCCCAAAGGGCAGGGCGATGCAGGAGAGTCAGCAGCTCCCTGTGTTTCCTCCACACTCACCTGCCAGGCTCCTGGAGCAGACTAGGGACTCAGATTTTGCCTGTGCTGAGACCTGCCCTGGGGAGAAGGAGGAGGGGACAGTAAGAGATATTGCCAAGGCCATAAGTCCCATCTTGGTTTCTGGCCCCCTTCTCTTCACAGTCAGGCCTGACCCCCCTGCATGTGGCTGCCTTCATGGGACACCTGCCCATCGTCAAGACTCTGCTGCAGCGTGGAGCCTCTCCTAATGTGTCCAACGTGGTGAGTTCCACCCTGGCTAGGGCTTTGGGAGCTTAGCTTATTGGGGTTCAGCAGGATATCCAGGTCCTGCACCCTCTGTTCACCTCAGCAGTCCCTGGTGCCCTCTGCTTTGTGCTGGCACGAAGAACCAGTAGGGGTTGCAGGCACTGCTCTCCTCTGTTCAGAGCAGAGGAATGACTGCAGGAAAGCATTTTCCCTCCTTTGGTCTTACCACTTTATCCTGTCTTTGGTGTAGAAAGTGGAGACTCCCCTACATATGGCAGCCAGAGCTGGGCACACAGATGTGGCAAAGTACCTGCTGCAGAACAAAGCCAAAGCCAATGCTAAGGCCAAGGTAGGTACAGAGGACCTGTGTCATAATCAGCTCTTGCAACAGCTGGTGCTGATTTCTTTGCTTTCACGTGCCCATAGTGAAGCCTACCAGGGGCTGTGCAACAGTGGGAGCAGGGCTGGGACCCTTTGGCATCACAAAAGGGACTGGTCCAGGTCTGTCCAAACAGCTTCTTTGCCACCCTCACAGGACGACCAGACTCCTCTGCACTGTGCTGCACGCATTGGCCACACTGGCATGGTCAAACTCCTTCTGGAGAACAACGCCAACCCCAACCTGGCCACCACAGCAGGGCACACGCCCCTGCACATCACTGCCAGAGAGGGGCACATGGACACAGCCCTGGCCCTGCTGGAGAAGGGAGCCTCACAGACCTGCATGACCAAGGTAGGCTGCTGAATCCACTGCTGCAGAAGGCGTCGCCCAGCTGTGGCAAGGCTGGGCAGGCTGGTGGCACAGTGACCCTGTCGCAGGAGAGGCAGCCTCCTCCTGTGTTGCAGCAGGTGCCAGCACTCTCTTCATGTCTGCCACCCTGTGACGGGCTGCCTTTCTCCTCAGAAAGGATTTACCCCTCTCCACGTTGCCGCCAAGTATGGAAAGGTGGATGTGGCAGAGTTATTGTTGGCACATGACGCTCACCCCAATGCAGCAGGGAAGGTGAGTGTTGCTTCTGTAGGAAGAGTGGTCTAGTACGGGGAGAGGCTCTGTCTCACCTGTCTGTACTCTCTCCCCCACTGCAGAATGGCCTGACTCCACTGCATGTGGCTGTGCACCACAACAACCTGGAGATTGTCAAGCTGCTGCTTCCCAAGGGGAGCTCCCCACACAACTCGGCTTGGGTAAGTCTGAGCTGGGCTTCCCTGGGGATGTGGGGATGCGGTGTGTGTCCAGTGCCTGCCAGTCTGGGGCCAGCAATGCTCCTCAACCCTGGCACTCAGGGAATGTATAAGGGACTGATCACCACCAGCCTCTCTCCATGTCTGCTGCTCATGCCTGCCTGTCCTCACACTACGTGGAGCAGGCAGGGTGCCAGGCAGTGGGTCCTGTTCCAGCAGATAGGCTGTGTCAGGGATGGTCCCTGCTAGCAGCAGGGTGGTTGCTGCGTGGGGAACGTGTTTCCATGGCAAGTCCTGCAGAGCAGCGCTGCGGTCTGGCAGTTTGGGAAACCACAGGCAAATGTTTGCATGCAGCTATGAAGCAGTGAGTCAGAAAACCCACAAGCTTGTGAGTCACCTGGCTCTGCCTGAGCATGGGGAGCATCTCCCCACAGAGCACACCAGCAGGCACCTTGCTTCCCATGTTGTTTGCAAAAGCTGCATCCTCAAAACAGCCAAGTGGCTGGTGGTGCCAGCCCTCCCCATCTGGCACTTTCCTGTCCCTTATGCAGGCTGCCGGCAGACATGCTGGGCAGGCACCGGGAGCAGCCGGTACCAGCGCCAGCCCCCTGTTGGTCTGCGTCACCGACAGCCTGCACGTCAGCCTGGGCAGCGCGTGTCTGCCAGCTGCTCTGCTCCTGCAGCGTGGCAGCAGAGGCAGGACTCAAGGCCCTGCAGTGTCTGCCTGAATGCTAATGCTGTGTATTGGGAGTTTAGCTCCACACCTCAGCCAGACACATTTCAGGAGGTGTGTCTGCCCCAGCTTTTTGCAGCTCCCAGAGGCTGCATACTGCTGCAGAAATTCATGTGTAGAAAACTCCAGGACAGCCCATAGCATACTGGAACCTGAAGCAGGTGGTCTTTGAAACCCCCGTGCTGACTTGGCCGGAAGAGAGGGATTTGGCATCAGTGTCAGGGCTGGTCGCTGTCAGAGGGATGGTGTGAGGGGCATCCCTGAGTTCTGAAGGCAACTAGGAAGGGCAGACCTGGCCTGCGGGGGCAGGGTGGCACCTCTTGTCCCTTCTGGTCTGCTTGGCAGGGCTGAGCACTGCAATGAGCCTCTCTCCCTGCAGAATGGGTACACCCCCCTGCACATCGCTGCCAAGCAGAACCAGATGGAAGTGGCCAGCAGCCTGCTGCAGTATGGGGCTTCTGCAAATGCTGAGTCTATGCAGGGAGTCACTCCCCTGCACCTGGCTTCCCAGGAGGGGCATGCAGACATGGTGGCACTGCTTTTCTCCAAACAGGCCAATGGCAACCTAGGCAACAAGGTAAGTTGTCCCAGCACCTCCTGCCAGGCTGGAGGCAAACCAGCCAGCAGAGAACAGCAGTCCGGATGGTGGTCCACGCCCCCACCCCCCCGCCTCCCTGTGTTTGGGTAGCAGTACACAGTTTACCAGGCTGGAAACCTGACAGTCTCTGCTGCTGGACCTGCAGTGATGGCAGTGCCACTGTGCTGAGACCTCCTCTCTTTGCAGAGTGGCCTAACTCCTCTCCATCTTGTGGCCCAAGAGGGGCACGTGCTGGTTGCTGATGTTCTAGTGAAACATGGAGTCACAGTGGATGCAATGACCAGGGTAAAGTAGTACATTGACCATGGCTTTGGTGAAACACATAGGGGAACTACCTCTAAGCCTGCTCAGGGAAGAGCTTTCCTTTTCCTTTTCCTTTTCCTTTTCCTTTTCCTTTTCCTTTTCCTTTTCCTTTTCCTTTTCCTTTTCCTTTTCCTTTTCCTTTTCCTTTTCCTTTTCCTTTTCCTTTTCCTTTTCCTTTTCCTTTTCCTTTTCCTTTTCCTTTTCCTTTTCCTTTTCCTTTTCCTTTCTGCAAGAGACTCTCTTCTAGTAGGCATCCTTACCATTTTGCCTGTGTCCTGGGGACTCTACCTCCCCTTCCCCCCAACTTTCTGGAGGGGTGATTCTTGCCTGCTCCTATAGCTCACCTCTGTACCCACAGGTGAAGGCAGCATGGTTTGAAGCCCTCTACTTTGATCTTGGGCTCTTGGGAAGCCCCCACAGGCCTGCCTTATCCTTCATGCATGGGGGCTTGCCTGTGGGATGAGCATATCCAAGCCAGAAGGGCAGTAAGCAGTGGTGAGGGCAGACTGAGACCTGATCTTGTCTTTCAGATGGGGTATACCCCACTGCATGTGGCCAGCCATTATGGGAACATCAAGCTGGTGAAGTTTTTGCTGCAGCACCAAGCGGATGTCAATGCCAAGACTAAGGTACAGAGGTGTCCTGTGCTCCAAGGACCCTTCTGCCCTGGGCAACTGTATGCAGGTTGATGGGGAAGTGGAGCAGTCCTCATGCTCCAGGCACGAAGCACAGTGTATGAGGCCTGGGGGCATTTCTGGGGCAGCAGATTTCCAGAACTAATTGCAGCATCCTCTGTCCTCCCCTGCAGCTGGGCTACACCCCCCTGCACCAAGCAGCACAGCAGGGCCACACAGACGTGGTGACACTGCTGCTGAAGCATGGCGCGTCTCCCAATGAGATCAGCACAGTGAGTACAATGCTTCCCTGCACATTCCCACTCTGTGGCAAGCTCAAACAGCTGCCTGAGCTGCCTGAGCTGCCCTGTGGCTGCTTCTGACCCAGTCTTTCCTCTGTGTACAGAATGGCACCACTCCCCTGGCCATTGCAAAGCGGCTTGGCTACATTTCTGTCACAGATGTGCTCAAGATTGTCACAGAGGAAACCGACCTCCCGGTGAGCCCCTGGGTACTAGGACCAGGATGCTGGGGAGGAGGGCTGGGACTGGGAGCAGCCTGGGAAAGGTCTGCAGCTGGGTGCCTAGCCCAGGTGTAAGGAGGAGTCTGCAGATAGGTGTGCAGCAAAATGCTGGCTTCTTCTGACTCTGCTCCGCTCCCACAGTCAGTTGGCGACAAGCACCGCATGAGCTTCCCAGAGACTGTAGACGAGATTCTGGACGTATCAGAGGATGAAGGTGAGGGGTGGGAGTTGGGCCACACGATCCCAGAGATCTGCTGGCTGGGTCAGTGTGGCAGGCAGCCATCATGGGGACGGCACTGGTGTTCCTGCTGGAACAGGGACATCCCCAGGGCGGGGAGCTGTGTGGCCCTGCTGTGGTCTTGCAGAGGATGAGGGAAGCTCACCAGACTCCTGAGGTGGCACCTCCTGGCTTGGGTGCTTCCCTGCACTATGCAGGAGGGATATGTCTGGACATCTCCATGATCCCATACCTCAGGGACTGTGCAGAAAGCCCTTGGGCATGCAGAGCCCGCACTGTGCCTTGCTCTGCTGGAGGGTACCAGCTCCCAGCCAAGCTGCAGCTGGTTTGCTCCTGCACCCTCCCACCAATACCTCACTTTTGCCTCTTCTTACTTTGCAGGCACTGCTCATGTCACAGTAATGGGTATGAAATGTGTCCCCCCGCCCCAGCTCAATGGCCCATTTCACCCCATGGCCACTAACCATCCGCACGCCATATCCATCTGCTAAGCCTTGCTGCTGGTCTGGTGCTCTCCAGCGCCAGTCCTGCCATCCTACCCTGCCAAGCCATGTCCGTACTGCTTGCTGTGGTGTGACTGCATGAATGGGCATCCTCCCACTCAGGAGGACCCTGACTCCCTCGTCAGACCCAGGCCCTGTCCATGGCAGGTGGAGCAACCTGGAACTGTGACACAGGTGTCCCTCCACAACTGCCCCATGCCATCCTGGCCAGGGCAGGGATTAACCTGAGGGCTCAAGGGTCTCTGTGCTGCTGTGGTTCCCCCCTGCCCATCTCTGGGGGCCTCTTTCGGCTTCAGGAGGTGCTGGACACCCTCCTACAGGGCACTGGCCAGAGCCAAACTCTGATGAGCTAGTTAGCAGGTATTAATGGTACCAGTGGTCAGCATTAGCAGAGCTCTGTGCCTCCAGTGGGGTGTAGTGTTAGGGCAGCCTCCTGCACCCCGAGTCATGCCTATGTCCCTGTCCCAGACTATGAAGTGTAAGGTGTCCCCTGCAGTCTCTGCACTGTGCTTAGTGCCATGAGAAAGAAGTTAGGGAGCAGCCAAATTTCCTGATGGCTCCCACAGCTCTTGTCCCGCTGGCCTGCCACATGAGCCTTGCCCTGCCAGCAGATCCATTCTGGCAGACAGCAAAGCTCCCTGTGTCTGGCTGAGACCCAGGGGGTAAGTGTGTGTGTCAAGCAGTGGGATCAGGGATGGGCCCTGGCTCCAGCCCTGAGGAGGGGTGGGGGCAAGGGATGGATATCTGCATTCCCTTGTCCATCTGCCTCTGCTTGCTGAGCCACCTCTTGGTTTCAGAGGAAGAGCTGATCGCACCAAAGCCCAAGACACCTGATCTCAGAGACCAGGAAGGCAAAAGGGAGATACTGGAGTTCATGACCACAACGACACTGGAGCAAACGTAAGAGACACTGTATGGTGGGGAGGGGGCAGGTACAGGGCACAGGACCAGCCTTGTGCTGGGCTGGGCTTCCTGTGGGGCACATAAGGCTCCAGGCAAGGAACAGACCACTGAGCCATCACCGGCTGGCATGGTTGGCAAAGCTGGTCAGTGCTGTTCCTGCACCAGGAAATGGGACTGCTGCTTAGTTTGCTTTTGTCCAGTGGCCCCAGGACTCTGGGGATGGGCAGGGTCTGAGGGACCCTACCACTTCTGTGGCTGTCACTACCCTCTCCTGCCAGGGTGGAGTCTCCAGCTGTCCTGCAGGTCCCCTGCATCCCACCTGAAACTGTGGTCACCAGAGCTGAGGAGACTGAGCAGGTAGGACCTGTGGAGACAGAAGCTGAGCAAGTCAGCCTGCTGCATGCACCCTCGGTGTCCCCACAGGAGGTGAGCATGAGATACAGCCTGCCATGGCCTCCCCCAGGCATTCCCTGCTGGGGCAGCTCCCCCATCACCACAGAGCTCAAGTGTGTGATGGGTAATGGGCATTGACCCAGTGATACCAGACTCTCCAGCGAGGATTGTGTAAGGGTGGGCAGGCTCAACACCCCCAGATAGGACGCTTTGCCCACAGGGTCTCTTCTCTGCCTTCCACAGCCCTCCAAAGAGTTCGACGAGGATTCCCTGATCCCCAGCAGCCCTGCCACTGAGACCTCAGATAACATCAGCCCAGTGGCCAGCCCCGTGCACACAGGGTGAGTGCCCAGCCTATGCAGCACATGCATGCTCTGTTCATGAGCTGACTGCAAGGTGCCCACATGCCCATGCCTCTGTCCACTCCAGGTTCCTGGTGAGCTTCATGGTGGATGCTCGTGGTGGCTCCATGCGGGGCAGCCGGCACCACGGTCTGCGCGTGGTCATCCCGCCCCGTGCCTGTGCTGCGCCGACCCGCATTACCTGCCGCCTGGTGAAGCCCCAAAAGCTACCTGCACCCCCACCACTGGCTGAGGAGGAGGGTCTGGGCAGTCGGATCATTGCACTGGGGCCTGCTGGTGCCCAGTTCCTCAGGTGAGCACAGCTGGGAACAGAGCAAGTTGGGCTGCCCACACCAGGGTCATCCTTCAGGACTGGGAACAGATCCGGGCTCCTCTGGAGGGCTTTACCATCCAGGGCAAGACCTCTGCCTATCTCTGCTTGGCAGAGGAGAGATCCTACCTCTTGTTGGGTGCAGCATGTTTCTGGCACGGGTCATTCAAGATGACCCAACAGAAGAGTGGCAGAAAAGCCCTGAGCAGCCCTGTCCCACCAGGTGCAGAGCCCTCTTTCCCAGAGAGAGGGAGGTCAGCAGTCCTTCTTCCCCCAGCAGCTGCACAGCACGGGCAGGCACTCTGCCCAGGGCCACCCTGCAGCCTGCGTGTCCTTGTGGCAGCATGTGGGTGCCAGTGACCTTCCTCTGCTATCTGCAGCCCTGTCATTGTGGAGATTCCACACTTTGCCTCGTATGGACGTGGAGACCGTGAGCTGGTAGTGCTGCGCAGCGAGAATGGCTCTGTCTGGAAGGAGCACCGCAACCGCTATGAGGAGAGCTACATGGACCAGCTGCTGAATGGCATGGAAGAGGGTGAGTGTGCCAGGAAGGCAGGGGCTCCACACCTCACAGCTCCCTCCAGGCAGGGTTGCGGTGGCCTGGGGGGTGGAGTGGGGCTGAGCGGTGTGGTCAGTGTAGCATGGAGGGGTATTGAGTGGCAGCCACAGGCTTGGTGTATGAGCACTGATGGCTGTGCTGCCCTTCCAGAGCTGGAGAGCCAGGAGGAGCTGGATAAGAAGAGGGTCTGCCGCATCATCACCACCGACTTCCCTCTCTACTTTGTGGTCATGTCCCGGATTTGCCAGGACTGTGATATGATTGGCCCTGAGGGAGGGTGTTTGAAAAGCACACTGGTGCCTATGGTACAAGCCACCTTCCCAGACACTGCTGTCACCAAAAGAGTGAGACTGGCCCTGCAGGTGAGCCTCAGAGAGCCTGGCCTGGTGCCCAGACATGCTTCTGCAATAAGGGGTGGGCAGCAAGCCCAGGCTGTGTCCCAGCCTGGGGAAAAACCATCCCTGATGCCCATCCTTGTACTACCCACAGGCACAGCCTGTGCCTGATGAGTTGGTGACTAAGCTGCTGGGGAACCAAGCGACCTTCAGCCCCATTGTCACAGTGGAGCCACGACGGAGGAAGTTCCACCGCCCCATTGGCCTCCGTATCCCACTGCCACCATCCTGGAAGGACAATCCCCGAGACAGTGGTGAGGGTGACACCACCAGCCTACGTCTGCTCTGCAGTGTGATTGGTGAGACTGCAAGCATGCTCTCCATGGGAGTGGGCTGGGCTGCCCCAGGGGGATGCAGCTTCAGGGAGCTCAGTAAAGACAACAGCTGTGGAGAAAGCACATGCCTGGGGGATGCAGACCCTGGGCTTATGGAAAGACAGTATGCTCACCCTTGCTTTCTGCTGCAGGAGGGACAGCCCAAGCCCAGTGGGAAGACATAACAGGCACCACAAAGCTGGTCTATGAAAATGAGTGTGCTAACTTTACCACCAATGTGTCTGCCAGGTGAGTCCTGGGCAAACGTGTGCCCATCTGAGGATATCTGGTGTTCCTTGGGCCTTGCTACAGCCTTTGCCAGGAGAAGCCCCTTACCCCTGGTGCTGTGCTGCCCTATACCTACATGCAGGGTCGTTTTCTTTAGCCTTGAGACACCCATGCTGCCTGAGCACACTCAGGAAACACACATGACAGCTGGGTGTGCAGAAGGAAGGGGGCCATTATTTGTACTTGGGTGGGTCCCCGTCACAGATGGGGCTACACCTGTGTCCAGAACTCTTGGGGCTTCCTCTGCAGTCCAGTTGGCTGTTGAGGGGGGTGGGGGCTACTCTCTGGTGCCACCACCCAGCAGCACCCTGACCCAGATCTCGTGCAGGTTCTGGCTGGCTGACTGCCCGCGCACAGCTGAGGCTGTGCACTTTGCCACCATGCTGTACAAGGAGCTGACAGCTGTGCCCTACATGGCCAAATTCGTGGTGTTTGCCAAGATGAATGATGCACGAGAGGGCCGGCTGCGCTGCTACTGCATGACTGATGACAAGGTTGACAAGACTTTAGAGCAGCATGAGAACTTCACTGAGGTGGCCCGCAGCAGAGACATTGAGGTTTGTCCCCAGCAGCCTGTGTGGAGGGCAGCAGGGAGAGGGATAACAAAGTGAGGGGAGACTGATGCCAGTGGAAAGGCCTGGCCCTGGCCTGGCTAGGAGAGTCAGGGTTACCTGCCCTGTCCAGGAGCAGGAGAAGCAGCTCTGCACAGGGTCTGAGCTTATTTTTTGCTCCCGGTCAGGTGGTAGAGGGAATGCCTTTGCACGTTGAACTCTCAGGAAACCTGGTGCCTGTCAAGAAGGCCACTCAGCCCCGCACCTTCCTCTTCCAGTCCTTCCGGGAGAATCGTCTTGTCATCCCCATCAAGGTAATGTCAGGGTACAGGACTGGGCAAGGAGTTAGGGCTCTTGCTTGTGCCAAGCCACCTAACTGAGCTCTGGCACTCAGGTCCGGGACAGCAGCCGGGAAGCCAGTGGCTCCCTGTCTTTCTTGCGCAAGGCCATGAAATACGAGGACCTCCAGCATGTGCTTTGCCACCTGAACATCAGCATACCACCTTGCACCAAGGTCAGTGTAGAGTCTGTGGCACTCTGGTAGGGGGCAGTGAGCGCCCATCCCTTCCCCAAGTGCAGGGGACAACCCTTGCTGTCAGCTTTCTTCTTCATCTGCTCCATGTCATGCCCCTCTGGAGCTGAAGGAGAAGCAGTTATGTCAGGGCAGAGCTGCTGCCCTCTTTTCAAGCTGTTGACCCCGTGGTTTGTCACCACTTCCACAGGGAAGCGGCAGTGATGAGCGAAGGAGGACACTGACACCATTGTCTCTGCGGGAGCGATACAGCATTCTAAGTGAGACCAGTTTTGGTATGCAGCCTGCTAGGACCATTCCAGCCCACTCACTACCTGCACTTGGGATGCCCAAGCCAGTGGAAAGGCTGGGATGATCCTGTCACAGTTGCACTCACAAGCAACTTCCCTTTCCCTGAAGGTTTCCTTGGTCCTGCTTGCAGGGTAGTGCTTTGCCTACGGGTCTGTGTGACCCCCGTGGCCAGCACCCCATTCCCCTCACCACTCTGGTGCAGGGCCCTGTGCAGCTGAGCTGTGACTCCCTCTTCTCCTCCAGGCTCTCTGAGCACCACGGACAAAGCAGACCAGAAGATGGTTGACATAGCAGAACAGCTGGGCCTCAGCTGGGCCGGTGAGTCCATACCTGACAGTTCTGAGGATGCACAACACTCCTTGGAAAGCTGACACTTAGGGAGGCTGGAAGTGTAGTGTAGTGTAGGGGTGTAGTGACTGCTTTGCACTGCACCCCTGCTGCAAGCATTCCAGGGCACTGGAGTGAACCTTCCCATGGCTGTGCACATATTCACATGCGTGGGTACCAGGCTAGGGCTTTGTTTTGAGTTGTACATATTGCTGCTGTTCGTTGCAGCCACACATCCAACGGCAGAGCCCACACTTCTTAGCATAAGACCCTATTGTGCTAGTAACAGCCAGCCTGAGCAGGGGGGCTTCAACCCCTGCCCCATCCCAGCTCCTGCATGTTCTGCTGTGCTCAGCTGTATGTGACAGAGGATCTCTGCACTGGTCCTGGCGGAGCCCTTCATAATGTCCCTAGCCTTGTGATGGGCACCAGAGGATGTGATACTGACGTGGTGTTTTCCCTAGAGCTGGCACGTGAGCTGCAGTTTGGGGTGGATGACATCAACAGGATACGTGTGGAGAACCCCAACTCCCTTCTGGAGCAGAGCATAGCCCTACTCAACCTCTGGGCCAGCCGCGAGGGCAAGAATGTCAAGAGTGAGTAGTTGTGGTGCCCTTTTCCAGGCACAGAGGTGGCAGGGCTAGCTACGCAGAACAGTGTGTGCATCTTCAAGGATCACTGGCTTTACAGTGGTGGTTCATGCATATCTGCCTTCGCTGCCCACCTGGAGGGTGGCTGGGGCACTGTCTCTCCAACTGACTAGTTTGCTGACACCATCTTCCCCCTGCAGTTGAGAACCTGTACACAGCACTGAGGAACATCGACCGCAGCGAGATTGTCAACATGCTGGAGGGCTCTGGTCGGCAGAGCCGCAGCCTGAAGGGAAGCTGGCGCTACTCGGACAGAGACTACTCCCTCTCACCATCCCAGATGAATGGTGAGCCCCAGCTTCTGGCAGGGAGTGCAGGAGGGCCCTGGGGGCACAGTCTGTGCAGACCTTGGGGCTGGTGTCTTGCCTGACCAGGTTGCACCCAAAGAACTGAGTGGGCACAAGTCATTGCTGACAAATGTGGCCTCTTCACTGGGGCTTATGATGCAGAAAGCTTGGCTCTGCCATACTGCTTTCTCAGAAACTCTCCAGGTGGGATTGACATGTGTTCCTTATCCCAATGTGCCAGTGAAAGGAGCCTCTAGCTGTGCAAGCTGATCAGTGGCCAGGGAGCTCACTGAGTCCTGGCTGTACAGCTGTGGTGGTGTGCCTGGGCTGGGTCCCAGGCAGAGTGTGCCTGGATGTGGGGACACAGCCAGAGTCAGCTGTGGCATCTGCTGCTGGGAAGCCGGCACACCAGACAGGGGCAGGGCTTTGTGCTGCTACAGCCCTGCACTGTGGCTCTGCCCCTGCAGCACTGGCTCATCGCTCTTTCCCTCTCTGTCTCTCCCCTTGTTCTGTTTTCTCAAACATGCCACCTAGTGCTGCCAGGTGCGGGCACTCCTGTGGGTCACTTCTTTTCACCTTTCTCCTCTGAGCTCATCCTGGCCTCTCCTTCTCTCATCTTCCACTGCCTGTCTCCACTGTCTTCACCTCAGCTAAGCCCTCTGGGAGCCGCATCCTGCTCCAGTGACTGCATGTCATCAAGGACTACCCCTCTTACAGCTGTCATGCTTGCAGGCAGCCATCCCAAGCTTTCTCCTCCTGCACAGTCCCATGCTCCTTCCCTCGCTGGCACTGCACTGCATGCTCCTGGCCAGGCACCTGGGTGCCCATGGGTGAGGTGCCCTTTCTGTGCCAAGGGTCCCAGCTGTACCCCGTGCCTTGGCTGTGGCTGGCATTCCCTGGCTGCCAGGGGTGCAGAACAGGTTTACTGCTGATCTCCAGGGCTGAAAAAATGGCTCAAAGCTGAAAAAGGCTGAGCAAAGCCACCTGCATGGGTGGGGGTGCCTGGCTTGGTTGTAGTTCATATGGATGTGCCTGAGCTGTGCACATGGCCCTGGGCAATGAGACATAACAATTGCTTGTAGCTCTGGAGACACCAACAGGGTTGTAAGGCCCTGGCTGCCTTCTGCAGGGCCTTGGGGTTGCATGGCATGTTCCAGGGCCATCTTTCTCTGCTCATGGTACTTCCAACTTGCTCCTCTGTGCTGTGGAGAGTGTTTGGCTTTGAGAGTTGATGCCTGCCAGACTTGGCTACTTGAACTCCAGCCTAACTGCCAGCCAGCTGATGCTGGATGGGGGCTGTGGGCAGGGACCAGAGGTCTGATGGAACAGGGTAGCAAAGAGGGCACTGTGTCCTGCAGTGTGGATGGACCATTGTGTGAACGCCAGGCCAGTCCTCCTCACAGGGAGGAGGCAGTCCCAGGACCTGCCCAAACCAGCCCCAGGACTTGAACGGAGGCATGGCAGCATTTGCAGGGACTATGTGAAAGCAGCCACTGCTGTGAGCACAGCCCTGCTCAGCCTGGCCACAGGGGGCTGTGGCATGACTATTGCTGTCCTTGGGGCAGTCATCCTCCCAGAAGCTGTTTCCCTTTTGCCCTACTGTGCTTGTGCGTGCGTGAGATGGCTGCTGGACATGATGCCTCTGTCTGCCCATATAGGTTACGCTTCACTGCAGGACGAGCTGCTGTCCCCTGCCTCCCTGCATTACACACTGCCATCCCCGCTGCGTGCCGACCAGTACTGGAATGAGGTGGCCATCATGGATGCTATCCCCATGGCTGCCACTGAGCAGGATGCCCTGATGGAGATGTCCGACATGCAGGTGTGGTCCTCGGGGCTCACTCCCTCGCTGGTGACTGCTGAGGACTCCTCTCTGGAGTGCAGCAAGGCTGAGGACTCGGATGCCACAAGCGAAGGCCGGTTCCCAGGGCAACTTCTAGCAGATGCTCATGGCCCAGACCACATGGGCTCTATGGACCTGGTTGAGGATGACACAGTGGACTCAGATGCCATGAATGGCCTGATTGACCTTCTAGAGCAGGAGGAGGGGCACAGGCCAGAGGGGAAGATGCCATCTGGTGATCATCAACCAGGGACTGGGGAGCAGGACCCGGAGAGTGAAGTCTCTTTTGTTTCAGTTCAGCAGAAGGTGCAAGCCAGGATCATGACATCACCTACCTTTAGCCATGCTGTGGAGAAGAGTTCAGACAGGTACTGCAGCCTGGGGCACCACGGTGACCGTGGTAGGGGAGCACAACTGCTTTGCCATCTACTGCCCTGTGCTGGGCCAGCTGCAATAATCTCCCTGCTTTGCTTGCTTCCCTGCTGGTCTCCAGCTCTGGAGCCCAGGCACTTGCAGTACATAGAACAATGGTTGGGCCAAGTGCCTCACACCTTTCTGGCAGTGCTGTGGAGGGCTCATTGCAGAGCACTTGGATGGGACCCCAGTCAGCCAGGCCCTGCATGTAGGTTGTACTTACCAGAGCTAGCCCTAACCTGAGCTGCCTCCTCCCACATTCCCAATGGCACTGGACCCATGAGGTCCCTGGCAGCACCCAGAAATGCTCCACAGCATTAGACCACATTAGAGCTAGACCACGCTAGACCATGAGAGCACAGCATGCACTTGCCTCAGACCCTGGCAGCCAAGCCTTGAGGCTGTGGGATGGGCAGGGAGTATGGCATAGAGGTGCCCTGTGCCTTTTGTGCATCTGTGTATTTTGTGCTGCTTCTGCCAGGCACCCAGCAGCACCGTGAGCTGGGGAGTGGAGCCAGCGCCTGTGGGGTGCAGGCTGCGCCGGTGGCCTGCCGGAGCTCAGCTGGTGCTCAGGGTGCAGCACTCCATGCAAAGCTGACTGCCTTTCTCTCTCTGTCTCTCTCTCCCTATCCCTGTCCCTCTCTGGTGCCCAGGCTGAGGGACTGGAATGCAGAAGGCTCCTTTATCTCCTGCCTACAGGACCTGACAGCGGGCTCCTGGCAGGAGGGAGTCACCCGAAGGCTGCTCCCAACGCACACCACAGCCTCCGGGGCACAGGGCCAGGAGCAAGAGCAGGTCCTGATGCCAGCCATGGAGCTGACGCGGATCAGCTCTGCAGAGGACAGCGACTGGCAGTCTCAGCACCCCACAGGCGGCTGGCAGGAGAAGGCCGATAGCCGCTTCTTTGCACAGGTGAGGGTGGGAACAGGGGACTCAGCCCTGCAGGAAGTGGTGACCCTACGGACAGCCTTTTCTGGAGCTTGCTGCAAGGCCAGTCAGGCAGACCAGGTGCTAGCTCCTCAACTCTTCTGGCATACTTCCTGCCCCTTGGGGTGCCTCTCAGCCCAGAATAGCCTGCTGTGCTTGATACCTGAGCTCTTGCTCTCTGTTTATAACCCAGTCACCCTCACAGACTTGTTCCTTATTGAGTATCTGCCCTGACTGCCAGCCCAACAGCACGCTGGAGCCAGAAATAGAGTTGGATTAGGGGCCAGGCTGGGTGGTGGGCTTGATGCCACGGTCGCACAGAGCCAGCAGGTACAAGGTGAGGGCAAGCATCTTTCCCCAGGCAGGACACATACAGCTATCCCAGCAGCACGGCCATGCTTGGAGGTGGCTGTTCAGCTCTGCCATGTGCGTCACGTGTGATTCCAGTGATACCGCGAAACCCTGGCTTTTGCCCAGGGCTTCATTTGTCCTGTGACAGAGGACTGCACGCTGCCCTCCCACCGCAGTCAGGAGGACAAGCTGTTGGGCAAAGTGACAAAGAGGGACAGAGCTGTCCTGCTTACTGCCTGGCCGGGGCAGTCCTGGCCACATGACTTGTAGCTAAGCTGCGACTGCAAAGGCCGCCCCACCTGCCCGCTCCCTTCTCGCCGCCCACAGCCGGCAGAGCTGCGGCAGCTGAGGTTACAGCAGCTCCCGCACAGCCGGGGCGCTGCGTGGGCAGGCTGCAGACCCGCAGGGCCCGAGCCCGCCGGACAGCATGGCTGAGTTCTGACAGCGGGCTCAGACCCGCGGCACACGTGCAGCTGTGTGTGCGGAGGCAGGATGTGGGCTTTCCTGGCTCAGCTGCTGATCGCTCTGGTGCTTCTGGCCTTCTTCCTGGTCAGCTGCCAGAACGTCATGCACATCGTCAGGGGCTCTGTCCGCTTCCTGCTCAAACACGCCCATCGTGAGCTGGACAAGGAGCTCGGGGAGAGCCAGGGGCTGGCGGATGACGAGGAGGCTCTCTCCGCCAGAGTCGTCCGCCGGCGCGTCCTCCTGAAGGTAACGAGCGGGGGAGCTGAGAGACCAGCCCCAGGGCAGATGCAGAGGAAAGCCGTGAAGGGTCAGGGCAGGGTGGGAGACGGAGGCTGTGGGGTGCATGTCACGTGTATTGTTCTAGCTGCAAAACAACTCTGCTCACATGCCCTGATCTCCCTCCTGTTCCTGCAGGGGAATGAAGCCCTTCATCTGCCTGGAGAGCAGGTGACTGAGGAACAGTTCACAGATGATCAAGGCAATATCATCACCAAGAAGGTGAGTGATCAGTGGCAAGATATGGGCAAGGGCATGCCACAGCCTTTCCCTTTTCCCTTCCACCCCTGTAGCCCGGGGCCCATGTAGGGCAGTCGTGTCCCGCTGTCTGCTGTCTTCGGTTACAAGTCACGGCACTTCTCCAATTCATGGGACAGATAGAGGCTGCACACCACGTGCAGTTTAGGACCAGACTGGGTGAGGAGGGAGTCATGGTGCCCTGGGGCTAGCTGTGACGCCCAGCTGTGTGGGTCTCCACAGATTATCCGGAAGGTGGTACGTCAGCTGGGCCCTGGTGACATGGGTGACAGGCAGGAACAGGAGGAGCTGATTCTGGAGGGTTCCCTACAGGAGCCCCAAGACCTGGAGGCTGAGGATGATCACTTCATTAAATACTCCATCTTGCACCGGGATGGTCTGGGCACCAAGGTACAGTGTGGCTCATAGCCCTGCCTTGCTGGCAGCCTGCCTGGGCCAGCACCTAGGACTCTCAGGACTTCTGCAGGACTCTAAGGCTCTGGGACGATGTCACCCTCTGCCCTTTCTTCTGCCCTGCACTCCTCTCCTGTTTCCCCTCTAAGACTTCCAGGGGCAAATCTTGCCCACTGCAGCAGTCTTCTTGCTTGGTGTTTTCTGCCTGCCAACTGACTCTACCTTTCCCTCTCCTGTCCTCTTCTCTGTGTCTGTCTGTTCACCTGGGTGATCTGCTGCTTCCTGCCCCTGCGGCTTTCCTCAGGAGGAGGTGCGAGTGCGTGTCCCGAAACCAGAGGTCTCTGGGGGCAGGATGGGGGCTCAGATAGTGAAACGAGCCAGCCTGAAAAGGGGGAAGCAGTGACCCCTTAAATGGCCTCTTTTGAGGTAACCCAGCCTTTGCTCTTCCTTCTGTCCTGGCTCTCCATACTGCTGCCTGCACTGAGCTGCTGGTCATGCACATTCTCCTGGGGCAAGCGTGGTGGGGCTGTGCCCAGCTCTTGGCCTGCAGAGAGGGTTTTCTGTGCTGCAGCAAAAGACTGAGGGTGGGCAGCAGTGTGCCCCTGCTGATAGCCTGCTCCTGGGTGCTGTGGGCACAAGGTGCTCTGGTCTGCAGTAACGCTGCAGCAGGTGTGTGTGCACAGCACCTCACTGCAGCCACAGTGCCGTGGGCTGCTGCTGCAGTGACAGCATCCTGGGTGCTCGTGGTGATGGTCTCCAGTGACAGGGTCACAGAGTTGTTACTCCTGGTTATGCTGGGCTACAGACAGAGGGATGGTCTTTGTCCAAAGCCACTCCAGGGACTAGACTGCATTTGCATGGGGTCTTGGCAGAACTACTCCCTTCATGCATGAGCACTAACTGTGCAGCCTTGTGGCAGATGAGACCAGCCCTTGGAGCTGGTGCCTTGGTGTCCCTCCTCCCAAGGGGCAGAGCTGGGCACTGGCAGAGCTGTGGGTCAGATGAAGGGTGTCCCAGTTCTGTGGGGCTGTGGCCTACTGTGTCTGCTCACAGCACTCTTCTGGGAGATGCAGCTGCTGCATCTGCCAACCATGTAGAGGAAAGCATTGAGGTCTGCTGAAACCAGAATGGGGGTAGGCCTTGGCAGGATGCTGCTGGGTAATGTTGGAACAGTAGGGATGCAGGAGTGGCGAGTGCAGGAATGTGACACTTATAGGGGCTGATGACAGGGCACCCATCTTTGACCTAGTACATTTCTTCCATTGATTCCCACTGAGCTCAGAATGACCCCTTAAGTCTTGTGCATTCTCTGATTCCCCTGCCTTCCCTGTAGAGTGAGACTAGACCAGGTTGAAGGCAGGGTGCTTGGCACAGCACACTTGAGCCTGGCTGCATCATTTTTCTCTCCACAGTCACTGCTGGTCTGGCAGTGCAGCACTGGGGGAAGGTGTTGCATGTGTGCTCCCCAGCTGCCCAGCCCTGCCTCCTGGTAGAAGGCTGATGAGCAGGGGCATGGTACTCCGGCCTCTACTGTACATGCATGACTCTGTCCTTCCTCTCCCTTCTCTATCCACTCTGTTAGTGGGCTCTCTGTGGGTGTATGGAAGTCAAGAGGCTTATGCTTGTGGGCACATGTTCTCATGCAAACTCTGTCCCCCTCTGCCTGCTCCACTCCCCAGACAGTCCCTGGCTTTGCTTCTCTCTGGGGCACTGCTCCTGTTGCTTTGCTTTTGCAGTTTTCCATGGTGTGAAAGTGGCCCAGGGTGTGCACTGGAGAAGGTCTTTCTCACTGGTGGGAGAGTGGGGTGCAGTCAGTCACCTAGCTGAGGTGGGGGGCTCAAGGCTGGCATCCTCCATCCCAGAACCTAGAGCAGCTGTCCCAGCTCCTTCCCAGTGCCACGTTGCAGTTGGTGCAGCTCAGCCGCTGCTTGCTGCTCTCTGCAAATGGGGCAGCACCGTCAATACCATTGATATCCTTGCTCATAATTCCAGGTCTACCACTTAGTGGTGCTCTGTCACTGTCTCTCTGACACCCCCCAAAACTTGTCTTACGGTTGCTTGGCAGCATGGGTGCATGTGGGACAAGCAGAGGGTACAGAAGGGGCTTCCCAGCCGCATACCAGGCTGCCCCCAACATTTATCCTGGATGTGCCACCGTGAATGCCTGGTAACCCCATAACATAGTATCTCTCTGTGTCTTTCCAGGATCACACCTCAACACCAAACCACTGAATTTCACACATGTTCTGACACATACCTGAGAAGAGAGGAGAGCGGAGAGTGGAGGGGAGCAGGGCTGGCTGTACATGTTTCTATAGGCTAATGGCATGTTTTCTGTATGAGACATACTTACCGTCCTATCCGCATGACTGATTGACTGCAAGACGCATGAGCTACAGTACTTAGAACTGGCGAGGGGCCTCCATCCCTGCCCCACTGCTGCCAGGAGCCCAGAGACAGCACCACACACCATGGGCATACTCTCAGCTCCTTTGGGAGGCAAGAGCTGGAGTAGAAGAAAACGAGAGGGAAAGAGATTCCACCTCCATGTCTTTGTGTGTGTAGATGCATCCCCGCGTCTGTGCTCCAGCTAGAAGAGGAAAGCTGGGGCAGCATGGTGCTGCTCACCACGGAAAGAGAGGTGCTTGGCTCCCCTGCAAATGCCTGTGCTGCCTCTGCTGGACTTGCTTCTCATCCCTCCCTGTGAGTGTTGGGTTTTGGGGAGGGCAGCAGTGGACAGAGAGTGCAAGGGGAGGCTGCAGGGAGCGCAGCTGCCCTGGGCAGAGGGCCTGATGCAGGGCTGCCCTTTCTCTCCCCAGCACCTGCAAAGTCTCCCACCAGGGCAGAGCTCTGGGCTAAGCACTGAGCTCGTTGCTTATGTTGAAAGTGTAAACTGTACAGCAATCAGCCTTGTGTATATGAACCAATAAATACTATGCAAACCCCTAGGGACACTCTAGCAGTATGTACAAAGCACTAACAGCTGTGCTCTCAAATACCTCTTCTTCAGGCTGCAGGATGGGCAAAGCCTTTGGAATATGTGAGCAGCTCTGGTGAATGGAGCAGGAAGGCTATAGGAGTGGGAGGGCAGCAGCCCGCCCCTGTCCTGTGCCCCTCTGCCCGAGCCTGGCCCCTTCCTGGCCTGAAGAGGAGGGGCTAGAGGTGCAGTCCCATGGTCCAGCCCCAGTTTGTGTTGGCTCCAGCTGGGTTGAAGCTGTAGGCCTGCGTTGAGGTGCTTGGGGCCCAGGGAGGATGTGCAGTGAGAGAGAGCAGGGGTTGCTTGTGGCCACACATGGGGTTGTGCCTAGCTCTACTCAGCACAATATCTGCTCAGGAGATGAGCCAGGATGAGCTAGCAATAGCCAACAGCTGTGCAATAGGCACCCCAGGCAAGGGCTTTGCAGGGACCCTGGTCTCCCTGCAAGGGGGGTTATAGCCCTGGATACTGATCCTCCCGGGACCAATCCCAGAGACATGGGGGCTGCTGCCCTGGTGGCTGCATTTTCTCCAGGTGGAATCTGCTGTGGCAGCAGCCTGAGCCCCGGGGGCTGGAGCAGCCTCAGACCGGCTGCTCTAGCAGGAGAGCAGTGCTGGGCAGAGCTGCCCAGGCAGCTCAGAGTCAGGCAGTAGATTGAACCTGTTGTAATACTTGACCCCAGGAGCGCAGGGTGCAGGTAGTGGCACTTGGTCCCAGGTCCCTAACCCTGTCCCTTACCTAACTGATGTGGGGACCTGGCCTTTGTAGCACAGTGATATGGGGACCCCCTGCTCTTTGTCCTGGAAGTGGCCATGGACCTGCTTTGCAGAGTCTGAGTTTGTTCTCTGTGGCCAGGTGTAGAACAAGCGCACCTCCCGCTTCAGCTCATGTGGTGGTGGCCTTGGCAGGGCAGCCCTGCCTTTTCAGTGGGTGCACATCTGCTGGGAGAGACCCTGGCTGCCTTGTGGCCAAGAGGAAGCCTTGCTGCAGCGAAGCGATTGACCCAGCTTAGCCTTGGAGAGCAAAGCAGTCCCCTCCCCACCCCAAAGTTGAGCCATATAGGCACAGAATCTCCATCCATCACCCTTGCTGCGTACAATAACCTCCCTAGACCCACTGCAACAGCTGACTCCGTAGCATCACCCTAGAGTTGTGTGTGGGTCCAGTGCTTTGGCCTTGTGTATGCCATAGGGAATGTGCTGTGCTGCAAACGTGCCAGGCACCTGCAGTGACATTGCTTCGCGCTCAGATTGCTTGTAGGGCTGGTAGGGGGAGGCTGCACCCAACACTGAGCCTAGAGAATGCTGCAGTCTGCACACTAGAAGCTTTTTAGAAGTTTTAAAAATTACTTTTATTTTCTTTTTTTAATTGTTATGGAAACAAGCCTTTTGGATCTCCCTGTCTTAGGCCCTGATGTATAGATCATTTCCCTGTACACCAGCTATCAGATTATGAATTAATAAATAAATCAACACAGTGTCTCCTCTGTTTTTTCAAAGGTGGGGAAAGATGGAGACCCCGGGGGCGGGTCCCCTCTTGCCGGGAGGGCGGGGGCGGCCGTAGGAGCGGCGTCTCCTTGTGCTCTGCCGTTCCTGGGGGAGTTGAAGGGAGCAGAACATGCGCACCCCCGACGGGCTGCGGGGACCTCCCCCCGGGGTGGGCGAGGTGGGGGAAGCGTCCGTGCAGCCGGTGCCACTGGTACCCCCAGCAGAGCGGGGGCCGTCCCGGGGACAGCGGCCCCGCCCCGACCGGCGCTGTCTAGTGTCCCCGCCGCCCCGCGCTCCGGCCCTGTATCCCATCACATCCTATCCCGGCTCATCCTCGTGCCGTGCCGTGCCGTGCCGTGCCGTGCCGTGCCGTGCCGTGCCGCGCCGTGCCGCGCCGTGCCGAGCCGTGCCGTGCCGTGTCCTGTCTGTCCTGTCCCGTCCCTCCCGCCGCCGCCGGTGTTCAAAGCGCAATTTGTCTGGGCCGAACCAATGGCGCGCTGCCGCTCAGGCGCAGCCAATGGCGACTGCGGCCGCCGAGGCCCGGCCAATAGGCGCGCGGCGCGCAGCCCAGCGGCCAATGGCTGCGCGTTATTCTAATGGGCCTCGTCTTTATCAGAGAAATGTTGGCGCTGCCCAAGCCCAAGTTGAGGGTCCGGGGCCGGACGCGCTGCGAGGTCACCGGGCGGTTCCCGGGCTGACCGCGGCCCCGGCCCCGCCGGGATCGCAGTGCCAGCCAGGCGCCCACGGGCCAGGGCGGTCTCTGGGGCTCTGTAGCCCCCAGGCCATTAGTAATGGGCCAGCCATCGCACCCCCGGGGTTCCGGGCTCTGAGGGCCGCCTCGGTGCTAGAGCCATGGATGCCAACCTGCCAGGCACCTTTCTGATCAACGGCCCCTCGCTGGGCCCCTTCCCCGAGGCCAAGGCGCCTGTTTGCCAGTACTCAGTGCAGAGCTCCTTCTACAAGCTGGGACCCCCCGGACTAGGAGCCCAGCTGGCTGCTGGCACCCCCCACGGCATCTCCGACATCCTCGGCCGGCCAGCGGCGACACCGAACAGCAGTCTCCTGCCTGGTTACCCCCACGCTGGCGGATTTAACGGACTGAGCTCCCCGGGCGTCTATTACGGGCCCCAGGTGGGAGCCCTCCCCAAGGCTGGTGGCGAGTACCTGCCGCGGGGACGGAGCTGCTGGGCGGAGGCGGCCCCGGAGTGGCGGGGCGGCCGGCAGTGCGGTGGCCGTAAGTACAGTGGGCTCGGAGCGGCTCGGTGGTGGGTGGCTGGGTGCCGCAGGTGACGGGCGCCTTGCGAGGTCTTGACCCATCGGCATTAGGGCAAGGGCATGGGGCAGGCTGTGTCTTCTCCACTGCACGAAGCACAGCTGGCTGGCCAGCAGGCTGACCCAGGACAGTGGGAAAGACCCCAGTGCCAGAACTGCTGGACCTCCAACTGTCACAGAACTTTTGGCTCAAGGGCAGGAGCAGCTCTAATGACAGATACTATATTCTTTGCCCCCCAGGCATCCACAGCTGGCAAGGACAGGCAGAGTCCTCACTGGGGGTCAGTGTCTGGTTTAGTTCATGGCAGAGACAGGCAGGATGGCCAGCTCCGGAGCCTCAGGCTGGCAGCACTGCCTTCCTGGTGGAGAGCTGTCAGGGGAATTGCAGAGCATGTTGCTGCTGTCCCAGAGGGTAGGTGGGATGGGTGCATCCACTGTCCCATGGGAAGCCCCAGGAGGCTGGATGCAGCTGCTCAGAACCTGGAGCTCTGGTCCCCTTCACCCCTTTGCAGGTGATGATTTTGAAGCAGATGGGTTAGGCAGTTTGGCCATCTGCTCCTGGCACAGCTACGAGCCAATGACCAGCTATGCCTGTCTTCTGTCATGCATCCTGCAAGGTGTGGGGCATGGGGGCACAGTGTTCCCAGCGCTGCATGGCTCTGGGGTCAAGCACTGTTGATAGCGACCCTTACCCTCTCACCACAACGACTTAACACTGTCCTTGATCAGGAGGTGCCCAGCCTAACTCTGGCTCTGTGGGACCTGCACACTGGGCAGCTCAGCCTTCCTAGGATGGGGCTGAAGCCCTGAAGCAGGAATACAATTTTAATTTGGAGGGGAGCAGGTGTGGAGGGACTCTTCAGTCACTGAGGGCTGGTGAGCGTGGATAAAGAGAGAGCTGTCCAGAGTCGTGGGTTGCTAAGAGCTCACCCACTTCTCTCTTCCTCTCCTGTAGCCCCTGCTCACTTGGCTGACAGCATCCACAAGAAGAAGCACACACGTCCAACCTTCACGGGACACCAGATCTTTGCTCTGGAGAAGACTTTTGAGCAGACCAAGTACCTGGCGGGTCCAGAAAGAGCACGGCTGGCCTATTCTCTTGGCATGACTGAGTCTCAGGTGAAGGTGAGTTGGTCCCTGTGTGGCATGGGGTGCACAGCGTGTTGGCTGCTAACTGAGCTGGGCCCACGGGGCAACAGGTCTGGTTCCAGAACCGACGGACCAAATGGAGGAAGAAGAGTGCCCTGGAGCCCTCCTCATCCTCGCAGCGGGCGGGGGGCTCTGGTGGAGAGCGAGCGGCCTCTGAGACCGAGGACGATGAGTACAACAAGCCCCTGGACCCAGACTCAGATGACGAGAAGATCCGGCTGCTGCTGAGGAAGCACCGTGCAGCCTTCTCAATGCTGGGCTTGGGCACGCACAGCGGCTGAGCACCAGCGCAGCCTGCCCCTCTGCACGTGCATCCTGCTGGGGGGTGACTCCTGTCACCAGCAGTGGCTGGCTGTTGGGATGGGGTGGCTGACAGCTGGATGGGGAGCATGGCTTGCAGAGCTGGGCGCAGCACTCATGGTAGTGTCAGGAGCAGCCGTGTTGTCAGCATTGATGAAATAAAGGTCCCAGTCAAGTCCCAGCACTTGTTTCGTGGGCGTGTGGTTGAGGGTGGCCTTGTGAGGCTGGGCTAGAGAAGGGTTGGGGATAGGATGTATGGGGCAGGGTCTGCGTGCCAAGCAGGGGAAGGGTCCGTGCTGTGGTCCTGTGTGTGGGGCAGGAAGTGCCCTGGAGATTTTCCCAGGGTTTTCTCTGGTTTGGGTGTGTACCAGCAGCAAGAGCTGCTGGTTCAAAAGTCACTCATTGGGGCCTCTTATTGGAAGCTCTTAGCAGCAAATAAATATTTATCTTAACAGTGTGAGTGAGAGCCCATTCACCTGTCAGGGCTGCAGGATTGATGTGGCATCAATAGCCCCAGTGTGTTTGCCTGCCAACCTGTTGGGTCCCCCCCTACTCTGTGCTGCACCCCTGTGCAATGGAGGCTGCACAGCCCCTGTTCTGGCTCCCCCATGGCTCACCAGTGGCATGCCAGCTGTGAGTGCTGTGCAGGTCCAGCTGTCTTTACCTACTTAGGACACCAAAGGAGCTCCAGCTGGCACGGGCACAGCACTGAAGGCCAGGCAAGCTTGGCAGTAGTTCAGCCAAGAGCCAACTAAGTGCCAGCCAGGTGTGAGCAAACATGTGGGCTGTGTCTTGGAAGGAAATCGATAGCAGATAAGGTGCTGCTGGCCTATCAGGCACTGATTAGCAGCATGGCACAGGCACGGAAGGAGTAGGAATGGGGCTGGTGAAGGGGTGCCCTTCCCTGCAGCTGCAGGCAGTACCTGCAATGGGCTGGTGCCCGAGTCCATGCCTGGGACAGCTGAAGCTCCTGAACCACTGGGATCTTGCAGTGGCCCTGAGCATCAGCTTTATGTGGGGCTGCAGATCATCACTGTACAACCTGCAAAGGCCCACACTTGGCTTGAAGCCCTCTCCAGGCTCTCACTGGGCTGTGGGCACTTTGCAAGGAGACCTGACTGCTCAGTGCCACTTTTCCAGCGCTTAGGGGACGATGTCCCCACATAGGTCCCTGTCCAGCCCCTGGAGTGAGCATGGGGATTGTAATGCTGCCCCCTCAGCCATGCAGCTCCTCCACTGCCTCCACGGGACAGGTGCTGGGCCAGGACAGAGCTAATGGACCCCTTGCAAGGACGTGGGATGACAGGTCCCATGGAAGCACGGCGCACGGGGGCTGGTGGCAGACACATCACTGTCTGTGGACAGAGCCAGCACCCAGCGGGAGCAGCTTCCACATGGTGGGAGAAGTGAGGGGCTGCTGGTGGGATATTTTTTTAACATTTTCTAAGCTGCCCAGCTTGGCTGACAATTTTTAATGTACTAACTGCCTGGTCCAGTGAGCTGATTAATTGGTGCTGTGGAGATCAATACAAAACAGAAAATTAAAACAATTTTAAAGTGATTAAGTAGTTTAACACCTGTCTGATGCCACGTCAGGGCTGGGAGACAAATAAAGCAGGTGGCAAAGGGCCTGCTGTAGCCAGGGAGAGTGACAAATGGCTGCTGCAGCCTGGCTGCCCCGTGTATCCCCACGTCGAGGCAGGACCCCAAGCAGTGCTGATCCACGCAGAGCCCCAGCCTGGTAGCCAGGACTGATCCTCTCTCCTCCCTGTGCTGTCCACTGTGGCTCCCACTTCCCACTTGCTGCTGCAGTGGCGGTGCCCCATCAGTGCTGGGGTCTCAACAGGACTAGCCAGCAGTAAGCAACAGCTCTGCCCACCCTGTGCCTGGTGCCAGGCAGCCTCAGGCTGTGTGGGCAGAGCCGGGAGGCAGCTGCACTGGGGCTGCGAGCACAGGCAGGCCAGCCTGGCAGGCAGATGGATGGCAGCTCCGCTTCAATTCCGCATCCCTTTTCTCCCAGACAAACCCCGTCGGATTTTCATAAATCAAAGCGCCACACTGTTTAATAAAAATTTATTGACTTACAAGTGATTATTTATCAAAAGGCCATTAATAGCAGCTCCGGGAATGATGTGCTACTGGGTGGTGCGTGGAGACTAATAGCAAATCAATGCCAGCATCCGGGCAGAATGCATATGAGGGCTCCTGGCCCCAGTGGGGTGCACGGCTGCTGCAGCCAGAGCCAGCAGCCCCTACCCCATGGGCCGCCCAGTGCTCCCCCCCCGGTTATTTATCGCTTACAAATGAAATGATCGATACTTTTAATCTAGAGCTAAATTTATTAACTTTCTCATCGGAGAGAGACATATTGACTGGGGGCATGGGGTGGGAGAGCCAAGGAAAGATGGATGTGTGCCTCCTAACCTGTCCAGCCAGCTCCTCGCCTGCTGTGGAGCATCCTGAACGCTGCTGGGGATGGTCCCCAAGCACAGCAGGGCAGCTGGACTTCCCACAAAGCTGAGGAGGGTTCTGCACATCACCACAGCATCAGGGACAGGGACCCAGCTGCAGGCAGGAGACTTGTGGGCACCTGCAGCTGGGTCCAAGCATCTGAGGACATGGCAAGAGGGTGGGGGAGGCCTATGGCCTTCAGGAGTGCCTGAAGGGAATGTCTGTCCCACCCCCAGAGAGGAGAGCTCTGGAGGCACAGCCCTTGACAGGGCTCAGGAGCAGCTGCTGAATGGGGAGAAGTGAAGGAGAGCCTGGAGACCCAGTGCTCAGCAGGCAGTGATGTCCATGTGTCCGAGCAGTTGTGTCCCCAGCTGCAGCTCGGCACACGGGGAAGGGTCACCCACAGTAGCCAGCAACAACAGCACTGCCTTGGCAACCCATGGCTCACTGTGGCACCTCCAGGGCTCACCAGAGCTCTGCATGGTGCTGAGGGGTCTTCATCCACATGGCCCCTTGAGCTTGCAGCCAGAGCAGCAAAGTTCTATCAGGCAAATAAAAAAAAGTGCAGAAAAATTCAGATTTAAGGCCACTTACACAGAACAGCTGTCCTCACCAGACATAGCAGCTGCCCTCCCCAACAACCAACGCTTGAGGTACAAAGGAGGCACTTAGGTAACTGCCTTCTCCAGAGTGCTAGAAAATGCAAGCAAGCTTCAGCAGGTAGCAGTGAAACAGCTCTTGCATGTAAGGGCAGAGAACCCAGTGTAAGTGCTCAAGTTTGTAGCAATGTAAGGAAAATGAGAAAGTATATGGCACAAATGCTCAAATGCAAGTTCTTTTACTGAATAATTGACTTGCAGAGCAGAAAGGGGCACCACCTCCAGCACCACCAGATTTCAGTTTTCTTGCAACAAGTTGATACTATCCATGGGTGTGCATGAAAAGGTCAGATGGCACTGTTTCCTTCAGGAGACATTTGAAAAGGAATTTGCTGCCCTAGCCATGAAGTCTTGGGCTCTCCTACACACCCTAGGCTCCCACTATAGCATGTACAGATTCCTCAGGAGCAGCACCAGCCACTCCAGTGACACCTGGCACCCCACAGCCCCAGTGGACAGAGGGAGGTTTCCAAGGAGTATGATCTTTACTGCATCAGGAGCAGCAAAGAGGCTGTTACTCAATGCAGAAGCAACAGTCTGGGTCAAGCTGACAGGAAGGTGGCAAAAGAAAAAGATTTCTCCTGGAAGTGGATCTGGAAATGGCCCGAGAGGACACATTCTGCTCCCAAGGGGTTTATGCCTCACATGCAAGGGGCACAGGCTCGTGAGGATTCCCTTGGTTGTCAAGGCAGCCAAATACAGCACAGCTCACCAGCTTTTGTGCTGTGGGAGACTTGTGACTGACACACGTGCACATCACACCAGTCCTTCCCTGGGGCTGGACACACCAGATGGAAGCGCATGACACCATCAGAGTTTCATTTAATACTGCCCCTGCAAGGGGCTTCACTGTAACAGTAACAAGAAGGCATCTTTGCCATGAGCTGCAAAGGCCTAAAGACTCCAGGCAGCAACAGTGCCTCCGGGAAACAACAGCCAGAGGATGAAAGAGCGAGTCCAAGCAGCTCTGGAGTAGCCCAAGTCCAAAGATTCAGAGTTGCTCCAGACAAGCCTTGGTTGGTGCTGGAGGCAGGGGGCTTTGGCCAGCCCCAGTGGCAGTGCTGGAGGCAGCAGACTCAGGAGCGGCTCCGGTCTTCATGGCTGCCTACAATCATTTTGCTGTAGAGTTTCTGTTGCTCCTCTTTGAATGCATCTTTCACCTTCTCCCTTTTCAGCCCTCCATCCCTGGGGGGAGAGAGTCATATCAGAGAGGCTGCAGGCAGGCACCGTCTTTGTCTGGGACTGTTCAGGGCAAGTCAGAATTCCAGCGAGTGCTGACAGCTGCCCCTGTACCACACGCTGCCTGGGCACACTGCAGACCACCTGTCCCCAAAGGGCATCACCTTCTTACCTGGTTCTGCCAAGAGCTGCCCCCATGGCCCTGCACTGTGCTCAAAATAGCAATTCTGCCAAAAACATGAGCTACTCTAGTACCACTACAGGAGACTGACTGCTTGCTTCCTGGGCTCTCAGACCTCAGTGCCTGGGAAAGAAAGTTCCCAAGCTGAACACACCTTGCTGAGTAGAAAAAAGTCAACCCAGGGCACCCCAATGCAAGCTACAACCACAGAACGAAGCCCTGATGCCCAGCATACAGAAGAAGCAAAGACTTTGGTCCCTACTACAGAAGAACGTTCCTTCAGAGGCCTGCTCTACCCTAAGCAAGAAACAAACGAAGCTCTACAGCCCACGAGCAGATGTCAGGACCCAGAACAAGGAACTCTGGCACTGGGAAGAGAAAAGCCTGCTTGGACTCACCAGAGCAGATCCACAAGGCCCCCCTGCCTGGCAATGGCTGACTTCACTCGATTGGCAAACTGCACTGCGTCCTCCTCAGGCTGTGACAAAATAAGACTGTTCAGCAGGAGCAAAGGGCTGAAGAGGAAAGCAATCAGACAGGCTGGGTTCACCTTACCTGCCTGGTCATTGGGGGCAAGTACCAGACACTGCAGACGATGGCCCAGCTGGTCATCATCCTGAGGAGGTAGGTCACCATGCCATATTTGCTGCTGTTCCAAAAGGCATCTCCAAACTGTGGGTCATACTACAAAGGCAGAAGAGGTCATGGAAGTAAGGCAGTGGCTGCACCCTCTCTGAGGTTCCAGCTTCCACCCCAAACTGAGTACAGGTCAGCTCTCTCAGAGCACTACATGGAGTGTACACCTCAGCTTTCCTGTGCCCTCTGACCAGGCTGGACTGGGCTGCCAAGACAGAGATACAGAGGGACAGACAGACTTGTGCCTTAAGAACATTGCCTTGTCATACCTTGATGGCTACAGGGTAAACTGTGGCTCCAATTTCAAAGCTCCCCTTTTTGAACATCATCACAGATGTGTTGTTGATGCATGTTCCTGTAAGAGGCAAGCACAATCTTAACTTTCCTCTGCAAATCAGTTCAGAAGTCTAAGCTACAGGCTTAAGAGCAGGGCCACAGGAACCCAGCAACTCTCCTCTAACTCTCAGTCCAAGCCCTGTTCTCTGTGTGCACAGAATGGGTCACTGGGACATCATGTGTGACTCCTGCATTCTGGGCTCACTCAGCTCTAAAGACAAGGTCCCTTCTAGCTCAGTGGAGTCTCAAGCCCTTGGCCATGGGAAAGGAACAGAGATGTGGTGCTACCTCAAGGTACCTTCTCCACCTGGTGCTTTTCTGGTTGCACTCACCTTCTGGAAAAATAAGGATAGGCAGTTTGCTTTTGTCCTGGACATGTTCTGTGAGCCTAAACAGAAGTGTGTCAAAATTAGCAGAAGGGACAGATGCTCTCAGTAGCAATCCACACAGCAGCAGTCCTTAACCTGCAGTCATCAGGGACTATCAGGGTGCCAACAACAGGGGCACAATCTCCCAGCACTTATGAGGCCATGCAGTGTCCTCATCCAAGGGAGGTGAACAGCCCTCTTCCTCCCCCAACCTTCAGACCCACCCCTGCAGCCAGCGACTGTCACACCTTCTGGCGACAAGGTGACGATCTTTGACCTCAGAACGTTCGAACCAGACATGGGGACAAGCTTTCACCATGGCTCTCTGTATCACACCCATGAGCCCTCCGTGGATCTGACCCACCTGAACAGGGCAAGAAGACACAAGTTACAAGAACTGGGCACACATGAAAATCAAGGCAGTGCCAGTTTCACAGCCAAACTGAGGTTCATCTTCCTACCCCTACCCTGGAAAGGATAAGAGGAAAAGTCCCAGGCGCTGACTTGAAAGACAGATACAGCAAACCCCGAGTGCTTTCCCCATGGCAGGACGTCCAGCTGGGGAAGCACTTTGCTCTTCCAGCAACAGCAAAGCATAGAGCTCTTCTTGCAAAGCTGTGCCCACAGACCCCTGGTTCTTTGAGTTCCAGGCTGAGTTTGCAGAAACGCCATGCACAGCAGAATCTGACAGTGCCCTGCCATGTCATGCAGGGAAAAGTAACTCTGCATGCTCAAAGGACTCTTGCTGCTTACTTCCTGCCCCATAACAAGCTTGCTGCTCCCTCCATGCAGCAGCCAGGCCCGAGCAGGCAGACCCAGTACCTTACCATCGCATAGTAGCCATCACTGGCCAGGATGATCACATCAATGGGGGAGGTGTGATTGGCCACACAGATGCCTCCATTCCGGGGTCTGTTTTCTCTAGACACAAAGCAAAGGTAGAGGTGGAAAAAGAGGAAGGAAGCATGAGACCTGCACAACGCCCGGCACGGAGCACCTCCTGGGCAGGGGCAGCCTGGAGCAGCCAGGCCTTACCGGTCGTGGTAGGTGATGATGGCTGTGAGGGCACGCACGCAGATCCGGTAACACATCAGGTGGACGTGTTTGCTCAGGAAGTCCTTACACCTGCAGCCCAGGACAGAGACCATCACTCCCCAGCCCTATAACATCCCCTGTAACAGTGCCACTCAGCCCGGTTGCCCCAGGCTGTGAAATCCAGTCAAGTCTTCTCATCTCTACTACAGAAACACAGCATGTACTGAGCTTTACCATCAGCTTATGATCACTGATTTTTAACTCGTGAGAATAAAATTTTGGCCTTTGCTCTTTTCTGTGCTGCAGACACAGCAGGTGGTAGAACAGAAAGCTTTGCAGGGAAATTTCAGGATTATCAGGTCTCAAACTGCACAGAGTGCTCCCCATCTGCTCCTCCCTCGAAGATGAACTCACCTTCCATTTGGCAAATATCCCACCACTGTGGTACCAGTCACCAACAAGCTGATGCCAGTAAATGCCAGGGCTATCCTGAAGAAAGAGGGAAACTACATGCTAGCAAAAGCAGGCCATCAGCACCTTCTGGGCAGGCAGCTCCCTGCACCAGCACTCACCTGAGGGGCAGAAGGAAGCAGTAGCGGATGAGCACACCGAGTCCCCAGAGCACAGTGAGGCGCAGGCTGATATACTGGAAGTTGTAGTTGGTTCTGCTGAGCAGGTTCCAGGACTCCAGCTCTTCAGCTGAGAACCTCTTGGTCACTTCATCATCCATGATGGTCTCAATGCCTTTGCGGCAGAAATAGAAGATATCTGAGAGTTCAAACTCAGGGGTGTCCAGGGCTTTGCCACTGCCACTCCGGCGGATCTCCTTGATCTCTTCCTCCAGGGATGTTGGCTCCTTTGCAATGATACCTGCAGCACACCATAGGCAGCTCTGGGCAAAGTGTGACTTGCCTGCTCAGAGAGAGACAAAAGCCAAGGCCCTTTCTCACCCGCCCTCCTCAGGGTCCCCTTCCTTTCTCCAGTCCAGACAGGCATAAACCAGTCCTCCCCATTATCTGGAAATTAAGCACTCCTGGGGTGCTTTCCTGCCCTTCCTCATAAAACAGAGCTCTCTAGAACTCCCTCCTATGTGGAAAATACTTCCCAGCAGACCTCAGCTGCTCAGAGACACCATATTTACCCCATCTCCCCAAAAGAATTTTGAACTCTGTGTACCCACGCAGGGCAGAATCTCACCATTGACATAGGGCTTGTACAACGGATGGTTCTTCTCCTTGGCACCACGCTCTATTCTCAGTGTTGCCCACTGCAAGACAGACAGGACAACCAAGATTTGCAAGGCCTATAGCTCCACACTACTGCCCATTTTAGAGCTGACTTTCAGGAAGGACCATAGTTCAGGGGAGAAGATGGGGCTGAAGCAGGAGGCTTCCATACAGAACTGGAAGACTGAGTGATGAAGCCAGCTGAACTGAGGTGGAAGCAGAGACTGGCCTGGAAACAGGGAGTGACAGAGGGAAGAAGAGTGCTCAGTGGTGAGATGGCACAGCAAGATCTTCTGCAGTTTCTATGACCTCTCAGCTCTGCTGCACCTTGCACGTGGTTGCCACTGCACAGCTTCTGGCTAAGCTGTGCATCCTGCTGGGGTGTCTGCACCATAGTGTTGGAAGCTGGTCAGTGGACCAGTGCTGCTTTTTAACCCTTGTTTCTTCCAAATTCAAAATGGAGACTGTGTTTTCAGGTTGCTGCTGAAAACCTCAGGCTGATGACAGGATGGGATCCTTGCCCCTCTGATTCAGCTAATGGCTGCTGCTGCTTCTCAGCTCAGCAATCTGCCCAAAACAGCAGCAGCAAGCACCCTAAGACAGCTGGCTGCCAAATCCTGTGCCAAGACTACTTGTTCTCTCAGCTAATTTTCAAGGGCACCAGTACAAACGGCAGGCTGTATTTCTGTGCAGTTTTCCTGCCTGCCCTCCAAATAACCTTCCCAGCCTGTAATTCGTATAGGTCTGGAAAGACAAACTTCTGAAGGAGGAGAACTTGTGTACAACATGCTTATCTGTGAAGAGGGGAAGCTGCTGGGAACTCTGGCATCCCGACCTCAGCCCACACCAGCAGCAGATCAGGAGGCAGCAATGAGGGAATGCTGAATGCATATGGAGTGTCCCACTCACCTTGCAGCTGCCTCTGCCAGCAGCTAGAACTCCAGGACTGCAGAACATTGCCTAGATACTGCTATCCCAGAAGTCAGGAGAGGAGCTCTGACCTGCAGGAGCTAAGCAGCCTATGGAGAAGGCAGTGCTTGCAAGCCCAGCACATCCCCATCCTGACTGTGGCAGCAGCAAACCCAGCCTCCCACCTGAGAGGCACCAGGCAGGTGCCCTCCCTCCCCAACAACACAGGTGTGCTGCTGCCAGCCAGGCCTTGCAACTCGGGCTGTGTCCCACAAGCTTCCAGACTCTGCCACACTCCTATGTGCTGCCCCTTTGGGTTCCCAACATTAGCCTTGAGTGCTGGGAAAATACTTTGAGTAAATAATAGCCCTCCAAAATACAATTCTGAATGGTCAAACTTAATGAGTGAATTTTCCACCAAATCAGCGACCAGTTGTGCAAGAATGCTCCTCTATCCCACCACTAAGACTCTTTAATAAAAGCTGAAATAGACTTCCCAGTCTTTTCAGAAAAATAGTTTCAAACACCAATATAGGTGTTGAGAGTAAATGTTCCTGAACTGAAGGAAGGGGAAAAAAAAACAAAAACATTGTGAAACATTCCATTAAAACATTTTTTTTTCCCCACTTTAGTCAGTAAATTTGTAGTCAGGTCCTTGGATATCTGTGTTAATGAAACCCCTCACAAAGCCCAGGGTATTCCAATTTATATCTCAGTCTTTTGGGAGGACTCAAGAGTTTAAAGAGCTGAACACTGTGAGCTCCAGGGCTATCTTCCCAAGCCAGCCAGTACAGGGATACTCTGGGGACAATTGGTCCCGTTCAAACAGCAGTAGCTATACCATACATCCTTCAGCTGCATGAATTCCCTATTTAAGAGCCTAAAAACTCCCTAGCAAACACTTTGCCTTTCACCTGGGCTGCCAGGGTAGGGTGGTATAGCCTCTACCTACTGCTCTTAGGAGATAAAAAATTCTGGTCTGGTCAGGAATTTGCTTCAAGAGGTGTTGGCTCAGAGACAGCCCATAAAATTAGTCCACCAAAGGCAGGAAAGGGAACAGCATGACAACAAGCTGGAAAATTCCACTTGGCCTCTCTGTGCCAAGAGGGTCAGCAAGGGCTGCTGGTTGTCCTCCAAGGCGGCAGGTCCAGACACGGCTCAGTAGGTGACACTCCAGGACAGAAACACGTTGAGAGCTCTGGGTTCTGGCCACAGACCACTCAGGTCTTGCAGCACAAAAGTCCTGCCTCACCTCTGCATTTGCTTCGTCCAAATGTGTCCTGGAGGAGCAACCTGCTGGCTGCAGCCTGGTCCTTCCCCATCACACCTGACATCAAGCTGTAGCAGCACTGCCTTGCCTGGGACACGAACCCCTCAGAGCTACCCCTCAGATCCTGCTGCACTACTGCCGAGGCTTGCTAGACTATGGTTTTACTTGAAGACTTACTAGATTAATTACAGGGAAAAAACAGCCCACAAATAGAAGTCTCATAAACTATTGGCTGAGTTGAGCCGAAGAGGTCAGCTGGCAGCAGCACAACATTCACAGCCCAACCTTCCACTCCAGTCACCCACAATGCCCTCCTGAGGTGAAAGCCTCTCTTCCTATCATGACCTCTGCAAACACACAAAGAACATTCTGGAAACATGACTTACCTGAAAAATCTTTAATAAAGTTTTCATGTAAACCTTGCGGATGCCAAAGGAGACTCCAAAAATTGCTGGCACGATGATGAAAACCAGAAGCAGAGTGAAGAGGACAGTTATGGAAATCCCCAAAAGATTAACCACTAGGCTGTCAAAGGGGAGCAGGAGGAACATGGTGAAGGCCCCAGGCAAGGCTGGTGCCCTGCAGCCAGACAGAAGGGCAGCTTGCAGCAATGAACCAGTCCTCCTGTTACTCAGCAACAGTCTCACACATGCACCGAGTCTGCAGCGTGCTCAGAGACCCCATTCCAAAGTTCACATCCTTTCGGGCCTCTGAGAGAGGGAATGAGACAGGATCAGGGAAAGCACTTGGGAAAACAAGCCAACAGTCTGCCAGGAGCTCAGGTGAGTTCAGATGCTGCAGGCCAAAGAGCTCAGAGCACACGGTGCACACACGCTGGTTTGTCCACGGGCAGGTGGTGAGCACAGCAGCAACACAACCGCAGGAACGGATCCCCTCCCAGGCTGCCACTGAGCAAGTCCTGTCGTGGGGCAGCTTGTGGAGAATCTGGCAGCAGAATCCCCTTCTGGCTGCTGAGAGTCTCTTCAGAGGGACAAGGTGGAGTCCATCCCTGAGCCTGCATTGGAGGAGATCGAGGGAGCTGGCACTCAGAGGAGCCGACCGTATGTGGAGCTATTATTGTTCTCCCCACGAGCACATGCGCCCCAGCACGGGTCCTTGCATGACGCCTGGAACAAGTTTAATTCTGGATGCCCCTGGCATCCACTCATGCTGAAGGGTCATTACAGACACGAATGAAGTTTGTGTCCCTGGAAGGCTTTCAAACAGCAAGTTGGCTTCTTGACAGATGTGGCACTCACATGCCACCAGCAGCAGTGGAGGAGAGCAACTGAAGTCAGCAGATCAGAGAGATGTCAACGCAGAGAGCGTGGCAGGAGGCCAGAGGCAGTGGGCTCTGAAACGTGGAAGGCAGTACTTGGGCTGAGGTCACACCATTCAGAGCAGCTCCCAAGACACAGCAAGACTGAGACTGCTACTCTAGCTACTGCCTGTCACTGTCACAGACTTGGGACTCACCTCCTGCTGCCATTCATCCTGTGTTTTTATACCATGCACACCTCCGATGGAGCAGACTCATCCAGAACCACACCTACAGCACAGGATGCTGCAATCAGGTCTCAAGTACAGGAAAGGAGTGACAGAAAACCCTTCCTCATGACAAAGATCTTATCATGTCTCTCATTTCAGGGGCATCCGAGAGAACTGAGGAAGCCAGGTACCCAGATTCCTGGGTAGGCATCACTTCCTCTGCTCCTATACATCTCATCCCCAGTGACACAGGGCAGATTTACAAACAGTTCAGGACAGGAAGTGACCCTAAGGGGAGAATTACTGCTGATGATTAGTCAAAGAGGAACTTACTGGGGCACAGGGACCAGTCAAAGGTCACAAACCCACAGAGCCAACAGTGGCTTGTGATAAAAAATGAGTCTGCTCAGGGGAGAGTCCCCTCTGGACACCACCTTTGCCAGTCTACAGAGTCTCAACCTGAGGATGGGATTTCAGATACCTGACAAGCACACAGGGCAAACGAGAGTCTGTAAAGATCCTCTTGCTCCCCTGTACACTATCTTCCAGCTGCTAGTTAAATACTGCTGTACCAGTAATGTTAAGAACAGTGTCAGTGCTTCAAAGGCATATACACAGACCACGTACTGGGCGATGCAGCTCGTAAGCCACACGTGCAGCTGCCCATAATGCCACAGCTGTCATCCATCAGAACCAGGACTCGTGCTGGTAAACTGGTCAGACCGGCCCCCTGAGCCGGCAGCCGCGGTTGTGAGGGGCTCAGCTATGACTCCAACCCCGTGTCACCGGCCGGGGCAGAGCCCACGTGTGCTGCAGTCCTGCCCCCGGGCTCCCGGCGGGTCGGCCCTGGCAGACGCCCGTCCGGCCCCGCCACGGCACCGCCCCGGGGCTGGGGCACAGCCAGGCGGGCCCGGCAGGCACAGAGACCGCAGCCCGTGCCGCTGTTTCGGGGCTGCAGCGACTGACCACCGGCAGTTCGCCCGGCCGGCAGACCAGCGCAACGGCCCGCCCGAGGCCGGGTCGGCTGCAGCGAGACCGGGCTCGGCGGCGAGGGTCGCTCTCAGCTCTGTTCCCCGGGAGCACAGCGGACCACGGCAGGGCCGGGGCCTGGCTCTCCCGACGACCTTCGTCCTCGGTGTGCGCGGGGCGGGGGCGCGCGGGGGCGGCGGAGCCGGGCACGGGGGGCACTGCGGCGCGACCGCACAGCGACAGGGAGGCCGCGGTCCCGGGGGATAACGGTGTGCGGGCGGGCCGGGCCCCTGTCCGGGAGCCCCAGCCTCGGCGCGCGCCGCGCGGAGCGGCGGTGCCGGGCCTGTGCGGAGCGGGAGGGGGCGCGGAGGCCGCTCCGGGCGGTCACTCACCTGCTGCTGCCTGCCGGCCGCGCTGCCGCCGCCGCCGGGCCCCGCTCCGCCCCGCCACGTGCGCGCGCGCCCCCGCACAGCGCTGCGTGCGTGACGCCAGCGCGCCGCCCGCGGGGCCGCGCCCGCACGGCCGCGACGCTCCCCCGCCGCCGGCGGAGGGCGCCCGCCCGGCCCCGGCCCCGGCCCCAACCCTGGCCCCGGGGGAGGCGGACAAGGAGGCAGGCAGGAGTCGCGAAGCGCCGTCACTTTATTAACTCCCCGTTACAGCACCAACCACCGGAGGCACGCCGCCGCTCCTGGCCCGGTAAGCCCGCGGTGAGCCCTCCTCGGGACCGTGGTTTGGAGAGGCCCGGGCAGCACCAGGATCGTGCCCCCTTCCCCAGCAGCTCCCTCCACACAAGGCACTTGGGCAGCATCGGCCCCCGGGGTGGCTCAGACATGGCCGCGGGTTCCAGCCCACAGTCCTGCCCTTGTCATTCCCCTACTCTGGTGTTGCCCTCAGAACCTACACACAGGAGTTACTTCAAGCAGCAGCTTCCAGCCTCTGTAGTAGCAGGAAGAAGTGGAGAAACTTCTGCAGAGACTAGCAGCTGCTCATAGAGCAGCAGGCCACGAAGGAGCTACCAAAACCTTGCAGCATCTTCTGCAGCTGACCCCTCCCCTGAGACCCCTGTACCAGTCGGAACAGGGAGGGAACCTACATCTTTCCCCACGCTGCCTTCCTACCAATAAGGAGCTTGGGTCTCTGAATGCCGCCAGTTCTGCAGGTGAGAAAAGACTAGAGCAGCAGCCCCAGAGGTGCCAAGATGCTCCCAGGCTCTGCTGACACTCTTCACAGCATGGGAGGCAGGGCGGATCACGCCCACATGGCGGATTGTGTAGTTGTTCCCATGGTTGTTGTCCCAGTGGGTCTTTTGTCCACACTGGAAGGAGATGCAAAACTCTGTGCCCCGATGGGAGATGGATGGCTTGGGCAGGGTAAGCTCAAAAGAGAAGATGTCTGTGTCAGCTGAGCCGTAAGAGCTGTGCATGTACTGGCAAGAGATGTCCCGGAAGCTCTTCCAGCCATCGAAGGTGATGCGGACCATCACTTTCTTCTCGTACCCGATGTTTCTAACCTTCACTGTCCCTGACAGAGCACGGTCCTGGATCACACAGCTCTCCAGACAGACAAAGTTGCTGTGCAGGCTGTTGCGAAAAGCCGCATAGTTTGCTGACGGCTGTGGGAAGTCCAGCACATACCTGCACACTTCTTGGCGTAAGTTCCACAGCCTAGGTCGGAAACAGGCAAGGTCTGACAGGGCATGCTGCAAATCACAGAGGTCCTCCTCAATCTTTGAGAAGAAGCGGACAGCTGTCAGTGAGAGCCCCTTCATATCAGCAAACACAACTTGCTTCTTCTTCTGGCCCTTGGAGCTCTTGGTACTGTCTCGCTGCTCCGGATCAGGTTCTGCGCTTAGCTTCTGGTTGAGACAGGATCGGAGGGGTTTGCGGCCTCGGTTGCCCCGCAGCTCCTCGTAGGAGTTCAGCAGCTTGCGGATGGGAGGCGAGTGGCTCAGGCAGAGCCGCACGGCCAGGTCCACGGGCACGGCCGGGGGGGCAACAGCCCGCCCGCTGCACACCTGGAAAAGCCTAGAGGCGAAGAGGAGGGTCAGGCGGCGCGGCCCCGGCCGTCGGCCCCGGCGAGTCCCCCCGCCCCACCCGCGCCCGGCCCCGCTCACTCGCCGCAGCTCATCGCGCCCTGCCCGCTCCGCTCCGCTCCGCTCCCGCCGCGGCGGCTCCGCCTCAATGGAGCCGCGGGAGCGCCCGCGGCCGGGACACCCCGCGCCGGCCAATCAGCGCCGACGCCGCGCTCCGGGCAGCCAATGGCGCCCGGGCCTGCCCCCGCCCCGCCCCGCCCCGCCCCGCCCGCCCCGCCCCGCGCCCCTCAGAGCCGCCGGTACCGGGCCCGGCTCGGCCTTCCACTGCAGGGGCCAAGAGGGGAACAGCACAGAAATGCGTCCCGGTGCCAGAAAAACACGAGCGCTTTTGGAGGACAAGTATCTGTGCAACTATCAACACCGGGAGGTAGCTCTGAGAGAAAAAGGAGCATGTTCCTCTTACCTACTCTGTAAGGGGGGAGGTTTGAACTGGTTTCATACATCCCTTTTCAGATGTTTCTCCAAAGACAGCTATTTCCAGGGTATCTAAGCAGAGAAAACCCCAGACCCTCGGCTCATCCTCTACCAACTCAGAAGCTTCTTACCCTAGATGTGTGCACCAAGAAGGAAATTTGCTCACACCCAAGCAAATGAGAGACACTCTGGTGTCTATGACATCTATACTCAAAATCATCCTCACTGTTCAGCTCACATGTGACTCCTTGACAGTAAAGACTGTCATCTAAATCAGATCACCCCTGCCTTGTACTCCTTGCTAATCTCCCCAGAGCTGTCTAGCCATTTATGTTAAGCAGCCCTGATTGTTCCTGCTGACAACACAGATTTTCATCAGCTCATGACACAGCTGACTGACCTATCAATACTTCTGCATGGGTCTTCATCACCACCATGTCTCAATGTCTGCAGCAACAGTGCAAGACATCTCTCACAGGATGGCCAAAGCGAGCTTGAACCCAGTGCCCAGCTGGCAAAAACACGATGCAAAAACATCCTTTAAACACATCATCTTGGGCTGACAGTGCAAACCTCCCCTGCCCCCACTTCAGCGACCTGGGGTAGCCAAACATGAGTCTTCCTAGCAATTAAAGCAGTTGTCCCACCTTTCTCTGGCCCCCAGGAGAGCAGTTCCGGCTCAGGCAGGGAAATTGCAGCTCACCATCAGTGCCCTCCCTGTGACCTCTTCCACCATCCATCTACTTTGCCTTCAGAGCTAATCACTAAATAAACCCAAGCTATTTCCACCCGGGGGAGAGCAGAGAACAAGGAATGCATTTGACCCCAAGTTTAACAGCAGAACCCACGGACACTAGAAAAGCTGCTCCTACTCTACCCATTCTCTGCCAGCAGCACAGATTAAGGTGGATGCACTGCTGTGTCTTCTCCTCCGTCTAAAAGTAAAAGCCAAACCCATCATTTTCTCAATGAAGTTGTTCCCTTTCCCCAACACAGACACAACAGAGGTGCAGTGTTAGCAGTTCCACAGATGTCTGGGTATTCAGTCATGGAAGGACACAAAAGCAGGTAGCATTTTCAGGTGTGCCACAACTGACTCTCACTTGTAGCCTGACTGATCTCAGCCTACTAACCACCTCCACTCTCCTGCCCAGCCTGTGAAGACATGGCCATGTGCCAGCTGCCAAGCTCCAGAGACAAGCTGCACCAAAGGCACTCTGGAGACCAGCAGGTCAGTTAAAGTTCAGTCACTAAAAGAGAAGAGGATAGATGCTCCTCACACTGCTGCAGCCATGTGACATGCAGCTGTGTGGCAAGTCCAGGCTGCCTGGACAAGCATTCAGTCAGACTGAATAGGGCCAAGGAGAAAGCCTGCAGACGTGCCACCTACACAATCCTCAGGCAGATCCTGTGGAGCACACTTCCACAGCAGCAGATTAGCAAGGATTTTGTCTGGAAGCTTCAGTCACCTCTGTGAAGCTGTCTGGCTGTAAATACGGGCAGGGCACAATGCACAAGCCCTTCCTGGGGGGCTGTGCAGAGGAACATACTACTGATTCCTAAGGATTAAACCCAGCCCCCTCTTAACGTCTATGCTTGAAAGAATCTTCTTTACCTAAATGGATTAATTAGGAAGACTATAAACCACACATGCAAAGCCACTCACACTACAAGATGCCCTGTGTCACCCCAATGTGGTAGAGGAAGATGCTCCCCAGACACCTCTCATGCTGACCATGCAGGGAAGAGAGACCCTGCCCTGATGAACACAAGCCCCTGTCTGCCCAAGCACCACAGGTTCTGAGGTGAGGTATCACAAAACACCCTGTCTGCTCCTCCAGCTAGAAGAGGTCTGCATGGGGCAGCAGGGCCAGAGGAGCTTTTGCTTTATGTGACTAGCAAAAATGAACTGTGTGTCTCACCACCCTTAGCAGTGGTTTCTGCAGAAGGGAGTCTGACAGTGTCTACTCTCACAAATGCAACCTGAAGCTGTACCAGAACCCCTCACCGTCTGCAGGGAAGGTATTCAGATGACACACAGCAGAAATTACTTTCTCCTGAGTTCATGACCACAGTTGCTCTGTTTCAGTGATGCTGTCTGCCAGTGCTCTTAATCAAGGCATTCCAGCAGCTACACACTGAAGCTTTCCAGACACTACCCTGTGCCACAGCCTGCCCTCACCAACGAATGCCAGAGTAAGGACTGCATGGCTGCATGCTGGGCATGGCACAAGCAATCTTGAGCTTGATAATGAACACCTCTGTGGAACAACACTGTGGTACTCACCCCAGTGCCACTCTGTTCTGCCTGCCACGTCAGTGAGGACCTGGACCCAGCCCCAGAGGGGAGCTGGCCCAGGCAGCCCCACTGTGGTGGGGTGGGTAGGGGAGGTGGTGCAGCAGCTGCCCCTCCCACCATGCACTTACCTCTCCCCTCAGATAAGCTGCACGGCTCCTGAGGCCACCAGAGGGGCCACGGTTCTGTAACGGATCAGGTGCTGTGAGCCCTCCTCCAGGTTGATGGCATATTCCCTGCAGAGACAGCAGGACTTGAGCTGCAGCTCATGCCCACCAGTGACACTGACTGACAGCTGTGCCACATGCAGAAATGTCCACCTACCTCTGCTCATCTGTCTCTGGCTCCACTAGGATGTTCTCCTGCCGCTCCAGCACCCTCAGAAACACAAAGGAGTCCAGATTGGGCTTTGGAACTGCAGACAACAGATTGAGAGCACAAGCTCAGCCCTCATTTATGTTCCTCTGCAGAGGAGCACTGAGGGGTCTGATGGGTAGCAAACTTACAGCCAGCAAAGGGAACACCAGAGACTTCTAACCAGATGCATGTGCTCAGCCTCAGTGTAAGACAGGACTTGACAGCAGAGGCCAGCATGATCCCCCCACAGCAGCACAGAACAATCTTACAATGGTATCATCACATCACCTTAGCTTCAACTAAGCAGCAAGTGGAGGACTAGCCCCTACATCTGGGGCTCCCTGGAGCTCTCCCCACACTTCTCCCTGCTTCTACAATTTTCAGATTACCCTGGAGTCTGGATGTACTCACCTGACTTAAGGAGAGACACTTTCTGCAGGTTAGGTGGCATGTGTTTTAGGGCCACATTTTTCAGGTAAGCCTCTGTGTTTGCCATATACCTGAAACAAACCATTTAAGCATTGACTTGGTTAATCAAATACAAATCTGCAGGGAGAGTGTTGACTCAAAACAAGAGTAAGCAACAGCTCCTCATCGCAGGGGCAGAGCCAAAGACAGGCTCTTGGCCTACCCTGGTAACTGACTCAAAGTCACCAGAGCTCCTTCTTGCCCATAAGAAAACCTCCTGGTAAGACACACTGATTCTTACTTCAAACCTGCCTAAGGCTCACAGTATCAAGAACTTCAGCAAAACACACAGTTAAGTTTCTATAATCTATAAAAGGCGAGGAAGATACACTGAAAACCTACTCACTCTTTAGCAAAAGCAAACTCCTCTGGTGATAAAATGGAGGGTTCCCCTTCAGCTCGAGACTTCTCCTTCTCCAGGATGTGGGGAAAAAACTTCTCTATCTAATATTGGAACACAATCCAAAATAACGATACAGATCTCTCCAAGAGTTCAGTGCTTAAACTCCCACTCCCCACTGGATTCCCTACAAGTTGTAGGAGCAGCCACAGGCCTGCTCCTGAACGAACTTTGACATCACATGGGATCACCAAGCTATGCAACCACGCCTGCATACAGGAGGACTTGGGCAGAATGGGACAGCACTCAGCTGTGCCACTCCGGGCTCAGATCAAGCAAACAGCACTCACAATGTTGTGATCAACACTGCCGTGATGGTCCTATTACAACGTGAAAGCATGTCCAAGAAATTAATTGCTTTGAGTTACATTTCAGAGAACAGAGAGAGAACAGGCTTTAATTAAATGCTGTGCCTGAGGCAGGAAGCTCCACGTAGGTAAAAATCCCTCCTGCAGTTACCCCTGTCCACCCTCTGGGCTGCCCAGCAAGCATCACCTTCCCCAGGCGACACCGCAGGTAGCTGCTGAGCACGTAGCGGATCCTTTCCATCTCCATGTGGTGAACACTGACCCTCAGGTCTCCTCCCTTTGCCCGTTTCAGGTTTGCTTCCTGCACGAAAAAGCAACGAGAAATCAAACGGTTGAAATGTCAAACAACAAGAAACAGAGAGGAAGACAAGTTTTGTATATACAACCCACAAAGCAGACTAGAGCTGCTTTTGATGACCCAAAGCGCACTGCTTCCTTGCACTTCGGCCCCTCTCCAAGACAAGCTCAAAGAAGAAACTCAGAGAAGCTTTGTCTCAGAGACAGGGAAGCAGACAACCCCGGTACTCTCAAAGAGACTCAGGCATGTATCGCCAAACCAGGCAACCAGAGCCTGTCTGTACCACCACCCCAGCCAGGAGAACCTACCATATGCTCCAGCTGCTCCACAACACACTCGATGACTTCAGGTTTACTCTCCAGCAGTTCTGGAGCAAACTTCTCATTCAGCCAGGCCTGAAAGAAGGCACGCTGTCAGTGAAAGCGAGGAAGACCCCAGCTACACACCCCCACCAGCGAGAGGGGAGAAAACACGGCCACGGCCCCGTCCCTCGGCATCTGCTCCAGTGCGCCCAGCAACCCCCTCTCCGCCGGCCCAAGCCCGTCGTTCTAGCCCACGGTACCTGCTCTAGGCTGTGGATCAGCTGTGCTGGGGTAAGCACCAGCTCCTCGCTGTCGCCGTCCGAGTCGCCGCCGGCCGCGGCCGCCATCGCTCCCGCCAACCGACCCACCCAGCCCGCGAAGGGCGCATGCGCAGCAGCCCGGCAGCACGGATGGGGAATCACGCTGCGCCTTTTGGCCGCTCCGGAAACGGATTGGGGGCCGCCGCTTCTTCGGCCAATCAGGAGACGGATTGAAAAAAAACCTCACTTTTTTGTCCAATCAGTGTGCAGATTGAAGCTGTCGCCTTTGCGGCCAACCAGGAGGCAGATTGTAATGAACTTTTTTTCGGCCAATCATGGTGCAGCTCCTGGCTGCAGCTTTTTCAGCCAATCAGGAAGCGGGTTGAAGCTGGCCAATCAGGAGGCGGCTAGGAAATGCAGTTTTTTTCGGAGGCCGGGGGGTGGATCAGGCTGCAGCCGTCCCGACCAATCACAGGGAGGGGGAGTGGAGCGGCAGCCGTTTCAGCCAATCAGGGCTGAGCAGGTTTCACGCGCGCGCACGCACACTCGGACGCGCGCCCAGAGACGCGCGCAGCCGCGTGCCCGCGCCCCGCCACCCCCGTGTGTCCCCCGGCCCCCAGCGCCACACGCCAAGTGGCCACCGGCCCTGCTCCAGCCAGAGGCAGGGACTGAGACACTAATTTTGAAGACTTTAGAAAGAAACTAAAGTTATAGACAACAATATATTGCTGATTTAGCTGGGAAAAAATGAACTTTGCTGAAATCAGTTAAAATTCAGAGGATGGTTAAGAGAGACTGGATTTTAGATAAGCTATCCCGGATCTAATAACTCATTGCCTGTCAACCTTATGTTTGTGTAAGCTGGGCTTGTAACGAAAAACAAGGAAATTGATCAATAGACCCCAGAAAAACAAAACGATTGCAAACCCTCTATCTCCAGAAACAGTTCTGTGAACAGGAAAATACAGGTTTTACCAAGGAGTCATCTGTCACATATGTGTCGAAAGGTTGAAAGTTTAGAACGAGGAAGACTGGTTTTACTTCCTCCTTTTGGTGACCACTCCCCACATAAGGCCCCCCGACTCATTTCAGAGAACAAACTACGCATGCTTAATCGCCTTTTTGTCAATTAGCATACGAAGCGGAGAAGAGGAGGTGACAGGGGTATGAATATGCATTTGTATTTTGTGTATTCAACACTTTTGTGGATAAAAGGCTTTGTAATTCCCTGTGATCTTGGCAGTGCGCATTGGGGAGCTATCCCACGCACTGCCTGGCTGTCAATAAACATGCACTTTCTAACTTAACTGTTAGAGAGTCTTTTGTCCGTCACAGTTGGGTATCGATATTAGATCGATATTCATATTTTAATAAATCAGGACCCCCGGGAAACAGCCTCCTGTGTGCCACAGGCCAAGCGCTGCAGCTCTGGCCACTCCCGGCCCAACGCTCCGGTCACCCACCCTGTGCCCCCAACCCTGGCGCTGCTAGAACAGACCTGCACACAGTTTAAGAAAAGGTTTACTGATCCATCAGTACTTCTGCCAATATTGCAACAGCTGTGAAAGGCAAACACTGTTACAGTTTAGAAAAAAACAAATTTTATACAATGAAAATATTAATTAAACCTCAAACCCCCAGTGGCTGAGGAATGAGCCTGGAGTTCCATATCCAGTATTAGCACCTGCAGCACCAACAACCAATCCAGCCCTTCCACCCCTGCTAAGCGTCTCTTCTGAGTTCCTTCCACAACTGGACACTGACACTCGGCCCCCTACACCAGGACACCTGGGCTTTGATACAGGAAAAGGATGTAAGAGAAAGGGTTCAGCCAGCTTGGGTTGTGGGGAACTTCACTCGTGCAGGTACTGCTGAGCAATGCACGGGGACGCTAAGGAATGCACAGCTCAACTCCTCAATGTGTGCCAGCAGACAGAATTAAGAAATCCATCTTACACAGTATCTTACAGTCTGTCAAATCAATGTTTTCCTATAAATTACATATAAGAAATCCATAAAGAAACAGTTTTACACTTCACATATTAATCAGAGAAGGGTGGGAATCATTATTTTTATTGGCTCAGCATCCACTTTACTGTGCTCACTGTTTCATGACTGGCCAGGCCCCTCTTGGTGAGCACTGATGGGGCCAACAACAGCATAGACACGGGGGCAGGAAAACCACCAGGGTTAAAGTCTGGCTTTACCTTCTTCCAGGGATAACCAAGACATTAACACAAGGAACACTTTGCCTTTAGGTTTTCCACAAGGATCTGCACAAGAGATATTGCCTTGAGTCACTTCTCACTGGGAAGAGGCACTGTGTATCTCTGCACTCTAGCACTGAACTGGAGGGAAATTCCCAACTTTGAGCTGGAGCTTTCCAAAGCCCAACTGACACACAGAAGGGTTTAAGAACTAGGGAGGAACAGCACTGCACTTACAGGACTAAAACTAAACCTCTGTTGGGCTGAGGGCCCCATTTCTTTCAGGAGAGAACACAGTTTTACCACTTCTGCCTTTTCTTGAGAAAGAAAACCCCAAATCAAATAAAAACTAAGAAGTAATCCTGTTGTTTCCAAATCTACTGCAAAGTGGATGCTGACCAGCTAGGTCACCCCGTGGGGAGCAGTTTGAGGAAGTTAGTCCTTGTAGTAGATGGCACTGTGGATCTGGCAGCAGAGAAAGGAATGATGCTCTAAAGTAGGAGGTAGGGGAACCTTGGTACAGCAAATCCACCGGTGAGCTATCATCTAGAAAAGAAGTTTCACATGGTTAGAAACTCTTCCTAAATCAAACCAAAAGCTTCCCTACACAAACCTTTCTACAGCTGCAGGAAGAGTACAGCAGGAGGAGCAAGTTACCATGTGTTATGGTGAGTAGCACGAGCAGAACCAGAACTCTTGATTTCATTTGTCCAAAAAAAATTAAAGACATTTATTGTTTATTTCTTTTTGCGTAACAGGCATAAATACTTCCCACTCTTTCCTGTATACACTGCCAACAATCCATACTTAACACTCCCATCCCAGGACCTGCAGAGCACCCAACACAAGGGAGCCAGTCCCAGTGTGAGCTTTCCAGAAGCAAAGTCACAGACAGTAATTTTGGTGGCCTATATTGGATACAATTAGCATGAGTCCAAGTGCTGTGAACACTCTTCACTTTGTGACTCGCCCCACAGCATCTCTTGATGTGCCTCTCAGCAGAGCTTTGCAAGGCTGCTGGCCCCTCTTACCCGAAAGCATCACAAGTAAAGACATCAGCATGATACCTGGAACAGCAGTCAAGCTGCAACAGAAAGGCTCTGGATGCTAGAATACACCCAGAGACAGAGGCCGTTTTTTACTGACCTGAAAAGAATTTTGGACATAATATAGTAGAAGTTACCATATTTACACAATCAAGGCCCAAATTTCTCCGAGGTAACATTCAGCAACATCGTGGCCAGTACTGGTATTTTTACTTCCAAGAAGAGCTGGTCTGCACAGGATTTATGTGAACACAGTCTTTGAGTGCATACAAGGGTGGGATAAACCCTCAGCATGACAGCACCCAATCCTCTGAGCACAGAAGGATGTGGAGATTGAGCTGAGTTATGGGAAACATGTACCTGAGACTCTGCAGTTCTATCTTCCACTGGTCAAACCTCTGTCTTCATAAATGGTAATTTCAATCTGCACAGAAAAGCTGTCAGGGAAATGCACTATAACGAGACTATGAAAACACACCCAGAAAAAGGCAGAAAAACATTATGATTGGACTTTTGACATCTTAGCTATTTTAAGGCAGGTCCCAGAGCTCCAAAGCAAGGGAAGAGTCCACGTGAGATGCCTCATCAGGTAAGGGCACTGGCTCCCAGCCCAGGGCCTGCACAGGAACTCAGTGCTGTGTGCAGTGGGTTTGTACAGCCCTGCCCCCCTTCTGCTAGATTTTGGGGAAGGCTGTGCACCAAGCAAAAAAGTTAATACTGCTAATAAGTCACTCACCAAACTGAAAATGTTTTTACTGAAGTTGAACACTGTTTGTTTGGGTTTTTTTTTTTGGGGTTTTTTTTGGGGGGGGGTTTTTTGGTGTTTTTTTTTTGTTTGTTGGGTTTTTTTTGGTTTTTTTTTTTTTTTTTTTTTGTTTTTGTTTTTGTTTTTGTTTTGTTTTGTTTTTTCCCAGAAGGTGCATGCACAATGGGAAGCACACTGAGAAAAAAGGAGTCATGTAGGTGACAGCTCTGAGCTATTTGGACAAGGACACAAAACCCACCTGCAAGGAATTAGCCTTAACATACATTCAAATGGCATTGGGTTCCAAGTTGCTGTGGCTTCAATATTTTCAAAGAAAGATATATTACTCACTATACCCCCCCATTTGCTATGGGAGGTCTTTACAACTTCAAGCAATAACCACATAAAATGTCTGCAGTGTGGCTCAACAGCTGAAGAAAAAGGGTTGAAATAAGCCACACTGGAAGGAAGAGCAAGTGCTGGGCTTGCAGTGATGTTGTATGTCAAAACCTTCACCAGAACCTGAGCTGAGGGTTGCAAATTAACTAACAGCCAGCTCTTGTTCTCATAACATCAATTTCTGTCCTACCAACACGGTCACCTCTTTTCCCAGTCAGAAAAACATTTCTGGAGGTCAATGGAATAGAGGAAGGATCTGTAGTGCCCTTTCCAGGCAGTCACAAAGGTCAGGTTCCACATTTGCACGGGCTTTCCACGTGCCAGATCTTAACAAACTAAAACCTGACTGGAGACTGGGACACAACAAAGGGCGACCAGACTCATCACCAATTCTGTATCACAGATCAAGCAGAAGCAGAGGTGCCTCACTGAGACAAACGAGGAGCACAAGGCAGGAGACAACGTTGGAAGCCACAGAAGGATACAACTCTTAATCCTCTTTCAATGGGGTCTGTCAGCAGAAGGCCCTGAGGAGCATAGATCTTCTCATTCTGTTCCTGAATGAACTTGGCGATTTTCTTTAGACCTGGCAATGGAACAGCACAGGAGTCACAACTGTGTCCAACAAAATCACAGATGTGGCAACGTGAGAACGAGCACACAGCTGGCCTGATGGCTCCACAGTGCAGGCACCTGCCACAGGAGTCAGGGTGACTGACCCCCGTGGGGCCCAAACTGACCAGCACCAGCATGGCTGAGGTACATCTGGACAGAATCTGTCCCAAAACACTGCAAGTCACAGGAAACCCACCAAGAGCCAAGTGCCTGCCTGCAGGCTGAAGGGGAAACAAGCACATACCTTTTCATAGTGTGTCTCCATGCACAGGAAGATGGTATAGGCAGTCAGGCAGGCGAGACAACCCTCAAGGTAAGATTGGCCCCCGAGTTTTTCAGCTTCTGCATAGAGGTTGTTCAGTGTCCGGACTGTCTCCTCGAACTGCTGCCTGTCAATCTGCAAGAAAAGCAAGTGTGCCTGTCAGCTGCACACTTCAGAACTCACCAGCACCCCTGGACAGCCACCTGCACTCGTGGATGATCTGCACTGTGCTCAGAGCCCCAGCCTGAAACACCCAGAGTTACAGACCTGCAGCTCTCTGTTAGACACCTGTCCTGTGCCCAGGCTGAGTCTGAATTCAAACATAACGTGGACACAAAACCATTCAGAGCAACACACCTAAGCAAATGTGCAATTCAACTGTGGAAAAAACAGAATTCACGCACAGGGATGTGCTGGATTAAAATGAAAAGGTGGAGAGTGGATGGGCACTCCATATCCACAGTGCCTCGGTGCTGCTGCAGTGCTGACCAAATACACCCTCAAGAAAACACAACAAAGGAACAAGGAAGAGAAAAAAGCCGAGTTTGAGAAAGAAAATGGGGTAGGAAGGTGTGTTTGTTTGACTGTCAGCTAAGATACCACATCTGAAAGCACTGACCAAAACGAAAGTACTCGAGACAGCATTTGTGAGGCCTCTAAGCGGGTTCAGCAGGACGGGCAGGATTCCAAGGGAGAGGACAATGTTAACACCTGAGCACAGGGACGGCTCTGTTCTCACAGACACAGCGAGTACATTCTGCTCTGCTGCTGCAAGCCAGCCGCCTTCTCCAGGACTGACCACACTGCCGGACGGGGACACGGGGCAAGAACCGCGTCCGCTCCTGCACCTGAACGGCCTCGCTTAGAGATTCGTGCAGGAGATGCTACCCCGCCCTGGGGGAACCCGCGGAACCGGCTCCGACCCGGGCAAGGCAGCTGCGAACGCCACCGGGGCCCGTGAGCCCCGAGTCGGTGCGCCGCGCTCGCCGCGAGCCGACCCCAGCCCGCCCCGCCTCACCCTGTTCTCCAGCTCGGCAGGGAACTTGCTCTGGAACTGGCAGCGCGTCCCGCCGCTGTAGTCGCGCTGGATGAACACCTTGCCCGACACGGGAGCCTGCTGCGGCCTCATGGCGCCGCCGCCCCTGTCCCGTCCGGCCCCTCCGGAACGCCGGCCGCCCCGCGCACTTACGGCTGTCGCAAAACCGCCGAGGCGACGCCGGGCTCCGGGTGAGGGCGGAAGTGCCGCCAACGGCCACAAGGCGCGGTAGTGCGCAGGCGTAGCCGCGGAGGCCGCTGAGCGGCAGGCGCATGCGTGCGGAGAAGCGGCCATGTCCCATTGGGTGTGTGGCGCTTCCCGTCTCGGGCGCGGTCAGCCCACGTGACAGCGCCCCCCCACCCCCCCCGCCCGTACTTGGTACCGCCCGCGGCCCCCCCACCCCCCCCGCCTGTGCTTGGTACCGCCCGCGGCCCCCCCACCCCCCCCTGCCTGTACTTGGTACCGCCCGGGCCCCGCGGGCGGCGCTGTCCCGGGACGGGGCCTGTCCCCGGCCTGTCCCCGGCCCGGGGCTGCCGCTCCCACCTCGGGATCACTTCTATGGCTTTACTTAGGAACCGGAGCCGCTGTGAACAGGCCACGTTCCCGCAGCTTTATCCCAGCTGGTTGTGCTGACGCCCACGGGATCCGTTGGCGGCCCCATAACCTTTGCCCGAGAGCTGCAAGCTGCCAGGCGCCAGCAAGGGCACAGGTCAGCCAGGTTAAGGAAAAGCTGGGAGCTGCCGTGGCGCAGCCCGGGCAAGCAGCAGCGCTCAGGGACAGTCTCACACCAGGACCCTCTGTCCTGGGGCCGCAGTGCGGGGTGGGAGAGGTGCAGGTCCGTGTCCTGCCAGCTCAGGTGACCCCACTAGGATGTTCCCAGCACCCTCCCAGCCTGCTGCCCAGGCACCCCAGCTTGTGCTGACCAGACATGCGAATCAGGCAACCAGCAGCTCCCTCCTGGGCTGGCTGGAATCCTGACACCCTTCCTCCACCCTGCTACAGTCCCTGCGCCCCGCACCCACCGTCCTGCTCCAGTCTGCTGGGATGCCAGTCAGTTATTTAAACGGCTGATAAAACCCATCACTTGGTCAATTAAAAGCAAAGGGACGAACGCGTTTGGGACTTAGTTTCATTATTTGCTGCTGCAGCTGCTGCTCAAGCAGCCGGAGCTTCCACTCAGGAGACGATAAACACGCGAGGACTTCTCAAGCATCCCAAGGGGAATGAACTCCCGTAGGACAGCCTGGCTTGGGTCATGCTCAGTCTTGGCTGGGTCAGTGTCCAAGTGATGATGCAGGGCCGGATGTGCTTCCTATCAACCTGGATTCCAAGAATGCAGTGGCACTGGAGGCATCCCCAGGCCCTGGTGAGGCTTATGAGAGAGGGTGTGTTGCCAGGCTACACTCAGAAATATTCTGCTTAAAATAATGTACCAGATGGATGGTGTCTTCCTAACCTTTAGCTGGTTCCAGTGTGCAAACCATTAGGATCATAATGTTAACATTTTCTCAGATATTTTATGTGCACTTAAAATATTTTCAAAGAATCAGTTTTGAATGCAAGGTTTTATCCAATTAGAATTTTACTAAAGTTTATAAAAACATAAAAATATATTTTTAGGATGTCTGAGATGCTGCTGTCCTTTGTAGTAAAATGTGAAGCCCTTGAAGTGGAATATTATCATTATTACACGGGAGATGTCTCTGGAATTTGTGTAATTAGGTAAATGTGCTAATTTCACAGTCCCATATCAGATCACTTCTGAAACCAATTAACACAGGAACGATGAATAAGAAGTATGTTCTATCTCTGCACCAAAACCTTTTGCTTTCTCTTGGGGTCAAAGGTTTGGCTTCTGCAGACATAAATGGATTTGAAACACATACTAAAAGCACAACTTAAATGCTTGGGGCAACTCTTCAGTGACTCGGTTACTTTGCTTATCTCTCAGCAAGTGTTGTTTTGTTTTTTTTTTCTCTCTACCAGTTTGTGCTATGAACAAAGTGACCAGTTTTATTGTCTGAACAGGAGCATGACTGCTGGGCTTGGAACTTGCAGGTCCGTGTCCTGCCAGCTCAGGTGACCCCACGAGGATGTTCCCAGCACCCTCCCAGCCTGCTGCCCAGGCACCCCAGCTTGTGCTGACCAGACATGCGAATCAGGCAACCAGCAGCTCCCTCCTGGGCTGCTGGAATCCTGACACCCTTCCTCCAACACGAGGAGCCACCGAGGCTCACAAGCCCGCGGGCTCTGCAGTGCCTTTTGTGCCCTGCAAGCCGAGAGCAGCAAGAAGGCCTTGGCAGCACTGAGTTAGTTAATGGCTGGACTCAGTGATCCTAGAGGTCTTTTCCAATCTTAGTGATTGTGTGATTCTAAGACTTTTTCGGCAGAGGATAAGCCCCTGGCTCCCATTGCTGAGCTCAGCTGCCAGAAAAGTTCCCCGGGAAGTAGCACAATCTTTGTTTGGTCATTAAAGCAGAAAAAGAGAGAGGGAATCTTAGGAAATGCTTGAAACGATTAGGTGATCTTAACTCTAAGGAGCTAAACAAATGCAAAGCAATTCCCCCTCAGCCCCTCGTGCTGCTGTAGAATGTAATCTCATTTCTAAACACACAATTACAGAAAATAAAAAGAAAAGAAAAGAATAATTAATTTCTGCTTCCTCATGCAAATCCTCTGACCAATCATTTAGGGATCAGGGGCAATTCAGCTTCTTGTGCAAATTCCAAACTGAAGGCCTGAAAAACACAAGTGAATGGATTTACTTTTCTAAGAACCAGAATTAACAAAGGTTCCATTTTCCATGGTTATGTGCCTGGCCAGACAGCCCTTGCTGACAAGCTCTCAAAAAACATGTGTTGGCCTGTTGAAAAGGCCCCAGTGTTGACTGACAGACAATTGAAGTGACAAATTGTTTCATTGTACTTGGCAGGGAGAGCGCTGTATTAGATAATTATGGCAAGGAGGGAAGCGACAGGTCACAGGTCAGAAGACACGTCTGACCCTGTTTTCTGAAAGCCCTGAAAGGAGCCCATGCCCGGGAGAGCAGCGTGATGCTGCCAGTGGCTTCTCCTTCCGCTGCGGTGATTAAGAGGTAACGAAGATGGAGTGCGGACCAGCTCGCTCCGTTCTCACCCCAGCCGTGGCTCCCGGGCCGTGGGTGTGTGGCTCCCCAGCAGCACCCACCGCCCCTCGCTGGCTGCAGCAGGGCCTGCAGCATCCTCGGCTGCCCTCAGCAGAGCGTTGGGACACCGCCACCTTTCGAGCAGCGCCAGACCCCTGCGAGCACCTCGGCAGCCCGTGTTCCGAACCGGCAGGAGAAAGCACCGCGTCTGGCCCCGAGTCCTGCCCCCAGCACTTGGGCACAGACACCTTCCTTTGCCAGCCTGCAAACTCCAGCAGGACCAACCCCTCCCCGCTGGGGTCTGGTTTTGTTGCTGGCTACAACAGAGTACAACTAATAGCTATTGAAGCTTCTCTCCTGCCATAGAAATAAAATATGGCATGGAATCACAGCACAGCTACTCCATTGAGAGCAATGCTACACTGAGTAATACCAATAATTCAAAACAGATGAGCCAAAGGCTCGAGCACTATGAGCTCAGTATCCCAGTCTGCCCTGACCCCTGGAATTCGCTGAAAGTTACCTTGAGACTCGCCAGAACTCTTTTGTAACTTCTGTGAGGGTTATTTATTGCAAAGTCATAAATATTTGCTATGGATTTTCTCCATCAGTCTACAAAATGAATTAGGTTAGAAAAAATGTATGTACTTGGATTTTGGGCATGTGTTTCCCAGGCAGGGGAGAAAGCGTCGGATCTCCATTGTGCAGAAGACGGGCTGCTGCAGAGCTTTGGGCTCTGCTGCCTGTGCTAATTAATTCCCTTCCACAAACAGTTTAAAATGCACAGTACAGTTGAGAAAGGGGGAAGGGAGGGAAGAGATTCTTCTTTAAGTCTCTTTTAAAATCTTTCATAAAATTATTTATGGGGAAAGGAAAATTCTTTTTCCCTCTCCTCCTTCCCTGCCAGTCCATTAAAACCCTGAAACTGAGAGGCAGCATGTTGTACCCCAGGGAATCAGCCTTAAGTCAACATGTCGCTGTCTACCCCAGAAGCCAGTGCTGTCACCAGCTGGATGTGGGGATGGAAGGAGAGTGCCCAGGCTCCTTTCCTTCCATCCCAAGGCAAAGCTGCCTTGGGGCAAAGCCACCCCATTTTCTCACTGTTAAAAAGAGTAGGGAGGGCAGGACTGGCCTTGTCTTGCGCTCATTTCTCTTAACAAGTTTTTGTTCAGGAAAGTGTTTAAGTGAGACCTTAACTTTGAGGATACTACAGTAGGATTTGAGCACAAATTTGTACCTGGTGGTGAGGGGGTGACAGTGATAAGTGGGGCAAGTTCTGCCACAGAGTGGTCAGGCACTGAACAGGCTCCCCAGAGCAGTGGTCATGGCCCCAAGCCTGCCAGAGCTCAAGTGTTTGGACAATGGTCTCAGGAACAGGGTGGGATCCTCAGGCACGTGAGCAGGGCCAGGAGCTGGATTTCGATGATCCTTGTGGGTCCCTTCCAGTTGAGCCTCCAAGATACTTTTCAGCCACTGCCAAGTAACTGCATGGAACCTGGCAGCCTGTGTGTCCCGACAGCAATTCACACACAAGCAGTGAGTCCTGCACTCCTATGGCTGGTCATCCTGACACCAAAAACTCCTGAAAAGGTTTGCATGAATGAGCTGATCTAGCTTTGTTTCTGCTCCCATGGTTTGCCCTTTACCCTTTGGCCTTTGCCCAGCTCTGTGGCCTAAAGAGCGAGGCTCTGGCCACAGATGATTGCACAGCTGGCCAGATGCTTATTGTGCATGGCACAATGAGCCATGGGCGGGGCGGGGGGGGCCCAGCTCCTGCTGCTCCTCAGTCTCAGTCCCAGCCACTGCCATGCTCAGTAAAACACTAAACCCAGCATTATTTTTTTTTTCCTGCTGCAAGGAAGGCTCCAGTGCAGTCCATTGTGTGGGCTGTGTGCAATGCTTCCTGGTGCCAGGGAAAAGGTATGTTGTTTCCCATGTACTTGGAGCTGTGCCCTGCTTCCATGCTGCTTTTGTTCCACTGTACCTGTGCAGCAAACCCAAGCCCTGCCAGACCTGGCTTTCCCTCCTTGGTGAGAGCCCTTGGGGGACCCATCATCCAGGGCTCTGGTCAGCGCTAAGGAGCTGCATGTGGCCCATGACAGCTGGCTGGCCCACTGGAATGCAGCTGACACGTTGGAAAAGCCCCCCAGTTTCCTTCTCTTCTCTCATGAGTGTCCCAGGAAGGAACAGCTGCCTCTCTTGTTCATTGAATACCCACTTGAGACTCTGCCCTGTGCAGGTGATTGGTCTGGCCAGGTTCAAAAGCAATGTGAACATTCAAAAGAGCACTAAGGGATTTGAATACATGCTCACAAGAAAGCTAGCAAGAATACCTTTCACTGCATGTAGGTAAGGTCAGACCAGCTGACCTTCATGCTGAGGATCTGCGTGGGGCTTTTTGTTTAGGTGTGTGTCCAACAGCATCTAGATGTCAGTGACAACCCAGGCTACCTGTGCAGGTGTGTCTGCCTGCTCGGGCACCACATGCACGCCTGCCGTGGGCTGGCCACCACCACTGGCCACAGGCTCCAGGCTGCGTATCAGAGCAGCAGGGAAAGTTGAGAGAGGGAGCATGACAGGAGGAGCTATTTGTTCAATCAATGATTTACCAGATGTGTACACTGTACTAAAGACTTGTAAACATACTTTAATGGCCAGCTGTAAATCCAGGCAGTAGCAGTGCCAGCTTCATCTCCATCAGATGTGTCTTAAGAACAGCAGAGGACAGACTGAATCACTTTGTTACAGGCTCTGTCAGCTCTGCAATTATGCATGTAAATCAAAGAACCAATATCCTTAAGTCAAAATTATTTGAGTGTCAGGAAAGGTTTTATAACCAGCAGCTTCTCCTTTGCTGGTTCCCTGCAGTTCCTTGTCTTCCACAGAGGGCATCTCCAGAACGCTGGGTTTCCGTCCCAGTGCCCCAAGTGCGTGGCTGTGTTTTCACTGACTATGCTGGAAGTCTCTTTTGTTAATCACTGAAGCACAACGTCATTAGTGAGAAGTGCAGAGTGTACACAAAAAGGAACTTGCCAAATTACTAATAAGCAGAAACTCCATCCATCTTAATGAGACAGGGTTAAGAAAATAGCAACCTAGAATATACACAATGGAACCTTTCCAATCTGCTTATTTACTCCTGTTAGAAAGTAGTTCTGAATTCCATCTCTGGTCCAGCTTGGAGATTATCACATGGTTTCCAAACCACAGGCATCTTATGCTCTTGCAAATCATTTAGCATGAGAAGGATAAATAAGTGGACAGATGGCTCAAAAATTTTTAGAAGGAAGAGGGCAGATAGAATTGCTGAAGAGCAAGAAGCATGAGATGTTTCCTCATGGTGGGCTAGTCTCCTTCTCCCTTCCTTTGGGGTCCTCACAAAAGCAGCCAAGGGTCCCCATGTTCTCAGGCAGCACGGGGCCACTCTTGGGCCGAGACTTCCATCATGCCAGCCCAGCAGTGTGATTTATACCTCCCCAGTGACTTGCAGCATTTCCCCAGGTTACTCTGGCAACCCAGAAGGGGTTTGCACCCACACCAACGTGCCTGCACACCTGTGCTTCCCAGCCACATTTTTCTTTTGTTGGATAAGGAATGACTTGCAGTGCCTTTTACGCGTGCAGCTTGGCTGCTGCTGTTTTATTGAACACCAGCACTTGCTGTATGTTATTCAGGCAAACTTTATATATGCCACAGACCCTCTCAGCAGCCTGCACCTGGTCCAGGGCAAAGCTGAGCCTTGTGGAGAAAAATGTGCTGTAATGCAGCAAGTTATTACAGGATAAATATTTATAAGCCCCTGTAAACATTTGCCATCGGTTCTCTCCTGGGACGAGGGGCAGACGGTCAAGAGTTTCAGCAGTGCTGACGGCATTAGCTCTTGTAGCCCTTTATATGTTAGCTAGTAAACCCGTTGTTGGTCATGTATAGTTATAGCATTTATTGGTGCTAATTTCACACAAGCAGGAGACATTGACTGGAATTGCTGAGTGCCTTGATCCTGGCCCTGCTGTCAGCCAGCTTTTGGTGAAGGTGTCTCCTGCAGCCCCAGGGGCCCTTGGGCACCTGACTGAGGCGTGGGACCCGATCCCCACAGCAGCAAAACCTCTCTGTGCACATTCCCTTATCATGGGGTGAGTGAGTGTTCCTGGCTGCATCAGTGCTATTGGAGCCTTGGAGCAATCTGCTGAGAAAACCAGAAAACAAACATGGCAAACCCAGTATCCTCCTCGGACACTGACCCTAGCAGGGGCTATCAGCTCTCAGTGGGATAAAGAGGGGTTCTAACCTAAAGCAAATATTTCCTGGGGGTGTCCAGGAGCTGTCCTGCTGCAGGGGTGGCATGGTGAGCTCTCCATGTAGGGACATGGTAGGTGGGCTGCCTCTGGTAGTGCATCCCATCTGCCCCCAGAGAGGGGGCACAGGCACCAAGGGGCAGTGTGAGCCCTGGGACAGGGACTGTGGGGACCCGTGGCCAGCTTGCCTCATTCCCCTCGTCACTGCTGCCTCTGCTGGGGCTGAGACAGGGCTAATGCAGTGGTGGGAAACTGGAGAAGAAATGCCAGGGCAGGCAAGGCCGTGACTCCTCCATGCCCTCAAGTGCAGGAGTAAAACAATGAGCCCTGGGCAATAGCACTTGTCGCATGGGAGCATTTGGGGGCTCCACTTTGCTGCTCATGCACGAAAGCCAGTCATTTGGCAAAAATCAGCTCAGTTAGTAGGCTTTGTTCATAAAGAGCCAGGGCCTGAATGGACTCAGGGCTAATATATTCTATTATCCCATGCCTGCCTGTTTCCCCAGTGCAGCATGCAGGGAAAGGCGCATTCCAGCACCAGGTGGCCACGGCAGAGTGTGCCCAGTGTGGGCAGGGAGGATGGGACAGGTGGGAGAACACCGCTGCCAGCAGCATGGGGACATGTCACCTGCCACCCGCCCTGTCACCACTGAGCACCCACCGCAGGTGGCCATGGAGCAGAGTGGGGTGCCGAGCTGCAGATGAGGGCAGAGTGCCTGGTCCTGCAGGCTGCTGGGATGAACAATGGAGCCAGGAATAGGCACGGTTAATTGGACTGGGCTTTTCACAGGGCAGGAGAGGTCTCGGGACAGCCAGAATGGTGTGTGGTGCAAAGCATCTCATTATTCAGTAAGAAAATGTTAGCCCCTGTGGGAAAGGCAGCAATAAATGGCTATGACATTAGAAACAAGGCAGAGATTTAAGAAACAGTGGGCTACATAATTATGAAGGGAAATGGCCACGCTCAGAAAAGTTCATGTGCAATCTGGGAGAGGTCTATTGGAAGAGCAGCCCTTCTTGGGCAGCTCCTTCTAAGAGGTCTTAGATTGTGTATTAAGCAATTTAGTGGCCTAGACCAGAGTTGGCATTTTCATTTGGTTTAGGTTTTTTCTTCCTTCTCCCTAGTTTCTTATATTTTTAAAATAAAAAATGGTTTGCCAGCAATTGTATTTGCTGGTCAATTGTGTTTCAGTTTACAATTTACTCTTGGATTCCCATTCAGGTGCTGTTGTTATGAATGTGGGTATCAGCCACAGAAGAGAGAAGGGAGCCATCAAAGACCTTCCCTGGGCCAAGTTCAGGAACTGTCCAGACGATGCATGTGGTCAGATTAGCAGCCAAGGCATGCTGAACTGTAGCCTTCCTGCTTGGATCAAGAGCTGTGAACTGTGGTAGGCTCAGCAGCTACTGTTCAGCATGTCAGGGCTGCAGTAAAACCCACCGATCAGTGTGGGATGCTCCAGGGCACATATCCCTGGTGTGACCATGACAGGACATTTACCTGGTACCATGTGGTATTTGCTGACCTGCAGATAACCGGAACTCTGACTGTAGTTTTCCTGCAGAAATATCTGCAACCTTGGAACAGCCGCTCAGGAACGCCGGGACCTCCCAGAGCCGCCCAGGATTCAGAGACCGGGAACGGCTCCGGGGGATTCGGGCCGCTCACCGGGGATGCAGCCGAGCGGTGCTACGAGGCGAGCTCACGTGCCCCCGGCCCGGGGGGCTGGGTCTCTCGGTACCCCCGATCTCCGCCGGCTGCGCTCCGCCGGGCCGGGCCCCGCGGGCGGTCACCGCTGCAGGTGGCGCTGGGCCGGGCCGGGCCGGGCCGGGCCGGGCTGAGGGGCCGTCGGGGCCGGGCCGGGCAGGGCGGGGCGGGGCGGGGCGGGGCGGGATTGGCTCCTGCGGCGGCTGATTGACAGCGGCGGGCGAGCGCGCGGCGGGCGGCGCCTCGCTGATTGGCTGCCGCCGGCTCACAAACCCGCGGCGCGGCCGGAGCGCGGCCAGAGCGGGGCCGGGGCCGGGGCCGGGCGGCGGGAGGCGTCCGGCGGGGCTGTGCGGGCAGTGAGCGAGGGGAGCGGGTAGGGGCAGCGGAGGGGCCGTCGGCGGGGGTGCGAGGAGGGTCCCCGGGGCGGCCGCCGGCAGCGGGCGCCCGGCGGGGAGCGGCGTGCGGTGCTGTCGGGGCCGCCGTCGGCGGGGAGCGGCGATGGCCACCGTGGGGGGGCCCGGTGGGGCCGCCCTGCGGGCGTTGGTGTCGGTGGCCGCCGGGCTGCTGGCCTGTGGCGTGGCCAGCGAGTACGACTATGTCAGCTACCAGTCAGACCTGGGCCCTTACCCTGGTGGGCGCTTCTACGCCAAACCCCACCAGTGTGTGGCGATCCCTGCCGACCTGCGGCTTTGCCACAGCGTGGGCTACGACAAGATGGTGCTGCCCAACCTGCTGGACCACGAGACCATGGCCGAGGTGAAGCACCAGGCGAGCAGCTGGGTGCCACTGCTCAACAAGAATTGCCACATGGGCACCCAGGTGTTCCTCTGCTCCCTCTTTGCCCCCGTGTGCCTGGACCGCCCGGTCTACCCCTGCCGCTGGCTCTGCGAGGCCGTGCGTGACTCCTGTGAGCCTGTCATGCAGTTCTTTGGCTTCTTCTGGCCAGAGATGCTAAAGTGTGACCAGTTTCCCCAGGATGACGTCTGCATTGCTATGACAGCTCCCAATGCCACCGAGGTCTCCAGGCCCAAAGGTAAGGCATAGCTCGTGCTGCAGCCTTGCTCCTGGCACTCCTTTCTGAGCTGGCAGGGCAGGTATTAGCCCAGGAGGGGCCACATGGGACTGAAGGGGCTCTTGTGGCAGGAGGAGGCTCACCTGAACTCTTGGCAGCAGCCCTCCTCTAGTCTCTGAGCATTCTCTGCACCCTCCTGTCCCAAGTGAGGTGGGATGCCCTGCCAGCTCCTCATCCCTATCCCGGAGGCTTGGGACAGGCTGTTTGGGACGTGGTGGGGTTGTGCCTGTTCTGATGCCTGCACTGGGGCTGGGCTCCCACCCTGATGGACCAACGTGTGACTCTCTGTCCTCTGATACTGCACTGCCCTGGTTCTGCTCCCGAGCCAGACTCCTGCAGGGTTGCTCTGGGCAGCAGGAGGATGTGTGGTCCACGGCAGAAAGTGCTGGCTGACTGGAGTCGACAGTGACTGTAGTCCTGGCAGGATCCCCCACATCCAGTGCAGTCCTAGGGCAAGAGGCTGGGCAGCTGGTGGCTGGGCGTGCAGTGGAGATCCAGCCCTGCCCTCGGGTGGGCTGTGGGCTGGAGAGGGAGCAAGAAACCTGCCCAGAAACGACTAGGAAGAGTGAACGTGGTTTGTGTTTGTTTCCATTGTGCATGGCATGTTTCTGTGGTGCCAGACTGGCTTGTCCAAGTTTCAGTGAGTCTGGCTTGTTGCTGGAAACTTGAAAATAAATAAATATCCTGGTGTCACATTCGGCATTTGCTATTGGAGCGCTGTGAAATGCTGGTAGGAGGAATGTTTGTAGAAGGAGATGGCAGAGGGCTCTTTAGCCAGCAGAGCCTCATTGAAAGGAATTGTCACTCCTGGTTCCACAGAGGCACAGTGCCGGCGCTCGGGGGCGGCCGAGGAGGGTGGCTGAGTGGTTTCTGTGGCTTCTGCACTGTCAGAGCTCATCTGCAGGGACGTCTGCCCTTTGCAGTTACCTGTATGTAACTGGTACAGACAAAGGCTGTATGTAGCACTCGACTGGAAGTAAGACGGGGACTGTGCAATGTTATCTTGCCCATCTTGAAAGAACTCGTACTTCAGGGAGTCCTTCTGATAGAGGGCAGGAACGGAGTGCATCCTGCAGCAGAGGGGTGACACCCTGAGGTGTGTCTAGGAGCTGTGCGGGGACACGCAGAGGGCAGTGCACAGCAGTGGCAGTGACTGTGGGACGGCAGGCACAGGGGGACACCCAAGCTCAGTACCCGGAGGGGCTGTACACAGGAGCCCATGTCACATCTCGGCAGTGATATCCAGAGGCAGGTGGAATGTGAAGCTTGTGCCAGTGCCGGGGGGTCAGAGGGCTGAGCTCTGGCTGCTCTCATTGCCAGGGACCCAGCCTCTCCCCATAGTGATGGCAGCACAGCCATACTGGCTTCCTTGTCGTGGCTTGCCTGTACTGATGTGACTGCTGGAGAAACCTCGTTGTTTTCCGGGAATGCCCTAAATTAATGTCTTATGTGAACCTGGACCCTTGGTCAAGATAGCAGCAATGTTCTGTGTTGCAGGTACAAAGGTTGCTTTTATTTCTTCAGGGAATTGCAGCCAAGCGTGCTCCTGGGTCAGCTGGGTCTGAGCTGCTTCTTCCAGGGTCTGAAATAGTCTGAGCTGTGTGCAGGTCATTCATTTTACAGACATTAATGACCCAAGACCTGGGAACAGTCTTCTAAATGAGCAGCATCTGCCAGGTTTTCCGTTGAGTAGTTTAACGACTTTCTCTTCACCTTTCAGACCTGTCTTTAAGGCAGCCCGGGGGTGGGACACTATTGCTTTCTTGTGGTGCCTCAAACAGTTTGGAGTGAAAAAAGCAAACTCCAAGTTAATTGCAACCACTGCTGTGATGTGAACCAACACCGAAGAATCTCCTGCATGCCAGAGAGGATCTGTTAATGGCCCATAAAGCACCCATTGCTTCAGCTCTGGTACTTCCACCTCCTGCAGATGTCGAGTCATCCTAGGTGACCTGCAGCTCAGTCCTTGTCTGTGTGCTGGTTGGATACTTTGGTCTGCCTGGGTTCTGCTGTGTGCACCCTGTCCATGGTTTGTCTGTGTTTTCTGTCAGCACCAACTCCTGGAGCCCCTTTGCTCTTGTTCACAGGGGTGTTTCCTGTTGATTCAAAGAGGGTCAGAACCAAGCAGTGTCCCCCCTTTTCTCTTGGTACTAATAAGAACAAACCCTTTCAGTATTTTTCCCCATTAACACCTTGAAATTGGAATTTGTTTCTGCCTCTCAAAGAGCTGACCTGCTGAATTCCTTTCTCCTTAAGCACAGGCAGTAAAGCCTGCAGGCCCACAGGATGCATCAGGGGAGTTGCAGATTAATACAGCATTACACATTCCTTCTCTTGCCCCTGGAGTAAGCTGGCTCTACAGCTAGGCGTTGGAAAATGGTCAGCAGGGAACAAGGGAGCTGGAGGCAGGCTGAGATGGTGCTTGGAGTTGAGCTGCAGCAGATGGGCCCCAGCCAACCCGCAGTGGGCCCCGAGGGTGGACTGGAGATGTCTGCTGTAGTGCCTCAGGAGGATTGGGAGGGCTTGCAGTTTTGGGCTAGCTGTGGCTCCCCATAACAGCAATTTTTGTGGGGCACAGAGCTGTGCAGCAGCTGGCCAGGCCCGCAGCATTTGTGTTCCTGACTGACGTGTGATGTGGTGACCCAGAGCAGAGGACAATTTTTCTTCCCATTGACGGGGACAGTGTCTCCTGCAGTCCTGTTGTGCTGGGAAAGGACTGCAGGAGGCAGGACTGGAGGATGGGTTGATTTAGATTGGATATAAGGCGGAAGTTTTTTGCAGTGAGGGTTGTAAAACACTGGCACAGATTACCTAGAAACATGGTGGATGCCCCGTCCTTGGAAACATTCGTGGTCAGGTTTGGTGGGATTCTGAGCAATCTGATCAAGTTAGGGCAGGGAGATTGTGCATAAGTGAAGCCGCTGCCTGTGGAAGGGCTACCCAGGGGCTCCCAGGTCCAGCCCACAGGGTGGTTGTTGGCTCTGGGCCCTGGTGCAGCAAGGCAGGGGTCTCTGCCACCTTGGGTGTGTTACAGCCTGTTCAGGGGCTGCTGGAGGATAGCTAGAACAAAGCCTGTATTTGCACCAGGGAACAATGAGTCTTATTTTCCGTTTTTGTTTCCTTTTTTTTTTTTTTTTTCTATTTTAATTGGTTGCCTGGAAAGCTCATAGAGTGTATGCAGCAGTGGCTTTCATGTTTGTCTGGCTGGTGTAGGCTTGGCCACCCTCACGTGCGCTTTGGCTGCTGAGGCAGATTGAAGTGCTTGGCATGGCAGGTGCTGCCCTGATGGTGGTCCCCAGCACAGTGATGAACTCCTGGCTCTGCAGCAGATGAGGGCTGAGCCTCTGTCACCTTCCTGCGAGCACCCTCTCCCTTGTCATGAGCTCATGAAATGTGCAGCCTGGAAAGAAATATTCTGACTGCAGGTTAGTGTTAGGGTGTCATCATATCTCCAAAGGCTGGCTCCTGCTTGTGTCACTCTGAGTGAGATGGTGATAGTGGCAGTTGCATGTTAGGGTTCTGGAAGAAGAGGTTACCCAGGTGATGGGCAGCTCTCAGAGGTACAGAGAGGGTGGGACTGTGGAGGTGGATGTAGGTGCTGTGAAGGCTGACTTGTGACTTGCATAAAGGAGCGAGTGAAAGGCCAGTTGCTCTGCATGTGTGATTAATAAAGTCGTGGTGCATGTCCCCAGGAATCAGCATTTAGCACAGAAGAGATTTGGGGGTGGCGACAGGGAAAGAACAAGCCACAGAAAACAAATGTCTGGCCTGAATCCCCATGGGGCATCTGTGGCTGAGGAGACATGACATTATGGTCATGGCTGTGCCTCCCTCGCCAGCTGTGCTGTCTCTGCACCCTCTTTCTGGGACACCTCTCTGCTTTTTTGGTCCAGCAATGCTGTGGGTTTGCTGGCCTGGCTGAGGGCTGAAAGGCCCTGAGTGCTCTGTTTACATGCAGGGACTGGCAGATGTTTTGCTGCAGTGCTGTCCCTGAGAATAACTCCCTTGTGTGGGAAGAGCCCTCCGTCTTGCTGGACCAGGAACAAGCAGCATCTCCCAGCTCAATAAATTCATCTGCCAGTAGCTCAAGTCTAGGTCTGTGCTGCTGGGTGGTCTGCTCCAACTGCAGATGGGAACCTGGAAACAGATTCTTACTCTCTGGGTGAAGTGAACTTTCCTCCCAGCACAGGTCCCAGTGAAATCCCCTGGGCTGACATTTCCCAAGAGGCAGAAGTCAGCCACTGCCAACAACTGACAAGCAGAGATGGCTCTGCTCTGCTGGAGCAATGAGGCTGCCCTGGGCTCAAAACAAAGGAGGGGATGACCACTCTTGATGGTGGCAGCATCCACAAAAGCTGGGCTGGTCTGTCCCCAACCAGTGCTGCTCTGGGACAGGGCAGGAGGGAGGGTCCTGAGGGGCTTCCTGAGCACTGCCTGGGCAGTCTGTGGGATGGTCCCCAGTACTGAAGGGAACACTGTACTGAACTGGGCTGTCCCAGTCCTGAACCCCCTTGCCTGGCACCAGGGTAGCACCTTGGCACTTGACCCATCTCTGGGCAGCATCTTCCTGCTGTGCTGGGGTTCGGGCATTGTGTGCCTGCCTTGGCACGCCACAGGGAGGGAATATCAGCAGGCTATGGGCCATGCCCCTTGGCAAGTGTCTCCCTTCAGCTGAGTGCCTGGCCCTGAAAACTCCTCTCTTTGCCAGTGCTGTCCTTTTGCTCTTAGCAGCTGCCTGTGCCTGGCCTTGGGGCCACTGACAGCATTGGAGTGGAGCTGGCAGGAGGCTGCCTATGGCCAGTGCTGCCCTGTAAGCTGGTGGATGGTTCCTTACACCCAGGAGAGTGTTGTCCCACACGAGTGGGAGCTGGGAGCCCATGGCAGGGTGCATGGGCACGGATCCCCCTCCAGGGTGAAGGTCTGACAGCATGGGCATGGGTGCTACTAGTGCTGGCTTCTCACCATCTCTCAACTGTCTTTACTTCTTTTCTCTTGTTAGGAACGACTGTGTGTCCCCCTTGTGACAACGAGATGAAGTCAGAGGCCATTGTGGAGCACCTGTGTGCCAGCGAGTTTGGTAAGAAAGAGCACTCTAGGCACAGCAAGGCTTCCCAGTTGGTCATGGGGCAGCATGACTCCTATGTGGGCTAGATTGGGGCTGCCACGTTTCCCTGCCTCAGTGGTGCTGGTGTGTCCTGCCATCTGTCCCCAAGGCCAGGCATGTGTGCCTCTAGATGTCAGTGTGGGTATGTGGAGGTGGGCATTGTTAAAAAATGCAAAGCTACTTGAAAGCTTTGTCCTAAATGAGTGAGTGAGTCAGATAATCAGAGGTAAACTGAATTTCATTAAAAAAAACAAAGATTATCACAAGGAAATATATTAGCTTTCTCAGATCAAACCCAGAATTAACTGGTTTTGACATCCTTGCTAGTGTATGTAACTTTCCTGGAAGATTATTAAAGGCATATTGAACAAGGTGTGCATTCCTGGGGGATTAGCACTTGAATGTGCCCTGTACTGGAGCGTGCTTATGCAAACTCAAACCTGCTCTGCATGCTGGTGTGTTACCCTTTCTGCTGGAAATGAATTCTCAACTCTCCTGCAGATTTGGTATGCCAGAAGTCCTAGTGCTTTCTCTAATAGAGAAAAGCATCAACAGAAACACCCATGTAATAGTTTTGCAGGAATGTGCATACTTCTGGCTTGGCTGGGGGAATGGAAGCAGACATTCAGTGCGTGGCCTGGCTGGGGAGTGGGAGGTGCTGAGCGACTTGCATTTGGGGTTCTCAGAGCTCTGTTCTGAGCAGGCCATGGGAGCTGAATCAGAGCTGCCCCTGCCTCACTCCACACACAGGGAGAGATGGTGGGGAGGCAGAAATGGCCTCTGGGATCAGCACACCTGGTTTGGATAGGAGCTCACTGCCTGGGCTTGTGGTGATGCAGAGGCATTGCCCCAGTCCAGGGCCTGGGGGAGCAGGGAAGGAGCAAGGGGCACTGGCCAGTGGCAGCAGAGGATCCTGTGCTGGTGGGTCACTGCAATACCTGTCCTCTTGCCAGAGGTGTGCATGGAGTGAGCCGAGGTGATGTCCTGCTGGTAAGCAAGTGCTGGGAAGGGAAATACAGACTTAACTGCTTGCTTGTCATCAACTTGTGCTGCTCAATATCTTCCCGTGCTCCTGGACAGTCATACAACAGGGAGCAGAGGCCAAACCAGAAGAATTCTCTGCCTCGGCAGAGCAGCTTGGGACGGTGACTTGCCCACAGTGTAAGTTGTTATTGGGAAAGACAGTGGTGACAGTGTCCAAAGGATGAAATTATTTCTTGGCAGATGTGGCCCGTCTGTAGCCAGCTGGAGCAGGAGCACGGGATAGGATGCAGTGCAGGTCCTACCTGTGCCCTGTGAGGAAAGGCAATGGAGGGGTGAGAAGGACATCTCAGCGGAGGGAGTGGCTAGAGGAGGAGGCATCAGCTTCAGGAAGTTTTCCCAAAGCACAGTTCATGGCCCTTGGATCTTTGTTTAGTCTTGGGGGGTTACTTTCATGGGGTGATTTCTCAAGGAAAGCTGTTTATCTGGCACTATTATAAACTCCCAAACCTTCAGACTGAGGTTTCTCATGCATGTCCACCAAGGTAAACACTGGCAGCTGACAGGTTACAGATACCCATCAAAGCCAGACATGTACAATAAATGTTTAAACTAACATGTGCTGCATGGGGCAGCTGTTAGGTCTTGCACTGATTCCCACTGTGTCCTTATTGTGGGTTTCTCTTACATCCCAGCAGCTTGTTACAGGAAAGAGGTGAGGAGCACTTTGCCCACCACAGATGTGTGGCTGTGCCAGTGTAGGAAGTGGCTGTGTAGCAGCCCTGGTGTTGGTCTAGAGCATGGTGCAGGAAGAGAGCTGCAGGGAGCTGTGAACACAGACTGTAAAGACAAGGCAGGAGAGGATCTTGGATGAGATGCTGGGGGTCAGACAGGGTGCCAGGAGACTGCCAGCCTCATGGTCCAGCAGAACTCTGGGTTTGCCTTTGAGCAACGACGAATGTGGACTCTAGGGTGCTGCTTTGAGGCAGCTTGGCTGCTCCTCTGAGAGTAAGACAGCTTTGGGGGGTGTCAGTGAGGGGTGCCAGAACCCTGGCCTGAACACAGAGCAGCACAGGCGGCTGGATCAGGTACACGTGGGTAACTGCAGTGTAGATTTTGGTCCAGTGCTGGTGTGCTGAGGCAGCAATGGATGCAAGAGGAAGCATGAGGTCGGCCTCCAGTGCCCCCACAGCCGCCTCCCTCAGCTGCCCTGGGCTGCAGCCAGTGCTTGTTTCTTACTTCAGGAGTTCATTCCACGCTCTGTTTCTCTTAGCGATTTTATTTATTGTTTCTGCCCTTTCTCTGGGGTCTGAGGGGATCCTGCTGAACAGGCTCTGTGGCACTGGGGACTGCAGAACAATCAATATATGCTGTTTATTTTTTCTCTGTGACTGACAGGTCCTTGCCTGCAGCCTTCTCCTGTTACAGCCCTAATGTGTCTTCTGGCAGATTTCTTCCTTCTCAGTGATTTCTAAAGGAAGGAAAAATGAGGCTGTAGCAACAGTGGAGCTTTCCCTTCTCTCATGTTCCCTTTCCTGCACATGAGGTGTTGGACTGGGGCCCCTACCCATGCAGGCAGAACAGCAGAGACATCATCCTAGTCTCAGGCTGTCCTGTGCTGAAAAAGAGGGGTAGGGAACAGGAATGGTGCAGGGTTGAACGGAGCACAGGGGGTCCTGCCCTCAGCTGGTGACTACCCTGGTACAGTGCTGTCCTTGGAGAAGGTTGTGCTGGAACATGTGTGTGTCCTGCCAAAGTAGATGGGTAAGACAGACTTATGGGTGGCATATTGATCCTGCATCCCTCTTGGGCCACTGTGACATGCAGAGTGGCAGGGGCCAGTGCTGCCACCGGTACCACAGCTGATGCTGAAGCTGCCTGTGGTCACAATGCAGCTGCTGGACTGGAAAAGTGGCACATGCTCCTGCTGTGGATAACTCTCCTGGGATCAGCTCCTGCCTGGCAGCCACAGCTGAAGATTTAGTCTGTCTGAGCAAGCGTGTCCTGGGAACTCAGGGGTGATTCTGGCCCTTCTCCCACTTGGTGCTGAGACAGATATGGTGCAGCATGGAGGGAGTGGAAAGGCCAAGGTTCCCAGTGAGGAAGCTGTTTGCTTTGGCAACTCAGCTGGGTCCTGGAGCCAAGACTCAAAGCATCCTGCTCGAGCCTTTTGCCTGCTGCAGCAGCATTCCCAGGGCTGGGGAGATGCCAGGCGAGCTGCTGCAGCACCATGGCCCCCCTACCAATTGCCACATTCTAGGAAAGCCCAAGCTGGAGGCTGCCTCCCACTGTGTGGTGGTGAGCTCTCCGAGCGGGATGTGCACTGGAATGAATGAATGTACCCTCTGGCCCCACGTGCCAAAGCTGTGTCTGGCCTGCCACTATGGAACACAGCTTTTCATACCTGGGCATCTCACCTGGAATGTGGGTTGGAATTTAGGGAATGTGGCCCAATTAAGTGAGCAAGGGGAATTTGGGGAGCCAGGTCACTGCAGAGGAATGAGGGCTGAGCACAGATCATCATGCTTGTGAGAGTGCTCAGCCTGCAGCACCAAAGGCAGATGAAGCTTCGAGATCCATGAGCCAGGCTATGTTTACCTGGGCAGCACTGCAGGCTCTGGCTGGTTACAAGGATATTGCTGCTGGGAAGAACAGAGCCTGACACAAACTGTTTGCACCCCTGGTCAGCCTCCTTGGCATTATCCCATCTTGGCTCTCTGTGCTGCTCTGCACGAGCAAGGTTTGGATGAGGTTTTAATTTACGTCTGGATGTGTGGTTCCCCTGGGCAGCTTCCATGAACCTCCACTGCTGGCTCGCAAACTGCTGTGTGCAGGGAAGGGAGCAGCTGTGAGCTCCCACAGCTCAGGATTACCAGACCTTCTTTGTCTTCCGTGGTCTATGATACTTGGAGTAGATCAGCACCTCCACTAGCTGGCAGATCTTTTTCTTCCTCTAGCAAAAAGGATCAAACTTTGCGATGATCTCAGCAAAGCAGTTTGCAAACAAGCCATTTTGCAAAAGTCTCTTACTGTGCTGTTGTAATGGTGTTTTACCATCCCTCCAGCCGTGGCCCCCTCTGTGCTTAGTGCAAGGGCTCCACTCAGCATGAATAAAGGAAGTGAGGCTGACGTTGAGGGGCATTGCTGCTACTGCTGCCCAGTTGATGTCATGGAGCGTAGAGCTGCTTGAAAACTATATACTTCATTTTCCAGATTAGTTGCAAACTGATCTGGTTCAGCATCTTTAGCTCCCTAAAGCTGGAGTCTCTTTAGCTCCTGAATTTGGAAAACAGATGGAATGAAAATTTCACTTAGGTTTCCAGTCCTAGATTGCTTTCTTATACAACAACAGTGTAACATGACAGGGCTCTTGGCAAACCTAGGGGATGTTTTTGGCACAGGAGGAGACAAACACCATTGCTCCTGTTGCCAGGGTAGTGGCTGGGAGCACGAGGGTGATACTGAGTCTCTGCTGCCTGCTCAGGATTGTCATTGTGCTGTCCTGCTGCCATCTGCCTCTGGAATGGTGAGCAGTGCTCCTATCAGGGAAGCAGCATGTGCTCACTGCTACATGTGCCAGCAGAGCAGGACTTCAAGGAATCATGCTGTGGGGACCCGTCTCCCTGCTAGAGTCAGAGGTTCTTGAGGACTGCCTGCAACCAACCTGAGACTCTAATGAGAAGGGACAGCAGCCAACAAATCACCTCTCTGAGCACTAGTTATCTGCAGCTCTGAAGTAAGCTCCCAAATGATGAAAATATGTTAGCAATTTTTGGCCATATGTGCTTTTCCCCAAAAACAAGGGAGAGCCAAATGGCACAGAAATGATGTTTTAATGTACAACACATTTTCATCATTTTTCCCATGTATGCAAAATTCCTCTTCATGGTCATGGCAAAAAACCTCCTTTTTCATTTCTTTGGGGGTGGAGGGTGTTGTGATTGACTCAGGAAAATGCTGAACCCAAAGAGGGGAGAGTATTTTCCATGGAAGTTGTATCAGACCAACTTGCCTTCTCCTGGGGAAGGTGCAGGCACATGACTGCATGTTGGGGTCTCCACAGCTCTGATGCAGAGACATCCAGTGCTTGGAAACTGTTTCACAGGCACCTGAGGGCTGGTGTGACTGCAAACAAATGCTTGGGAAGCCAAATTGACCTTCTAAATGATCCTTTCAAGAGTTTCTCCATGCCTCTAGAGCAGGGAAGTCACCTAATTTACTCAGCTAACATTTGTGCTTGGCAGCTGAACAAGTCCCCTCTCAAATGAAAAGTGCTGGGTGCTTTGCTGGAGGAAGGGGAACAAAGATGTCAGTGTTTTACCTTGGTGCTCTCCTGGGCATAGGGCGACTCCACCTCAGGTGCAAGGGTATGAGTGTCATAGTGGGCCAAGTCATGGCCAGGGTGATGCCATGGAGCAGGAGTGTTCAGGAGCAGAGTAGGGAGAAGGGGAATGCAGGAGTGGAGCAAGGCACAGTGTGTTTGCAGTGGGACAGGGCGTTGCTGCTGTCCTGGGGCCACGGCACTGCTGCCCTCTCAGCCTCACTTAACAGAGGCTTTGTGCTGGTGAAGGTTGCTTAGGAGTTTTGTTTTTCCCCTCTCCCATCTTGTTTTGCAGCTCTTAAAATGACCATAAAGGAAGTGAAGAAGGAGAACGGGGACAAGATGATCATTCCACGGAAGAGGAAGGCACTGAAGCTGGGGCCCATCCGGAAGAAGAACCTGAAGAAGCTGGTACTGTTCCTAAAAAATGGGGCAGACTGTCCCTGCCATCAGCTGGACAACCTCGGCCACTACTTCCTCATCATGGGCCGCCAGGTGAAGACCCAGTACCTGTTGACAGCCATCTACAAGTGGGACAAGAAGAACAAAGAGTTCAAGAAGTTTATGAAGAAGATGAAATCACCCGACTGCCCGACGTTTCCGTCCGTGTTCAAGTGACGTGGTGGGTGGCGGGAGAGCCGCGGTCTGGACCTGCGCAGTCGGGTACGGCGGCTCAGTCTCGCTACTCCGCAGCAGGGATGCTGGAGCCACAGCCTCCTGCTCCTCCATCCTGCTCCTCAGAGCTCCCTCACTGATCTCAGCCCTCCCACACCCCCGCTGCCGGCGTCGGCCTGATCGCCCGGGCAGGCGATGCACGTGCACCGAACGGGCGCTGGGGTCACACAGGATTCACGTCTGCATTGTCTAAAGACCTGTCATTGTACAGATATGTACAGCCACTGAAATAGCAGCTGTTGGGTAAAGAGGGCAAGCAGAGGGGTGCCAGGTGATGTTAAGAGCTTGCATGCTTGCAGCAAGGACCCTTGTGACCATGTCACTCCCGTCTTCCTGGCTGCAGGATTGCCCTGCATTCCTGTATGAACCAGAGCTGGCTGATTAGACAGAGATCCCATCTTCATGATCAAAGTTAATAAATGAGTAGTGGGGAACCCATTACAACCTCTGATAAGAATTCCTAATAGCTAATTGCCCTCACTGTAAAAATATCCCATTATAGTCTTAACCTGCTTAGATTAAGCCTTAACCCTGGTTCCTTGTGGTGCCTTGATGGGCTGGAGCCTTTCCTCACCAGCATCTCCTGTAATGTCTCCCTGGGTGCCTGCCTTGGCATCTGCTGTGCCAGCTGAGCCACTTCTGACCAGTGCTGTGCTGCACACAGGTAGCCTTTGAGTCTTCACGCTGTGCCCAGTGTGTTGCTGCACTGGGCGTGGGGACCAGGGGCAGAGGGGGCTCTCTGCCTACACCTGTGCCTTGGGCCTCGTTCAGGCCCCTGTCCGCAGCAGTGTCCAGCTGAGATGCCCTCCCCTCAGCCTGGCCTGGCAGTTCCCGTGCACAGGTGGCCTGAGCTGCTGGTGCCCAGACCTGTCATTTCATTTGAAGCCCGTGCAAAGGTTCAGTTGCTGGCCTGCCCTGGGTTTTGGCTGGGGGGAGCTCATGGCTAGCTCTTCCAGCTTGTGTCACTCCCTCACTTTACCAGTGATGTTTTTATAGTTCCTTTAGGCTGCTGGCAAAGTACCAGAGTGCAGAAGGCCAAGGACTTGTCCCTGCGGAGCGCCGCAGGGAATGCATCGTCTCTGTCTTTCCCTCTTTGCTGTGGGAGCCATCAGTCTGGGGTTGTGTCTGTTTGATCTGCGACAACTTGGCTCTCTGTCGTTATGTCTGTTTCGCCCTAATCGAAATGTCATGTTTGTATGATTTCAAATAGTTTATGAAAGGCAAAGAATATCTTACCCAAATGATTACATTTATCAACCACGCTGGAATTCATTATTCTGTTAACTGGACTAGTTTTCTTTTTCATAGACCCATACCACTCCGTATTCGTTATCCTTCCTCCTTCCATTTAGTATTCTCATCCATCACCAATACTAAGAGAATGAATGTCTGACATCTGAGATAATCCTGTTGTATCACAGTTAAGTGGAATAACAAATCCTCATTTTTGAGGTTTGAGCCAAACCCTCTCAAAACTGGTAAATTAATTATTCCTTAGCTTGGGAGTGGTGCTTATTCCCCACATGGGGACAGAGCCACGGACTTGGTTATAGAAGAATTCCATTAACAAGCCAAGTACTCCGAGGAATGATGTTTCACAGCTATCAGAGAGATGGATTTAGGATGTAAACTTTATAGAGTCCCTCTAGGTTGTCTTAGACCACCATTTGTAATAGTGTTGTTTCTTTATTGCAAAATTAATCATTGTAGATAATGTGCTTTATTAGTGAAGTAAAGAAATAAATAAACCATGGGCTTTAACATCACAGATTGATGAGGTGAAATGCTGAAGAGGGCTGACAATTCCAGCCGTGTGGGGAATGGAGTCAGGACGTGATGAGCTGAAAGTCTGGTTATCTGTGAGTGCCCACAGTGCCCCTGAAAGCCCCACTGGGATGGGGCAGGGACCCTCTGTCCCCGCTGCCTCACCTTCCTGAGTACAGCACAGCAGAGGGTCATGCGGCAGAGAGAATGCTGCTGCTAAAATTGCCAAATTAATCCATTCAATATGAGTCCCCCAACCCTCCTTTTTATAAAGAGATGCTGTTTCCTAGCCCTTTTGGGGCTGCTGCAGCATGACTGGCTGTGGGCGTGCTGAGGGAGCCTGGCCCAGAGGCTGTCAGTGGTCCCAGGGCATTGCAACAGGCTGTCCAGGGAAGTGGTGGAGTCATCATCCCTGGAAGGCTTCAAGAAACTGCTAGGTGTGGTGTGTTGGTTTAGTTGACATGGTGGTGGTCAGCTAAGGGTTGGACTCAATGGTCTTGGAGGTCTTTTCCAACCTTATTGATTCCATGATTCTATGATTGCATGTCCACTGGCAGTCAAACTGCTGCATGCAGGTGCCTTTGTTGCCTTTAGATTTCCTATACTGCTCTCCAACAACAACAACAAAAGTCTATTGAAACCTGAAATGGGCTAAGTGTAAAGTATGGAGAAAGTACCCAAGATCCTGGATTGTGCTTGTGTGGAGTCATGTGGAGCAATGATGTTTACTGAAATGAGAAAGCACAAAAGTCTCCTTAAATCAGGCACCATGTGTTGGTGTGGTGTTCCCGGAACGGAGAGATGGGGGTTTGTGCAGTTCACAGATACATTTTACATTTTAAAATGTCAGGTGCTGATATAATGAGTTCTGGTTTGAGTTACAAGCATGTGTATAAATGCTCAGTCTAAGACATACTTTGTGCTAGGAGACACCCTCAGTTTTACCCTGCTGAGGGCTGTGGGGTGTCTGTGGGACAGGGCTGTGCCACCTCTGGGACACTCAGGCTTGCTATAGTCTGGGCTTATCTGAAGTATGAACCTTAAATCATAAAATAAAATACCATCCTTTTGTGACTCAGTTTATCCTCCCAATAATGTTTATCTTCTTTGCTCCTCCTCTTTGCTCCAGCATTCCTTCTGTTGAATTACACCTGTCTGGCCTCCAGTTTGTAGTTCAGTTACAAACTAAATACAGTTATCTTTCACGCTATACAAAAATTCATCTTCCATCCCTCAATTAATTTTTTTTTTTTACATTGCTGGCAGTCTGTGTTCTGCTTTGACTGCTACTGGGAAATGTAAGGCAGGGAAGAACAGCTGAGCAACTGGGGAGGATTTGTTCTGGAGAAGAGAGGATGCCAGCCTGGTGTGTCTGCTGTGGAACTCTGAGTGCTGTGCAGGATGAGGGGGTGAGGCACCAGAGCTGTGCCGGGCTGGAGCTAGCTCATCACTGGCTCACAGGCAGCAGGTCTGGGGTCATCAGCCAAACATCTGCATCTGGAGCTGGGTCCTGCTTTAGTCAGCTGTTCCATAAACAGGCAACCCAGGTATACAGGAATATCGCACAAATAATTGAAAAATAGCAGAGTAAAAATGGAAATAACAAGCTCCTTTCCTTTGCAGGCAGATGGAGCTGCCTTGACTGTGATCACTGCTCTGTGTGGTGCCAGGGGAAGCAGTAGACAGACCCCTGAGCTCCCTGTGGCTATAGATGGATGCAGCAGGGAGGGGTTGCTGGGTGAACATGCGAGATCTCAGCTGAAACGTTCTCTAAAGCCACAGTGAAACTCCTTTCCCTGCCCCAACACTAGAAACCTTGTAGAGAAAATGCTCCACTGTGTTTCAGAGGCTACTCCTGTTTTCTCACTGCATCATGCCGGATGACCCTTAAAGAAGGACACACACACACACACACACGTAATTAAAGCCACCCTCCACCCCAAGGCCAGAGCTGTGTTTGGAAACCACTGTTCCCTGGCGCAGAGGCTCTTTTTTCCATCCCAGCCAGGCTCCGCATGCCGCAGCGGCACCACCAAGGAGAAAGAGCTCCCTCAGACCTAGTGAGGAAAAACGTCTTCCAGTGTCTTTAGCAAGTGCTTTTAAAATCCCTGTTTTGCAAAGGAACAGACATTTTTTTATTACTGTTTCTTCCCCAGTAATCCCATCTGAGCCTCTGAGTGTGCAGCCGATTGGATAAGCTGCTCCCTTGGGGCAGTCTGTAGGTGTCCAAGTCATGCTTCAATGTCTTGCTTGGAGGGGAGTGGGGCAAGCTGGCAGCTCCTCTGCTCTTGGGAGCTCCTCACTGCAGACAGACTCACATACTGGGTCTAGGAGCTTTGCAGCACGTGGCTTCCCAAAGCAAAGCCCCATCCTGGAGAACCTGGAGGGAGGGAGCGTGGGTCAACCTGTCAGGGTGGCCAGCTGCGCCACGGTGGCCTCACAGCCTTGAAACAAATGAAGGCTTTGTTTCAAGAACTTCCCATCAGAGGCTGAAATCTCCTCTGGGGCGGCAGCCTGCCACGAGATGTTGCCTGCATGGCGGGAGCAGGCCTGCTGCACCCCTGCCGTTGGCAGAGAGTCCGCCAGTGCCCGCCAGCACCAGGGGAGCCCTGGCTCTGTCTCCTCCCGGCACATCAGAGTGATGAATCTGTCTCCACTTGCCAGTGCAAGGGCACGGGCACGCTGCAGCACAGCAGGCTCCTCTCACAGCCTGCCAAGATCCCAAGAGCCATGAGCAGTCGGCAAATGGTTCCTCTTTTCTGAAGAAGTGTGCTAGGATGGGGAATTCACTGCTGTCTGAAACATTTTTCCTTTAGAGACAACCAGGAGATATTTGCCAAGCCATTCTGTGGAGAGGAGGAGGGAAGCCAGGACATGGCTGGAAGGAGCCATACCTGATGCAGTCAGTGCAGCATTCTTTGGGATCCAGCTCTCTGCTATTGTTCTGAGGTGCGGGAAACAGCTCCACGGGGCTGCTACCAAAACTGTTCTTTTTCTTCAGCTCAGGCTGGGGCCTGTTGTGCTTTTGGCAACCTATGCTAGTGGCACTTCACTGCCTCAATCTGATTTCTTCCAAACTCTTGAGTTACTGATGTGGCAGAGAGGCTAATTTATTGGGGGGTGTGGTATTGTATATGAATAAATTATGGCCGCTGGGTAGAGTGTGAGTATCTCTGCTGTTACTTGAAAAGAAATGGGGAGATCAGGGCATTTGCCTTGGGCAGGCTGAACATGTATGCTGTCATGGTGTTCAGAACTACATTAAACCCTGAAAATAACAAACTGCAGCCCCTTGAGGCAAATGTGACATCTTTAGATTGGTCATCCTCAAGTGGGGGTGAGCACACTCAGCACAGATAGCCTCCACAGTTACTGTACAGCAAGGGAAAATATGGATTCGGAGAAGGTTGAGCTATTTGTGGAAGCTGTGAAGTAATTTAACATGATGAGTGTTAACAGTGAGGCCATGAGTGTTCTTGCAGGGCTTGTGGAACAGTGATGGCAGCACTGGCCTGGCCAAACTGATGGTGTTGGCTGGCATGGTCGGATTTGTATGTTAAATGGTCTTTAATAGAATGATAATATCAGGCTAAATTTTTATCAAAGTCCCGCTCCTGGATTAACACTTGCCAAGAGCTGAGGCATGACTATGTGTGACACTACATAAATGATTACACACTGTCCTGCACAGCTGAATCTGTGCAGCCCCAACTGCCTGCTCCAGAGTGTTTGCAATTTCTTCACCATTTCATAGTCTTTCATTTGTCCTAAATGTTTATTTAATAATCCTGGAAGACCTTTTAAGCTTCCTGGGTTTAATGTTTGCTAAACACCCTGTCACTTCCACTTGTATTGATAATTCCAGCCCCTGTGCTCTGTGCTAACACAGACCTCAAAAGCTGCTGCTGGCTGCCCAGGCAGGGTCCGTGGGAGCTGAGGTGGGTGCTTGTCAGCTGGGTCATCTCGCCTTCGGGTTACCTCAGCCCCTGTGCTCTCCATGGGCCCTGGCAGTATTAGTTTCACAAATTCATTTTCCTGCACAAAAGCTTTTGGTTACTTTGGGATTAGGAACTGTTTAGAGTTCATTGTTTTTCCGAGCTGCCTTGTTTTGCTGTAATGCTGAGAAGCCTGGGCTGCAGGAACCTAATCCCCCTCCTCCTCCAGCAGCCCCGCTCTGTGAAAATCTGTTCTCTGCTTAAGTGCAAATTGTTGATGGGAGATAGCAGCGGGTCTTTCTGCTTCCATTTAACGTGTCAGCAGAGAAAGACATCTGCTTGCAATTATGGGCATGGCCTTGCTGAAGGATTGGCATGGTAGATTTTATAAGGTAATAGGAAATCTTTATCAATTCATAATTCCTGGTGTCAAAGAAAGGAATATGTTTCATTTAAAATTTTCCTCTTTTATTTTACAAAATCATAGGATAAAACATGAGATTGATATCAAGGGAAGAATCCGTGTGCCTTCTGCAAAGAGTGAGTCCTGGCTTTCTCATGCAGGAGGCTCTGAGCAGACAAGGGCCAGTCTGGGGAGTGAGTGGGCTCTGGTGCTGGTCCTTCACTGCCCTCTGCAACATGCCCAGAGACAAGTAATTTTGGAAATTATTTGCTATTGGCTTTACAGCATGATCTGAAACAGGAAAATTGTCCCCAGCTCAGTGTCCAAAGCATTGGAATCTCTTGGATGGGGCAAGTGGCTGCAGAGGAGCTGCTGTGCACTGACTGGCACATCCTGAGCTGGTGGGGAGCCCCTGTGGCTGCAGAAATAGAACATTCCAGCACATTCTTGGTGCTGCAGGAATAGCCTTGGGTCTAAACCCCTCTCTTCTCACTTTCTTCACCCCAGAACAACTAGTGCTGTTAGCAGTGCTGGCTGCCTGCCTGGACCAGAGACACACAGCACCCACCCTGCTCCCACCCTGCCTGTGTGTGCCCAGGGAGCTCAGCTGGGGGCCTGGGGAAATGCTGGGACAGGTTTGTGGTCACGGGAAGGACTGCCCAGTGGGCTGGAGGAAGCTCCCCCTGCACCTGTCTTGGTCATACAGTGGAAAAATGTCCCAAAAGCTCTGGACTTTGCATCTTATTGCTGTTCTGGGGATGCTGCTGGTCATAAAGGCGCAGGAGGATCTTCCAGAGTCCCCCAGGGTGCTCTGGACTCCCTGCACCCTGGGCTGGCAGTCTCCATCTGAGGTCTGCAGGTGATGCACCCAGGGAAGGTGAAGGCTGGTGGGCTTGCTAGTCATCTCCTGCTGATTTGGAGTATTAGACTATGCAGGATTGGGTTTGATTTCTTCCCCTCTCCCCAGCTTTTTAGTAGCTGACAGTTGTTACCAGCATGAGGTACTAACTTCTTATTTTGAACACATGAGTTCAGGCTCGTTAATCACTTCCAAATGTCCCCGTCTATGGGCGATATTGTTTCAGCTTTCAGCCACTAATTTTTTGAAATCTCTGAAATAAGACTCTGCTCTTGAACATGTGCTGGAGAGTTGTTCCTTTCCGCTGTATTTTAAAAATATACATGTGGTTTAATTCAGCAAGAGGGCTAGAGGGGACATTTTTCCTCCATTTTTCCCCCCTCTTTTTCTTTAGAGCTATGTCTGCCAAACCACCCAGTTCTGTGCCAGCAGCAGCCCCTGGATGAACCCAAATGCATTTGGGGGCTAAGAAGTGTGTTTCTGGGCAAGCTCAGCACCGCTGCCCTGCAGTGCAGACTGAGATGTACCCCGGGGTCAAGGACAGCTGCCACAACTTGGGCTGTGTGTCCCAGACACAAGGAGAAGGGTTGGGCTTCTGGCAGCTCCAGAGCACGGGCCACTGGAGCAACCCTGGAGTCATGCTCCCTCACTTCTGCAGCAGGGAGGGCTGTGCTTGCTTTCTCATCTGCTGGACACGACAAAGCCCAGCTGTGATGGGGATTCAGGCTGCTGGGCTTGGAAAGTCAGTGAGTGCTGCAAAGCCATAGGAGAAGTGGCAGTGAACACTCATGGCTCCAGCAGACACTGAAAATCTGTGGATACATCAAAACAATGGGATATCATTATTCAAAAATGTGCACTCCAGGAAGGAGTCCTGCCAGGCTTAAAGCCCTCAAGGAACTTGGTTGTGTCTGGGCTCAGGGATCCCAAGGAAACATTCATTTCTGTGACTAAACTGGCTTTTATGTGTCCTGGTTTTGGTCGGACTCGTGGGAGATTTGGGTGCTCCATAGGGAAGTTACAGGAGCTGCTTCAAACCCAGACATCAGTCAGGGACCTCTGGCTTCAGGGACAAAGAAATAAATTTAAACTATTTCCACTTGATTTGTAAAGAAGAAAAGTGGTGGGGAAGGGAGACAGGGAAAAGCTGTTGGTGCAGTATCCAGCAGAAACAGACCAAAGAGGCCGAGCCCTGGTGAGGACTGAGTTGAGCTGTGTTTCACCTGGGTACTGCCCTGGCTCCCTGCCGGCCACTGACTGCAGACATGAGTCCAGTGTCGCTGGAGACTCCAGCAGAGCAGAGAGGAGCTTTGAGCAGAGCTTTATGCGGTTCCTCTCCTGAAGAGCACATCCAGGAGCCAGAACACGCAGCTCCCCACTGGCTGTAACCAGAGGAACAATGAACAAAGGCACTGGGGGGGCTCCGCGTGGGACAGGCTCGGAGCTCCTGGGGGGCTGCAGGGGCGGCAGGGAAGGTTCGGCTCCAACAGCACCGGCGAACCCTGGAGCAGCAGTTTGGGCTTTGTGGGGAGCGGGGGCGATGCCCGGGGCCCGGGGCGGGGGCGATGCCCGGGGCGGGGGCGATGCCCGGGGCCCGGGGCGGGGGGCGATGCCCGGGGCGGGGGGCGATGCCCGGGGCGGGGGGCGATGCCCGGGGCCCGGGGCGGGGGGCGATGCCCGGGGCGGGGGGCGATGCCCGGGGCCCGGGGCGGGGGGCGATGCCCGGGGCGGGGGGCGATGCCCGGGGCCCGGGGCGGGGGCGATGCCCGGGGCCCGGGGCGGGGGGCGATGCCCGGGGCCCGGGGCGGGGGGCGATGCCCGGGGCGGGGGGCGATGCCCGGGGCCCGGGGCGGGGGGCGATGCCCGGGGCGGGGGGCGATGCCCGGGGCCCGGGGCGGGGGCGATGCCCGGGGCCCGGGGCGGGGGGCGATGCCCGGGGCCCGGGGCGGGGGGGCGATGCCCGGGGCCCGGGGCGGGGGGCGATGCCCGGGGCCCGGGGCGGGGGCGATGCCCGGGGCCCGGGGCGGGGGGGCGATGCCCGGGGCCCGGGGCGGGGGCGATGCCCGAGCAGCGGCGGGCGGCGGGTGCCACCTCACGGTGACCGAGGGAGCGGGCGGCAGCGGGGACCGGACCCCGAGCGCTTTGGGGCTCCCGCAGGTGCTGTCCTCGCCCACCTCTGCAGCTCCTCCGGGGCTCTCTCACGGCCCGAACTCCCCTGTGGCTTCTCAACAGGAGCCGATGGTCACAGAATCCCAGAACAGTTTGGGTTCTGGGACCAAAGACCATCCGGTTCCAACAACCTGCCATGGCCAGGGACACCTGCCACTAGACGAGGCTGCTCATAATCCTGTCTAGCCTGACCTGGAACACTTCCAGTGATGGGGCACCCACACTTATCCCTCGAGGGTGGAGATGTCGAGGGATGTCTGTGGGTGTAATCCTTGGCGATCTTTGAGGGAGGGGACAGCGTGGTTTAGCAGGTGAACTTCTAAGTGGTGCAGCAACAGTTAGGATTTTAACAACATTGTCAAGACAAGCAAAGGGTTAATACAAAAATCTCCTCCATATCCATTCCCTGGAAATGACCTCTGCAGGGCCCTCCCAGAGATACAGCTATCTTGTGTCCATGCTGCAGGAGACAGTACTTATCCTGAGCCTGACAGTTTGCTGCTGTCTCCAGACATTTCCTTGGCAGTTGGTTTTAATTACCATCACTATGTGGTACCTCACCTGCTCCTGCAGACTTGGCACCATGGGCTATTGAGAGACTGATGGAGTGTCACACAGTGTCCCCACTGGGTTGGACAGGTGTTACTGCTCAAGGTGTCAGCATGGGAGGCTCGCTCTCATCAGCTCCTCTGGGCATTGCTTTGGCTCATGCCAGGTCTAGGTTTGGCCCAGAGAACAAGAAACACTTGCAGGAAATGCTCTCTTTCCCTTCTAAGCACTAGAAGTGCACAGGGTTCTGCAGTTCACTCTTGTGGATTTTGGAGCTGTTTGTGCTGGTCAGCTGGGCAGGGCTCTGCTTCATACAGAGCAGGGAGAAGGCCTGATGGACACACACAGCTCCTTCCCTCTGCCTTGCAGCTCAGCTTCTGCATGGCAATGGGCAGGAGGCAAAACTGGCTGGGCACCTTCTGCAGGCCCAGAGGCCACTTGCTTCCCAGGGGAGCCCATGTGAGAGGCAGTCCAGACCTCTTTGCCCCCACCTGGATCCTGGAGCTGTTAATGGGGACATGTGAGGAGTCATGATCTCTGTGGAGATGCACAAACGCTGCACAAACACAGGCACTGCTGTCTGTTTGCACTTTTCAAAATGTGTGTTTATACCAACCTGTCAGTTAATAACAGCCTTTTGAGATAAAGCAAAAGCGTCCTAAGGAGAGAAGGGAAGAACCATTCAGTGAACAGGTTGGTTCTACTCCCTGGAAAAGAAACAAAGTCCCAAGCCACAACCAGTGCACTCAGAGGCTCTTGGTGACAGACTCCAGATCACATTTCTTTTGGAAGAAAAAACCTACTGAGAGGTTAAAAAAAGTATTACCAGAATGAAACTACTCATCACAGACTCTCAGACTGCTGAGGGTTTCTTTACACTGCTGAGAGCACTCTTCTCTCTTGGAATCCTACACTGGAAGAAGGACTTTTTTGGTGTGCTGCAGGGTCTGATCAGCTGAGTATTTCCAAACTGCATGGGGTCTACCCGCTGCATGGATCTTGCATGAGCAGCCCCAATGGCACCCTCTGAGCTCTGTCCCAGGGCTACTGCTCTGACTGTCCTTACCAGCAAGTCCTGCCAGTCTTACCTGCAAGAAAAGGGTCATTGGTGTGTGTCTCCAACCAAATTCTTTTTTTCTGGCCACAGAGAGCAGCCAGTGAAGCAGCCTTCCCACCCCCATGCCCCGGGGCTGTAGCTGAAAAGGGCTCTGCTGTCCAAGTGAAAGCTGGATGCAAGCTGAGGGGAAACAGATGGTTTCAAGATCAAGCCCATCATATGAATGAGAAGCCAAACTGCTGACGGACGGGGCAGTGTTCAGCTCAGGCGTGGAGCCAAGGGCACTGCTGTCCTGTTCCCAAACTGTAGGTCTGCTGATGACCAAGAACACAGACCCTTGGAAGGGTCCAGAAGAGCCTGGCTCTGAACAGAGCTGACCCAGCTGGAGCTCGTGCTGCATCCCAGCATTTCAGCTCTGCTGCAGTGTCGTTCCACAGCACAGGCTTGGGAGCTGCAGTCCTGGGGCTTGCCCATATGAGGCAGGTTTTAGCTGCCCAGCTGAGGCACCGTGGCTCTCTGTAGGCTGCTCCCCTCCGTGGGCCCCCTCCCCCAAAAAGGCTGCTCTGTTGATGGTGAGCTCTTGGTAGCAGTCCGATGTCACAAAGTGCCCTGTGTGCCCTGGGAAAACATGACCTTTGCTAGATGCTGGGTTGGTGGTGGGGCTGGAATTTGGAATGGCAGCAGAAGTGCCACTCATGCTTGTGTGTGGCCATCTGATGTGGTGACAGACTTGGAACAGGCAGCAAGGCTGCAGTGGGGAGCCAGGACAACAGTGTGCTTTACCCCCAGCCTCAGAAAATCTCTAAGAGGAAATTTGATTTTAAATGGTTCTTCCTGGCTCCCAAAAGGTCCAAGAGTGAAGAATGGCTGAGCAAGGGTCACTCATCACCTGCTCATTAAAGGCAGAAACCCAAAACCCCGGGGAATGTGGCTCTCTGAGGCAGCCCCTCACACAGGTCTTGGCATGGGCTGCTCCACGCTGTGATTTGGCAGTTGGGAATGCACAGTGTTCCGTGCCCCAAAGCCATGTCCAAATGGGGATGTTTTTGTTATTTTTAGCATTACATACAAAGTGTTCCCTGTTTTCATCCCACAGGACCAAATCCAGGGTGGTGTTTACTCTTGGAGATGCAGATGCTTTGTTTCTGTAAGATCTTTGGGTAGAGTTGTGTTGTATTTTCATTTGCATTTCTCATATATATAGTTTTGTGTTTGAGAGTGTGCATGGCCTGGGGGAGGAACATCCCTCACCACTGTTCCTGTGGCCTCAATGGGATCACAGTGGGACTGAGAGCTCAGTGAACAACTGGGAAGGCAGGTGGAGACTGAGGGATGGCTGATGCAATGGCACCTGTCCTGCTGCTCACTCAGGGCAGGAGGGACACTCCAGGGAAGAGCAGAGGATACACTGGCAGTTTTCCATGAGCATCCTCTCCTGAGAGTGCCAGCATCCTGCACCTGTGGGCTGCCTGGGGAGGCTGCCAGCTGTGAAGTTGCCTCTGAAGGATTTCCCCTTTTCACCAGGAGCATCACCCCCTTGCACTGCCACATGGTGCAACTGCAGTATTTGAGAACGGAGAGGGAAGGAGCCGCCAGCATCTCTTCTCCCCCATCACCATTTGCACATCAATGTGCAAATTCACTCCCTCATGGGGTGAATTCAGAAAAAAACACATTTGCACTTGAGTACCCAGCTAACATCTGGGCCAGCAGTTGATGTCTCAATCCATCTCCAAGGCTCACTGCTACAAGCACTTACCTTTGCCCTTGCCCAGATGTGCCTGTTCTCTGCGCTGTGCAGAACGGCAAAAATTGCACAGGGTGGAATGTGTTGGAATTGGCACTTTGGAAAATGCATGCTCTGCTGGAATGTGCTAACATCCAGCTCATACAGAAGGGCAATTAACTCTATTTATGTTCATGAGCCTGAATCTAAAACTGGCTTCAGAAAGCAGCTCACTCACATTAAAGGGCTTTATAATCATTATGCTAAAGTATTTCTTTTGAAAACATTTTCCGTTTCTTAAACAGTTAGGATATTTATAAAATATGGCATCAATTACTACATATTTCTTTATTCTCACTGATTAAACAACCTATAATTATATTTAAGCCTCTTATTTGTATATCATGGCAGCATTAAGAAAAGCTCTGTGATTTGTCTGCGTGGTTTTTTTTCCAAATAGCAGAGGGCTGCGGTCTCTCTCCTCCTTGGGAGCATGAACGTGGTGGTGTTGCCCAAACAGCAGCAGCCAGGTGCCTGCTGCCCCAGCCAGCTCCTGGCAAACGGGCGGGCTGAGCCTGGCAATGCATTGTGACAGGTAATACCTGGCTCCGTGTTTCTTGGACTCTGAGTGCACTGTTTACAACAGCTTCTCACAGTCATTTACTCACAGAAAAAACATTTTCCTGGATCCCTTTTGCTTGCTGTGAAACAGTCAGTGTTGGAATAGCCAAATGCTCTCTGGCAGTGCATTGTTCACAAAGGCAGTGTGGGCTTAGCCCTGCTGCAGGGACACAGTGAGGGGACACAGTGTGGGGACAGTGTGGGGACACAGTGAGGGGGCACAGTGAGAGGACACAGTGAGGGGGCACAGTGAGGGGACACAGTGAGAGGGTACAGTGAGGGGACAGTGTGGGGACACAGTGAGGGGGCACAGTGAGGGGACACAGTGAGGGGACACAGTGAGGGGACACAGTGAGGGGGCACAGTGAGGGGACACAGTGAGGGGACACAGTGTGGGGGCACAGTGAGGGGACAGTGTGGGGACACAGTGAGGGGGCACAGTGAGGGGACACAGTGTGGGGACACAGTGAGGGGACACAGTGAGGGGGCACAGTGAGGGGGCACAGTGTGGGGACACAGTGTGGGGACACAGTGAGGGGGCACAGTGAGGGGGCACAGTGAGGGGGCACAGTGAGGGGACAGTGTGGGGACACAGTGAGGGGACACAGTGAGAGGACACAGTGAGGGGGCACAGTGAGGGGACACAGTGTGGGGACACAGTGAGGGGACAGTGTGGGGACACAGTGAGGGGACACAGTGAGAGGACACAGTGAGGGGGCACAGTGAGGGGACACAGTGTGGGGACACAGTGAGGGGACACAGTGAGGGGGCACAGTGAGGGGACACAGTGAGGGGACAGTGTGGGGACACAGTGAGGGGACACAGTGAGGGGACACAGTGAGAGGACACAGTGAGGGGACAGTGTGGGGACACAGTGAGGGGACACAGTGAGGGGACACAGTGAGGGGACACAGTGAGAGGACATGGTGCAGGGACACAGTGAGGGGACACAGTGAGGGGACACAGTGAGAGGACATGGTGCAGGGACACAGTGAGGGGACACAGTGAGGGGACACAGTGTGGGGACACAGTGAGGGGACACAGTGAGGGGACACAGTGAGGGGGCACAGTGAGAGGACACAGTGTGGGGTCACAGTGAGGGGACACAGTGAGGGGGCACAGTGAGGGGACACAGTGAGGGGACACAGTGTGGGGCCAGTCCCAGACTTGAGGGAACTATGGGAGCAAGTTGGTGTAGATGCACAGTGCAGTCATGTTGCTGTGGTTTAGGTACTGCTGTGGCATGTGAGCACATTAATGCCCTTTAAGGGACTTACCTTTAAGCAAGGACCGTGGAAAGAAGAAAGAGAGATGTCTACTTGCCCAACTCGAGTTCCAGCTTTTCCTATGCATGTGTATGGCACTGTGGGGGTTAGGAGCAGAGCTCTGACATTTCAGTGCAAGATGAGACTCCCTTGCATGGATAAGGTTAGTACACAGCTTTCCTTGTTATGCCTGACAGATGTGCAACAACAGACAATGAGTTGAAGTGTGAAGCCAGAGAAGAGCTCAGGAAAAAGCTGCTGAGAATTACTGGCTGGGAGAGTAAAACCCTCCTATAACACAGCATTGTTCTCCTGGATATAAAAATCAACTGAAATATGAACATCAGGCTTCCAGGGACTTGCCACAGCTGAAATGTGCATCACCAATAACCAACCCCAACGTGTCCCGCAGAGAATCCAATTTATCACCTTTAGGCTGAGGCATGAAATCCCCACCCTGCAAGGCCTGGATCACAGACTGACTTGTGGCAAAGTCAGGTGAGGCAGCTGGAAGGACTGGCAGAGGAGGGAGTGTGCTTTTCTGGGCAGGAGTGACGGCTGGGGCTTATGCCTGCAGCCTTCCTGCAGCTCACTGGGCCCTGACAGGCACATCCCACACAATAGCAGGGCAGCGATGCTGCGAGTTAAGTTTATAAGCAGGAGCTGGATGTTTCCTTCCCATCCTGTGCCTAATCCAGTGTGGTTTGTCCAAACAACATGCAGGTCTCAGGACAGGGTATTTCTGTGGTCAGCCAGGACTTTGAAACCATGTGTGCTTGGACGGGGTGTCTGCTGAGGTCAGGCTGGCAGAGACCACCCGGCACTATCCCAGTGTGAAACGCTCCCTCCTTGCTTTAGCTGAGGAGGAATTCCCGGTTTTTCCTAGTACAGTTGCAGGAACACGTGATGGGAGATGACCGAGTAACGACCCAGAGGGGAGCAGAGGCCCCGCAGTCAGGAGCTGCAGCTCGCTCTCCTGCCTGGATCCTGTGCTCCCTCCCAGCGGATCAGCCTGGCTCCGTGGTTGGCAGCTGGCAGCACAGGGAATGGCAGTCTGGAATTCCCAGATGGCAGTCTGGAATTTGTGCTGTGCTGGCAAGGTACAAACCATTGTTTCTCTCTTGACAGAGTGGCTGAGAGAGTCCCAGCACAGTGGGGCCAGGGTCTCTTGCTCTGTTTATGGCTCTAACGTTTTTATTGTTTCTGCTGACCTTTGTGCCCCAAACACTTCCCCTTTCTTGTGAAACTAGGGATTTCTGCCTTAGAGAATCTTCAAGATGGAGAAGTCTGTACAGTGGGAGAACTGAAACAGACTTTCATTCTTCCACCCTGTTTTTCTTCAGTGGCCCTTCTGTTCACTTAGTGATGGAAGCGATACAGTTATCTAGAAGGAGCAAACAGACGGGTCCCACTGAGAATTTGAGTCACTTTCAAAATCCCTGTACAATATTTCACAAGCCACATCTGATCCTTGAAGCTCCTTGTTTTCTGTGATTACACCTCCTCTGTTGTCTTTAGTCATCCTGTCTTACCTGGGGTGGCTTCTAAGTGCCCTTGTCGTGGTCACTCGGCTCCTGCTGCAGTCTGTGTGGTACAGGCTGAGATACCTCTGGGAAGGAGAAGGACATCCTCAGCCTGTCCAGGTGAGGCACACACCTTTTCCCCAACAAGGTCCTTCTCCTTGAAGCAGGGTACCTTAGTTCCAGCTGGCAACACAGAGCTCCTGCTCTTTGATAAGCATCTCTCAATACCTGAACTGTTTCCTCCGAGTAAAAATGGCAAGATGCTTGTATCACTTTTGTGCAAATATCAGATTACAGCAGAGAAACCAGATTGTCTGCAATTAAATGACCGAATTAATAGGAAGACAGACAGAATCCTGTGCAATATGAAAGAAGTTCATTGTTTGCCTGAGGATACTGAAATTTCTTTGGTTCACTCTCAGAAAAGCACTGTTGTGTCTTCCAGAGTGGCATAGAATTTGATCTGCTCTTTCTTTCAGCTTTGGGATGGGGCCCAAAGTTAATTCCCTGCAGATCACCTTACTTTATGAATAGAGGAGCTCCTCCTGCAGTACCTGTGCTGGGAAAAAAACAGCTGTGAATGCTGCTGGAGCTGCACACTGGGAACAGGAGCAATCCCGGGGCTCAGAGATGCCTCTCCCAGCCTGGTGGAGTGCTGGTTGGCCGGGAGTAGGTGCTGGGCTGTGGGTGAGCTGCCAGGAGAAGGGGCAGCAGGCATCTGGTACTGCCCCAAAGCAGAATGCCCCAAGCCTGCTGGCTTACCCTTGACCCTCCAGAATACATTTTTCCCTGTTTAAGGCATGTAGAGGAGGAGGAATTGTCTAACAGCAGGTTAGTGTATGAGCTGTCAGATGTGGTTTGCCTGTGATTACACCTCAGCTTCTGAACTGGATCCCTTTAGGGCTGGGACATTGGTGCTCACCAGCTTGCCCAGCACCCCGGCTCTCAATCCCTGGGGGCTTTGTGGAGATGGATCACAGAGTCTGGAAGCTTGGTTTGTCACCTGTCGTGCCTGTGGACAGGGTTCAGTGGTGAGCTCAGCAATGCTGGGGTAATGCTTGGACTCGCTGATCTCTTAAGGGTCTTTTCCAGCCTAAATGCTTCTCTGATTCTTTGATACTGTGATGCTGTTTCTGTGATTCCATGTCCAGGGCGTGCCGTTCCGGGGTGTCACGAAGCCCCAGGACCTGGCGCCAGAGGCTTTTTACGCTCCCGAAGCTGCTTTTTTTGGGGGAGGGTGGGGTGAGTCGGGTGGCGAAGCCTCCCCATCCCCCACTCCGGAGGCGGCGGCTCCGAGGAGGAGCGGGGATTGTCCGGGTTTCCACCTTCCTCGGGCTGCAGTGCCTCCTGCTGCCGGGCGGCGGGACAGGGGCTCCCCGCGCCCCCGCAGCCCCCGCCCCGCGATTTGTGCCCGCGGCCGCGCGGTGGCGCCTTTGTCCCGGGAACGGCGCCCGGGGCGGGGCGGGCCGGGGCTCCCCCTGAGCCCGCGGTCCCGGTGCGGGCCCCCCTGAGCCCCGCGGTCCCTGTGCGGGCCCCACTGAGCCCCCCGGTCCCGGTGCGGGGCCCCCCTGAGCCCCCGGTCCCGGTGCGGGCCCCCCCTGAGCCCCCCGGTCCCTGTGCGGGGCCCCCCTGAGCCCCCAGTCCGGGTGCGGGGCCTCCCTGAGCCCCGCGGTCCCGGTGCGGGGCCCCCCTGAGCCCCCTGGTCCCGGTGCGGGGCCCCCCTGAGCCTCCGGTCCCGGTGCGGGCCCCCCTGAGCCCCGCGGTCCCGGTGCGGGGCCCCCCTGAGCCCCGCGGTCCCGGTGCGGGGCCCCCCTGAGCCCCCGGTCCCGGTGCGGGCCCCCCTGAGCCCCGCGGTCCCGGTGCGGGGCCCCCCTGAGCCCCCCGGTCCCGGTGCGGGGCCCCCCTGAGCCCCGCGGTCCCGGTGCGGGGCCCCCTGAGCCCCCGGTCCCGGTGCGGGGCCGCCCCTGAGCCCCGCGGTCCCGGTGCGGGGACCCCCTGAGCACCCGGTCCGGGTGCGGGGCCCCCTGAGCCCCGCGGTCCCGGTGCGGGGCCCCCCTGAGCCCCCCGGTCCCGGTGCGGGGCCCCCTGAGCCCCGCGGTCCCGGTGCGGGGCCCCCCTGAGCCCCCCGGTCCCGGTGCGGGGCCCCCTGAGCCCCGCGGTCCCGGTGCGGGGCCCCCCTGAGCCCCCGGTCCCGGTGCGGGGCCGCCCCTGAGCCCCGCGGTCCGGGTGCGGGGCCCCCCTGAGCCCCGCGGTCCGGGGCCCCCCCGCCAGCTGAGCTCACCTCGGCTCCCCGCTCTGCCAGACTTTATTCTTTTTGTTATTTATAACGCGTTTATATATTATCTGTACACATACATACATACATACATACATACATACATACATACATATATGTGTGTAGGTACTAAATACGTAAATAAATACATAAATATATACATATACACACAATATATTTTATTACTTTTAATTGCCCTTTTGGAGTGAACCTTGGCAAGATCCGTTTGCCCTAAATACTGTACTTTTTAAAGAATAAGCCTAAACAGAAGCAGCAGCGCTTTGCTTCTCCTGTGCCCAGGTAGTAACAGATAACACAATTTGTGACAGTGAGAAACGCTGCTGAATTCTGCACCTGTCCTGGTTTCTGGGACTGAGCACAGCTGTCAGTGTTCCCAGTCTGGCCTAATGAGGTCGGTGCCTCTCTGTGGCATAACTAATCTGGACATACGAGCTACTGCTTTATTTCTTTCACTAATTGCTCATGGCAGTTAAAGGTTTTCATGCTTTAAAAAAGTGAAAGTCAATCCCCAGAAAATTCAGGGACTGATAACAGTCTCTGTTCTGGAAGGAGTGGAGATGAGAAAACTTCTGATTTGTAATTTGTGGTCTAACAAACTAATTAAGAAAGAACAAAAAATAATGGAAGCTTTGTTGAGTTTATTTAACAGAAAATCCAAGCTGGTTAATTTTTGCTACATGGATTTAAATGGAGAATATGAGGTGCCTGAGACCACCCCAGCCTCACTACAGAGAGGGTGAGGAGCTCCCCTAAAAGCTATAATTAGAAAGGCAGCGATTTCCCCATGAGTTTTTATTTTTGAAGTGTTTTAAATGGCCTGGTCTCATCCACAGAGCTCCCTCCCTCTCTCCTTCCCTGCCTTCTTCCCTCTCAAGTTTCTCTAATGTGGGTCATGCCTCCATGTTTGCAGGTGGCACAATACAGAATCTGCATTTTTCTTTTTCAAAGTTAAAGTGTCTTTGAAATATGGTTTTGCATCTAATGCAGAATGTAATAAAAATACTTTAAAGAGCTGCTGACGCCTTGTGGAAAAGTGAAAAACATTCTTTTGAGAAACAATCCTGCTAGGCTGTCTTATCTGCTGTTCCCTTTGCTCATTTTTGATAGCAAGGGGCACTATAAATATATGTAACTATACATAAAAATGAGAAACCTTGGCAACCAAAGAGAAGGTTGGCTGTTTTCTCATGTTCCTTCACTGTGGGCAGGTGGGTGAGGGTAGACAGAGTTCATCAGTCTCGTTTCATCTTTACAGCTACTGTTCTGATGCTGTGGCCGTTTGTTAAATGTTGGACTGAAAGGAAGTCACGTACCAGTGGATTATTTTTCCTAGAGGTATTTGTTAACCCTCTAAAAATAGCAACAGTGGTTTCTGGAGCACTCTGACAAGGTTGGCGGTGGAACAGAAATGAAGCGACGCTTCGGAGCCAGAGGACAGGAGCTGCCATATGGTGATGGGGGCCAGGGCTGCGTGCCTCATCTTGCTGGGGAAAGGGGCAGGGAAGGCAGCAGTGCAAGGCAGGGCACGGCTCCCTGCACCTGCCTGGCTCCAGGGCTGGGCTGCTGGGTCACTCTGAGGGTGCTGGGGGGCAATCCCTGCAGGAGCTGGGCACACTGAGCTCAGGGGCTGCTTCCCTGTGACGATGTCAAAAACCCACCACAGTTCCTTTAACCTCCTCTGCAGGACACAGGTATTGCCTTGTGGAACTAACAGAATTGTTTTCATCATAAATGGGACCCCACACAGGCAGATGTCTGCTGCAAGGAGTGACTTTGATTGTTTCCAAATGACTGGGCAAAAGAACCTGCTTGATCCCTTCCCTTCTGATGGCTCTTGCAAAGAACAGCTCTGTCAGAAGCCCAGTAGAGTCTTCTGAGAGGGGCTCAGCCTCTGTACAGTGGATGGAAAATCCAGACCTTGGAGCCTGGGCTACAGAGAGGAGCTGGGGTCCCCTTCCTCATTGCTGGGTCCTGCAGCTGGAGCCCACAGTGCTGCATTGCTGAGCTAAGTGCTCCTCGGCTGTTAAGTTTTCCAGTAATTTTCCTAGGCAAACGATGCATCTGCTATAGCCTCGGGAGAAAATGTTTATTGCCATATCCATCCACTGTTCAGAAAAGGAAGTTATTTTGGCACTGAAATACTGTACTCCCCTCCAAAACTGCACCTTGTTCATGCTGCTGTAACTGGTAAAACTTAAACAACAGAACACGGTGGGCTGGAACCTCCGTCAGGTGTTGCAAGAGGCGCTTTCCTGTCATGAGCATTTTCTAAGAGCCCTTCTCCAGAAATTCTTGAGGGCATTAATAGCAAGTTCTATGGAAAAGAACTGTTTGGACAAAGGACAGCTGGTTTTAAGCTTGGGTCTGCCAGGACTGCCACAAGTGGCTGAATGATGTGTGACAGCGTGATGGTGCAGGCATCCTGGCAGGGCAGGCCGTGTGAAAAGTGCCCCTCCTCAGTAGGACAAAGCAAGCAGTTGCCTGGTAAACAAGGCAACCCAATTTAAAATCAAGGGTAACTCAGGAAGCAATATGAAACAGGTCTGTACACTCCAGAGTGGTACTGTGAGAGGGTACAAATCACAGGTAATGTTTACATGGAATTGCAGCCACCCAGGGCTGATGGGATTCCTTTTAGGGACTTGGAGTACGTATGGTTTCCATACATCTCTTATTTAATATTGAGAAAGACCCTTTTTTTTTTTTTTTTTTTTTTTTTGCTTTCCTGCACTTGTGACTTGATATTCTCTGAAATTATGAGGTGACATACAGGTATGTTCTGCACAGAGCAATCCAGCCATGCTGGGTGAGTGGGTTCAGACATCTGCACAGTATCATTCCCCTGTCACCAGCTAATGGTGGTATAATTAGAAAAGTCATTAATCCTTGCTCAGCAGTGCTAGAAACTATTTATAGCAAGGTAGAAAGCCCTGCACAAGGCTAGGGTGGGTATGGAAATGACTTCTGATGCCATGTGTGCTGTGGGGCCCAAATCAAGAGGGTAATTTGCTTCCAGGAGGGAACTTTCCTTTCTGACCCTATGGAGACAGTGCAAACTGTCTCCTCTGACTGAGTTACCACCCTCTGGGCTAGCTATGGGGAATCCCTTTCGACATCCCCTGCAGGCTGTCACAATCACAGGCTTGGGGGTGCTGGGGAGAGCCCTGTCCTCCCAGCAGGTCTGCATCTCCCACTGCTGTGGTCTTGGCAGACCACTGGTAGCCACCAGCCTGATTGCCCAAAGCCCCAGCCATTTCCAGCGCTGCAGCAACAGAGGGCAGGTGGAGCAAACTGGGAGCACACCTTCATGTCTGTGCTGCTGCTCAGGGCTGGCAGATTGCACCCGCATCCCACCTCCCCTCCTCACACCTGGGCTCAGCCATCAGGGAATTTTTGAGATGCTTTGGCTGGTAAGAGCCCTTTACTCAACTCTCTTCCACCTGGGGACTCCAGCAGCAGCTGTACCTGTTCATTTGGAGTGATGCTGCTCTCTGCCTCCAGAATGATGCTGGTGGCTGGGCTGAGGTTGGCCCCCGGGTCTCTGAGCCAGAGGAGAAACTGGGGCATTGGCGATGCTCAGTGAGTCACAGGCAAGGGAAGCTGCTATTTACAGGCTTCCAGGATGCAGCTCAGCTTGGGCTAAAGTCCATATTTTTCCTGTACAGGAGTCAATATTTCTGCTTGAGGGGTTCAATCATCTCCCCGTGCCTGGGCTTCACCTTCTTGCCCGCCCTTGGCGAGGGGTGGGAGGAACTTGGAACTTTCTGAAGCAGCCGAAGAGGCTGCAGTGGAGAACTGCTGGATGTTGGGCAGCGTGCAAGGAGCCTGTGCACAGGCAACCACTGCTCCACTTGGAAGTGGAGCGCTGCGGGCAGCTGCGGGAGTGGGTGCTGGTGAGGTGCTGGGGGAGTGGTGGAGCTGTGCTGGGGTCAGCTGAGGAGGCATCGTTCAGAGAAATGCTCCCGTTGTCAAGTTAAACACTTCACTGGGTTTTGCCTAGTGAGGCACAAATAGCCTGTCTATGTGCTGGCAGCCAGGCAGCAGCATAACCACAAGGGAAATATGTTTCTGTCTGGGCTCGCTGCATCTTCCAGGCTTTGCTGGAGCGATTTCTCAAAGAAAGCATAAAATTATTTTAGCGTCTGAGATTAGTGGGCCAAGCCTTGCCCTCCTTGGGAATGAGACTGAAATCCCTGTCAGAGAGGCCTGGTGGGCAGCTGCTCCCCTCCGCTGACACTGAGGTGGGCAACTGAGAGGAGGGAGAGGACCTGTTGGAAACGGGGCACCCACTGTTTCGGCATTGCGGGAAGTCCCAGTGCTGGCTTCGGCTGTCAGAAGGAGCACTCGGGCTCCGTGGTGTGCCTGGATCATAAAAGGTGACCTCGGAAATTGCATTTCCAAACATCTTCCCCTCTCTGGGAACGATGGCATTGTTCCCAGTGTTTCAGGCTGGGACTGCCTGGGGCTCTTTGTTCAGACTCCCTGGATGCTGCAATTCTAGCACAGAGCTAACGATGCTTTGCCAGAGCCTGGGATCCTGGGAGGAGGCTGCGGATCAGCCTTTTGTTATCCCGAGGATTAAAAACCGCAGTTGGGGATGAGCTGACGAAATCAAAGTAACTTATCTAGGGACATCCCGCGGGCATATTTAGCAGTGTGATGGAGCCAGGGTCAGCCACTCCTTCAGGTTGTTTCAAGCGGCACGAGCCGGCAAGGAGGACCCACAAACCTCGGTGAAGAGGCACAGAATATTTTAAACACGCTCAGCAAACTTTGTTTTGCAAAGAACTTGCTGCTGCTTGCTCTGATTTCAGCGCTGAATGTCAGGAAAGGAGAAGTCCAAAGTGCATCGTGCTGCAGAAGAGAATCTGAGCGGTGTCTGTCGCAAAGGCGCGGGGACTGCCCAGGCGCAGCGAGGGCTGCTGGCAGAGCTCTCCGGGCACCGGGTGGGTGGGCTCCTCGCTTATCACATCTGGGCAGCCCCTGGGCAGCCCCACGTGTGCTCACGGCCACAGGGTTTGGGAACTCTGACGTGAAGTTTTCTCAAGCCTCTGTCTCCTTCTTCCGGATAAACCCAGGAGCTGCTGTGCCCAGCACCAGCGCTGCTTTGTGCTCTGCATCAATCTGTCATCTCCGCTCTTAATGGAAACAGGAACTGATTTGGGAAAGCAGTGGCACAGAACTGGAGTCTTTCATCTGCCCACAGCCACTTGCACCAGTGGGTGCTCTGTTTGTCCCATGTCACACTGGAAATGAGGTCCCCTGGAGTATGTGGCATTCACCACATGTCAGTTGTTTTACTGGAATGAAAGAGGAGGTAGATTTTTAAAGTGCAAGATGCAGCTCCTTGCAGCAATCCCCCTCTGTCTGACAAGGTGACCTACTCCCAGTCCTGGTGCTGATGTGCTTGGGCAGGTTTTGCAGTGTCCTTTGGTGGGCTCTGATGTCCAGGCACTGAGCTGTGAATGCACACAGGGTCTGGGCACACAGCATCATCCAGAGCCTTTCCAGGGAGGAATCAGCTCCAGTTTGTGATTTGCTTTGTTCCATGTCTGTGGCAACCTCTCCTTCTTTGGAGAATAAGATTTTAAAGAGCTTATGAGAATGATCAAATCCTTCAGCTTCACTACTGTGATTAATCAATCACAGCTGCTGCTTTACAGCTTCTTGTTTTGATGTGTTTTGGGTTGTTCCAAAGTTAGCCCAGCTCAGGGCCAGGAAATATAATCCTGAGCCCTGCAGGGTGCTGGGATAGAGCAAAACCTGAGTTTTCAACATTATTTTGTTGGATTTTACCCTTTTCTGACCCAGAGATGGGGCAACTGAGAGGCGTTTTAAAAACCTTTATTCCATTTTCAGTCTCATGTGAAGGGTGAGACAGTACAGATGTTACAATTCACGCCATCACAATCAGAAGCCAACTATTTCCAAATTCCAATCCATTATAAGAGTTTCTTGGCCTGTCAGCTTTTGCCACACAACGCTGCGATGCCCTAAAGCCAAACATCTAAAATCACCCCTCGTGGGTCCTACTACAATGCACCTTTCATAGTTCTATTTCTCCAAAGTATCTAGTCTTATTTGCAAGGCCATCTGTTGAAACTTGTTTCCAGTTCCATTTCTCTCTCAACAATGTCCGTCCTATTCCATGGCATTTCTAAGCCAGCATTTCTTATCTCAAGGTTTGTGTACAGATGCACATTATGTGAGCCTTCTGTCAGGCTTTGAGTATTCTCTACAAATACATTTCCCACAATTTCCAGCATTTCTTGTACCTATGCTGCCATTTATTGCCAAAGAGCATGGGATGCTCCTGGGAATTATGCAATCCCCCCAAAAAAAGTGAGGAAAGGATTTAAGAACCAGCTCTTCCCTGAATGGTAGCTGCATCGTTGCAAATATTGTCTGATCTGCCCTTCTTAGCACTGAAGTATCTGAGACTCCAGGTGGCATCTCTAAAGAGTTTGTGTCAATTTTGGAGGCTTAGTTGTATGGCTTAAATGCTCCTCAGCACTTATTTCTTTATGGTTAAAGAGCCAAGCAGGATCATGAAGCTCAGATAGTTTGTAAAACTGCTGTCAAGCAGATTAAGCTGGAAATGGAAAATCTGCTGGTGAAGTCTTTTCTTTTTAATGTTTGTGTGATAGAGGGTGATTTAAAGTCCATTTCACCAGTGAGGTGAGGCCCCAGGTACCTGGTAGCAAAAGGACAGTAGTGTGGCTCAGGCTGCTGCATTGCACAGACAAAATCTTTGAGACTGTCTGCAAAATATATTTAATAGAAACAATTTAAACTACACAGACTCATTTCTTGGAGGTCCTGACAACACTCTGTTAGTGCCCCTCAGCCATGGCTGGGCTGTGGGTGCCTGCAGAGCTCTCACAAACCCCAGGCCCATTCTGCCATCGCTGTGTGATGTGTGCCACATCTGCTTCCCAAATACACAGATTGCTGAAGGTGCAGCATTTTTATCAGACCCTGGCAAAGCTGACACCTGGACAGCAGAACAGTTTGCTGAGAAAATGGGGAGGCATGTAACTGCCCTGATTAGCCAAATGTTCAGGAGGGGAATGATGCAAGCTTAGTTTCACCTGGCTTTGGAAGCAAAGGCACAAAGGAGCCTTTCCGTATCTTGACAGGCAAGACAAGTATGCCTCAATTCCTCTGGGGTGCAACCACCAACTGCCTTGAGCTGCAAAGCCTTTAAGCCACCTCCCCTCCCCTATGGAGACCCAGCAACCTTATCCCTGCTGAGGGATATTATGGGGACTGAGGGAGGTGGAGCAGAGCTAGATTAACTGCCTTTGTCCTGGTTGTTTGCACAGCCTTACACCTGGAAGCACAGGGCTTGAGGTACAACATCTCAGCTCCATTACATCCCCCACTTTTTACCTCATCTGCTGGAAAATGAGGCACTGGCCAATTCAGCAGAGCTGGGACAGAAAGCCTCCCTGATACCAGCTAGCCCTCACCCTCCTCTCCGTTGTAGGCAGAAAGGAGGGGGGCAAGATGGCATTGCCACTGCAGGTGTGCCTTGGCAGAGGGATGGATGGCACATGGACTGTGCTCACCTACAGCCCGGGCTTCCAAGACTGTCAGTCCACATTCTGAAGTGGCTTTGCCTGGGGATAGTGTGCACAAAGATAAGGGAAATCTGCCCTCTTTCCAGATTCAGGCATTATTGGATTTCAGAGTGGGGAGACAGTTTGGTTTGAGCCTGACTTTGCATCACAGACTCCCAGGCATGTGTGTCTCATGCTGTATTAGGGATCATCTTTGCAGGGGTCAGTGTCTCCCTGATTTCTCCTTCCCCCATTTATTGCCTTGCTCTAATCCTTGCCTTGCTCCTCTGCTCTGACCCTGGCCTGGGGAAGTTGTTCATTGCTTGCTGCCTCCCCTGGGGCAGTGAATCCCATTCCCTTTGGCATTTGCTCTCCTCCAGCTGCTGCCTTGGGGAAGCCGTTCCTGCCCGTGCAGGAACTTGCCTCCCACTGTCCCCGTGTGCTGTGTGTGGTGGACGCCTGCAGTGCCAGGCATGCTCACTCCATAAATCCAGGGTATTAAAGTGAGTGTGTCATCTGCAAAAGTAAGAGTCTGGAAGTGTGTTCTCCCTGGTGATTGTGATACCTTTCACAGCCTCTGCCCTGTGGAGATACGCGCATCCTTCTATTTTCACAGTGGGGAAAACTACAGACTCACAGAATGACTTGGGTTGGAAGGGACAGCAGAGATCATCCAGTTCCAACCCCCTGACACGGGCAGGGACACCTTCCACTAGACCAGATTGTTCTAAGTCCCGACTAACCTATCCTTGAGCATCTCCAGGATCCAGGGGCAGCCACAGGTTCTCTGGGCAACCTATACGGGGGCCTCCCCACCCTCACAGGGAGCAATCTCTTCACATCTGATTGAAATCTCCCTTCTTTCTGTTCAAAGACGTTTCCTCGCGTCCTGTCGCTCTCTGCCCGTGTCAGACCTGTCCCCCGGGTGGCGGCCAGACCGGCCGGCTCCGCTGCGCCCCGAGCTGCCCGCGCCGGGGGGCTGCGGGGCCGGGGGCTGCGGGCGGCCCTGCGGAGCGCGGCGGAGCCAATGGCGCTGCCGGGGAGGAGCCGCGGCCCCGGCCCGGCCCCGCCCGCCGCCCCCCGCCGCACTCGGCCTGGGCTCGCCGGAGCGGCGGGAGCTGCGGCTGCGGCGGCCCCGGACCCCGGGCGAGCGGCGCCCGCGCCCGGCTGGAGCGGCCGCTCCGCGCGCGAGGCGGCGGCGCCGGAGTCGCTGACCATCGGCCCCGGGGGCACCCGCCGGACACCAAGGTACCGGGCAGCCACCCGCCGCCTCGCGCGGGGGTGGTTGCGGGGATCTGTTGATGGGAGTTGGAGGAAAGTTTGCGGAGGAATCAGAGTCTGTTAATAGCGGTGTCGGTGCGGGCGGTGGGAGGCGGTCCGGTACCGGCTGGGAGCGGCTGCCGGGGCGGTTTGGGCGATTCCAGCGCTGTTGCGGATGGAGCCGGGATGCGGACTCGACCCGTCAGGAAGCGGGCGGCTCAGCCCCCGTGTCAGCCCCAAACCCACGGCGTAAGTCGGTTGTGATGGGCGCACACCCTGCGAGTGGTCCAGAGCCGCGCCGAGCCTTGGAGTGTTTTCCCGGCGGAGTTTTTAGGGAATGCTGCATCCACCTGTGAGGCGGCGGCCGGAGGCAGGCAGGCCTCTGGGTGCAGGACCCTGGGGAAGCAGCCCGTGTGCCGGTGGGTGGTGCAGCTCGGGGTGCTTTGCCGGGATGAACTCTGCACGGGCGTCCCCGTGGTCCGGCGTGGGAACGGGAGCTCCAGGGGCTCTTGGGGTACGAGCGTGGATGTCTGTAGATGCAGGAAAATAAGCCTGTTCTCGGTGTTGTTTGGGAAGTTTGGAGAACTTCCTAAGCCACCGGGGCTTGGAGACCAAAAGCAGGGTTTCAGGGAGGCCGCCGAGCTGCGGGCCGGGGCCGCCGTCCCTGGGGAGAGCCCTGAGCGGCTGCGGCGGCTGCGGGGCCGGCGGAGGGGATCGGTCCGTGCAGCGCCGTGGGGCTGCCTGGCCCCACGTGTTGCGCTGGGGGTGTCCGTGGGTCAGAGCCCAGCCAAAGCTGTCCCTGACACAGTGCGAGAGAAATTACACCTGGCTTGGGCTGTGTGAAGGGTCTCTGGCAAGTGACCCCTGAGCTGTCTGGATTGCTAGAGGTTCCTATACCTGAGTTAGTGATTCCGGACTTGGGCAGTGCCCCTCTAGCTCCTGGTGCTAATCATGCTCGGGTGGCTGTCCTTGGGGCAGCCACACGCTCCTTTTAACCTCCCGTGATGCTGAAGTGACCTGAGTGTGTGGTATTTAGTGAAGAGCAAGACTTGCAGAGCGTTGAGTTAAAAATTAATCATTTTGCATCTTCTGCGTGAGGTTGTGCCGTTTGCTCTTGCAGGAGCACGTGCAGTCCCTCTGTAAAACACAACCACCGGCCCCGGAAGGTGATAGGTGAGCGGGGGGATGCTCTTGGGGAGGAGCAGCTCAGAAGGGGGACACTGGGCAGAGGGGCTTCAGCTTTGGGGCGCTCATCATTGTATAGGTAGGAGATAGTGACCTGGAGCATTGCCTGACACTGCACTGTGCTGTGGGGCAGGGAGTAGCAGGGACCTGATAAACAATAAGAGGTGTTTTGCTAAAGGTTCTAGACAGTGACTCATCTACTGTAGGAAGGGACAGGAAAGAGAGGCAGCACAGGAGCTTTCTAGAGTACAAATGGGTCTTTCCCCCGATTTTATCAGAAACAGGAGGTCAGGAATCCCTTATTACTCCCAGAGTAGTGTTGACCTGTAGGTTATAAACCTCCTGATGCAAGTGTTCCTGTACCAGCAGCTCCTCCATCCCTCTCCCTGGGGAGGATCCTGCCTTCAGGCCACATCCTGAGGTGGGACAGTTTCAAAATCTGGGGTGATTTCCAGTCTTCACCATTGATTTTATCTGATCATTTTTAGTCACTTCTGAGTCACTCCAGAAAATTGATCCTTGTCCATACATTGCACCATGGTTCTGCATGTGCCTGCCTGGCTGGGGTGTTTCAGAAGTCATTTCCCTTGCCTCTGAAGTTGCTCAGTCTTAACTTTTCTTCTGCATCCAGCCTTCCTCCCTCGAGCTTTTCTGCCTTCTCCTGCCCTGGACAGCACAGAGGAGGTGCAGTGCTGCTGCCTTTCACTTTTTCAGGTGTGCTGCACCCTGAGAGGCCTCCCCAACTGTCCAGAGCATTATGGGCTGACTGCCCCCACTTGAAAAGTGTCTGTGTAAGGAGTTGTTTTGCTGATATTTGTCTGGATTTGTTTTATTTGCTGCTTCCAGTTTGCAGAGGAATTGGTGCAGCCAGTTGGTCCTTGCTGACTGAGCACCTTGCTCACAACGAGCAGCTGGCTTCCCCTCTCTGGGGATTTATGGCTCCTGCACCACCTCTCCCCCTTTGCTGGGGATTTACCTGGGAGTGTTGATGCCTGGTCTGATGGTGGATTTGTAATCCTGCCCTGCAGGGAGGGAGGAAAGATCCCCAAACCCCCCAGCAGACAGCCCTCATGACAGTGGTTAAGGGTGGACAGCAATAGTGGTGGTTTGCTAAGAAGTATTCCTTTGTAAGAGCAACTTTTGACCAAAAGTTGGCATCTTTTTGAGACCCATGGGTTTCTAATCATACCCTTTTCCATTGCAAGGTGTTCTTTCACGATTAGGTGGGCTCTTCAAACCCTCCTGGAAATGGCTGTAGGCTGCTGGGGCTAGTCCTGGCTGCTCCTTGCACTGGTGCCCTGAGCACTTTCAGATCTGGGGTTCTCACTTTATCTGGGTTAAGCTCCCAAGGAAAGAGGTGTGACTTGAGATCCAGAACTGGTTTGAGAGATCAGAACTGGGCCAATTTCTAGGCCAGAATGGGGCTCTGGGTGTCCCAAGGGCAGATTTGGGTACAGAAACAGTTGAAGGTCAAGGTTCCCACCTCCCTTCCTTGCACAGATGCCTTCCTCTGCTGAACGCAGAGGGGGTTATCTGCCTGACATCTGCTGGGCAGGTAGCAGGACATATGGCAGGACATAACTTTATTACTCCTTTCAAAGCATGAAAAACACCCTTGCTGAGAAGTACTGGAGCTATGAAATGCAGACAGGGCTGCCCCCAGGAACAGCAGCAGGCTCAGGGAATGGAGAGAAAGCTTTTCTTCATGCCTTACCACCTCACCCTCTGAAGAGAGAGTGTTCACTGTGTCTGCATCTCCCAGAGGAAGGTTTAACAGCGCCAGGCTTTTCTGTAACCCTCAGGCACCGTGTGGATGAGCCTGGATGGAGAAATGGCTAAATGGGACAGTGCATCTTTGCCTCTTTGTTTCAGTTCTCCTGTGGTTTTCCTGGATGCTCCATTGGTACCACGCTCAATGTCCCCTGCCCTCTGGGGTGTCAGGGAGGCAGTCCAGGCAGTGTGCAGGTTGTGGGGCACCTGTGGGTGCTGAGGGCTCCCTGTGCCCTGCCCAGGGCACCGCAGGGACTGATGCCCAAAGGCTGCCCTGCTCTGTCCTGCAGCAAGCTTGAGAGGTTTAGTTAAGGTACGTATAGGAGCACGTTTGTGAGTACATTTAAAAAGTCAGGATGTAATATGTATTTAATACTTTAAAATATGTATTTAATACGTATTTTTCTGTGCTGCGGCTTGTATCAGAGCTATGCAGAGGAAAACACATGGTTTTCTGGGGTAGCTTGTGCTCTGCTGTCAGCTTGTGCCTGCTCAGCCTGGCTCGTACACAAGAGCATTTGGGTCTTTGTGTTTCTGGTCACCTTGCAGCAGACACAGGCAATGGTTTCTGTTCTCCCTTTGCACCCTGTTCTGCTGACACCTGCATTTTCCTCAGCCCGGAGGTGTGAATGCTTTACCTGCCACCACCTCTTGCTCCTGCAGAGCAGAAGATGGCTTTTTGCAGGGAACCAGGGGGAGCCGTGCCACTTGCTTCTTCCTTATTAACTAGGAAGGAATAAAGTTGCAGAGGGATCCAATTTTGAGAAAGACCCAGAGTTCCAAAATGTTCCCAGAGGATAGATCCCTAATTACTCACTAATTGCATTAGAGTTTAATTTGTTGTTGTTTTTACTGTAATGTTCCCATTTTCCTCGACAGTTTGCTCTGTTTCATTAACTAGAAATGGCTGGAGATGAATATTTGCAATATCAAAACTTGCCTGTTGTGCAATGCTTGACAGGTTTTAGGCCTTTATTGTGCTGTCAGGAACCTGGGTGATTTTGCCAGCCTTGGCTGCCTGGGACTCAAGCCTCGGGTGCAGCGCTCACCAAATGGCAGCATTTTGCCTGTACATGCAGGTTTGGTCCTGGGAGTTTTGGTGTCTGTCCTGCTTCCAGGAGACAGGGAAAAAGCTGAGCTGAGCTGTCCCCAGAGCAGCTTAAGGGCAGCTGCTCTTCAAAAGGCTTGTTTAATCCATTTCTCCTGAGCACAGTAGGGAGCAGGTCTGGAAATGAATTTGGAAAGCTTCAAAAAAGGTTTTCAGGAGCTTCATTTAGAAAGCAATAGGGGAGAGGAATATTGCTGATCTTAATTCTGAAGCAGAAATATATTTACTTTGCCTTGTTTAAGGGGAAATGGTGTAGAAGGTATAGTTAAGTTTAGACCTGCTTTTTGCCAATTCATCTTTGTTGGCGAAACAAATCTTGAAGGTGGGAGAGTATAAATAAACCTTTCCAGTTTATCATCCTCAGCACTTCAGGCCCTAGGGGTGTCACTTGTCTCCTGCTTTGATCTACTTGCTTATATATCACATACATGTTACTTGCGTGTGTCACGAAGAGCCCCTGGGTAAGGTCCCCACTGCCCGTGAGCTGGGTGTGGTGGAGCTGCACCCACAGCTCTCAGAAAGTGACTTGAACCATGAGGAGACATGGAGAACTGCACTGTGAACTCAAAACCGCTCCTAAATTTGGTCCAGCCACTTAAAACCAGTGGGTGTACCTGGTGGTGAAGTGAGACATTGGTATTTAAAGCTGTCTTGAAGGATGTAGCCAGAGACATGACACCCAGCAGCAGGCTGTGAAGGTGAGACATGCTCTGGTTTCAAAATTCACTGAGAAAATGGGAAAAGCTTGGAGTGCTGGATCTGCAGCACCTACAGTGGCTTGTCAGAAACCCCAGGAACGGGCTGGAATTGAACACCCACTGCACTTGAAACCATAAATTAGTCGGTTAAACCCGCTGTTGTGCAGAATGCTGTGCGAGCCCCTCTATTATTCCATATATAATAAGCACATGTGAGCTGATTGTACTGGAGGCAGAAACTGCTGTGGCCTGGGTGTGTGATGAGGGTGCCCAGGCTGGCAGTTCCCCTGCTCTCAGCTCTAACCCTGATCTCAGGACGCTGGTGGTGTCTTCCACGTCTGTGCTTGCCACCTCCGAGCTTCAGTCTTGGCTTCAGTGACAGCATGTGGCAGAGGGAAGCCAGAGTTTAGTTTGACTTAAAATGAAGACTAATTAATCAATTCTGTGTTTTCCATCCTACAATGTCACTAGTGAAAGCATCAAGATGATAACTGAGGATTCAACTGCTCATTTGAAAATACTGAGCAATTAGACAAGTTTATGACAATATTATTTCCTGCCACCAGAGATGATTCACTATACTACTAATTGTGGCAATAATTAATCTGTCTAATTTTCAAGCACGCAGCTGTAGTTCATGGTAGTCTAATGGGGACAGGAGCCACACAGAGTGTGGGGACCTGTTATTTTCTCTGTTTAATTATCAGAGTCCTTTCCTGCACTTTCAGTTTGTTGTGCCTCTGTGAGGAGGAGCGGGGCTGCTGCCCTTGCCTGCTCCCCGAGGCACAGGCTGCGGGGTCCCAGCAGACCCCACACCTGGCAACAGGGTAGTGAGGACAGGGGGATGTGAGGAGACAGTTCATAGTGCTCTGCTCAGACAGTGGGTCAGACAGGGCATTGCAAAGCAGCCAGGATTTTTTTGCTTTGCAGAACATATGAGGAGTGTTTTGGAGCCCTTTTTCCTCCTGGCCAGACTGTAAGGCTGACAGCCACGGGTGCAGGATAACCTACAAACTCCACTTGGAAAATGGATGGTATATGAAACACATTAACTTGTTTTAATGCCTTTCTGTTGCTGCTGAGTGTCACAGGGGATGCCTAATAAATACTGTAGGAATTGGAGTCCCCAGACTGTGCAGGGAAAGGGAGACCTTTCCAAACCTATGAGTCAGAGCTGGTCTCTGAAAGGAGCAGCCAGTGCCGCCCCAGAGCGTGCCCAGCTCCAGCTCTTCTGCAATGGTGGTTTAATTTCTCACAAAAATAGAACAGTTTGCATTTCTGGAGACCCTTTGGCAGACGGGGCTGGAGCACTGCAGTGGGCATTGATGAACCATTTCTCACTGCTCATCTATTGGTAAGGGACAGAATGGTGTTTTTTCCAGAGGAGAAAATGAAACATGAGTTGTCTGAGTGGCTTGCTGAGATGCTCCCAAGCACAAGGAAGACAGGTCTGACATAAAAGTCCAGCATGCTTCTGCTTAGTGTAGCTGAGAGTGGGAGATGCTCCTGCTTCTTAGAAGAGAGCAAATGCAAACAAAAGGAGGGTTTGTTTTTTCTTTTTTGTATCGAAGATGGGCAAAGATAAGGAAGTGCTGTAGGAAGGATGCAAATGTTTTATGTTTTACTTAAGATAAAGCTCCTTGTTTGCTGGTGCTCACAAAGCTAATTGACAGATTACATGATAGTAAGGAGTTTAATGAAATCTGCCGATACCCTTTAGAAGACGTGGAATTGGGATGTGCAGTTAAATGAGGCCAGAGGTTTAGCTGCTCTGTGCTAACTGGGGGACTCTGAAGACATTTGCATTCCTGATATTTTATTTCTAAATCATTTCATTGATGACAAGAAGCTCTGCTATAGCAGGGAGCTGTGGCTGAAGGGAGCAGAGTCCATCAGTCATTGCAGGCAGGGAGGGAGGGTTCCTGGCCAGTTGCTCAGCTGCCTTGGTGGCACCCGAGCTCCTGTAAATCCTCACCAGGTGGCACTCGGTGAGTCATCTCTGGCTGGCAAATACAGGGTGGGAGGGGAACCATCCTAGGGAGGGGAGAGGAGCTCAGCTGCACCTTGGGTGAAAACTCATGGATAACCAGGAGCATCTGTGCCTCTGCTGTCTCTAACTTGGTTAATTTCTGCTGGGCAGGGTGTGTTTAGTGCTGTCAGCAGCGGCAGTAAACTGATCTGGGGTTAGTGCAGCTGAGGCTGATTGTGGTTTTGGGAAGAGGTGCTTTAGCTTAGGCAAGCATGCAAGCTTTTATCAGGGATCCAGAATTAAAATAATCCCCCATCAGCGGTGGACAGATTTGTTCTCTGGAGGCTTCTTCTAAGTCTGTTGCCACCTTACATGGCTTTTCCTCTTGGGTTTCTGAGCTGAAGCTGATGGGGACTGACAAGCCCTGATTATGCAAAGTACCAGAGGCAACGGGCTGCCGGCATGGGATTCGGCTTGCCTCGCTTCCTGCCATTTTGTATGTTATTAGGGAGCCACTGGAAAAAGTAGGTCCTGCTTATCCAGAAATAAACGTGTTGTGCTGACGGTACCTGCAGGAAGGGCTGAGGGGAGCCCCTCGCTGTGCCCCCCCTGCGCCGCGGGGCCTGCCCCGGGCAGCAGTGACCCCAGGAGCCAGGGTGCCCCCAGCCCGGCTGCGCCCGTGCTCAGCCACTGCCGACACTATTTGTGTGTCTTTTTGTGAGAAACCACCGTTTCCATAGCAACCGCGAGCCTCACATGGCAACCCCGTCTCTGCGGCGTGTGCGAGGCGCCTGGCTGTGCCCCGGCTGCGGCCGCGACGCCCGGCAGGGTCCGCGGGGAGCCTGGGCCCCGAGGGGCCGCAGAGCCCCTGCCCGGGGCTGGGGCACCGAGAGCTGCCAGAAACACGCTCTGGGTGCCGGGAATGGAGCAAGTGTGGAGGGGAGAGCAGTGGGCTGTGGAGGCGAGTGGGAGCACGTGGCAGGGTTTCAGACCAGGCTGTGCTGGCCTAGGCATCCTCCCCAGGCTGGGGAGGCCTGGCTTGGTCGGGGGAATCTGTTCCTACAGAGAGGTGCCTGCAGTAGCTGGGTCCCAGGTCAAGGTCCCTCTTTTGCTAGCCGTCCAAATGCAAGTGAGTCTCTCCCTCTGCATCTGACTCCAGCAGCCTCTCTGTCTCGAGTGCAGTCTCTGCGAAGCCTGCACAGATCTGTTTTAACCCTTATTTCGGGAGGTTTCTGGGCTCTCCCCACTGCTAAGGGTTGAGCTGTGCCACCTGGCTGTGCTGGAGTGAGTGACAGAGCTCCATCCTTGAAGTGTGCAGGACACAGAGTCAATAGCCTGAGGCACGAAATGTGATTGCTCTCCCTTGAGTTCCTACAAACTGTATTAAAACAGTCACAACATATCAATCTCTTTTTTAAAAATGTATTTTTTATTGAATCAGCACATGTTTGCAATTAAACCCTGCTACACGATGTAGTGTGAATAATTAGAAAAATTCATGTGCTTAATGGGATACTTGCATTTGTAGGGAAGGAGTGATGCTACTCGCAGAATTGCAGTGTGGCTCCCTCTGAACTTGGCAGTGGCCTTCCCTCATGTCCCCCGAGGCACTTCAGGGCATGGAGGGCTTGTCTCCACTGCACGCCCAGATCTGTCCTTTGCTCTCGGGTTCTGTGTGTCTGTAATTTCTGTAGCTTGCCTTTTGTTCCCACTTCAAACAGGCAGTAGGTCAAACAGTCACTGGCTGGATTTTAGTGCCACGCGTGAGCTCGAGTGCCTTGCCTCAGTTCCCCCATCGGGTGGGTGCTGTGCTGCCCGGTGTGGTGCAGGTAGGGGCTGCAGAGGCACACCTGGAGACCTGGCCCTGCTGCTGTTCTGCCTGGAGGGCATTACCTGTCTCTCCTGGCTTTCCTCTGCCACAGAGCGATGCTTTTACTGATGTGTTCATCAGGATGTTTTCTTGCTTGGTTCTGTTTATTATATAAATGGTACCTTGATGATTAGGTGAGGAAATGGGAACATCTGGCAGCTTTCCCGCTAGCCCATAGCTCATCGGTCTTGGGAATTCAGTGAGACATCCCTGGGAATTTCCTCCTCACAGTGGCATGAAAAGCTGAGACGCTCTTTTCATTTTCATCTATTGAGAGGGCACTGTTGTTGTGTGACTGTACCTTTCTTAGTTCTGGAAAACACAGAATCCCATAATGGTTTGGGTTAGAAAAGACCTTAAAGATCACTTTGCTCCAGTTCCCTGCCATGGGCAGAAACACCTTCCACTAGCCCAGGTTTCTCCAAGGCCTGTCCAGCCCGGCCCCTTGGGCACTCCTGTCTCTCCCCCCTGTTGTTCTCCACAACCTCTCCTCTCTGTGCTGACACATGCAGCAGCCACGTGCAGGATCTCTCCTGCTCCCCAGCTCATGCCACGCACAATCTTGTTCTGATTTTCAAGGCTCCAATAAAGCGTGTCAAAATGCATCAAAGGCTCAGTGCAGAAGTGAAGCAAATTGACTCTGTAGAGGATTTAGGGAATGGAGGGAGTTGGGATAAACCCCAAACCAAACAAGAACTGCAGGGAAGGTGAAGCATGGTAGAGACAGCAGATGTGCAGCACAGCTGGAGGGACGTGGAACATCTTTGATTTGGCAGGAGAATGGGAAAAACTGAAAATACTGCACACACCCTCTTGCGATGTGGCTCGTAGGGAGCTCTTTGTGGGTAGGGACACACTTCCATGACCTCTGGGACACAGGATTGTCTGGGCTCTGTTACCTTTCCCTGCTCCACCTCTCTGGGACTGTGGAGGGACAGGAAGGAAATTCAGGTCCTGATACAGGCTGAGGCTGCAGATCCCATGGCTGTGAATTTGGGCTCTTGCACCAGCTCAGGGTGAGCTGCAGGGTCCTGTCACCACCATGGGATGAGTTGTCTGTCTGTCCTGTCTGTGGCTGCCAGGGAGAGCCAGCAGGACAGAATTGTGCTGCCCCATCGCAGCCCTTTTCCTGGCTGCTATGGCCTCCAGCACCCAGACTGTCTCAAGTCAATAAAAGCAGGAGGAGAACTGCACTCATGAACAGGCTCAGCCATTGTCTTGTCATGCTGGGAAATCAGGCACTTCAAAAGGCAGTTTTGCATTTCTTCAGATGCCTCAAAGTAAGTGCAGTGACAGAGTTGCTCAAAGCACATTAATTATTAGTAAAGGCTTTTTTCTTTTTATTGCAAGACAAATTAAACAACAGACGAAAACAGGAGGTGTTACACGAGATGTTAATCCATGGGAGAGTGACAGCAGCAAGAGCCACAAATAATTCATAACATGAAAATCAGGACATTTAATTTTTGGCTTGTTGTTTGCATTTGGCATTCGTGCACATGCTCAGCTGCTGCTTCTCGTGTGCCCCAGTGTGGTGATCTCGGAGGCTGTTATTTTTGTAAAAAGTGATTATAGGCCTTCAAGAGTACATCTGATGACAGACCACAATTTTTTTTCTCTCCTCTTGACTGGAAAGTGGAGGAGGACACTAGGAGTTTCAGATATTTATGCCTCAGTGTGCAGACCAAGTGCTTCTCCTCAGCACGACGGTTTGTGTCCAGGTGACAAGGTTGTGAACCCCATGTTAGTTCTTCAATTCTCAGCAAGAAAAGTCTCCAAGAGCCTTCAGGGACATGTCCCACCTTGCTCAGCACCTGCAGTTGCCCTTGAGTGTCGCTCACAGCTGAGGACATGCTGATGGCTGTGGCAGGGAAACCCCTCCCTTCCATGCTGCATTTTGACAGATGGGCTGTGAGGTGAGATCAGCTGAGGGCTGGCCAGTCCTGGAGTAGTTAGGCATGTGTGGGCAGGGAGAGAGTCAGAGTGGTATTAAGTGATTAGAAATGCATAAATATTAATTGCTTATGAACTCCCTTTATCACACTTGCAGGCAGAAGAGGTTAATAAATCACTGCTCAGCTTAACCCACAGAAGGGTAATGCAAAGAGTATCTGAGATGAGACAGAAATGGGCAAGGGAGCTTTTCTGGAGTGGAGGAAGTGCTGGTTTTAGGCCGGGCACCCACAGCACAAAGCTGTGTTCTTTTTCAGGGTTTCATGTCTAGAGTCTGCCTCTTGCTGCAGAGGGGAGCCCTTGGAGCTTTGCAGAGGAGCCATCACCCAGCCTTGCTGTGGCATCTCTGCACCAGTCCCTTTGTAGGAAACAGGCATTTGGTTCTTGCATGTCGTGGGTTCCTGTGCAGATCCCCAGGGAAATACCAGCCCCAGACCTTCCCTGGGGTGCCAGTGCCACCCTGGGGACTGTGGCAGCTTTAAAACCTGTGTGGTGGAGAGGGGCATTAATTTCACTGCGTGTTTGTGCACGTTCATGCATTCATTTCACTGCATGTTAGCTGGACATTTCTTTGGTGGCTGCTGAGGAGGGGAAGAGGCTTTTGCTCCTCTGTTGCATTTTTGTGGGACAGGTAATTGTCTGTTTTCTCAAGTCAGTGACTGGTGCTTGAATTTAAACTTGTTCTGGGGCTGTCTTGGTTTCAGTGGCAACTTTGCAAGGGTGATTTCTATAAATGGGTGCTGGTAGTGGATTGCTTGTGTGGAAATCTTCCTTGCTAAGGTGAATCTATTATTTTTTGTCAAAATTTAATTTTGCCTGGAGCAGTTATTGTTACCAGAGCTTTCTAATTATTTTAAGTAGCCAAGCTTACATATGCTTGAATCCTTATAGCAGTTCAGCCTAATATATTCATGCGAAAGCATGAAGGAGGTATTGCTTCCATTTGTTCTTTTGTTCTTCCTAATCCCCATTCCTCTCTGCTCTACTTTGCTGTACTTTTCATCACTATGAAAAAGCAATGCCTGGAAAAAGCAACAGTGAAACCCTCTGCCAGAATCACAGGCATGAGGACACCCGGGTACATTTCTGCACCTGGACAAGGGGACCCTGCCATCCCACAGGCTTTGGCAATCCTGGGCTTACTGTGCTTCCTGGGGGCACAGGGAGCTCTCAGGTAACCAGGAGCTGCCCTGCTCACCTGTGCATCCAAGCAAAGAGAGCTGGTCCCTGAGCTGCCCTGGGAGAGAAGGGTCCCCCCTTCCTTCCACCAGCGGCTCCAAGGGAGTGTGGCAGTTTGGAGACAGCACTGGGATCCGAGGGGCTGCCTGGGGAGGTCAAAGAACCCGGTGCCAGGCTGTCCTCTGCAGAGAGTGGGATGGAGGCAGCCAGGAGCTGTGCCTCGCTGAGGTGCTCAAGTGATGCCAGGCAGAGCAGCATGGCTCTGCCAGCGGGGGAGATACACCAGGATTTGGGAGCAGGGCAGGAGAGTGGGAGCTTCTGTCACGTGTAACTGTGCTCTGGGTGCGTTATGTGAGGGTCTCCTATTCCAGAGAGACTTTTTTAGGAAACTTGACTGTTTACAGATGAATCGTGGTGCACAACAGTCACATCAGCAGCAGAACCACCATGCTCTCCTGGTGCTGAACCTGTGATATTGAGGGGAACACATCCCCCACCTGTATCAGAACTTAACTGCTTATAGAAAATTCCTGAGATCCAGTTCCTGGGTAAGCCTGTTCAGCCCCTGCTGCTATAAAGGAGGACAGACGATTCCATTTGAGGAAAATAGACTTGGGCTCTGTTAGCAGAGCACAGAATGCTGAACTAATACTGAGAAGCTTCTGATTTACTCTGATTTTTGCAATGAGGGTTTGTACTAGCATTGCAGGCTGCATGCAAATGAAGGTGGTGTTACCTGTCTCTGGCTTGGTTGCTGGACTGAAGTTTAATGAGATTCTTTGGTTTGCTTTGTGTCAGTCTGTTGGAGTTAAGTGAGATTTCTGCCTCCCACTTTGTTTTGCCTTTGATGCAATTTTGCAACACTTCTTGTATTCCTAAAAGGGTTTTTTGGTGTCTTTGAAAGTTTCTCAATGCAACATCTCTCTGGACAGAGTAAATGAAGATTAAAACTAGGCAGATAGCAAGAGAAAACAAGCAAATGTCTTTACAGAATCAAACGAAGAGCAAGTGCAGCAGCAGAGATCTGAGATTTGTGTTTTTGTCTGGTAAACCAGAACACCTGAGCAAACCTTTTCCTGGAACTCAAGGCCGGCTGGTCTCTCCAGGCTGGCAGTCTCTGGTGTCAGCTCAGCTGCTTGTTTTCATAAAATATGCAGGGACCACGATAACCGTGGGATGGCAGGACACTGGGGATTTGGCATAACCACCTCCAGCTCCGCTGCACAGCCTGGCAGTGGCCGGCCTTTCTCCACCTGGCTTTGTCTGCTAATGAGATCTCATAGCCTGTTCATTTCCGTGTTATTTTTCTTCCCAGTCAGTGGAATGAACTCTATAAAACCTGTATTATCAGTCTTCATTATGCTCAGGTTTGTTGTGATTGTGAATTAATAGATTTTATCTTGGCATTAATGAAAAGACACCAGCCTCTCTTTTCCCTCTTACTTTGCATAGGGGTTGGTTTTAAGTATTCTCTCTATGTAGCTGCTTTTGTTGTTTTCTGGCTCTGCTTGGGTTCAGGCTGTTTTAAGCCTCAACTTTCCTGATACACCCCTTGATTGTGAGTTCAGATCTGTATACCTGCAGTGGCACAAGGAGGAGGCTATGAGCAGAGGAGCAATGTGTTCCTGTGAATCAGAGTGCTCAGCAAGCTGGTTTTAAAGGTGCAAGTGTCTTCGTAAAAAGTTCTGGGGAACACATAAATATTTTAACAGCTGTTGGAGAACAGCACAGCCCAGTAAATCATCCAAACAATTCTCTTCCACGTCTGCATTGGGAAATACAACAGAGTGCTCTTCCAGCTTAAAACCACCTTCCTCCAGGTTGTGATGCTGTTTGCCTTCTCTATAAAAAGTCTTTATAAGCTCTTTTATGTTGTATAACAAATGGTCAATCATGTTTTGAGGCATGAGTGATCTCTGCCACAGCTGGTTGTGTGCATGGTGTTTCTAGCTAAGAAAGGTAATGAAGAACAGCTGTTCACAAGTAGCTCAGGCATGGATGTCGTGGCAGGACAGCCCTGCCATGGAACCTGTGCTGTGTCTGTGGCATTCAGAGGATAGGTGTGCTTGGGCACACCTGGCCTCTTGTGCAGCGGAGAAGGGGGCACGCTGTGGTCCCCAGCAGCACCCAGGAACTGCCCAGGGCAAGGAATGAACACTTGATGTGGGCTGTTGGTGCATAAACCTGGGGACTCCGAATGGGAGGGATTTGGGGTGTGGTGGGGACTGTCTGTGTGTCACATTTACACCTGTAAAACATTGGTTTCATTCCCTCATGGTGACAAGAGCTGCTCGGCTCAAGTGTTTCCTTGCCCTTGGCTCCATAGGAGCCCTGTCAGACACATCTGCCTGCTTTCTGTAACTGGTTCTGCTTCTTGTCTCTTCTCTCTGTCATGCACAGATGAAATCCTCTGACATCGACCAAGAATTGTTCACTGAAAGTTACTGCAAGGTGTGCAGTGCTCAGCTGATCTCCGAGTCCCAGCGCGTGGCCCATTACGAGGTAGGATGCTCTTGGTCTGTTACTCCACTGTTGCAGTTCTGCCTGGAGGACTCAGCATTTGAAGAACTGTTTTTACTGGTGGCATCTTACTCCGTCAGTGATGTCACTGCAGCGGTGTCTGCTGCATGTCTGGCTTTTTCTTCTGTTTCTGCCAAGTCAGCCTGCAATTTGATCGGGACTGAAGGAAACACATTTAGCAAGGAGAGCAATTAAGAGTGCAGCAAAACAAGCTCAGGTTGTATTAAATGTGCTGCACTGTGGCTTGCTGAGTAGGATTCTCTGATTGTGCAGAGAATAGATTAGAATTTGTGAATGTATTTAAGCACTTAAGAGGTAACGAGCAATGAATAATTAGAAAGGATGGATTATTAGAGACATGTTAGAACAGCAATTAACAGCACTGCATATCTTCAAAACAAACTTAAATACTTTCCTATTAACCAAGGAGGAAATTATGGAGGGATATGATGCTGTAAAATCCTTTAGGGAAGGAAACCCACTGCCTGGGTGTAGATCCTGCCACGGTGAGGGGCTTTTGGTGTTCACCCAGTGGGATAACAGAGATTCTCAGGTTCAAAAGCAGAAGAGGTGCAGCGTCACTGTGTGGTGGCTCTGCATGAGGGACTGTCCTCCCCTGAGGGCATGTGAGACGGTCCAGCCTGTCCTGGAGGACTCCAGAAGTGGTGTGTGTCTGCATTATCTATATTACATAGTTTGTATATAGAGAATAAACTGTCTTAACTCTGTATATTTACCTATATAATGTAGAGACAAGACAGATATTTGGATAATATGGAATAATTTGGTTTGATTTGGTGGTTTCTCCAACCTAAACAGTTCTGTGTTTCTGTGTGATGAGCCGGGGGATGAGGGACTTCTGCACTCACAGGAGGTGTGTTTAGCTTCTGTTTTTGGTTACATGGAGACTACCAGTGTCTGCAGAGTTCCAGCTGATGCAGGGTTTGTGCACGGGGAGCTGGAAGATGAAGTTACACCAAGTGTTTGCTTGAGTCGAGTGTTTTGCAATTGATGTGCGAGGGAGAAAATTGTGTGGCCAGTGGAGAATGTGCAGGAAGCTTAATGTACATGATCTGAGGATGCTGTGCTGCATTAATTAACAATGGGAACAAGAATGTACGTTTGCTTGTAGGGCACTTTACATGTCTGTTTTGGTGAATTTCTTAGGAGCTCTTCTGAACTGCTCCTCTGGCTGCCCTCTGTGTGCAGCAGAGATCCCTGGCAACTCTGTGAAGTTGAAGGCTGCAGTTTTAGGGACACCTTCCAGATCTTGGTACTGGGCGCCGCGGATGCCAAATTTTGCCCACAGAAGGCAGGAGCATTGCTGCAGAAACAGGAGCAGCGCCTGGTGAGCCACAGGGTGCTCAGCCAATCTCGTCTCCTCTGCGCCTGTCATTGTAGGTATGAGCTGAATCATTAATTCATAGCAGATGTTTTTGAAATGTGGAAAACAACACTGTTTTCTGTTGTATATTTTAGTGCGAGGTGTTGTGCTCGTTTGTCATCCGCTGTGAAATCCCAGCAGACACTGTAGATGTTTGGCACAATAATGTCATTCCCAAACTTTGCTGGTGGATTGCATAACACAGCAGAGGCTTGGAGTGAGCTGTAAAGACTAGTTAAGATCCCCTCTGGTGGCCCAAGGCTGGGAGTGCCCCTGCCCCGTGGCTGTGCCATGCTTTGCTGCTCTTGACAGGAAGCAGTGTCCCTTTGGGGCATCTGTTCTGGTCACCACTCCTGAGTGTGATGCTCATTCTCCTGGTAACCTTCTGGCATCCTGGTCCCAAGAGCCCACAGGCATGGTGAGAGGCTGAAAACCTGCCCTGAGGTTTTCCAGGGAGGTGGAGTTGGGCACTCCATCCTGCTTGAGGCTGGCAGCCCTTGCTGCATGCCATTAGTTAATAGCAGGAGTGTAAAATTCACTGGTTTTTTTTTAAATATCAAAGTAGCTGGTCACAATTTTAACACCTTTCTTTTTATTCCTTCTTACTTTTCGAAAGTGCTATGTAGTTAAAAAATTATTATTTTCATAGGGGAAATATCAACTTCAGAAGACTAAATTTTCTGAAAATCCATTTTCAAGAGCCCTGGGGGTGGCCACCCCGGCTACCCATGGGTGTTGAGGCCCCTTGGTGATGGTGCAGCCAGGGATGTTGGGTGCCAGGGCTCTGGGTTTGTTTTGGTCTCAGCAGTGCCCTTATCCTTCCTGAGTGAGCCTGGAGAGAAAGGGAATTGATCCACTGCCTCGCTAGCGCAGTCAAGGGAGCTCTGCAGCCCTTGTGCCAGGGACTGGAATCTTGGCTCTCTGTGCATGCAAAATAAGACATTTCTGTGTAAGAAAATAGAGGGAAACAGCCTATGAAAGGGGGACGTTTTTATCTTGCCAAACAGGAATAGTCAGTTCCAATCGCTGTCTCATCTCCTTCTCCAAATCACCGACCAATAACTTTTCTTCTGTGCTACTTTGCCAGGAATAAAAAATGATTTTGTGTCAGTCACGCAGTATTAAGCGATATTATTTCCAAGGGCAAGTGTAGTGGAAAAAAATGACAAAAGGATCAGAGTGTTTGCAGCATTTTTTGCTTCCAACTTGACATACAGCAAATACTGCCTTTCTTGCATGTGCTTTGTGCAACTGTTTCTGGCTTTGTCTGATGCGTCTGATGCACCCTGGCTCCCCTTCCCATCCTGGTGAAACTGCCAGGTCCTGCCCTCCTCTCAAGGGTTCACCCCAGGACAGAGCTGAGCCCAGTAGCTGCCTCGGGATATTGACTTGCAGCGAGTTCCCAAATGAGAGGTGCCTTAACGAGCTCCGTGCACTCTGCGGTGCCGAGCGTCTCGAGGGGTCGATGCTGGGCAGCTTTTGCGCAGCCGTGAGAAAGAGATGAGGCAAATCCTTCTGGTTGGTGTTGATGCCCGAAAGAGTGTGCATTTGCATATTTTAATTCTTAAAGCAAATTAATAATTTGTCCCCTGAAGTATCAGAAAACCCTCTTCCCACTTCTGCTTCTGGAATAAAGCAGCGAAGTATGGATGCCTGAGACAATCCCTGGGTGACACTCACTGTGCCGCTGTGCCGTGCCAGGTATCCCTGAGGTACCCTGGCTCCCCTTTCCTCCTTGGGAGGAACAAAAGGGAGCAGGGTGGCTCTTTGGGTGAAGAGTCCATACGCTGCAGGTGATGGCTGGCTGTGCCAGGCAGGAGGTGGCCAGTGTGGGGAGGGCATTTCACACCTCGTGTTCCACTGTTGGCTGCAAGGGGTGAGCGACAGTGTGCTGCTGCTGTAATGACATTGAAAGTCTGTGCCCCAGAAATGAGGGTATTTTTCTGTATCTATGCATCTTTCCTTCCTTTGGCACTGGAAACCTCTTTGGTGCTGGATTCTCTCTGGATTACCTGCAATTTAACACTTACTTCGGGCTCTGTCTTTGAGAGAGGTTGTATTAATCACTTTGGTGAGCTTTTCTGTAAATTAAAAAGCTAAAACAAAGAGAACTAGGGTTTCTTAGCTCTGAGTCCTCATCTCTATGTAGAAGTGTTCACAGCCATTAGGAAGATGTTGCAATTTATTTTCATGTTTCCCCTTGAAAATCCTGCAGGAAAATTACCTCATATACAAAGTTGCTCTCAGATTTCACCCTGAGCTGCGCATTCATCACCACATTTGCTCCTCAAGCTGCCGTAATGCTCTTCTCCATTTTCTCCATAATCTTTATTGCTTCAGGTGTTCAGAGAGTGCTTTGTTTTTCCATTCAAAATGAAGGAAGATGCCAGGTCTGGAGGAAGAGCAGCCCAGGAGGGGGCCGTGCAAGTGTCGGCTCACCTTATGGGATGAGGGAATGCTGCTTGAATGCTTGTGGTGGAGCAGCAGGGGACGGCAGAGGCAAAGTGTATTAAAATTCAAATGCAGAAGAAACTGGGGAAAACAAATCAAGTGCCATGCCCTTTGGCTCTTCTCCGGAGCTGTGCGCTGCGGAATTGCTCACTCTGTCTCCGGAGCGAAGCAGGCGAGCAATATCGACAGCCTCATCAATACTCCTTGTCTGCACGGGCTGGAGTGGTGCTGGGGTTAAACTGCTTCCACTTGGGCCGTCCTTGGCTGGAAACGGCATGAAGCGATGGCTTGTCTGAAGGAATAATAAACATTGTTTACTATTGGCACATTAGTGCCTTAAGGATCAAGATGTGTGTGCTCAGAAAGGCAGTTCTGTGTCTGAAATATTAATGTGCTGCAAGAGCACATACTCTATTTAACAAAATAAATGCTATGCTAGAAAGCAAGGAACTGGAATGTTAGATTTCCACTCCCAGCTCCCTGTGTGAGATGCTGCAAGCTTTTCCAGGATGGAGGAATGGAAAGGACGTGCTTTAGCTGAAAATAAAAGGCTGCACCGGGCTGTCGTGTGTCAGGTTCTGCTGATGTCAGTGATCATGGAAGGGAACGTGACATTTACTGGCCATGATCTCTCTCATATGTTCAGCCACTGTTGCTGCTCACCTGCCATGTTGTGTCTTGCTTTGGTGGCAGTGACATGTAAATCCTGCAGAGGATGAAGGAGGAGGGTGCACCCTACCAGTTGTTGCCATGTCCTTCCCCACCACTGCTGGAATCTGCTCTGCTGTGGTGTTGACAGGTTTTGGTGGCTGCTCAGACATTACTATTGTCCTGCAGATCGTGCTGGTGTTTGACAGAAGAACCTTGGCTTGAGGAGAAAAAGCTCAAGAGAGCTTATTTGTGTTGCAGAGATGATGAAGGTGCTGCTCTGTTCTTTTTGTGTGCACAGGCAGGCCTGCTGTGGATATACCTGTGTCCTGGTAGCAGTCCCAGTTAAAATGCGTTGATGTAAATGTGGCCACCCATTGCATATGGGGGAGGTATGTGGGTGCCAGGGTTTTAGGGCACAAGGCTCGTGCTTTCTCTCTGCACACAGGGCAGCAGCAGCAGCTGCTGCATCACGGTGGGCTGTGGGAACCAGTGGAGATGGGATGGGGCTTTACAAGGCTCTATGTTACTGCTCAGTTGTCAACATTAATGGCTGAACATTATTTTTAATGCACTCCCAGTGTCAAAATCTATTGCTAAACAGCAGCAACAGCAGAGCAGATGAAGCCCAGTGCACAGCTCCTTTTCCAGGTACCTCTGCACAGAGGCCTATTGCTCTCTAAAAATAGCTGAAGTTAAAAGGTCCTTCAGAGCAGCAGTAAAACACACTGGGAAAATGGGACCCCAGGGTTAGCAGTAATGGAGAGGCATAAGGGATGTCACATTAAAGCTACATGGAATGAAAGCAAAGAAAGGTTGCACTGGCTCACCCTGGCCAGTGTTCCTGCACCTCTTGCCGTTCTGCAGCATTCCTTCCTGGTCCTGCTGCCCGGGAGGGCACCTCTTTGTTCCAGGTATTCACTCTTGCTTTTCTTCAATATTTTAAACTTGCAACCCGTGTTTGGGTTGGGGTTCGGTGTTTGAAAGCAGAGTCTTTAGTTCTCGTGGTGTGTTGTGACAGACCCGCCCCCGTGCGCTCGGGGCTGACGGGCTCTCAGGAGTGACTGGCACTGACGCACTCCAGGCAGGGATTTGTTTCACACCGTGGAGATGGAATGGGAGCAACAGCATTGCTGCTGCCGTGCTGTGGAGCTGCTGCTGGGCAGCTGATGTGCACAGAAGGCATTGTATTAACTCTTCTGTTGCCTGCCTGGTCCTGGGATGGGGAGGCTGTACCAGCGGTGAAGCTCACCCAGCCCTCGAACATCAGTACCCAACAGCAGTGTGGCCCAAGATAAGCACTTGAGCTGCAGCTGCAGGTGAGCAGCAAGGATTTAGTTTGCTGTGTGGAGCACATTTCAGAAGTTCCCAGCCTGCTCACTGTGTCCCTGCATCCCCTTTCCCTTGGCACGTTTACAGAACCATAGAACGAGTTGGGTTGGAAGGAACCTTTAAAGGTCCAGTCCAACCCCTGCCAAGAGCAGGGACACCTTCAGCTCGATCAAGTTGCTCAGGGAGGTACATTGCCTGGAAAAATCCCATCGTACCAACGGAGAAGTAAAGGCATGGTTGCATTAGTGTAGATGTAAGATCCACCTGCAGAAGGAATGTGAGGGGGTGATGTAAGAAGGGACTACCAGTGGGTTTGGGGAGGAGCAGGTGCCAGTGGTGACCCTGGGCACAGCTGCTCCTGCTATGCTGCTCTCTAAGGAGAGTTATTTCCTCTCCCAGGGTACCCAGCAGTGTGTTGGACAAGAAATACTTTGACTACAGTCAAAACTTACATAGGAAGCAGTAAAGCTAAAGAACACAGCTGAAATGGTGATTCCTGGTAAAGAAATTTCGTGCTCAGGATCCTGTCTTGGAATCAGCCTGGAGAGCCAGGTGGAATGATCATAGATGTAAGGAAGTGGAGCTAGTGGTTGCTTGGCTGAATAGATCCTCAGTAGTTGCCTTAATGTGTAAACAAATCAATGTCCAAACGAGTAATGTGTCTCTCTTTGCTTTGGAGCAGCCAGTTTGATGGGGGTACAAATTCAGCTGAGCGCTTGGGAATTGCAGACACATATCTGTGTGCCCAGGAAGGCAAGAGCATGAGTAGACACTTTTTAAAAAATTAACTCGTGGAGGAAAAAGGGGAAGTTGATAGAAATGACCATAAATTATAAATGAGGCTTTTCAAAAATTACAAAGGGAGAAAAAGGACATTGGCATCCAGCAGTGTCTGGAATAACAGCCGGGGAGTTCAGCTCTGCAGCGAACCACAGGGATCTTGACAATGTTTGTTGTGTGGGTAGTAGAGGCAGAAAAGGGAAGGCATTTGCTGAAAATACTTCTCCTGTCTATTTAAAAAACGCAGAGGATGTTGTTATATCATAGAGGAAGAAATAGATTGGTTCCATTCCAGTAGAAACTTGGAAGGTTGTTCGGCAGCGATTACAAATTCCAGAATGATGTCCTTTAGGTCAGCAGGTCCAGTAATTCACAGGTGGGTGCTTGAAGTGCACATGCTGTGCACTGTTGACCCCCTGTGGGCATGGGAAAGTGGAGGAAGTTTCCAGGAGGAAGCAGGCACAGAGCCAGGCAGGGGAGTGCCGGGGGTCCCGTGCGGGGAGCTGGAGCCGTCCAGCTTGGCACAGCTCCTGGGCACAGCGTGCTCGGGAAAGGGGCTGGAGGACGATGGAAATGGGTTTCTGCACAAGGCTGGGAGAACTGGGCCAGCCAAAATAACTTTCTCTCTTTTGATGAGATTACAAGTAGGGCCAATATAGATAATAAAATTGGTATAATCATGTGACTACGTGTTGCGTGGCAATTTAATTAAGAAACTGCCAGCACACAAAAAAATCAACACAGTGTACACTAAAAGGATTAAAACCCAACCAATGGCCTTCTGAAAAAGAGTTTGTTACAGACTTAGAGAAACTGCAGTCATTTGGGCTGCCATGGTGGTTCCTTCCTTCATCTGGCACCTGTGTGTCTGATGGTGCTTGGTGCAGCCATGTGCTCCCCAGTGTGGGGATCCCTGGCCTTTGGCTGGAGAAGAGGTCACAGAGAAGGAGGAGCAGGAGAGGAAAGCTAAACTGCCCAGAACCATAAAGCTGCCAGCACAGGAGGGAGCAAGGATTGAGGAAGGGATATATGGGGAATAGGGAAATGAGATTATATGCTAGCACAGCCTGAGGGAAGCTGCAGAGATAGTTGATTTGAACCTGATGACAGGAGACGGGAAGAAGGCTCTCACAAGCAAAGTTTTAGACTGCTGGATCAGCTTGAATCAGTGGCTTATAGTGGGAGCAGTTCTGGGGCCATGGTTGGGTGCTGAACTCATGCAGCTGGTGAGGGGACTCCTCTCCCAGACCCCTGGGCAAATGCAGGGAAGAGAAGATCTGTGTGTGTCTGTGTAACCTGGTGACCCCCGGGCTCTAATGCCTCAGCTGGCAGCTTCTGGCCATGTGAAAGTGATGGGTCAGTCCTCCCCAGAGCTGCTGGTACATCCACAGAGGAGGGATGAGAAGCCCCTGCATCAAACAGGGTGAACTGAACAGGGCTGTGCATCCCGAAGCGGCCGCGGCTGCCGGGGCCCCGCCAGCTGCCACTGCTTCTGCAGAGACCTCGCTGCCTGCTCCAGGCAGAGTGTGCTGCAAAACCCAATTTATGCAAAACCAAATTGCATTTCATAGCACAATTTAGCTCTGCTTTGCCCTTTTATGTTTTAGGGTTGAATTGCCAGAACTTTGCTGTCTCTGCCACGATCTTCTGTATTAGAGTAGATTTGATAGAGATAGAAATGATCCATTTATTTACTTTTATTGATGAGCCTTATAGTAGCAAATGAGCTTGCAATGCAGAACTCTGCAGCAGCTGTGTGAAAACAGGCTGAGCTCCGTGCATAGTCAAGGCTGGTTTTCAAGCCTGCAGTATTAAACCAGACAGTGCCTTTAAAAGGTGCTGTTCCCACTAGAGACAGGAAAGTGAAAATGCCTTTGGCGTAACACTTTGTACAGCTACAAAAGAAATATTCACGGGCACAGAAGCACCTTTATTGCACCCAAAATGAGGTTGTGGTGGCTGTTGGAGGTGCCTCCACAAGGCAGTGTGCTCATTTCTGCACTGTGGATTTACAGATGTGGCAAGGTTTTGTCTTTCGTAAGGCTTGTGCATGCGGTGAGATGGGTCAAAATGGGAGCTGGAGGTGCCCTAATCCCAGTTTATTGGAGTTTTCTGGCTCCTGTTTGTGGTTCTTCCTTTGGCCCCGCCATGTGTCTGGCACTTGCCCTCCCTGTGCCTTGAAGCTGCAGGTTTCCAGTAGGGAGAGGATAACCCGCAGTGCTGTTTGCCAGCAGCACACCAAGAATAATCGCTGTGCTCCTGCCGTGCTCCTGCTGGGGTGTTGGGATGATAAATACACATGTAAATGTAGAAAATGCCAGAGATAAAATGGATGACAAATGGGCTGTGCTTCCTCTGCTGCACAGAGGGAAGGAGATGCTCACCACATACGCGCGGAGGCCAGGGATGGTTTTAAGCTCTGCTTTTATGACCCTAAGATAATAAGGTTGCATAAGGAGCTGTGTAGTTTTAAATTATACCAAACATAAGTAATTTCTTTACCTTGGCTTTCACAAATCTAAACAAATGCGCCAAGAAAGGTGAGAGGTGTTTTACAGAAGGCTGAAGCTTTGCTCTCTTTTAACACTGACATCTGGGCACTGTTTACGGTCCAGCTGAGTACCACGGAGCAGATTCGTAAAAATGATTCCTCTTAATGTCTTTGCAGCTTACACACACTCAGCTACCCCTCCCAAATTTTTTACCCTCTAAAGCGAGCAGGCTGTGGCTGTGTGCGCGTGGGCATCATGACGTGCTGGATGAAGTCAACCGAGGGAAGAGCCTCGTGACTATGGGGAGGATGACTCGAGGGAGGCTGACTGCTCTGCGGGGTGTCAATGCTCAGGGAAGAAATTCAGCTGAAAAACTCTGGCCACATTGCCTTCACAGTATGTTTGACTGGCCCTGTGTGGTGCAGGGGACCCGCTAAGCATCACTTCAGGCAGGAGGCTGGGACTGCAGCCAAGCACCTCTGTCCTGTGCATTTCAAACATCTATTTTGTCATTTTCTAATTGCGCAGTCGCCGTCTGGGTTGCTCATCTGATAGCTGGAGCTTGGGGGTTTCCTGCACTTCGCTCTGACCATGGAAGGTCACATTTGCTAAATGCAGCAGGAAGACAAGCTGGGGACAGATATTTGACATTATTTATCTTGACTGATTTGCTCTGTGGAAAAAATTATTGCATAGTCACATTTCTGCATGCGAATACAAATATAGCTCCCTGCAAATTTAGCTCCAAGTTTATACCACAGGAAAAAGAATGTTCCAGAACATGCTAATGATAATTTAATATTTTTAAATTGCAGCTCTGTGATCTGAAATTATAACATTACAGTCCTGTTGTTCTGTGGGGCAGTTGGAAAGGGTGATTCAAAGGAAACATTTGCATGGTAACAGCTCCCATAGGCTGGGTGCAGGTATTTTGTGCCTGCAGACTTTTCCCCCCCTGCATGTGGTGGAAGACAAGACCTGATATAAGTCAAGGTTTTGAAGGTTTATGTCTGTGCTCCTGCTGTAGAAGCTTTAGATTCTTCCTTTAAGTCTTCCAAATCCCAAGGATTTGCTTTGGCTGCTGCTGGGGTCACTGGGGATCTCCTGTCTCTTCTAACCCTCACCTGCCCGTGAGCTCCAGCTGTGCCCAAAGGCAGTGTGAAACCTGCTCATGTCTCCCTTATGGGAGATTTTTTACCCCTCTTAGGTTTTATCATTCTAGAAGCATAGGAGCTGTGGATTTGGTTTGTGTGTGTGCCTCTGACACCTCAGGATGCTGTTGTATCTCTGGCTGGAGCTCAGTAACCCCCATCTTTCAATCTGCCCCACCATGGAAATGATCTAATAACAAATGCTGTCCTTCCCTCTGATCCCTGCTGTGTCTTGGAGGGCCTGCAGGCAGCAGGACTTGGAGAGGGGCAAGGGTGGACTATTTCTTCTGCTAATGGCAGGTTTCATCCCACAGCTCATTTCAGCAGAGCTCTGTGAAAATTCTGAGAAGTGTAAATGCTCCTCACCTGGATCCTTCCCCTTTTCTCCTCCAGTAGTGTCAAGGGGATGTGAAATCTGACTGTAGGTTGGTGTAGTGAGCACAGCAAGTGAGCCTCTTGCTCCTTGTAACTTCAGTTCTCCTTCTTTTTTTCTTTTTGCCTCCCAGAGTCGGAAGCATGCCAGCAAAGTCCGCCTCTACTACATGCTTCACCCCATCGATGGAGGCTGCCCGGCCAAAAAGCTCCGGTCAGAAAATGTGAGTATTATTATCCAAGTTCCTGTTTATTCAGCTGCTTCATGAATCATTGACTCTGGGCTACAACATTCTCTCTCCTACAGCCACAGATGATCAGGTGCCCGGAGGTAACATTTAGATTAGCTGAAATGCAAAGTAACTGGAAATAATTTTCAATAAACTACACAAGAATTATTATGTGCATCAGCAACAGTAATTGCATTTTTAGTTATTTGAATGTTCTTTCATGAGAAAAAATATGCTGATAGCAAATACTCGGGGCTTGCGGTGGCTGGGTGTGCTGGTGAGCAGCTGGGGCAGGTGATAGGAGCAATGCCTGTGGGAAGCTCGTGCCTGCAGGCGTGGGGTGATGGCCACTCTGGGGTGCTGCTGGCAGTGCAGCACTGGGGTCACTTCCAGACCCCTTCACCTAACTTGCAGCATGTGACACCACTCTCCAGGGTCAGGGTCACTGGGCAGATGGGAGGACTCACACCTGGAGAGTGTCTGGGGAGCAGTGTGGGGTGGCTGTGGTGGCTGTGAGCTGTGTGTGTACACCTGGAGCGTAGTGCCAGGTACAGAGCTGCTCTAGGTACACCTGCCGTGCAGTGCCATGCCCTCCAGCTAGCAGGAGATCAGGGGATGCCAGCTGTGCCACCACAGTGTCATGGCTGAAAACCCCTGGGGTGAGCAAGAGGTCCCCGAGAGCAGTGTCACCTCCCCAGGGCTCTGTGAACTTGTTCTGGGAGTTGATGTGCTTTATCCAAAGGCTCCTCACCCATGTTTGCTGTCAGTCTGCCAGTCTAAAGATTGGCTATTGGTTTCCTCAGCTGTGTTCAAATAAACAAATGAAAATGAGGAATTGGACCAGCTCACAGCCATTTGTCAGGCAATAGACAGAAGGAGACTGAATTTTTAAGAGATGGCTTCATGGGGAATTATTCATTCGGCTCCTTCCCACATTCTGGGGCTATGTCAGAGCTGCAGCGAGGTTCCCAGCACGTAGCATCCAAACCAGTTCAGTGTGACTGGGGCAGAGTGCTATTGATATTCAGTGTGATATCTTGTAATTAAAGGGAGAAGCTTGCAAGTTTTGCCCAAGGAATCTGAAAGCTCATTTACGTAGTAATTAAAACAGTAGCGAACTTTTCTGTTGCACACAGGCCAATTGCAGATGCAATCTGCCCCTCCACAGCAGGACTGTGCAGTGATTTTATTGAGTTATTATTGACAGTGTGGGCAGTGCAGTGGACTGGTGCATGCAGATGGGGAACAGGGTCCTCTGAGGAGTTTGATGATGTCTAACAAGGAACCACATATTGCATCTCAGCATAGTGCACCTCAGCATGGGATATGGAGACAGAGAACCAATCAGACCTCAAATAAGTCAAAGTTGAACTATTTCCCACTGCTTTTGTGAAAGGCAGCATGGAGAAGGAATGTAATTCTGTGTTTGCTGATGCTTTTGCCAGGGGCAGCCCTGGCGGGGGTGGATTAACGCGTCCTCATGTTCTAGGTGAATGCTAGGCTAGGCCAGACCTAAATTCTAAAATTATTTGTGTTATAAAAATATAGCAGGGAAAATCTGCCAACATTTACAGCTCAAAGTAGGAATGTTGCTGATCAGATATTATACAAGCCATAGCATTTAGAGAGAACAGAACTAGTTAGGACATCTCTAATGCTGCACAATAACATCCCTGCCACGTACATGTGTAGTGAAGTGCCCTATTCTAGCAGTGTCACTCAGCTCATGGCACAGTGACTTTAATGAGTATTAGGAACAATCAGTGAAAACCAATTAAATTCGTGTAGAAGCATCTGCAACTAAAAGGGGAATATTAGCCTTTTCTTCATCAAAACTGTTACATGGCTGTATGCCATTGGGTTTGTGTTCTGCTGACCACAGAACTAACACCTTGTCCTTCTGCCACGTGGCAGCAGGAGGGAGAGGTGGCTGCAGCTGTGGATACTCGGTGCAATGGGATTGGAAACAGCATTTGCTTCTTGACCTTTCTGTGAGGCGAAGGGAGGGGCTGGCTGTTGTTTGCAAAAACACTGCATTTCCAAAACACCCGTTAGCCCTGTGGAGTGAGAAGTAGAAGGATTATACAAGTAGTCTTCCAATGGATAACAACTCGACTGTTGTGCTCTTCATTATTGGTTTAATTTGGTGTGGAGGAGGGACTCAGTACAGCTGCAGAGTGGGGGAAGAGTGGGGATGTCCGTGTTGGGAGGTGGATGCTTTAACTCCAAGCCAGTGAGGTGTTCTGTTGTGCTTCAGTTTGTATGAAGCCAGAGGCTTCAGTGCTGCATTGTAATGAAGATTTGCAAGGAGGGATCGGCTGGAGAAAGCTGCAGGAACAAAATGTAGAAATATTCCTTGGCTGGGTCTGGCAGCACGGGGTTAAGGAGTTGCCAGTGAATTTACAGCAGCTCAGTGGAGCTGTTAGTGCCTGTTCACTGTTTCAGCCCCAGGAGCTGGACTGTGGTGAAGGAGGGATGGGTGGGTGCACATGGGTGCAGAACGTCCCCAGGGAGCAGCCACCTGCCCTGTGCCCCAGCTGGGTGACCAGCCGTGTGGTTCCACCACCTGCACAATCCTGTCAGCACGGTGTCATTCAGCGGGTGACAAAGGACACCCGGATCAGCTTCCCCCAGCCTCTTTGGTTTCAGGTAAAACAGCCCCTGACAAATGAGAAGGCATAATTACCCTTCAGGGCTGGATCAGCCTAGAACACCTCTGGCTCTGTGCAGGAGTTGGGTTGGTGGAGGAGGGAAGGGAGGTAATGCTGCTGAGGGATGACCCAGACCTGGGTAAATGCTTAATAACAGCAGAGCCCAAATACCACTGATGGCACTTGGTGTATAAAACTGGCTGTTAGGGAGCAGAGGTTTGTCATGCATGTGCAGAGGGGCTCATAGACCCACCAAGAGTTTGGGGACAGCCCTCACCTGCTGGTGGCTGGACTTCTACCCACGCATTGAGGTACTCACCCAGAGACTTGGGTGAACCCAGATGAGCTGCACAGTGAACTGTGGGTTGGTGTAAATGGGACCCTGAACTCTACATGAGGTATTGGAGGACTCTTTGAGGGGGTTTTAATTTTTTTTTTTTAATTGCTTTCTCAGTCTAGCTGAGAAAGTAGGTTGGAAAGGAAAAAATGTCACTGAAGAGCAGCCCTGGCAGAGGAAGAAACCCTGGTGCATTAACACCGAAGTGTATCAGCTTTTCAAACGAGCTCTGTTGGAGGCTCTTTATATGTTGCCACTGATGATCAATAGATACTGGAAATTTTCTACTCTGCTCTTAACTTTCAAGTGATTTTCCTTTGAAGACATAAAATATCTTGAGAGAAGGCTATTTAAAAGAAGTGCAAATTACACTCAGAACAGTACTAATCACCTCTTGAGATTCCTCCCTAAGGTTTGATTTACAGTTATCAACAACAAAAAAGTGATGAAAATTGGTCGTTTTTCTAAAAGTGGTTTTTTTGGGGAAAAAATAACCTTCAGTGGCGGGTCAGGTGTCCACTCTGTGTTGGGTTTGCCCAAGGCTGGTGTTGGATCCTGCTGGAGGGACCTGTGTGATTTCAGAGAGTTCATTTCATTGTTTCTCCCACCTGCAGAGATGGTTGTGCCCCCCAGTTGTGTCCCCCTGGATGTTTTGGTGTCTCTTAAAAAAGTGCTTTAGGAGGAAGCATTGGTGTTGGATGGCAGGGAGGGCTCTGGGTCTGTGTGACTCCCTCAGCCAGAGAACAGGAATAAAGGCTGAGGGAGGGGAGGCTCAGGATGTGCCAGGAGCTCCACAGCCACGTGGGACACAGTGACAGGCTGAGCTTCCAGTGCAGACCAGAGTGGAGGTGCTGGGGCTTGGAGGTGTCCCCAGGCTGGACAGGGCTGGGACAAGGCAGGAACAAGGCTGTGAGAGATGAGGAAGGGAAACCCCTTGGCAGCCATGGCCTAACAACCTAGATTCCTCCCTCCTGTTCTTCTCTTCTCTCTCTGTGACACTGCTTGGTGGGCTTCTTCAGCTCTTTTTTTTGTCTGTGTTTTTGTCTCCGCCCAGGGCAGTGATGGTGACTCAGTGGATAAGAACAAATGCTGCACACTATGTAACATGTCCTTTACCTCAGCAGTGGTGGCGGAATCGCATTACCAGGGGAAAATCCATGCCAAAAGGTTAAAACTGTTGCTAGGGGAACAACCAGCATTAAAGGCCACAGGTAGGTCCAGAGGGAGCAGGAGGGGCTGGCGCAGAGTGGTGTGGGCTCAGGGGGCCAAGGGGGCTTGGCCGAGGTGCTGGCTCGGTGTGTGCGGGCAGGAAATGGGAACAGCGTGGAAAGCTGAGCGGTGGCGGCTGGCAGGAGCAGCTATTCATTTGTGTTGCTGTCATAACAACCTTTAGAAATTCCTGATGCTCATTATTGTCTGCTTTGTTTATGTAGATTAGGGGTTTATCAGCTGGGACTGGCCCTGGTGCCAGAGCCCTGTCTCCGGTTCCACGGGTCCAAAGTGTTTCCTCGGTGGAAGGCAATGTCTCCACTGGGTGCAGATAGCCAAGCCTGGCTTTAATTATCAGCAGTTTAATTATCAGCTCAGCTAATATGTTTAATAAACCTTTGATGTTACTGTACAGTACAGAGCATCATCTGCTTTTACCACAGAGGGAAATCCAGGCTTTAAAAACCCTTGGATTGATTGTCTCTTGATTTTTGCTCAGATGGGTTTCATGCTTTCCTCCACAGCGATTCTAGTAATGCAGCCTATTAACTTTCACATTTAAAAAGTCAAATGTTGAAATTGGACAATTTAACCATCTTATTGTTTGCTTAACCATAAAGTCCCTGAAAGCCACTAATAATCTGTGAAAAAAAAATCCTCTGTGGTTGTGGAAGCAGAAAATGCTTGAACAAAGCATTCACCTTTCTCCAGGAAGAATTGCTGGCCTGAGGTCCTGCAGACAGATGTGACCCAGAATTGCTGCCAGTGGTACTTCCTTCAGCACAAAATACAAATGGAGCTGTGTGTACTGTACCCTGCCTAGCATGTAAATCCTAGATGTGATTAGATAACGGGGGTTGGCACTCAGTGTGTGTGGTTTTGTTGCCTTTATAACTTCACAGACTGTAGATGATGATACAGAGAATATGATTTGTCCTTTGCCAGGGTGAGCTTGGGAGCTGTTGGCCCCTTTCCCTGAGAGAATGTGGGGCATTGTGTTAGGTGGTGGTTTGCTTGGCTTAACTGGCCAAAAGTTTCACTTTTTAATCATCTAGCTCAGCCTCACAAGGCTCTAAGTAAGCCATGCTGCGTGCTCTGGAGTAAGGGGCTCTTCAGCCATCCTAATCACTAGGAAGGAGCAACTCAAGGACTCATCAGCTCTTTCAGGCACTTGATCTGGAAGATGAAGCTGAGATCAGGAATACATTAATAAGCACCTCCTTGCTCTCTAGGAGTTCTCAGAAATATGCCCTTTGGACACAATATTTTTCTGGGCTTCCTACAGTCACCCAGCAATTTTCACTGGATTTTTGTCCCAGCCCTCTGTGGAGGGGTTAAATCTCTCAGAGAGAGCTTTGGAGACTCCACTGCTCACGAGTCCTGAGAGCCAACCAAGCACAGCCTTGAGCATGCTGGATGCTCCTGGGGAGGATATTCTGCTGCTTGGTATTCTGGGGTTTCTGTCTCATCAATCCCATGGAAAATCACATCTATTCTTAGACCCCTTACAGAGATCTACGTTCTCCTGCACAGTTACCATCCAGATGGAACACAGATGTCCCATTCTCTGCCGCTGCTTTCAGGAGAAGAAGTGGCCCAGCAGTCGGGTTTCTCACGTCTCATCATGACAGAGAAGTAGTTGTGATCTTTCCTGTTGCTCTGCTGTACAAGGTTGTAGCCCTCAGAGGCTTTATGTCACCGCTATTGCTGATGAATTCCTCTAGTCATTTCCTACATCCTCTGTCAGCTTGCATCCCATCATCACCACAAGTAATAAACCAAAGAATTGTGGGGGAAATAGCTGCTGTCTTCATCGATCCAAGTGCGAGGACCTGCAGGCATCATTCCAGGAAGGTGGCAATGGCCTTGGCTTTGGGACTTCAAAAGGGACTGAGGAAATGGCTTTTTGGTTTGGTTGCATGGATCTGTCCAGCAGCAGCTGGAGTCTTAGTCCTAGATTTCTGGGATTTCTTCTGAAGAAAACTGAGTTTCTCAGTGCCCCCTTGTTGTGGCTCACTTACTTTCTCGTCCTCACGCTGAGTTTCTGGAGTGTGCCAATGGAAAAAGTTGGGTGCCATTTAAACCCAGCTTAGAATAAAAAGCTTTGGATGTGAGAAAGAAGTCAAACATTAGTTCATTGCCAGAGTGCTAAAGTGTTTCTAACTTTGTATTTTGCCTCTTGCAGCAAAGTAAGACTTTCTCACTTCCCTCCCACAGCGAAAGGGAATGTAAGGCAGACTGTCATGAGCTATTTAGCATTTTGAAATACTTGAAATAGTCAAACTCACAGCTTTTATGTTTGTGTTTTAGATGAAGAAACATTTTTAACTTTTGACGTTTCATGAGTGTTTATTATTAATTTTCATGTCGCTGCTCAGGGAATGATGGCATTTGCTGTTCTGTAGCAGTTATGTAGTGCATATCAAAATGATAAATTCACATTTGCGGAGAAGTCAACTTTCATCTATTTCTCTTTGGGAGAACTTGGTAGAGCTGGGATGTTTTCATTAACTGCCAGGCTGGGCTCAGCACACCTTAGAACTGGTGGGGGTTGTCAGTGGGACCTGAGGAATGTGACTTTAAAGAAAATATTTTGTACTGTGAGTGCTAAGAGGCACAGCCACGGGGCTGCTGGGCCGGCTGGTGGCTGAGAGCAGAGATGCTTCTGTCAGGTTTCCTTAGTGAGCAGGAGATATAACTCCTGTGGACATCACCAGCTCCGTGAGCTTCAGCCTCCCTGGTCCCCCTCCGGCAGCAGCATGCAGAGAAATAAGGAGAAAGCTGGCCAAAAGATTGGATGGATTTAACTTCATAGCCTGGGGCTTGTGGAGTGGCAAGTCAGATCTGTCGCAGAGTTCCTGGGCTGTTGAAGTTGCTGGTTGTTTGTAATGCTCCAAACATCTCTGCAGCTCAGTCTGGTTCCCTGGACTCAGCCCTGTCCAGGGGTGCTGCAGGGGGCTGGGTCCCCCGGCATCATCACCAGGGCTGTCCAAGCGCGTGTGGCATCACTGGGCTCTGGGCATGGACCCCTTCCTGCAGAGAGGCTCCTTGGGGAGTGCAGGAACACGTCTGCAAGAGGCAAGCTGTGCTTGCTTTTCATGAGTCAAGCACGTGCAAAGTCTGTGTAATCCCAGTTTGAACAGGAAATATTGCAATTCCCTAATTTTCTTCCTGATGACTGTGCTGGCCGCTGGCTTTGCTCTTTGCTCACACTGGCAGTTCTGCTGCATGCACCTCAGAGGGGCTGGGCTAAGTCTCTGCTGCTGGAACCATAGAAAAGACTTTTTTTTAGGAGCAAAATCCAGCCAGACCCTGCCTGACCCTGCCTGGAGCAGCTCTTCAGAGGCAGCGTCATCACTGCTGGAACTCTGATACCTTGGCAGTCATCATCAAAAACAATAGAAGGTTATAAACCCCTGGAAATTGATAAGGTTGTAAGTAATGTTATATGTAAGATAGAATTTCCTTGAAGGGTGTCCCTTACTGAGCAGGTCAGCAGAAGATTTATAACAATATTAACTTTCTCGAGCCATGGAGTCAATCACAGTGGGCTCCAGGCATAATTATATGTCTAAATATATCCCTGTGTTGCTGTTCCTGGTGTCAGACACTGAGGTGGGTTTGGCGTTTGCTGCCCTATGTGCTCATCAGGCCTCAGCTGGATCATCTCCTGATCAAAGACAGCCACCACACACCTCTTGCCACCTCCAAATGTGCCTATTCCAGTACCATGGAGAGAGCAGGTTGTTAATTATTTAAAGAGCAGACATTTCATCTGGAAAAGAAAAGAAAAGGAAAGCCACATAAAAGGGAATTTTTGAATGAGGCGTGATAATTAAGTGCTAGTCATTGTATATTTTTGAATTCCAGTGTTACCTGAACTTTATTTTACTTCAAACTCTTTTTTCCACGGGTTTGTGACTTGTATTGTACGAAGTTGGGAAACTCTTTTGAGCAAAGTGCATTCCATTATATAAAGAATAATCACTTTTCTTTGGAATGATTTGGGGGTCATGTTTGTGTTCCTGGATGAGCTTTTGATGAATCTGAAGGAAAATAGAATTAAATTAAGGTTGTGTGTTGCTGGTACCTGATAATTCAGAATGTGAAGATCTTTGAAGGATGGGACTGACTTGAGTATTTTTTTCATCTGTGACAGTTTGCAATGACTATGGCTTTTCCCATTCTTTCTGAGACCAAATAAATTGAAAACTAAGAATCCTGAGATAATGATAAATGTGTCTCTCTGTCCTGAGAAGGAGATGGCTCTGCATGGTGTATTTATTCTCCACTGACGATTTTTCCTGGGAGTAGCAATTCAAGCAGGATAAGTTTAGCAAATTTAGTCAGAACAGTGATAAGATGTGTAACTGCACTGAGAGCACCCTCCTTTCCCAGCTAGTGAAATGCAGAAAGCTGAGGAACAGTCCTGGGCTGTCCTTTCAGATGCTTTTTTTAATGAGAAATGGTAGCTTTCCAAGCAGCACTATCCAAAATATCCACTGGGACCCTGTAACTGCAGCTAATTATTCCCTGTGTCTAACGTGGGATCTGCCTCAGGGTCTGACGTGCCTCAGGCAGCACGAGCCTAGGAGAGCTGATGTCTGAACGTTCCCTTTTGCAGAAGCTGCCCTGGGCTCCCTGAAGCCGCCGCACACGGACAGAGCCCCGGCGGTGCCGCCGCCGCCGCAGCAGCGCCGGGACTCGGACCGGTACTGCCAGCTCTGCACGGCCTGGTTCAACAACCCCCTGATGGCACAGCAGCACTACGACGGCAAAAAGCACAAGAAGAACGCGGCCAGGGCCGACCTCCTGGAGCAGCTGGGGAAGACCCTCGACCTGGGGGAGCTGCGAGGTGAGAGACTGCACGTGGAGAGCAGGGACCTGCTCCCCGTGGGGTCCATGGCCCTTGCCCACTGCAGGCACCAGAGCTGCAGGGAGCCTGAGGTGCTGTTAGTGCTTCACGAGGTTCCCAGTTCTGTAAAAAAAATTCCCCTGCTCCAGAATGTCAGCCTGCAGCTTTAGCAGCATCCTCTCAGAGTTGTTTCCTAGGTATCCCTTTTGCCTCCTCCTATAATAGTCCTTTCCATTAGTGCACACACCTGTCCTCGAGCAAGCGTGGCCTGTCCCTGGGAGAGGAGAGCACGTTACAGCTCAGCCCCACGCAGAAGTGCAGACAGGAGGATGTTGCTGGAGGCAGAGCACTCCCTACATCTCCCTGATGGAGAGGGGGACAACTGTCTTCCATGATTTAATTAGCGTTTGTAAAATGCAGTGATGGCCCTGGGTCAGCAGCAGCAGCAACAGGAGCTGAGCATTTGCCACAGGGATGTTAAACACAAGTTTTTTGTGTTCCTGCTGAAGGGAGAGCAGGTTTTCTTCCTCTGTCTGTCAGCCCATCCATGGTGGCCCCACAGGGATGGGCTCTGGCACCTCTGGGGTCCCTGTGGGAACTGTGCCCTGGGCTTGCACCCTTCTGGGAGCCATCCCCGAGCAGAGCCACAGCCAGGGCAGCAGTCTCAGCAGCTGGAGACCCCAGCATCCCCAGGCCCTCCTGAGCTTGTGATGGAGAGGTGCAGTTTGTGTCAGCTGAGGATGTGTCCAGGACTGAATCTTGGCAAATACCTGTTTACTCTGAGGTGTAGGCACAGGAGAGGCACGAGCCTTTTGTCTCCACGGTCCCATGTGCACACAGGGACCTGGCTGAGGCAGCTGAGGAAGAAGGACAAGTTTGATTCAGAGCTATGTGGGAGAGCTTTGGTTTGCCAGCGAGGCTTTGCAATAACGTTTTGATACACCTGCTGTTTTCTTCCTTGCTAAATGAAATAATTTTTCTTTAGATACTAATGACTGTACAGTATATTGTGCATTTCTTGATCTCCCATAAACCTTGTAATGGTTATCTTGATCCTCCTGTGCTACCTAGTGTGACTCACAGTGCCATCAATGATTCATATTGGCTGAGTCACTGCCTGCTGCTGGAAATATGTGGGAATAAAACCTGGGGCAATAACATGGAAGTGCTCAGTGTTTTGAACTGTGCCAAGCTCAGGAGTGGCTGAGGATGTCATTAACTGTAAATAAATCAATTGGGAAGTGTTTTATTCATTTAGCTCCTTGGAGAGTTGAAATTGGAGCCTTCACAGCCTCAGCAGCCACTGGTTTTTACCTTCACGGTGGTGCTGTGCATGGCTGGGGTTTGCACTGGATCCAGTGTGGTCCTGCCAGTGTCTGTGGATGACAGGAGAGGGAACAGCAGAGCTGTACCCAGCCTGTGTGTGTGCCTGGTACAGGGGAACAGCTGTGGTGCTCTGCTTGGGCACTTCAGGGTGCTGTTCCAGGGGTTCAGTCTGCAGTGCCCAGTGCTCCACAGCACCACTGCTGCAGTCAGGGAGGCTGTCCCTGAGCCTGCCAAGCTGGGAAAGCTTTTTCATTTTTTTCTAACTAGGGTGTGAGCATCTGTCCATCTGTGCCCATCTAGAGGTGCTCTCCTGGATGCATTTAAAAGCTGCAAGACTGGAGCAGATCTTTACAGATGTTGAAAGCAGTCTCTGCAATGGCCAACACAGAATGATTTCCAGCTTGTGCCTGAGCAAACAGCCTCTCCTTGGCAGGTGACATCATGTCTGCCTGCAAGGTAACAGTGGCAGCAGGACATGGCTGTGGTGAGGACAACATCCCCATACCCTCCCTGCTCCACACTGTCTTTGCTGCCTCAGTTTTCCTGGATTGCAAAGTCATCTCCTTCCTCTGCATCCCTGGTGGCTTCTCCCATCACAGCTTAAATATTAATTCTATTTTGACTAGTGTGGGAGATGAACATTTGATGCATTGTGTGAGCCTGGAACAGGCAGTGTCAGTTGAAGTACAACATTTCAGCAGCCTTTGATGTTTTGATAATGGCTGTAATAAAATATTTATTGATAAATATGAATGTATATTTGGAGAAATAAGAATAGAGATATATTTTTGGACAATTGATATTTATAGGAAACAAAAACATTGATTCTTCTCACCAAGTGCTCATCCTGCAATTTTGAAGTCTTATTTTCTTCTCAGAAATAAGAATGAGGAGAGGAAAAACAAAAAAGGAGAAATGAGCATTGTTTCTGCAGTCTGTGCTGAGTTAAAGCTGCAGCACAGGGCACACAGATCCCTTTTCCATGGCCAAATAGAGTGCAGTGTCCAGCCCACTCTCAGAGCAGTTCTGTCTGGCTTTCCAGCTGTGGTGCAGAGCTGCTTTGGGACCCACCCCACTCCTGGAATCCCTGCTGCTCCTGCTGAGCAGGGAAGCACGGGAACATACCCTGAAAGAGGAAGAAATTGGGAGTTTTCTTCCTGCAGAGCTGCCTCCCCTGGCTGCCCCTGCACCCTGGCACAGATCATAGGAAGACAAAGCCCCAAATTCCAGGCTCTGCTGTGACAACTTGTGTCTGTTCAGCAGCACGGAGTGGCCATGGCTCAGCTGGGGGCAGTGATGTGGCTCCATCTGACAGCTCCCACCCTCCCCAGCCTGTACCAGGCACAGTGAGCAGGAATGTCAGGTTTCCTCCATCAAGTCACATCTCAGCAGTGTTAGTTCATCTCTGGTGTCCCCCATGGCCCAGCTCTCCAGCTCCCTCTCCCAGGCAGGTGGGCTCTGTGGTGGCAGGTGCTTTGTACTGGGCTCTGCCTGATGCTGGGGCCGAGCCAAACCCTGCAACAGGTGCTGTGAATCCCTAAAATAAAGCACAGCAGCCTCTGCATTACAGAGGGACAAGGGCATGGAGATGATGTCACTTGGAGCCTTTGTGTTCTCAGGTAAATTGGTGGTGCTGCAGATGCTTTCTTCCAGAATCAGGCAAAGAGCTGTGTTTCCTTTTTCATCTCAGCTCATAATTTCTTTGTATGCCTTATAAATACTGCTCGTTCTGTACTGTCACTTGTGGTTAGTAAGAAGCAGTTTAACAAGAACTCCCCTGGAATGGGTTTTAATGCATTTTATGCAGGATGACATTAATAACTTGACTTGTTAATATTTTATTTAATGGGGATAGGAGGACATTCAATTTTACATGAATGCATGTCACACTGCAGGGGAGGCAGTGCTGATGTGTCTTGAGGATGCAAAAGGGGATGTGAATACAGCCAGAGCCCAGCAGCTGCCAGTATGGACTGCTCAGGCTGGGACCACCTTCCCATCACGGGTGGCCTGTAGGGCTGAGCTCAGACCCAGCACACTGCTTGGGGGGTTTTAGGAAACCAGTTTCAGCCAAGGAGCAGCTTTGATGAGCTCCAGTGAGGTCAAATTCTGGTAATTTTTATATCCTGGAAGTGATTATTGCCTGTGGTCTCATCCTGCTGTTCATTTGAGGCTGCTTCCCTCTCTCCATCTCCATCCCAGCCCATGGAATCAGTGCAGTCTGTGGCTGCAGCCTGTGGGAAGAGCTGCATCAGGGAGCAGCACTGAGTTCCCTGCACAGAACACAGGGAGGGGGAACAGGGTTCCCCCTGCTTCATCACTGTGAGTAGCCTTGACATGCTGAGGGAGAAAATCATCATCCCCAGTTAGGAGCTGCATTTGCTGAAGGCGTTTCCACCTACACCAGTAATTAAGATTCACTGAGGCTGCTGTTAACTTGCTGCTAAATTGGCTGAGCAGCAGAACCTTATTACCTTAAATTAAAGTATTATCTGTTTCTTAGTTCCCTGGTCCTGCTCTCCCATGTGGAGATCCTGGTGGGGTCCAAGTTCTCAGTCTGCTGCAATGTGCTGACATTGCCCTTCCCATTCCTTCACCTGCATTCTGGTAGATTCATGTGGCTTCTGGTGCCTGTTGGTGTAATAAAGGAAACAGGAGCTGCCAGCAATGGACAAAGGGCATGACTGTAAAACCATCACTGCTCCATCAAGAATAAATTCTGTAAGGAGAAAATCTATATGCACATTTGAAAATTGATTTTTGTTCTGTGCCACATCATGACATAGAAATATAGAAATACTTAAATACCTCTGCAGTTGCTGGCTTGTTGTTTTCAAGCACTTATCTGAAAAATTTTGAAATATTATTTAAAGATGATTTTCATATTGTGCCAAGTTCCTGGGTGAGAGATATTGTGAAGTGTTTGAGAAAAGTGAGGCTGCTGGTGTAGCTGGTGTCTAGAGTGCAAAACAAGGGATTTTTTGAGAGCCTGTAGGTCCAGCTGGGGAGGAGTCAGTGTGTTTATTACCTGTGCAGTTAATTATGGTGAGCATGGACTGATCACATTTGAGAATGCCACATGTTATTTGTTCTAAATGTGTTGTTCTAACAATTTTGGCAAAGAAATAACAACATAGAAAGCCAGAAGAGACTATTACAAGGAACATCAGAACTGTTCCTAAGGAGCACAGCAGTCCCTGCTAGGAACCCCATGGCTCCAGTGTTTTTAAGCAGAGCCCTGAGTTCTGCTGGGGACAGTCTGTACTGCAGCCAAGAGACAACTCACCAGGTGAGAGAGCTGCAGCTCTGGGTGGCTGCCTGGTGCCCCTGCAGTCTGCCAGCCTCGACCTTCAGCCAGAGGCTGCCCAGGGTGGGCTGTCAGAGACCAGCATCTGTGCTTGGCTGGTTCACTTTGGTGGATAAACCAGAGTGGATCCCTCTGGAGAAAAGAGAGTTCCTAAGTGATCTGGCTGCTGAATGAACTAACAGGGAATTGCTCTGAATTGTGATCACTACCAAAAACTGGAGGGATAAATGGTGCCTCGAGTGCTTGTTAGTGTGAGCACAGCGATGATGCCCTGAGGAGGGCACAGGAGAGATGCACCACACTCTCAGGAGGGATTAGCCTTTGAACCTGGCTTTCTTCTGCTCAGATCTAAAAACATTCCTCCAGGTTTCTCTAATGCTTGGATACCCTGGCCTGGAAAAGCAAATAGATGGGTCACTGTAAAGAGAAATGTCTGTGAAACTGGAAATGAAATGTGGGATCCAAGTACCTTCTAATTAACTAGAAGTTTTCTTGGAGCATAGGTTACTGCCTTTTTTTTTTTTTTTTTTTTTTTTCTTCCTATTTCTCCCCCTTTCTTCAGTCATTTTCACTCATTTGTACTTTCTAGCTGCCATTTTGGCTCTGAACAGTCTATAGCCCAGGCACAAGAGTGTCTCCCCCTGGTGCAGCCCCTGCTCTCACCAGGGTTGATTAACACTGGGTTTTCTCCACAGGCCTGAGGCGCAGCTACACCTGCAACATCTGCAACGTCACCCTGAACTCCATAGAGCAGTACCATGCACACCTGAAGGGCTCCAAACACCAGACCAAGTGAGTACCACAGTGCTGCTCCCAGTGGCCTCCAGGCAGGGGGTCTGGGTCTGTGGCAGTGCCTGGCACTGCAGCTCCCTGTCAGCAGAGCAGCACTGGGGGCTGTGCCCTGGGGGCTGTGCAAACACAGAGGCACCTCTGGGTGGAGGAATGCAGGGCTGAACCCACATGGGCTTGCTGGAGTCCCACTTGTGCACAATGATACTGAGTTTGCAGCTTCTTTCATGTGTGAAACCTCAGAAGAGACACCATGAGCCTAAGGGGATTAGGTGTGTCCCAGTGAAACAGTTTTTGCTGTGATTTAGAGTAATTATGCATTACCCAGCTATGAGAACTGGGGGGAGTCTGCTCTGTCAATTACTACAAATTATTAAAATGAAGTGATGGAGATACATGATACCAGAGACTAGATTAATGAACTAATTGCTCTTAATGCACTTATATGTGAGCTGTGGGAACCATTTCAGGCTGAATCACTTGGAACTGCCCAGATTAGGAGTGGAATGTAAAGAGATATACCTGAGGTGCTTCAGGTAGCTTTGAGAGTAGTCTGAAAAGTGAGCAGGATGAGCAGAACTAGCAATGACTACTTAATGGCTCATTGTGCTTAAGCCAGCAAAGGATAAACCCAGCCCTTCCCCAGCTGATGTCAGACTGTCACAGGTTCCTGGTATTATTCATGTTAACTCTATTCTATTTATTCAGGGAGCCTTTGAATGTCTTCCAAAGCAGTGATCCAGCACACCTGCCAGTGCAGGTGTGTTGTGGAGCAGTGGGCTGGGGCCAAGTGAGTGAGCCAGCCGTGGTTTGGGGCAGTCTGTGACCTTTGCTGCCAGCACCTCCTGCTCTTCAGCATATCTCCTGACAGGGGATCCCTGCCCAGCCAGGTTATGTGGGAACACTTGGGACAGGGTCGGGATCCATACCCAGTGCAACAAATTCCCACTGCTGGAAGATAGAGCTGAGAGCTCTTCCCCTTGGAAACCTGGAATGACAGCATCTGTGCTCTGCTGCTCTGGCCCAGAGCTGTAATTTATCCTTCCCTTGCCAGGCCTTCCAGGTCTGTGTGATTACTGCTGTGGTTGCTGTTGGTATGCTTCTGAAAGATAAAGGAGTCTATCTCAAACCAGACCAGCCCCATGATGGATGGGAGATGGAGATGTGCACCAATTCCCCACACCAGAAGGGTGCCTAGTCCTCTGGGTTATCCCCACATCTTCTGCTCTGTTGTGCAGTCTCCTGCAATTAGCAGAGATTAAGAAATCTTAATTTCTAGTGCTCAGTGTTCTCTGATAGAGGATTTCCAGTAAATTTCTGGTGAATGAGCACCTTGGGAAGTTATTTGTGCTTTGACTGTGGTAGGAGTGATGGGTGACACACATGCCCTGGGCCCAGCCTGTTCTCAGTGCAAAGGAATGTGCTGGGCAGCACAAACAACAGATTTTGGCAGGGTTACGTCTGTGTCTCTCTAGCTTTTCCAAGCAATTACCTCTTCTATACAAAGAAAGGGACTTTGGAGATGCAGACCTGGTCCTTTGCCGAGTTTCCACGGCTGTGCTGTCCCACTGGGCCACTGCAGCACCGTGGCTCCCAGGTGTGCTCTGTGCTGGGGGCAGGAGAGGATCCTCCCCTCGTTCCTCAGCCAGTGTTCCCCCACTGGTTTCTGCTGTTCTCATTATTGTTGGTTAATGTCAAGGCTGTCCTCTGCCTCGTAACTCAGGCTGAAGCCACTGGACTGCAGTTGCCAAGGCAACAAAACATTTTATGTAGCTGTCATACTTCGTATAGTTAAAGACTAAACAAACCTGAAGAAAGGGGCAGTTTGTGAAGGACAGGGTTGAAGGGATACAGGGATTTTGCTCTGGGACAAAGAGCAAACAAGGAACAGTGATTGCAGGATGGAAGCTGATACCCCCCCAAAAAATACCAGGCAGATGAATTTCCTGGAAAGCGGCTTCAGGAGTTCAGGAGAGAAGAACTTTCATGAGGAAAGAGCTGTGCTGTGGTTATTTATTACTGTTCCTGAGAGCTGTGCAGAGAGAAGCACACTGAGAGCCCCAGTTGGAGCTGCCTTAAATAACCCACCACACACACCATGAGCTTGGCAGCTGTGTTGACCAGGGCCCTGGCACTGCCCCGTGGAGGGCTGGGTGTCCTGGGGCTCCCTGGGCAGCACACAATTTAAATCTTTTACCCCTTTTTTTTCTCCAGGGTGCAGGTACTTGAGCTTAATTTGAAAATTAAAATTAAATGCCACATTGGATGTGTGGGGAGTGCAGGGCTCAGCTCAGGCTCCAGTGGGTGATGCTGCTGGCTGTGGGCACGTGCTGGCACAGAGCAAGTTTGGAATGTGCACTCTGGAACATCTGCAGCGGGGAGGAGCACTAAACCTTTAATTAGGGATTTATGAACTGTGCAGAGATGATTGAGTCATTGTTTGATTTGCTTTCCAGAAATAGATGGGTTTTTTTTTTTTAATCTGCTCTCTCCTTCCCTCCTCTCCCCGTGAAGCACAGAGCAGTGCTGGGCAGGGGCCAGTGCCCGCTTTGGCTGAGCCATGGTGGGCACCAGCAGCTCCTTCCTGTGGGGGCCAGCAGCAGCCAGAATCCCAGCTGTGAGTGTTACTTCTGGGAGGGAGGCACATGCCAGCCTCACTCCTCACTGTTCGCCATGGCCTGGCAGAAACAAAACCTCCCTCTTTTCTGCTTTATGCAAACTGTGAAGATGAAAAATCACTGCTCAAAGTGTTCTGCAACAAACAACAGGGATTATAGTCCCAGACAGCTGTGAAAGGAGACAGAGGATATTCAGTGTCTGGGGTCAAAACAATGCTTGTTCAGAATGTTGCCCTGGGGCTTGGCAAAAAAACACTTCCTGGGGAGGGCTTGGGAGCAGGCTGGGTCATCACCACAGCCTGGAGAAAATAGCTGCCTTCAGGGCAGATACTCCAGAGGGCCTGGATCTGGCTGTGAGGTACCTCCTCTGGGCATGTGGGTGGAAGGAGCAGGGGAGGTTTTTGCAGAGCAGAGAGCCCAGCCCCACGTTGGGGGTCGGTGTCACCCCTGGCCAGCTGTGGGTCTGTCACACGCTGCAGTAAATGTGCTGGAGAGCTGAGAGCTGAGCTCCAGTGCTCAGGCTGGCAGCCACGGAAGGCTGAGATCCAGCCCTAGTAATTAAGAGTCTGCCTGTGTGGGGATAACGATTCCCACTTCTATAAAGAAGAATTTTGTCTTCTCGCCTTCATTTTGTCTCTTTGATCAGCCAGACCTCTCTGCCACATCTAAAGCTCACAAATGTATTCCAGGGTTTTATAATCACTCATTTACACTTTCATAGATGCTAATACATGTAAGGGTTTCCCTTTCAGACTCAGGCTTCCTGGTTAACTTCAGGATTTTTGCAGCAAGGGGACCCAATCCTGCAGCTGTCAATGGGGTAAAACCAATTCAGTGCTCAAAATTAATTCTGAGGGGTTAAGAATGGTCACATCCAGTAGGAGAGCCCTTCCTGCACAACTCTTAGCCTTGACTTTGGGCTGGACCTTGTGGGAACCCAGATGGTTGATGTCCTGCTGAGGAGCAGAGACAACAAGCTTGGGCCTGGGTGGGCTCTTTCCTCTTTTCTTTTTTATTTTCAGGCTGAGAACACAGATGTCTAATTGGAACAGGGTATTTATCGACATAAGCTGCTTGGCTATTCAGGAATGAGCTAATCAAAATATTGTTAATATCATGCCTGGAGAAATGTCACCCTTTCCCATGGTTTCGTTTACATCACTTTTCCCATCTATTTAAAAGGTGTGAACAAACACTGACAGCCCGTTGTGGCTGAAGCCTGTCCCAGGATCTGCTGTCTGGCACAGCCAACACTGGGGGAGCTCTGCCTGGCCCGGCTCCACCTGGGGCAGATTTGGTGCCAAATGGTATTTCTGTTTCTCCTGGGTGTTTCCAGCCCTGTCCCTTGTGCCAGGAGGTTGGGCTCCTTCCACACGTCCTCACTCAGAATGAAGGTGTTCTCTGATAGAGGATTCCCAGTAAATTTCTGGAAATTAGAGTAAGTGAGTTGTATTGTGCATTTACATCCAATCCAAATGATTTTGTTCTTACCCTGGTGGCTAAGTAACACTTGGTAATGGTAGCATTTCTGTGTGCTTTTTGTAATATATGGTGGCTTATGCAGAAAGAAGCCTTTAGTGCAGTAACAACTCCAGAAGATGAATGGTTACAAAAGGTAGATGGAATTGATAGGCATTTTTATTTGTCATAGTTTCAGTTCAAGGGAGTAGCTGAATAATTATACTGCCTGCGAAGAAAGAGAATGTAATACTTCCTCTCATTATAGATCTAACTTGTCTCCCTTCCCTTTTAATGTAACTGAAAATAAAGATATCTCTGATATCTTCTGTTTTGATCATAATTTGAAAGCCCCAGAACAGCCCATACAGCTCTGTGTTGTGGTGTTGGTTGTACAGATGAATTATTTTTATGTAAAACCCAAGCGCTGGGTTAATTGCTCAAAGCACAAACCTGAGCTTGCCAATGCCATTTGCAGTGAGGAATTCCTCATCAGCTGAGCTGTGCTGGGCCATGGAGGAGCTGAGTTGGGCAGGATTTGTGAGGCCCTTAAATTCAAATTTAGGACCTAAAGAAAGGGGACTTTTTCCAATTTGCTGTGGTGGTTTTCTTTCATAAACTACCTCAGGATGGAGCGTGACTTGGGCTTTGTTTCTCTCCTGCAGCCTGAAGAACCAATAGTAGCTCGTCAGTGGAGAGGAGGACAAACACCAACGCTGCTTCTGTGGAGGGGAGCGGGCCAGCAGGAGAGGAGGCTTTCTTGGACAGTGATCCTATGTGGATTCAATAATTAACATGTAACTAACCTTCGCTTTGGACAAGTACATGGAAATTTTTTTTTTTAATTTTGTGGTGAGTTAAAATATTTCGATGGATTTTTTTACCCTTTCAAGACAATATTTATTCAGCACAGAGTCTAGAGTATGATAACTATCCTGTAAATACAGCACTTACTCATCAGTCATCTTCAGGGACAGTGGAAACAAACTATTCTACTTTTTCATATTTACTCCTAGATTTCTCCCAAGAGTATAAGATTATTCCACTACTTTATCCATGATAGTGATGTAATCAGTCTTCAATCAGAAATAAACACACTCTCTTCACCTTCTCCAGCATGGTTTGTGTCAACACATACAGAGCAACAGCAGTGAATCGTGGGGATTGTGTAATGGATGAGTTTCTTCCTTCCTTCCCTCTTTGTCTCTAGAGAAACAAATGGTTCCATGAGTAAAGAACACTGAAAAGAAAGTGTGAATTCCTTTTCCTGCTGGTAGGATTCCTGCAGGCTCGACAGAAGCTGTTTGCTTTGTTGGTTTTGCTGCAAGCCCAAGGCCGGACAAGGCACGGGGGGGAGCAGAGCCCTGGCAGGGGCTGAGCTGGCCAGGCCAGCCCGTCCCAGGTGAGGCTGGTCACCTGTGCAGCTGCAGGGAGGCAGCAGAGACACGGAGTTACCCTGCACTGGTGCAGCTCTGGGTGCCCCAGCCAGCAGCAGCTCCTTCCCTCTGCCTGGGCTGGGCAATGAGCAGAGAGAAGCAGCCGAGTCGGAGGAGAGACCTGCACTGTTCTGCACCCCGGGGGCTGCCCAGGGCTCTGCTGCTCAGCAGCCTCGGCCCCTGGGCTGTGCTGGAGCCTCCAGTGCTGTGAAGGGACGGGTGGGGTGCACGGCAGCATCACCTCCTTCACTCTGTGGGGACACTTAGAGCCACTGCAGAAGCTGTGTGTGATTAATTTGTGCTCTTGCATCGATGCCTTTCATGTGTGGAGGAGAATGGGTTTTTCACAGATGAGTAAACATCTCCTTGGGTTTCATAGCTGTGGGGCGGTTTCATTTATTGTGTTTTGGGTAATAACACAAGCTGCCAGTGTTCCTGAAGCTAAACTGCCTCTTTACAGAGAGAATGATTTACAGAAATAGGGCACATCAGTCATGTGGGTTCAAGCCTGACTCTTCCAAGCCTTCTTTCCCCAAAGGAGCCCTCCCCCAAGCAGCATCCAGGGTGCTGCAGAGGCGTTTTTGTCAGGAGACAAACCCAAAAATCTGTGTGCTCTAGTAATCACTACAAGCTAATTGCAGCAAATTAATTACAGCACAAACACAATTTCTTTCCCCAGGCAGGTGTGGAGAGAGCTCTGCAGTGAGCTGGGTTGGACCCAGCCTCCACTCCCAGCCTGTGCTGGGCTGGCTCCTCTCCCCTGGGTGCCCAGCCTGGCCTGGAGCTGGCAGCTCTTGGGTGGATGCTGTGGCTCTGCAGGGCAGGAGGGTCAGCACTGCTGATGGGATCCCTACACCCCACACCCCACCCCACAGCTCCCAGCCCAGGTGGGTGGCGAGGCAGGTGAGGTGCTCATCACACCCCCTCTGCCTGGAGTGACAGAGCAGTGCAATACTTCCATTTGTTGCCAATATTGTCCAGATCCAGTCAATCAGGCTTTGGTCCCTAAATCCTTTTAATCTCTTGCTTTTCCTAAGTTCATTAGGCTTTCAAAGCAAGACATAAAAAGACAAATCTCCTCATGGTAAGTCAGTGATCCCTGTGGAAGTGCCGCCAGATCTCTGATGTCAAGCCTGGTCCAGTGGCCCCAGGCTGAAATGTGTGAGAGGATGTATTAGAGAGCTCTGAAAATGGTTCAGTACAACCACTGCATCCCCCTAGGTTACTTCAAACGGAAGGGTGAAAACATTTGCATATATTTTCTTCATTAAAAAACCCCATAAACACACTCAGCATTTTTCATGCAGAACATCTACACTTAACAATTTGATTTTGTCTCTTCTGGCCAAATGTTTTTACTGGTTTAAAATTCTGTGCAAGATAATCTGTAAAGAAAGTAAATCTCATTAATTTCTCATCAGTCTGGTTGGGTCTCTCCCCAGACTCACTTTACAGTCAGTGCTAACTGGAATACAGGCACTGTGAGACAGCTGCAGAGGTGACTGCCAGCACTGGAACTGTCATGTTTTAGATGTGCTCCATAGGAGTTTGTAGCCCATACTAATGCAGCTCTCCAGATTCTGGGGTGTGTGTCAGGCTGTGTGCCAGGGGCAGGACACTGACTTTCCGTGGTGTTTGATGCTCAGACATAGCCCAGCACAAATAATACCTGGTTTTATCTGGCTCCTTATGTGGAGGCAGTGGAGCTCTATGGCAACAGGGTGTAACATGACACTGCCCTGAGATGTGCAGCTTCATACAGAGATTAATCACGGGAGAAGAACGCTCCTGCTACGTACGTGGTGCTTCCTTTGTTAAGTTCCTATTGCATCAACTTAATTAGCAAGTCCTGACCTTTAAAACCACCTTCCATAATCTTCAAATTAAGTGTGTGGAAGTCTGGTTCTTCCTCTGGGCTGTGCTGGCAGCTTCCTGCACCTGTCTGAGGTCATTGCCCTGACCAGCTGCCAGCCTGCTCCCACAGCAAGAGGCTGTGAGGAGTCCCCAGGGCTGGAGACAAGCAGGACCCACCCTGGGGGTTGAACCTTTGAGAGCTCAAGAGAGAGAGCAAATGTCCATTAGCCCTGCAGTGTGTTCCTGCTGAAGTTACTGCACTGGGCTCAAGTGTGAGACTTTATGAAAAATTCTGTAGTGGGCCACTGCTCCCTAATTGAGCCCTGTCACCCACTTGCAGATCTGTGACAAAAGCCTTTGTCTAACATGTTTTTAATCAGTGTGTGCATTTCAATTTGCATATTAATAGCAAGGAGCTGTTATTACAGCTGCTGTTGATGAGATGGTGTCAAGCCTATCTTCCCATCTCAGGAAAGAAAGAAACTGCATCTATTATGAAAGAATGACATTGGCAGAAAACATGTCTGAGGATCATCCATTCTTTGTCTCTATCTTCCTTTATCTCTGCATTTATTTTGTTCTCAATGGCTCATATGGATGCATTCATTAAACTTCTTTTTTCCCCTTAAAACAAGGATCATTTAACAAGAGACTAGGACAGGATTTTGTTCCTGTTGTGACAGCTCTGAGCTAAATACAACTGTCTTGTGCAGGGGTTTTGACTTGTAAAATGGCAAAAGGTGGCCCCGCCCTGGGGACCGTTTTTTTGCAGCTGATCCAGAAGAATAATAAACATTCTGTAAGGATCCATGGCACTCCTCTCCAGGTTCCAGCCTTTCACAGCTCCACAGGTGTTGGCTAGTGCCAAAATCACGATGCTGCAGTGTCAGGGGTGAGTGGGACCCTTGCACAGGTGCTGTGAGGACGCTGCCTTTGTGTTTGGCCTTGTGGAGCACAGAGATGGGGAGGTTGGTGCCTCTGGGTGTTTGGCTGGGGCTGCCAGGAGCGGGGCTCTGGTTGTAACAGGAACCACTGTGGATTATTCCCTCAGAAGATGCCTTTGGCTGTTCCTGCAGGTTTAGGCAGCTGCAAATTTGGAAAGGTCTGGCCAGAGTCCAGCTCACATCATGCACCTCTAAACCATGGGAGTGCTGTCTCGATTGCTCCCACCATGACTCACTTTCTAATGCAGATATTTAGCTCAGTAGTGCAGTGATGCATTAAAATGGATCAGTCAAAAGGCAAAGCTGATTATCAAAGACCCAAACAATTCTCCCCCGCTCTCTTGTCCTGAGCCACTGACCAGCAAGTGCCTACGGGCTCTGGAAACAGGAGGGCAAAATCAATCTCTGCTCTTGTGCCCAAAGGTTGTTTTCCTCTCCAGATACCCCATCTGCAGCCTCTCCCTGGCACAGCTCAGGTGGTTATTTCACCCTTATAATTAGTTCTGTGTAATTTAATATCAGTGTTGTAGTAGTGAGGATCTAAAGCTAAAGGATAATAAGGTTTATAGTGAATTTAGGGTATCCAATAGATTCAGAGACCAGATGGGCTTTAGGGCAACAGATTCTTCTTTGGACCTGGAATAGGAACAAGCAGCTTCCAGCTAAATCTAGACTAGAAAAAAAATTCAGCTTCAATTTAATGTAATTATGGCAACAAATTAGTGTGGGGGAAAAGGTAGCAAGTCCCTGTAAAATTAAGTAGTATAAACCTAATTTATTATTTCAAAATTGGGAGGTTTAAATAGTGTTACAATCATCATCTAATTTCACAGGGGTTGAAATAAATTTGTTGTTTCGCATTGGATAGAAAGCTGGAACTGCCAGTTGCCAGCTGTAATTGCACATGTTGAGGGTTGTGTTTGGGGGCTTGTTCAACCCTCTGTTGCTGTGAAAATGCCCAACGTGGTGATTTCTGTTCTGAGAACAGGATATTTCTGTCTGTGCCAGTTCTAAAGCAAGCACAAACATAGGCGTGCAATGCAAAAGGAATGTTAAAAATAAATTATTTTAAACCGTGCTGTAGAGTTGGATTAATTTGGGGTTTTTGAGGATTTATTTCAGTTGCCTCTCTTCTCCCCCAGCCAAACTCTGTTCACCTCAGAGAGGCTCTGGCACAGCAGGATGCTTGTTTGGGTCACACCAGTCGTTCCCTCTCCCACCTGCTCCTCTCTGAGGTTTCCCCTTAGGCCAGGAGCCCAAATCCCCTGGGGCTGTCCCAGCTCTGGGGGAGTGGGAGCGGTGGCAGGGGCAGGGCTGGCCAGAGCAGAGCCCAGGGCAGCGTGTCCCTGCCAGGGGACAGTGCTGGGAACAGCAACTGGAGCTCAGGAAATGCTCCCTCACCCTCTCAGCGCTGACAGCACCGTGGCAAACGTGCTGACAGCCCACCCGGCCCTGCCTCCCCTCTGCCAGCTGCCTCACTATATTCACAGTGACTAATAAAGTAATATTTTAAATTCAAACCCAATGGTTCAGACCCATTTCTCTGCATAGCAACACCAGGCTCCTGTCCCAGGAGGGGCATTTGGAAAGGCCTCAGAGACATTAAGCAGAATTTTCTCTTGGAAGTCAATCTAGAGAACAGCTCTGGAGCCATTCCCTGTTGGCGGGCTTCAATATGTGTGTTTTAAATAATCAGCTGCTGTGTGAGTTTAATATAAAACACAAGCATTCTATTTAATTAAACACGCAGTTAAAGAATACGTACAGTTTGCAGAGGGATGCTGTGTGGCTCCTCTGCCCCTCCATGTGTCACCAGGGCACTGCTGTCTCCTCCTTGCTGAGCAGGAAGCTGGCAGCAGCTTCAGCAGTGCCCTTGGGGATGATGCTGTCCCCGGAGCAAGTCCCTCCCCTTTCCTGCTGAGAAGGACCCGAGGTTTATTCAGTCATTTGGCCCCTTGGGGAGATTTATTCCTGTGACAGAGCACGGATGACGTGGCTGTGCCTGTGCCACTGCTGAGCCTCACACCCCTGAGGGCTGCAGGTGGATCAGACTGTCAGTCTGGGAGATTAAACATTTCCTGGGCCGCCTTCCCACAAATTCCTAATTTTTCTTGGCCTCCTGCAGACTGGTTTGGGTGACTTGTGTAGAGAAATCATTAGCCAGAGAATTAATCCAGAGTGCAAAATGTGCTGGTTTTTATGTGCTGTCTGTGCTAGTGTTTAACTATGCCTCAGCCAAAAATAGCAGGCTTTGGGGATACTCAGTAGTCTCCTGCTCATCAGCTCATGACATTCCTGTTGCTGTTGTCCAGCAGAGATGGTCTGGGCTGCAGAGCAGTTTCTGCCGGCTGCAGTGGATGTAGGGGCAGAGCAGGGCTCCTCTCCCTGCTCGTGGAGGGCTTTCCTTGCCCTGCACTCTGGCTGTGCTGGGTGGGAGTGCCCCCTCAGTGTGAGTGCAGCCACCAGAGTGCCCAGCCTGGGCCAGTGGCACTGCAGAGCACAAGTGACTCAGGTGTGCAGCACAAACCACCCCAGCAGCCCCTGCTTTAAACCTGTGACAATTATTTTGCGTGTTTAACGCTGCTGTAATAGCTGCAAGGGTATTTACAATCCAAATCAGCCAAAATCTCTGCCAGGACTGTTGTGTGTGGTGGCCTTGTGCAGTCAGTCCCTGCCTTCACTCAGGAGTGAGAACACAGCGCTCTCAGGGGTTGGTCACGACTGTACAAAGAAATGCTCATGAAGTGGCTTATCCCCCTGAATGGGCAGCACACAGTGCCTGCCAGGCTCTTGGAGGCTCCTGCTGGCACAGGCAATTCTGCTGGGCTTTTGCTAGAAAGACACAGAATCTGCCCTCTGGAAGCTCCTGTGGGGAGTGTTTGTCTGTCCTCACCCTAAGTCACAGCCAGGGAACTGCAGCCAGGCACTCTGGCTCAGTCAGGGGAGTGCCAGTGACACCTGGAGTTAATTCAGGAGGAATCAGGGAATGGCCATGGAAATCCAGCTGCAGCAGAAGCACAACAGCAGGTCCTGGCTGCTGCAGGTTGGCCCGTTCTGTGGGTGCCTCTGTGAGCTGTGGAGCAGGCTGGCCTGCTCTGCTGGGACCAGTCTGCAGTCTGCAGGTGCAGGGTGGGGCTGCTGGGCTGGAGCAATCCACCCCACCCTGCAGCCCAGTTCCCTGCTGGCAGTCGCTGGCAGGAGCTGGCACCAGTGGGATCTGGGACCAGCCAGGTGAGAGTGATGCAGCAGATTTACAGGGTTGCTGTGCTCCCTGGGGTGACAGGCAGGTGACAGGATGAGCTGGAAAGCTCTGTGTCTGTCTGCACATGCATTTGGCAGGAGAAGCATCTTAAACGGCAAACCTGCAGCTTTCACTGTCCTTGCAGCCGGTTCTCTGTGTCTGTCTCTTTCCGGTGGAAGTGCTTTGCTGAGATGTCTTTAATGTTTAGTAAATCATCTGGTTTGTTTTCCCTCTGTCAGTATCTGTTTGCCAACACTCACTGCTTATTGCTCCACAGCAGCAGGGGGTCCTTCCAGTGGCGTGTTTCTTTCACTGATGTTTGGGTTTTTACTCAAGTGGATTCCCGGCAATACTCCCTGCCCAGGGGTCCTGTCTGCTGTGTGTGGACTTGGGGACAGTGCTTGAGTAGAGGCAGGAAAGCTTCTACTCAAAAAAAAAAAAAAAAAAAAGTGCAGCTGCTTTTTCACTGAGGTGAGCTGGGGTGTGAGAAAGCAACATTAATGCTTACTAGTTTTTAGGCATCCAAGTTTATAAATCTACAGTCTAAAACTTGTCCACACAGCAAAATGAGTTTCTGCAGCCTGGTTTGCTCTGTGCCCCTTCAATCCATTAAAATTCATGCTCCCTGCTCCCCCTTGCCTCCCAGTGCCTCTCCCCTGCTGTGTGGAAAGCTGCTGTGTTTTGTTTTCCTCTTGCCAAGCCCCGGTGCCTCCTTAACAGACGAGTGGGCTGAGGCGAAGCTCATCTGGGTGGGAGCAGGGAGTGAGGGGAAGCGTGGGAGGAACAAACGCTTCACATCATGAGATAAACTTGGTGAGTTTGCCTTAAAAGCTCCCCTGGCTTCAGCACAAAAACCCAACCCAAGCCTGCCTGGAGGTCACTTACCAGAGTGCAAAGGCTGGTGGCCCGTGTCAGTGTCCCCAGCACCCGGGGAGCTCCCACATCCCTGAGCCACCTCAGCCTGGCCCTCCACAGCAGCCCCAGCCCTGTCCCTTGTGGGGCTGTGCCAGCACAGGGCACCCTCCCTGCAGGGAGATGGCTTTGGGAGCTTTGGGAGCAGGAGGGGGATCCCTGCCTTAGGGAGAGGTCAGACCTGGGGAGGGGAGAGCCCGTGGTGATGAACTCCTGCTGGCCAAGTGCAGGAACATTTCACAGTGATCTGGAGCCTCTCACCCCGGGCTCTCAGAGCTCCTTGGAAATATCAGCTAATTAAACCTCCTGTGTTAATTAACCACCCTTTCCTGATGAGAATCCAGTTTGGAGAGCAGCTGCCTGTTCCCCAGGTGCTGCCAATGCCCTCGTCATCACCAGCAGCGAGGAAGGCCTGGGCAGGAGGATGTGGCTGTGTCCCACTGTGGTGGGACCTGGAGGTTTGGGAGCCTTCCCTTTGCTTTGGAGAGCTTCTCCAGAGGAGCTCCTGTGTGGATCAGCCAAACTGGAGTGTGGGCAAAACCCTGGGATGGGATGGGACGGGATGGGACAGCCCTCTGAGCGACTGCTGCAGCAATGTGGAGAAGTCCCAGGGTAATGAGAGAGCAAGTGAAGGTGTCCAGGGTGGTCCCTCACCTGCCCCGTTCTCCTGGGAATTGCTGCAGGTGTCTCTGCAGGTGCAGAGGGTCGGTGCTACAGCAGTCCTGCTGCTTTGCTGCAGTGCAGGTGAGAGGCAGAATTGCAGGAAGGTAATAAACTGCCCCATTTACCAAGCGATTAAACACCCATTTAAAGCCTGGCTTGGCCACTCAGGCAGCAGAAAACAAGGTACAAGGCAGTGCAGCCTGAAACAACTGCTTGATGGCCATTCTGGCTGCAGCTTTTCAAAAGTTCAGGTGCTGTTAATCTCCAGAACAGTCTTTCACTGCCTGCAGCAGCTGCCTTTTGCGTGTTTTTCTAATGTTTGTAAGATGCTCCTGTTTTACCCAAAGTTCACAGCATTTAAATAATGTGTTTGAGCAGATTAAAAATAACACAAGATGCCACCTCTCTCCAGGCTGTGGGAAGGGCTCCAGTTAGCAGGAAAACCTCCCTGTCCACCCTGCTGATGCCAGACTCCCCTCCTGCTGTACTTCATGCCACTTCATTTTTTAAATTGGCAGCTTATTGAAATGAAATTATTGCATTTGTGTTGTCAGTAGCATTTAAGCTGTTCACTTTTTGGAAATCTGCTAGTTCTCCACGGGGCAATTCATGGTTGTGTTAATGCACTCAGTCAAGTGTAATTAAATGTAGAGACTCAATGGATTCATATAAACACTCTGTGGGAGCCTGTCAGTCTTCCAGGGAAATGAACCCCCAAACAAATGAACAAACCTTGAATATCTTCAGCTCTGCCTCTTTCAAGAGCAGAGCTGGGGGCTCTGGAGAAGCATCCAAGGGTGTATTTGCAGGAGAGATGCTGGATCTGTTAGTCTGGAGGGCTGAGGGACAACTCCTCACACCTTCTGCTGTACACACCCTGGTGCTGCAGCACAGACCCACAAATTCCTGACCAGAACGTGTCCTGGGCTTTGAATGCCAGCAGATGGAGGTGCTGGGCTTGGCACTCAGCTACACCCACCAGGAATTCCTCATGCCCCTGCGTGTCCTTCAGCAGCTGCTGAGGTACAGGAGCAAGAACTGCTGGCCAGTGCTTTGCTGTACCTGGATCTCTCTGCTCTGCTCCTTCACCTCTCCAAACACAGACTGCCTGATGGAAATGAGTTGTCCCAGCTTCAGGACTGGGAAAAAAAAAGAACCAGAAAGAGGTGGGGGAAGGTGCTGCATGCACAGTTGGGCAATGGATGGCTGTCCCAAAGGTGAGCATCTCCTCCACAGGAGAGGTTTTCTCTCACAAGCTGCACCTCACTAGCAGTAAGGGTTGGTGGCCAGGCAAAGAGCCCTGGGACACAGAGGAACCCACCTGGGCCCTGCCAGCTCCTGCACCACAGTGGGGGCCAGGAGGGGGTGGCTCTGTCAGCCTGTGGGAGCAGGACAGTGCCCTGTGCCCCCTCATCTCCCTGCCACGTGTGCCCAGGGCTGCAGGGCACCTTCTGCACCCTACATGGGCCAGGGCACTTCTGCAGGCATTTCTCCTAAACTTCTTCTTAGGAATTCTTCTGTGGTCATGAGCAGAATTGGGAAAATCATCTACAGCTGAGTGAGAAAGGGAGGATAAGACACTGCTGAGCAATTTTTTCATATTTGTGGGGGTTTTTTTCTCTTTCTCAGTTGAATTCTCACCTTCTCACAACAGTTGTTGCATATCACTGTAAACTTCATTTAATCCTTTTGTGAAGTTAAAATAAATATGACAGAAAGACAAAATACATGCTGTACTTGATGTAAGACTGATGACACGTCCCCCAGTTATCTTCAGCAGTGAAATAGCTATAATCAAATTTAGAGAGCAGTGTGTTACTCAGCACTGCTGACAGGGATGCAGTGAATTAGAATTGATGCTGCCTCTGGTTAATCCAGCAGCAGCCCAGTGGCCACAGTGGGGATGTGCTCACCCAGCCTTGGCACAGCCCCACACACCTCCAGCAGCACTGGGCCAGCAGCAGAGTCTGCTCTGTCCCTCACCCTGGCCCACTGCTAATCCTCTGCCCCAGAGCTGCTGCTCCCAGCTGGGTCCTGCACATCCCTAAATGTGGTGGGAAGTGGGACAGAGCTCCCAGGCACTTGTCCCTGCTGGGCTGCCATGGCCCTCTGAGCCTTGCACTGCCCACTGCACTGCCCACTGCACTGCCCACTGCACTGCCCACTGCACTGCCCATTGCATTGCCCACTCCTGACAGCTCCTGACAGCAAAGCAGGGAATTTCTCCTCTTGGGCTTCAAGGCCAGCCAAGCACCCGAGATACTTTTATTTTTATTTTTTAGCTTTAGCACAAATAGTTGTTTGAGTGGAGGACTCATTTCAGCTGTCTGTTTTCTCAAAAAAAACCCCCAAACCAATCTGTGCAGCTCCCTGCTGTCCCAGCTGCAGCGGGACGTGTCCATCAGCAGCAGGGAACCTGGTGGTTTAATATCCCCAGAACCTTCTGTGGTGCTCCTGGGTTTTCACTGTCAGCCTAATAGTGGTGTTCAAAATAATTGCTACAGAGGGAAAATGTGCCTTATCACAGGGAGCAGCACATGGACAATGGAAGCGTTTCAGAGCATATTTTTAGGACAGAAAAAAAAAAATCAATCTTAATCTTGTGCTTTTTCATCATATGCCTTGAGCAGTGAAAAGGGGGGAAAAGGGATCAGCATTTTTTCTGGTTGGATGGGGCTGTGAGAGACATGGGGTGGTGGAAGGTGTCCCTGGGGTTGGCAGGGGCCAGAGCAGCAGATGCACCCAGCAGTGGCTTTGCCTCTCCTTGGTGCCCGCCTGGGAAAGTCAAACGTTTATGTGTAACCTAAAAGAAAAGCTGTTCTGCTGGTGTGAGCTATTGGGTAATAAAACCAGGAAAGGCACTGCAGTCAATAAAAGTAAATTAATAACTAGAGACAACAAACCCTGCTTCTCTGACTGGCATAAAGCAATCCTGTGCTGAAGGAAGAAAAAATGTCACAGTTTATGAGGAGGCAGGTCAAGTCCAAGAGGAATGGGCCACAGCAGTTTGTGGGATATTTGTGATCACAACTTTTTCTTCCTAAACCTGTGGGGTTTATTTGCAGCTAAGCCAAGCATCTCCACAGAGCAGAGGAGACCCCAAGCCCCTCGGCGTGGTGGGTGCTGCCCACACCTGCCCTTGCAGTTGTACTGCTCATGCAGCACAAATTAGGAGGCTTAATTATTTCAATAGAGGTTAATTACATTAGTCACTACAGCAAATCTCCCGTTCATGCCATGCTTTCCACTTCATTTAATTCATTACCCCCTGTGACAGTAGATTTCTGCACAGAACTGCTCCTTTATCTCCCATGTGCCTTCCAAGCATCATCCTCCATGCTGGCCCTTTGCTTGCTTTTGCTCTTCTTCCTCTCCGTGTTCCTGGAGGCAGTGACAAAGTGGTTTGGTGGGAGCAGGTGGGAGCAGCCTGGGATGTGCTCTGCCCCAGGGGAAGGGGGTGGGTAGAGCAGTGCTGTGCCCAGCTGGGCATGGGGCTCTCCCCCTGCAGGGACAGGCTGTGGACCCCACACGGTGTGTGCCCTGTGCTGGAGCTGAGCAGGCAGTGACCCTGGACGGTGTTCATCACCCCCTGGACTGTGTTCATCACCCCCTGGACTGTGTTCATCATCCCCTGGACTGTGTACATCACCCCCTGGACTGTGTTCATCATCCCCTTCCCCCGTGTGCATCACCCCTTTCTCTGCTGGGTGCTTCACCCCTTCCCTCGCTGCATCTTTGCTCAAAACCAGCACTTGCAGATCCACGTCCTCTCCCACCTGCCAGGCAGGGTGCCATGCTGTGCTCTGCCCATGGGCCTGCTCCCTCCTGACTGCCCTGGTACCAGGCTGTCCATCACAGGAAAATTCAGCTGGTTGTGCAGCCCTTGCAATGGTTCTGGGAGAGCCATTCCTCATAGTTGAATGTGTTTCTGTAAATGGCAGAGTAAAGTTCTTGGGTGGCATTTAATTAGTTTTACTGTGCCTTCCCTGCTCAGCAGAGATGTATCATAATAGCTGAAGGATTCATAAAAAAAACATGTTTTAATCAGAAATTCAAATGCAAACCAAGACAGAACAACAAAGATCTGAAAATAAAAGCAGAATTTTAGAAATTGCCCAGATGAGGCTCAGTGCCACAGGCACACGGTGCTGCTGTTAGAAGCCAACCTGTGAGCTGCTCTCATCAGCCAGAAGCCCCAGCTCTGACCCAGCTAATGCTGAATGGCACGGGTAATCCTCTGGAGACATGGTGACGTGGGCAAGGGCACTGGCCAGGCTTCTCCAAAGGCTCACAGTGGCTGTGTAAAGCTGGTCCCACATTAGGATGAGCTTGGTGCATCCCCTGGGCTGAGCCAGGGTTTAATGTGTGACCACTGCCAGGCAAACCTGTGTGGGCTGCACACAGAGGGTGTGTGCCTTCCCCAGGCTTCCCAGGGCTCCAAAACCCGGGGAATGAGCTCTGTGCCACTGCCTGGCTCCGTCTCCTTGTTCTATTTTGGTTTAAACTGAGTTCATTCCTTTATCACTGCACCTGGGAATTCATCATTCCTGTGTCTCCAGCTTCTCCATCCCCCTGCACACAGCGTGGGGGGACATTTCTACAGTCGTGTAGCCCCAGTGCCCAAACTGTGGCTGCTGACATGTGCAAGGGGGAAGTGAGACATTTCCCACCTGTTCTGCTAGTTTGCAGCTTGGTGGGATATTTCCTATTTTTAACTGTAGCTGCAGTTAAAGGAATAAATTTGTGAAGTCAAACATAAGGTAACAACCAAAGGAAGTAGGTTTTTTGCTGCAGATCTGTCTGATTTAGTACCTGGTGAACATTTTCTTTAGCATAATGATACTTCTTAGGGTGCATGATAGAAACCTGCAGTAATCAACAGACACTGTTCTCAGTTTTCAGTCTCATCATTAACATTTTGCTATCATTAACCTGAGCATGATAAATTGCTTATAAAACAGTTATTTCTTTGTTGGGCATTAGCAGGTCTAGTTGTGAGGAGAGATGTGGAATTTGGCTACAGAGTTTTGCATCATGAATATGAACTCTGTGTGGGTCTGACACTGCAGGTCAGGCCAGTGTAAATCAAGGAAATATTTCCAGATTTTAATCTGAATTGAGACTTAGGGATTTAAAGATATTTAAACTCCTAGGCAGGGCTAGGAAACAGTCAGCCTTGTTGTCTGCAGGTGGAGGGTCCTTCCACAGAGGTGGAAGCTGCTCTGGCTGGTGCAGGTAGGGCTCTGCCCTCTCTCCTCTCTTTTCTGTGCTAAGTTTTAGCACTTTTTCTCTGGCCAGGCTTTCAGCGTTGCTGCCTGTGCACTTTTGCCCGCGTGTGCCAGCCCCTGTGGCTGCTGGCATCCTGCTGGGAGTGCTGCAGCACCAGAGCCCAGCCGGGGTGCTCCTGGGATGCCAGCCTTGGCTGGGAGCACTGGAGGGGCACACAGAGCACCTCAGCTGCCAGAAAATTAGACTCATTTATCTGGAAATCTGTTGTACACAAAGCACTTTAATAACCACATTCATCTAAAGGCCACATCAGGAGAAACAGTACTGCCTGTTCCCTCTCGGATGCCAGTTGGTGGGGAATGCTGCTGCTAACATTTAGCAGGAGCTCCAGGTCACCTTGATACAATCGAGCTAAGCCACATTTTAATGGCTGTTTAATTAGATTTACCATAGGGAAGGTGCCATGGAAGAAGGCTGCATTTCTGCTTCTAGTGCTGGTTTAAATAAAAATGCAGATAAAAGACTGCAAGCGATAGATAAAGATGAGGAGGTTTCGTACCCCTGTTCAGTATAACTTTTTACCTTCATTTGAGTGATTTGTCTGCTCTTTCCCTGCACTTGCAGGGCTGGAAAATCTCACACCCCCACAGACTGATGCTGTTTTCTGACTGCCACAAAAATGTAGGTTCTCCTCAACGTGTGATTTTCCTCTAGGTGACCTGAGCTTTGAGCACCTCACTGTAAGGCTCCCACGTTCTTCAGAAGCTGCCCCTGTGTTTGAAACAGGATTGAAGCACAAGGGAAGGAATCCATCTGATTTCCAGCAGCACTATCTGAATCTTATGGCAAACTGGTCCCTGCATTAGAGAACAAATAGCTGGTGTTCCTCTCACACCAATATTGATCTCTTCACCAGGCTGTGGGAGACTCCAAGGAGCATTTTGTGAAGTGGCCAGTTGCTCCTCCATAGGAAACAAAACATTGGAACATATTGCTATAAAGGATATGACATCTCTCCCAACGGTTTCATTAAGAAGACCACGAGAGTAAAGAGTTATAAAACCTGATCCAGTCGGCGGTTCAAGCTGTGTAATTGATATCCATTATTTCCCATTGACTGCTCTGCACGACTTTGCTTTCTGTAGCATCAACAGATTCTGCTTCTGAGCTGCTGGGGCTTGGCAGAGAGCAGAGCCAATAGCAAACCTGGAGCATGAATCCCAGGAGAGAGCCAAGGTGGTTTTCCTCCAAAAATGCACACCTTTCTCATAATTTGCACTTTCTCAAGTCACTACATTTGCACGGGGCAGTACAGATCCACTGGCTTTGCTGAAGCAGAGGCTGGGCATCAGTTTGGTTTCCACAATGACACAATTTCTGCTCATCTGCTTCATTTCATGGCAATTTTATGTTATTTACAGAAATAGGGTCATTATAGTAAAGAATTTGCAGAAACAGAACAGGCAGAAAAGGGCCATCCCCACACATATTTATCCTGTGCCAGAGTAACCCCAGCTCATTCCAGGCCCGTGGGTGTCTGTCTGTCCTGAGCATTTGTCTGTCAGCTGCCAGGAGCAGCACATTACTCCTCAATGCTTCCTCGGGTGAGTTCAATATTTATTTTTGGTGGGTGTGAGAACAATCAAGAATAACTGAGACTGATGGTAACTGGCTGTGTGCTCCCAGGTGTGCAGGAGCCCTGGGCAGGCTGAACACAGGGAAGGGGCCATGTGCCTGTGCCAGCCTCCTGCCCGTGCCCCCTCACAGCTCAGCATTAGGCAAATCCATCCTTTTTCCCTTGTTACTCAAAGCTGTTCTATGCCATTGACCTCTTGCCCCTACCTCCTGCAAATCATTTGCTTTTTCACATGCTTCACTATTAACTTGTACTATTTCTTTTATTTTTTTTTTTTCTTTCTCCTTATCTCACCTCAGGAAGGAGAGGGATTACCTCATTTCCACTGCCTCAGAAATAAATCTTCATTATGGATTTGTACCTGGGGAGGCAGAAGCTGATTTCCACTCCCAGCCAGTTCTAGACAGATATTTGAAGGTAATTGTTCAGTCCAGGGACATCTCACTTGTCTAATAACCATAAAGAGCACTTCTATTAGGGCTGGGCTTGGGGTTGGGGCTATTGAGAAGATATTTATGGGGAAGATATAATTTCAGAAAACTGGAATATGGACAGCAAATTTATGTTTTTATTTTAAGGTGGAGCAAAGGGAAGGACCTAACATGCAATAAATGTCTGTGTGCTGGTGGGGGGCTTATCCCCAAGGCAGGGTGGCTGCACTGCACTGCCAGGAGTGCAGCTGCCTCCTCACAGGGCTCACTGGACTGCTTCAGATGTGTTCAAAATCATCCTCTAAGGTGGCTAAAGCCAGCAGTAGCTTTTCCCTCATGCTGTAGTTGTGAAAACTGATGTGATCTAGCAGACATCAATGGTGTTTTTACTCAGGATCCAGAAGATCTGTCTAGGTTCTGCCCCCCTAAGCAGGCTGGAACAAGAGGCTAAAATGACAGTGAGATGAGGCCCTTTTTTCCTGGCTAATTGCTGCAGGATGAAATAAGGGTCAGAATAAAATGTGGTTATCTGCTAAATGGTTGCTGCACCCAGCTGTTTGCTGCAGCCCTGGATATATCGACTGTGGCAGCTTTGGGATGCTCAGTAAACCAAAATGTAAACCAACTGCTGTGGAGGAGCCTTGGCCATGTGGAAGCACACAGGAGCCTGTGGGGCCACGGGGCTGAAGGCACTGAATATCCCTTCCCCTGTCTGCAGCACCCTGGGACAGGGAGGGCACGATGTCTGGTAATTAGCTGCTGTCTCACATGATTGATTTCAGGAGCTCTTTTCTCGTGCTGCCAGTCTTGTTGAACATTTTCTGCTTCTGCCTGATAGCACTGGCCCCGGGCAGGGCGGGTGATTAATGACCTGCTGTGGCTGAGGTGCCTCTCTCTGTGCTCCTGGGTGGGTCTGCAGGTGCTGCACGTCCTGGGGATGATCACTGCAGGTCACCTTTGTCCACTACGGACCCAGCAGAGGAGATGGAGCCACAGGAAGTGCAGGGAGGAGCATTCCCTGTTCAGTGTCCTCACTCCAGAGCTCCTTGGCTCTGTCCAGCCTACATGTGCCTGGGTCTGTGCTTCAGCCCTGAGCCACAGCCTCTGGGAAATCTGTGGGCTGTCTGACAGCAGGCAGGAAAGGCAACAAAGAGGAGCAGTTATCTTCAGTGTCTGTAATTCCCTTGACTTTTTTTAGAGGTCCAGAAATAGAAAAACAATAGAAAAGCATCACAGCTGCACAGCAGTGCCCGTGCCATGGTGATGGCACCGGGGCTGTGGCCTTGGGCCCTTCAAAGTCTCTGCAATCACCTCTGGACTTAAACTGTTGTGACTTTGTGTTATCCAAGGCCTGTACAGCTTTCCCATTTTTTAACAGCCTGTGCATAAGAAGAGCAAGCACTAGAAAGGTGTAAAGCTGGGTATTTTCGTGTTAAGCTGAATCCCAGTCATGGTTTCCTTCCTATGCAGCAGTTTTAGATATAAAGCAGATGATAGATTAAGTTATGTTTGACTGACAGATTTAAATTGGGACTTCTTTCTGCAGCCTCCACATCCATGCTCTAAATAGGAGGTTTGGGATTAAGGCCATTAAATTACTTAGTTTATTGGAAAAATAAAATACCAGAAACAGATGAAAATGAAAAGAGAGGGAAATGCAAACTGAATGAGTGCTAAAAATATTATTAAGGTAAGGTAGCAAATGAAATAGAATAGCACTAAAACTAAATGACATGTAAGAAATTCTCCAAGTGGCAGTTCTGGCTTTCAAACTGTGGAGTTGAAGACAGGTGAGCTTGAATTGCCCAGAGCTGCTCCGTGCACCCACACTGCCCAGTGCCAGCTGTCTGCCCGTGGGGATTGAGAGGGATGGAGAAAATGAAAAGCAGCTCATGGATGGAGCTGGTGCTGCAGCTGTGCTCACTGGAGGCAGAGACTGCTCCTCCTCTCTGGGTCCCTGCCTGGCTCCAAGGGAAGGTGCCCCAGCAGGGGCTGGTGGGTGGGTGGCCTCAGTCCTGCCTCCAAGTGTGGAAGTTCCCGTGTCTCCCCCAAATCCAGGCAGAGGTGGGTTTGTCTGCTGGCTTTGGATGACTTCTTGTAACCTCTCCGAGTCTTTGTACCTGTGTTGCCTCCTTCCCTCCTGCCAGTAACTACACACAATGCCATGGGGAGAGTTCAAACCCTGCCCTCTCCTTTGGATCCTTGACAAGGCCTCACTGCACTCTCGAGGCTCTTTAAGGGAAACAAACTGCTGCAGATGATTGCAGGCAAAGCCACACTCCTGAGGACCTGCCTTTTCTGGATAGCCCTGTATATCAGGAGTGAAACATTTCCTGGAGATTTGATTTCATCTCAGGTCTGGGGAAATTCTGCAGCTCCACAAACAATCCATCAACAGCTGCCCAGAGAGGAGCAATAAATTAATCTTCTTCTGGAACAGCAGTGCAAGCTGCCTTCCCTGCACATGGAAAAGCGCCAGATTTGGGTCAAAGGAGCAGCTTTCAGCTTCTCCTTCCCCGCCTACCGTGATCCATTTGAGCCCGGCTGCTCTCAGCAGCTCTGCTCCCTCGTGCCCGTACAGCTGTGCTGCTTGGCAGGAATTCTGGCTGGCTTTTCACAGCCTTGGCTTTAGACTCCTTGGGATGATGGTTGTTAAATCTCTAGGGCAGCACTGAGTGTCCAAGGGGTGATATCAGCGTGCCCGTGCTGACACGTGCAGCCCGACTCCGTGAGTGTCACAATGCAAACTGCCTGCAGGTGAGCACAGGGCTTGTGCAGCGCTTCCCAGGGAGACAACCTCCTCCTCCTCCTCCTCCTCCTCCTCCTCCTCCTCGGCAGGGCCAGCTCCTCGGGTCACTCACGGCCGGGTGCCCAGGACAGACTGGCTCTCTCGGAGGTGCCAGAAGAAGGGGAAGATGCTGCTGAGGGACAGCACTGGTCCGTGACAGGACAACTGCACGGCCACCACCAGAGGGAGAGGGTGGAGATCCCAGCCTCTGCACCTGGTTTTAAGGGGTTTGATGATATCACAGCAAAAAGGGAAGAGAAAATGGGGCAAGAGAACATATTCTCTCATGTTAAAATCACCACTCGAGGTCCTGTTGCCATTGGCAGCCTGGGGGATATTTTTCAGAGATGCTAAAACACATTATAAATTAGGAAAACAAGAGAGAAACCAAACCAAAACACCATATTGTGTACGATCGTATCTCTTGATACCAGAAAAGCTTCTCAGAGTGAACCACCTTGTTCATGTTTACTCTTATTTGTTTGGGGTTTTTCATCTGAAGAAATGAAAAAGATGCCATTTCTGTTTTTCTGTAGAAATAGCTGTTGTCATTGATGTCACCTTTGTAGCCTTGCTTCACTGCCTGCAGAGGTCAGCAGAGCCGGAGCCCTGGTGGAGTGTGAGCAGCACTGCCCCTTCCAAGGAAAAGAGAAACACTTCATGATCCTTTAACTTGTTAAATGTAAAGCTTGAAAAAGTCTCAGACTGAAATCTCAGCAGCCACAGGTAATTTTTCTTCATCCAGCTTTGTTATTTCTCTGCAGAGAGAGCTAGTTAAGGAGGGCTGAACCCAGCCCATAATTACTGAGTTCCAGGCTGTAATTCCTTCAGGAAACAGCAGCAGTTCACTGGAGAGCGCTCAGGCTCACACCGAAAGGAGAGAATTGCAGGTCTTTGCCCTTTTGGAAGTGTCACAGGGGAAGATGCAAAGAAGGCCTGGAAACGGGGAGGGGGGTGTTGGCAGCACCGAGCCAGCACAGCGTGGTGACCCTGTGGTGACACAGGTGGTGGCACGGAGTGGTGGCACACGGGTCTGTGGTGACAGGTTCTGGCCCTGGCTGCAGGAGCTGGGTGCTGGACTGAGCTCGAGCTCCCAAACATCTCTGACCTCAAAGCCTGAGGCTTCGGGGAGGAGCCCTGGGTGAGGGCTCAGCACCACCACACCTGCAGTCACTCTTGCTACTTCTAATGCAACTCGTCTAAGCTTCCCCAGAAAACCTGCACGAAAATGAGGGAAGATCAGGTGTGACATTCTGGACTTTGCCCGTGGAGAGCAATCAGGGAAAAAAAACAGAATAAAAGCAAAGTACAGAGAGACTTGTGGTTGTACTTGATATGCTGAAAGGAGAACAGGGAGACACAAAATCATGTGCCGGGCAGTTTTATACAAAACATCAAAGACAGGTGGGAGTGGCTGCTCCTGGGCACGGGAGAGCAGCAGCCAGGAGAGAGTTCAGAGCACAGCCACCCAGGGAAGGCAGCAAAAACAGCAAGAGCAGCCACAGGTGCTCAGTGAGAGTGAGCATCCCGAGCAGTGCCGGCGAGCAGAGCTGCTCCCGAGCTGGGAGACCCCGGCCGGAGGCTGGGCGGGTCCGTGGTGGGACCAGCCCTGGTGGTGGGACCAGCCCTGGTGGTGGGACCAGCCCTGGTGGTGGGAGCTGCAGGGGCAGGGAAAGGCTACACAAAACACAGACAGACACCGTGGCCACCTGCAGCTCCCCGACCTCCACTCCCTGCTAGCACGAGCTGCTCTGCCATTAAAGCCACCTCCTGCTGAGACCTCATTAATGGAGAATGGCTGAGGGAAATTATAAATTTTTTAAAAATAGCGCAAGGATACAATTAAAAGCAGCATCTCTGAACTGGAACTGCTTTGCCATGAACTGAACATGCCTAAACCTAGTCTTGGTTGAGCAGAGCTATTCCACTCAGCATTGGATAAACCCAACAGCAGAGTGCCTAGAATCTGATTTAATTTGAAAGAGCACAAAATTATGTTTCTCTGCTGATTTTCCAGGTGGCAGGATTAGATACAGAGGTTTTTAGTTTTTCACTACTTCCTTTTAACTCAATTTGACAGGAATGGCTTTTGGTACAAGGCAGGATTTGCTGGGCTCTGCAGCAGGGATAATGGAAACATCAGAGAAATGGCAAAGCACAGTTGGGGGAGATCAACCCTCTGCCTGGAATGCACTGGGATGCTTCAGGGCCAAGTTTTCTGGAAGAGCAGAAGTCAGGGAAATCTGCATCTCTTGTGGGACCTTCAGTGATCCACCAAAGCAGCCCCTCTTTCTGGGGAGACCAAGAGCTGCGGCAGGACCTGGCAGGTTTGGTGTGTGCTGGCCTTTGTGAGGACACGGGAAGGGATTTTTGCAGGGCTGGCACAAGCGTGGCCACAAGCAAGACGGCTGCAGGGGAAGGAAGGGTGGTGGCCAGAGAGTGCAGCCACAGGGACAGCCTGCCACGGCAGGCAGGAACGGGAGCTGCCCTTCCTCACCCGCGGCTTTGCTGATTAAGGAGCTCCTTTTCTTGGCAGTTTGAGCTGGAATTAAAACATTGCCGGCAGAGATACACTCAGGGGCAGGCGAACAGCTTGTTCCCAGCTGGCTCAGCACTTTCCCCTTTGCAATTCCACCCATCAGAGCTCAAACAATGCTCCCTGAAGGCAACCGTGTGCTGGGCTGGCAGCCCCTCACCGCCCTCGATAGCCCCGGACCCCCGAGCTGGGGGGCAGGGGCAGCTCCCCTCCTCCCCTTGGGAAGGCAGCAGAGCGCATCCCACCGGAGCAGCATCGGACGGAGGCACCAGAGGGCTCGGAAGTTCATTTTGGCGGCTGGGGGCTGGTGGGGTCCTGGAGGCTCTGACCCCTCCCTAGGGATGAAAGGGGATTTTCAAGCTGACCTCCAGTCTGGAGGAGCTGGGGGGGCACCAGCTGCAGGGTTTAAAGGTGAAGTGGCTCGGCTGCTCCTTCTGGCACAGCCGGGTGCCGCGCCCCGCCGGGCGCTGGGACAGAGCCGGGTCAGGGGCACCGCGCTCGGCTCCCCCCGCTCCCCTCGGGTCGTTCTCGGCTCTGCAGGAATGGTTTGCCTGGGAAATGGTCTGTGACTTAGCGGGCAGCATGCTTGTGAGAGGCAGGCTTCTAATGACTCCTCAAACTGAGATTTTATCCCTGTAAATGGAACTAGGTCTCAGTGTCCCTGATTAGTTGCTTGTGACAAATTCCATCTGTCTGCCTGGGAACAACAAAGACCTAAAAAACCTGAGCACCAGCCATGCAGCCAACTGCTCCCATGCTGGGCTTTGTCATCACAGGAAATCACTTAAAAAACAGGAAACTCTTCCTTAATCCACTCAATTTCTTGGGACTATTTGCCATGAAATGTCACCTTCTCAGATGAAGGAATGGGATTTATCACAATTAAGGGAGGTTTTGACACATCCCTTTAAGTGAATTAAGGATGCTTTAACTCTGAATTCGCCCAGGGCTTGGTTGGTGCAGAGGGAGCCTCTTGCAGTTTATAACACTCAGAAGCAAACACGTTCTTGGGCAGTTGTTGGTGTGATTTTGCTGCCCTGGGCAGCGTGGGCTGCTGAGGTTGGTAGAGCACATTGACAAGGAGCAGCTCGTTGTCAGAAAGTTGGCTCTGGACATTCCTCAGGAATGCAGAGAGGACTCCTGTGCTGGGTTGTTGATTGATTGAGCAGTTTCCTATAAACTTGGCTTTTTTTGAGTCACAATACACCTGCGTCACTGCCCTCGTCACTCACCGCCTTTCTGCTGTGTGATTTTTGGCTGAGACACAGAGGAGCCAAATCTCTGGCACGCACTTCTGTGGCACATGTTTCTGTGGCACACAGATTCTGTGGCACCCAGGCCTGTGGCACATAGGTTCTGTGGCACAAAGGTCTGTGGCACTCGGGTTTTGTGGCACATGGTTCTATGGCACACAGGTCTGTGGCACATGGTTCTGTGGCACACAGGGTCTGTGGCACACAGTTCTGTGGCACACAATTCTGTGGCACACGGTTCTGTGGCACATGGTTCTGTGGCACACAGGGTCTGTGGCACACAGTTCTGTGGCACACAATTCTGTGGCACACGGTTCTGTGGCACATGGTTCTGTGGCACACAGGGTCTGTGGCACACAGGTCTGTGGCACACAGTTCTGTGGCACACAGGTTCTGTGGCACACAATTCTGTGGCACATGGTTTTGTGGCACACAGTTCTGTGGCACACAGGTTCTGTGGCACATAGGTTCTGTGGCACATGGTTCTGTGGCACACAGGTCTGTGGCACACAGGTCTGTGGCACATAGGTTCTGTGGCACACAGGTCTGTGGCACACAGGGTCTGTGGCACACAGGTTCTGTGGCACATGGTTCTGTGGCACATGGTTCTGTGGCACACAATTCTGTGGCACACAGTTCTGTGGCACACAGGTCTGTGGCACACAGGTTCTGTGGCACATGGTTCTGTGGCACACGGTTCTGTGGCACACAGGGTCTGTGGCACATGGTTCTGTGGCACACAGTTCTGTGGCACACGGTTCTGTGGCACACAGGGTCTGTGGCACATGGTTCTGTGGCACACAGTTCTGTGGCACACGGTTCTGTGGCACACAGGGTCTGTGGCACACAGGTTCTGTGGCACACGGTTCTGTGGCACACAGGTTCTGTGGCACATAGGTTCTGTGGCACATGGTTCTGTGGCACACAGGTCTGTGGCACATAGGTTCTGTGGCACACAGGTCTGTGGCACACAGGGTCTGTGGCACACAGGTTCTGTGGCACATGGTTCTGTGGCACACAGTTCTGTGGCACACAATTCTGTGGCACACAGTTCTGTGGCACACAGGTCTGTGGCACACAGGTTCTGTGGCACATGGTTCTGTGGCACACAGGTCTGTGGCACACAGGGTCTGTGGCACATGGTTCTGTGGCACACAGTTCTGTGGCACACGGTTCTGTGGCACACAGGGTCTGTGGCACACAGGTTCTGTGGCACACGGTTCTGTGGCACATGGTTCTGTAGCACACAGTTCTGTGGCACACAGGGTCTGTGGCACTCGGGTTTTGTGGCACATGATTCTGTGGCACACAGGGTCTGTGGCACACAGGGTCTGTGGCACATGGTTCTGTGGCACACAATTCTGTGGCACACAATTCTGTGGCACACAGGTTCTGTGGCACATGGTTCTGTGGCACACAGGGTCTGTGGCACACGGTTCTGTGGCACACAGGTCTGTGGCACACAGGTCTGTGGCACACAGGGTCTGTGGCACACAGTTCTGTGGCACACGGTTCTGTGGCACTCGGGTTTTGTGGCACACAGTTCTGTGGCACACAGGTTCTGTGGCACACAGGTCTGTGGCACACAGTTCTGTGGCACACAGGGTCTGTGGCACTCGGGTTTTGTGGCACATGGTTCTGTGGCACACAGGTTCTGTGGCACACAGGTCTGTGGCACACAGGTCTGTGGCACATGGTTCTGTGGCACATGGTTCTGTGGCACACAGGGTCTGTGGCACACAGGTTCTGTGGCACACAGGTTCTGTGGCACACAGGTTCTGTGGCACACAGGGTCTGTGGCACATAGGTTCTGTGGCACACAGTTCTGTGGCACACAGTTCTGTGGCACACAGGGTCTGTGGCACATAGGTTCTGTGGCACACAGGTCTATGGCACACAATTCTGTGGCACACGGTTCTGTGGCACACAGGTTCTATGGCACACAGTTCTATGGCACACAGGGTCTGTGGCACACAGGTTCTGTGGCACACAGTTCTGTGGCACACGGTTCTGTGGCGCATGGTTCTGTGGCACTCGAGTTTTGCTCCACAGGTGCTGGTGCAGTGACTGCAGGGCCCTGGCACGGTGAGGGGGCCGGTGCTGGGGGGCTGCCAGCCGTGGGCTCACAGCCTCCTCCTGCCCTGGCACTGCTGTCCCTCGTTCCTCCCCGTGGCCTCCACCTGCATTTCCCGTTCTGCAGGCAGGAGCTGCGTCAGCAGCGCCGTGGCCTTGGCGCCACGTCCGGGTGTGGCAGCAGCACTTTCACCTTGCACAGGGTCTGCTGGGGCTGTGCATCCCCCCCGGCCCTGCTGGAGCTGGGCGGGCTCTGCCCACGGCTGGGATCGGGTGCTGGTGCTGTTCCATGGTGTGCCTGGGGGGTTGGCACATGGAGCACCCCACAGAATCTGTTGCATTTGCTGTTGCCACAGCACACAGAGGAAACCTGGAACATGGGGTGGAAGCTGGTGAGTCACTGGGATGAAGCGTTTATCCCAAACCTCCCGTCTTGGAAAACTTTTGGCACGGATGAAGTGCACAGAGCCAGTAGCTCTTGGTGGGAGTTGCTGGGAGCAGTCAGCGTGTCCAGGCTGTTCGTGCCCACCCTACTCTGGCGTTACCAGGTGCTCTCTGTTTGGTGACTCAGTGACTTTTCATCAGATTTCTAAGCTGGTTTTGTTCCAACTTGAGTGGTTCTCCAGCCACAGGAGGGCGGCACCAGCATGAGCTGCCAAAGTGCTGCCTGCAGCTTGGTTTTACTAGAAAAATGAAACAAAATTAAAAAATAAATTAGCATATATATGTGTGTATATTACAAAACAAAAGACAGAACTGTTTAACAGGAAGGAAGGGAATCAAGCATCACCCAGCCCTGCTGAGCCCTTGTGTGAACCAGGGGGAAATAGTATTTACTTTTTAAAGCAAGATTTATCCCTAAATCATTTTTTAAGTATCAAAAGAAGGCCGAACCCCCATGAAGCGATCTAGCAGAAGCACCCTGTTTCCCCTAAGAGCTGGGGGGGCTAGAAAGCCAGCAGGACTTTTGTGGCACCTTTCCATGGTCCAAATGTGCTGCAACAGACTTGGGCAGTGATATAATGCACTGTTCATTCACGAATCATTTACCATTCAAATATCTCTTTTCAAAGGGTAAAGGTTTAATTTGGTGGCTGTTTTGATTGTGTTTACAGTGGCTTGGAAAATAATTGAAAGACGAAATGAGTGGAGAGTGGGTGCTGAGGTCCCAGGGTTTGAGAGACCCTGTCTCAGCAGTGGATCCTCTGGGTACAGCTGTTGTGGGGTCAGAGGGCTCCAGGGTGCCTGGGGCCACAGAGGAGCCCCCAGGGGTGGGATTACAGCTCCTGCTCAACCTCCTGCTTTACTAAGTAAGGGGAAAGTTATATAAATGATGTTGAAATGTGGAATTGCTGGCAGTGGTTTGCCATGCTCTGCAGCTCTCAGCACTGGGCTGATGTTTAACCTGGAATCCTGCTCAGGTGAAGGGGATTTGCCTGTCTGAGGGGTGTGTGAGGCAAGGCCAGGCCAGCCTCGGTGATGTTTTCTGCAGATGAAGCTGATTTCTTGGTCACAGCTCAGTCTGCAGCAGGATAAGGGCATTACCTTCTAAAAAAGGCTTGTTTGGTTGGCTGAAGTGAGATGTTTCTGAGAAAGATCCCTGCAACCCCTCAAGGTTAAACTAAGAACTGGCACAAAGTGACAGGGGACAGCATTTGGGACTCAATACCTGAACTGGCCAAACCCCGAAAAAAGAGTCCAAAATGGAATTCTTTTATCAGCTTTTCCCTGGCACTGACACCTGCATGCTTTTGTCTGCAGCTGTGTGGAAGAACTCACACTGCAAATGTAATTCCTACAGGGTGGGACTTTGAGGAGTCAGACTGTGTTTGAACCCATCCTGGAGAAGGACCCAAACATGCTGACGAAACAACAAATTGCAGAGAGTAGTGTTGCAACAGACAACATGATCAGAGAACTCTGAGGAGCACTTGATCTAAAACTCTACACAAAAGGATGATATTTTTAATGTTATAGTAGGGAAAACCTTCTCTGCACAGCTGAAAGCGAGAAGGGGGGTGAGCCCCAGCCTGCAGCTTCCACAAGGGTGTGATGATCTGGCATTGGGAAGTTGCTAAAATATATTGGAGCACTGCTTCAAGTTCAGGTTCTGACTGAGCTTTCATATCTTATAAAAATTAGGTTACATTATTCAAAATGCAAGGCTTTCAAAGCCACAGCAAAGCTGAATTTCACTCAGGACATTGCTGAGTTTTGTGCCAAACCAAGCTGGGTTCTGTGAGGAGACTCTGAACTCTGCTCTGCCCCGGGATGGGTGTGTGGCTCTGGGCAGCAGCTACAGCCAAGGTGCAATAATTTCCCCACTAAAGCCAGGAGGAGCTTCCTGGTCTTCCTCAGCCCCACTGGGCTCAGGCTGGAGGTGGTGAAAGGTTTCCCCAGCCCTGTCCACGCTGCTGAGAATTAATGGGGCTCTTCCTTTCACTCAATTACTGGGTATCCACCTGTGAAGCTGTAAAGGGTAGAGCAGTAAATCTTACAATCAAATATTAAATTATACCTAATTTATTTGCTTATGGCAAACTGTAAGCTCTGCAATCAAGTGTGTAAGGGTTTATGTCAGAAGCTCTCCTGGGAGCCAGGGGACGTGCCTGGCAGGGCACTGGGGAGTTTGCTGAGCCTTGGTCCAAGGCAGGGACTGACACTGTGAACCCAGGGTGTCCCAGTCACAGAGACCCCTCGGGCAGCCCCCGGCCTGGGCTCAGGTGTGCCTGCTCCCTGACTTTGGTAAATGTCTCTCCAACTTCATGACATGCTTTTGCACGCTTTTATTGTGACTAAAACATTCAGTGTTTAGGAAGAAGTTCATGGTTTGAATCAGGATAAAACCAGCATGCATTAGGCAGCACTTCCTGCATGATATATTGAAGGTTTTTTCCTTCTGTATAAAATCCTTCAAGTCACCTGGAATTTTTCCACAGACTGCATGCTGCTCAAGGTTTCAATCTGCCTTAGAGTTGTACATTTGTCCTTGTCCTCTCTGGCAGCCTGTGCTGCCATCCTGCAGGCTGGCTCGGGAAATGGGACCAGGGTGAGGGCGCAAAGCAGAGCCTCCCAGAAAGTCTGGTGGAAGGAAAGGGTCTGATGGCTCCCAAGCAGATTTCTAAATGACAAATTGTGTCTTGTACTTTACTGTTCAGGAAGAGAGGGAGAAAAACCGTGTCTGGATTGGAATATTTTCAGCATTTGGGATGGCAGGTGAATTTTAAACAGCTCCTAGCTGGAATATGGCCAATCTGGGAAGCACAATATGGCAGCTTTCTCTTCCTTTTCCATTATGGTCCAAGCAGAAACAACAGCAGGTGGAGTAAGCACACCTAGTCAGATTTTCCCTAATTCCTTGAGGCATTAAAGCATCTCTACTTTGCGAAGACGATGGAAATCCACTTCTCCACGTGCATGACTCTTTTAAAAACGGGATTTTCTGAGGGTGTGGGAGGGCAGCAGCTTTCGCACAGCTGCCTGCTGCCCCTGGGAGCTCCTTCCCCGGGAGCGGTGGGTCCCGGCCCCCAGGGGCAGGAGGATTCGGGGGGCGGCGGGGGCAGGCGGGGCTGGGCAGGAGCGGCACATCCCGGCGGGTGGGCGGGCGGGAGCTGCTCCGCGCTCTTCCCGGGCGGCTGTTTTGGGAAACGACGGCTGCAGAATGAATCAGTGACCGCCGCGGGCCTGGGGCAGCGCTCCGTCACTGGGAGAAGCGGGTTTTCCGCGGGGGAGGATGCGGGACGCGGTGCGCAGCCCCGGCAGCTGCCTGCGCTGGCTGGGATGGTTGTCCCGGTGATTGTCCCGGTGATTGTCCCGGTGATGCTCCCTCTGCGTGGGCACAGAGGAGCCGCAGTCCGGGAGGTGCCGGCTGCCTGAGCTCTGATTCACTGTCCCCAGCTGGGAGCCGTGAACCAGAAAATGTCACCGCTTCCCACGGCGGAGCATGCTCGTGCCATGCCACAGGCACTGATTCAGGGTGCAGCTCACTGGGAATAAGGGGATTTTTTTCAGGGTTGTGTATTAAGATTCTGGTCACGGCCCAACTTTCGGTTTTTAGCAAAGATAAATGGTAACTGTGCCATCTCCCATTGCCTGCACTATTTTAGGGGCTTTTCTTCTCATAAATAGCCTTGTCTGTCCCTTCAAAGTGCACTGGAGCATCATTTTGTTGCATGTTTTGAGGCATTTGTGCTTTGAAACCCCAGACCAGCTCTTTTCTGTGGAAACCACACTGACACATCCACAAATCTCAGGCTTTACAGCTTGTCACTCACATTTAACCTGCTTTAGAGCAGAGGCTTCCCTTGGCAGCTGCAGATGAAATATGTTTCATCTCTGGCTTTTTAACAAGCACGGGGCACCCCCTATGCCAGTGCTGAGCCAGGCTGCTGGGGCAGCCAGGCGGCTGCTCTGGTTTGCTCTGGCTTGCAGAGCCTGTCCCTCTGGGGGAAACGGAGCAGCAGCTCAGCTCAGCGTTAATTTTTAACTTGCCTGTTGCTCCATGGTGTGGAGGGGAGCTGCCAGGGAGGTGTTGCTGTTGACTGGAGCACCCTGTCTCCCCACACACAGCTCTGCTTTGGACTCTGCTCGTGCCTTGTGTGCTGGATTTCACCAGAAGTGAAGGTCACGGTACGGGGTGTTCATGAGCAACATCCTCATCTCCTCCTGAACACTGTGCTCAGGCTGAGCCGGGCTGTTGACTTGTTCCAGCCCCATCTTTTCATGGACAAGGAGGTTGCAAAAGCACCCCTCCATTTTTTTTTGAGAGCTAGGGATGTGTGTTTGATGAGGGGACAGAGGGTGAGGCCTCTGTGTGCTCTGCTGTCACTGACACCCCCTTTGCTCTGGGCTTTCTCCTCCCAGCACCTTGTGAGTTGCTCCCCACCTTCCCCAGTCTGTTAACCCAGAGTTTCTGCCAAAATTCTTCCCCTTAGTTTCTGTCCTGGCTTTCTGTGGCTTCTCCCCAGCCAGCAGTGGTAGTGGGGAGCCACCCCCAGCTGAGCAGGGCGTTAGACAAGCTGGATAAAATTAGCTGTTCAGATGCCTGTTCCTCAGGATGCCGGGGCAGGGGACACCCAGTACAGCCAGCCTGACTCATGGAGAAGAATTAATGGAAACGCCCGGCTCCTGGAGGGAGGAAATTCCTTGAACAGCCTTTTCCTCTGTTTGTTGTGCGGGGAGGCTGACAATGGGCCCCGCGTCTGCCCGGAGCGCGGCGTGCGCCGGCCGCAGGCGCCGAGTCTGCGGCCCCGGGGGCAGGAGGGGCCGGCAGCGCCGGGGGTGACAGCGCCGGGGGTGACAGACAGTGCTGGGGGGTGACAGACAGTGCTGGGGGGTGACAGACAGCGCTGGGGGGTGACAGACAGCGCCGGGGGTGACAGACAGCGCCGGGGGTGACAGACAGCGCTGGGGGGTGACAGACAGTGCTGGGGGTGACAGACAGTGCTGGGGGGTGACAGACAGTGCTGGGGGTGACAGACAGCGCTGGGGGGTGACAGACAGCGCCGGGGGTGACAGACAGTGCTGGGGGGTGACAGACAGCGCTGGGGGTGACAGACAGCGCCGGGGGTGACAGACAGTGCTGGGGGTGACAGACAGCGCTGGGGGTGACAGACAGTGCTGGGGGTGACAGACAGCGCTGGGGGTGACAGACAGCGCCGGGGGTGACAGACAGTGCTGGGGGTGACAGACAGCGCTGGGGGTGACAGACAGCGCCGGGGGTGACAGACAGCGCCGGGGGTGACAGACAGCGATGGGGGTGACAGACAGTGCTGGGGGGTGACAGACAGTGCTGGGGGGTGACAGACAGCGCTGGGGGTGACAGACAGTGCTGGGGGTGACAGACAGCGCTGGGGGGTGACAGACAGCGCCGGGGGTGACAGACAGTGCTGGGGGTGACAGACAGTGCTGGGGGGTGACAGACAGTGCTGGGGGGTGACAGACAGCGCCGGGGGTGACAGACAGCGCTGGGGGGTGACAGACAGCGCTGGGGGTGACAGACAGCGCTGGGGGGTGATGGCACTGAGGGGTGATGGCACTGAGGGGTGACAGCACTGAGGGGTGACAGACAGCACTGAGGGGTGATGGCACTGAGGGGTGATGGCACTGAGGGATGACAGACAGCACTGAGGGGTGACAGCACTGAGGGGTGATGGCACTGAGGGGTGATGGCACTGAGGGGTGATGGCACTGAGGGGTGACAGAGCTGGGGGGTGACAGACAGACTGAGGGGTGACAGACAGCACTGATGGGTGACAGCACTGAGGGCTGATGGCACTGAGGGGTGACAGTGCTGGGGGGTGACAGACAGTGCTGGGGGGTGACAGACAGCACTGAGGGATGACAGACAGCACTGAGGGGTGGTGGCACTGAGGGGTGATGGCACTGAGTGGTGACAGCGCTGGGGGGTGACAGACAGCACTGAGGGGTGGTGGCACTGAGGGGTGATGGCACTGAGTGGTGACAGTGCTGGGGGGTGACAGACAGCACTGAGGGGTGACAGACAGCACTGAGGGGTGATGGCACTGAGGGGTGACAGACAGCACTGAGGGATGACAGACAGCACTGAGGGGTGATGGCACTGAGGGGTGACAGACAGCACTGAGGGGTGATGGCACTGAGGGGTGACAGACAGCACTGAGGGGTGATGGCACTGAGGTGTGATGGCACTGAGGGGTGACAGTGCTGGGGGGTGACAGACAGCACTGACGAGTGGCAGCACTGACGAGTGGCAGCACAGCTGGGTGACAGCACAGCTGGGTGACCTGCCCTCCCACACCTCCCTGCACAGACCTGGGCACCTTTCTGGCAGTGCTCAGCTTGTCTGTGCCCTCCCTGGGCTGCCAAAAGCACCGAATCACCAGGGATGGGTCCAGGTGCTCTGAGCCATCCAGGTGCAGCCCTGGGGATAAGCAGAGCAGCAGCACAACGTGTGCAAGGGCCCTGGGATGGTTGGACATTTGTATGTCAAACTCATTTTGGCTCATGTTCCATGAGAATTCATTGCAGGTTTTGTTGAGGCCACTGTAAGAGGTGTTCCTGGAGCACAAACCTGCCAGAGCAGCAGACAGGCTACAAGTAAGGAAAATTGCCTTTTTCCACTGTAAATATCCAATAATCACATAACTTCTTAGTAAGTGGCCTTTATTTATCAGGGATACCACTTGGGCTCAGTGTAATGAGACAAGAGGGACTATAAAATCCCCAAGTCAGTGGATGTTATCAGTCATGTTATGCAATTGTTTTAAACAGGACTGTCTGGGCAATCCTAGGACATGCCAGCAGCAACCACTTCAGTGGGTGTTGATTTCAGTCTGCCACAAGCAGGGCTTCTGCCAGATTTGCTTCCTTCTTTCAAGGAAAGGCTGTTGGCAAATGATAGCCCAGGCTGCCCAGGTCATTGCTAGCTCTGGGGAGTTGGGTTTGGTTTTGGGGGCCCAGAGGGTGACAAGGCTCTGCCAAATCCAGCACTGGCCCTGGCATAGGGGGTGCACTGTGGACACCTCAGTGTTCCAGGGGAGCAGCAGGACGGTGGAGAGCTGATCTGGACTCTGTGGGGTGTTCTCAGAGCACCCTTAGCAGCAGGCTGGTCGGGTCCTGGCAGGTCAGAGGCCCCAGAGGCAGGTGGGCTTGGGGGCTCCTTGGGGGCTGGCTTCTGCTGTGAGTGTTGGTCACTGATGCTGCTCTGATGGGAGCACCCCCAAGGCAGGAGGGGCTGTGTGGCCTCCCCAGGGCCCAGAGGGGCTGGGCAGGGCAGGGCAGGGCTGGGCTGTGGGCAGGCACTGACTGGCCCTGTTTGGCCTTTTCTGGAAGCAGTTTTTGAGGCAGTTTCTGTCACCGTGGGTGGTTTGTGGGGATTGTGGGGTTTGTGTCGCTTTGGGGCAGCAGCTGCAGCCACTGTGGGACACCTCTCTGGAAGAGGTGGAATCCTGGACAACTGGCAGCTTCCTCTGGAGCAAACCTGCTCTGAGACAGATTTTTCTGAGCAAGGACAGTTCTGAAAAGCCTTTGGAAGCACTTTCAAAGAGGCAAATCCCAAAACAGTTTACTCTCTGGTCTTCCTGGGAGGGGAAATCACCATGCATCCCACTCCAGCTATTAATAATTATAATTGCCCCTTCTATTAGGTGACTTAAAAGATCATTTCCAGTCTCCCTGACTTATTGGCAATTTGGAGTTCTTACTGTGGGCAAAAAAAACTGTAGCTGGGCTATCACTCTTCCAAGCTGCTTCATCTTTGTTGCTCTAAGCAGAGTCATGGGAATGTTTTTATCTAAACCATCAGGTTATTAGAGGACAGGCTTATAAATAACCAGTCTTTGCTATTATTAAGTACTTTCAGCATCATCTATCATGGTAGTACAGCACAACCTGCAGAAAAGCAGTCCAATTCTGCTGCCAAAGCTTCATAACTTTGGTTTCTTTGTGTGATGAGAGGCCAAGCCCAGGTTCCTTCTCTGCTCTGCAGAAATGTCAAAGGCTGAGGAGCCGTGCTGCCCACCCTGGCCCCAAACCATCTTTTTCTACACCTTTCTTTCCTCATGGCAGAAGATGTTATTCTCCTTTATTACAGAGGGGAAACTGATATTGGAGTTGATTAACTTTAAATTGGGTGAGGCTTTTCTGGGGGTTACACGGTTGCCATAGGAACTGTGGGGCAGCCTGGTGCTGCCAGGTGGGATAGTGGGACTGCTCCACATCCTGAGCAGGGCCTGCCAAAGCCACACCTGGGGAATGAAGGAGAGGTGCAGGTAGCCTGCTCCTAAACCAGGTCTCTATGAATGACAAAAAAATGTCTAACCCCAGCACCCCAGGAGAACTGAGCATTTCAGACAAGATAATTTATATTTACTTCATAATTTATTCGTTTTCACATCCCTGTATGCAATAAATTATAGTCGATATAATAATAACATTGCCATAAAACATTGCCATGAAGTAAATACTCATCTAATAGTGACTGTAACCTACACAGAGAAGAACTGTAGTTATTATATTCAGATTTTTAGTGTTAGTGGTAAGTGAACACAATATTAGGGAACTTCACAGTAAATTCAGGGAGATCTGTCATTATTATTGCCTCTGTGCAAACGGCTTTTACTGCACACACACAGCTGGGCAAGGAAAGGTGGAGTTGTGCAGAGTGCCTCTGGAGCAAAGGCGTTCCCGGGCGGCTGAACCTGCTGCACCACGCGGTGCCTCGGGTGCATTTAACAAATGCAAAGTGACCGTCAGCACTCGCCGCTCGGAGCCTCCCGCCGGCCGCGGGGCTCCGGCTTTAAGGAAACGGGGCTGAGAAGGCAAAGCACCCTTGACCAAAGGGTCAAGTCCACGAGCACCAAGTCCTGTGTGGGTTTCCCCCGGCTCGGTCCCACGGCTGCCCGGAGGAGCTGCTCTCTCTCTGCGAGCCTCTGGCCACCAGAGTGCTGTCCACAGCGATGTGCCACGGGCACCGATGTGCTATGGGCACTGATGCTGGTGTCCACAGCGATGTGCCACGGGCACCGATGTGCCACGGGCACTGATGCTGGTGTCCACAGCGATGTGCCACGGGCACCGGGCGCTGATGCTGGTGTCCACAGCGATGTGCCACGGGCACCGGGCACTGATGCTGGTGTCCACAGCGATGTGCCACGGGCACCGATGTGCTATGGGCACTGATGCTGGTGTCCACAGCGATGTGCCACGGGCACTGATGCTGGTGTCCACAGCGATGTGCCACGGGCACCGGGCACTGATGCTGGTGTCCACAGCGATGTGCCACGGGCACCGGGCGCTGATGCTGGTGCCCACAGCGATGTGCCACGGGCACCGGGCACTGATGCTGGTGTCCACAGCGATGTGCCACGGGCACCGGGCACTGATGCTGGTGTCCACAGCGATGTGCCACGGGCACCGATGTGCTATGGGCACTGATGCTGGTGTCCACAGCGATGTGCCACGGGCACTGATGCTGGTGTCCACAGCGATGTGCCACGGGCACCGGGCACTGATGCTGGTGTCCACAGCGATGTGCCACGGGCACCGGGCACTGATGCTGGTGTCCACAGCGATGTGCCACGGGCACCGGGCGCTGATGCTGGCGCTGCCCGCACTGGTCAGCTCGCAGTCCGCGGCGGGGCCGAAGCCCTGTGCGGGGACTGTCCGGTCCCCACGGGGCAGCGGAGCATGCTGAGTGTGCTGGGAGGTCACAAACAGTCCCGTCACGAAATGTTCTCCATTTCTGCTCCCTCCGCCAGCTCAGTGGACTTTAATGGAGTATTTCCGAAATGTCAGGAACTGGAGCAGCTTGTCTTTTCTCCTCTGCTTTAGCGCCATCAGCGCTCTCGTCTTTTCCTCCACGTCCTGGTCGGTGGCGAGGATTATCTTGGCTCTCTCCTCCGCCTTCTTGTCCCCGGAGTTTTTGAAGAGTTTCTGCAGGGACGCCTCGTTGATGTTCTCGAAGATGTTGGCCGCGGCTTTCTTGCGCAGGGCCGTGTCGAAGCGGTAGCCGTGCACCGAGGGGCTCACTCGCAGTGACGTGGACATGGCTGGAGTGCCGGAGCTTGTCTTTCTTTTCATCGATGTGGCCCTGGGCTCCGGCCGGAGGAACGGGTGCTGTGCTGGCTCCAGGACCGGTATTTAAAGGCAGGCTGGAGGAAAAGCCGGAGGGCTCCGGTTACAACGGTGAGATCACGATGATGTCAACGCCCAACAGTCACAGGCAAGTTTAACATCTAAGTTGCCAACTTTCCTGTCGTGCGGACGAGATGAAAAGTTCTCTCTGCTTCTGCAAAAGGAAATGGCTTTTTTTGTCCCACCACAGGACAGGCTCCAGCCGTCGCTGTGGGACTGAGGCAGCACAGCCCAAACTCCGCTGCTGCCCTTGCTGCACGAGAAAGAGCTGCATGCACCATGTGTCCTACCACGAACAGGTAAAGCTCCAGGTGAGAACTGCTGCAATGCCGGCGAGAGGCTGGAGCCTGTGCAAGCAGCCAAGAGCTTGGCTCTGTCTTCACTGCAGACCTGCTCCTGTCTGGACATGGGCTCCTCTCTGCTGCTTCCCAGCAGATGCAGCTCATCTTTAGTGCACACAGAGCTGCAGTTTCTAACTTACAAGTGCTGCCCCAAAGGCAGGTGATGCATAACATCCTCTGAGGTGACTTCCCTGGGTGTTACCCCCTCAGCTGCCCAGCTGCACATGGCAGTGATCTTAGGGGGAGCAAGAAAACTCAGTTTGCTGCCCTGCTCCTGCTTCCAGGGTCCTTTTGCTTGAATTTCATGCTCATTAGGTGCTGGAAAGAAAACTCACCAGAAGAGTCTGTGCTCTCCACACCACCCTTGGCCAATGCCAAGCCCTTGGGCTGGGAGGACTCTCAGCCATATGGGTTGGTTTTGGCTCCTGTGAGGAGCAGGGAGCTGAACCTGATGACCCTTATGGGTCTGTTCTCACTGGAGATACACTGTGCACAGGGCTCGGACCACCAGTGCTCCTGCTGGGCTCAGACCCCTGGTGTTACTGAGCACAATCAGACCTGGCCCAGAATAGCTGTGGGTTCAAAAGTCAGTTCAGGCCAGGAGCCAGAGATAAGTGTATTTTGGTTAATGTTTGAAAGCAGCCGGATGCAGCAGGGGCTCTGTTTGGAAAACTAGAAGCTTGTTTACTGTTGTTGCTGACCCTGTTACTCATCCTTGCTGAAAGAGTCTAGGACCAGCCTGTGTCCCCATCCCCCACGGACCAGGGGTTTCCCTTATTTACCAGAGAGCTGCAGAAATTACCACATGAGAACAAGTTCTTTTAGATGCTTTTTATTCCACATTCTCTTTAAAACTTCAGTTTGTTCAGATAGAGGGAGGGGACATGTCTGAGCCATACACCCCCTGCAGCAGTCAGCAGGAGCCTGTGATGAGGTGAACACACCTAAAGCCCATGTGTAGATGTTTGTGCTGGCTCAGAACTGAGAAGGGAATTACCTGTGAGTTGTTGTTCACCTGGTGAAGTGTGAGCAGGGCAAGTGGCTGCCTGGGCCCTAGAATGACTGGCAAGCCCAGCTCCATCCAAGCTCAGATCAACTTCCAGCTGGCCAGGACTTGCCAGGCTTCTGTCCTTGGAGAGGGAGTGGTCTATTGCAGGGTCTGGCCACTTTCCTACCTGGGAATTGGCACTCACCTGTTGGTGCTGCTGGGCACATCCTGAAACAGCCCTGAACCCTGCAGTCACCCGATTCTGCCAGGACATGGGTCTCCCCACTGCTGCCAGGACTTTGCTCAGCATGAGCTCTGCACGTGCCATCGCTTCCTGTGGCTCTGCCATTGTGTGAGTTACTTTTTACAGGTTTTTCACAATTTCTTTTGCATGTGCTGGCTGTCCCGTGCTTCAGTGTATAAACAACAGCTCTGCAAAGCCCTGGGATTCTTCTTCCACCAGCCAGACATGCAGCCTCTCACCTTCCCATGGCCTTCCCGAATTGGTGAGACCAATTCACCAGCTGTTTGTTCAACATTTGCAGGGCTGATAAATCCACCCTGAAAACAGGACAGCTTTTGGTGTGGCTGGATCTCTGCCTGGGAAAGATCTCACGGTTTATAGGCTCTGCTAAGATGAAATGTGATGGGGGGCAGAAGGGAGCAGGGCCACACGTGCTGCCCAACCCTTCCTGCTCAGAGCTGCCCTGAGCATTGGGGGAAATCTGCCTGAAACACGTGCATGGATGAAGTGTGGAAAGGGCTTTGCTTCACAGGGCAGATCACACTGTGTCAGGGTCCTTGGGGCAAAATTCAGTGCCAGAAGATCAGCCAAGATCTTGTGGCTGAAGAAAACAAACCCTTTTGTGTCCCCTGGTCAAAAACAAGAGCTGAGGCAGGCTCACGTGCGCTTTGTTTTCACCACTCCCACTGCACATGGAGTCACTCTGCAGGTATTTGCAGAGATGTGGCTGACAGCATAAATTAGCAATATCTGTGGAAGATACAAGCTCAGAAAAGTATCTGCCATGGAAACCGAGACTAAAGCTGATGCTTTAGGAGTAAGACATCAGAAAGCTGCCAAGATCAAGCACGCGTTCCTTGTGAGCTCATCTCGCACAGAGCAGTAACAAATGTCTTTGCCCCTTCAAGCTTCTCTGCCCACTTTGTATAAATTTAGTTGTGCTTGGCTCTGACAGAGCGCTGAAGCATGCCTCGTCTGTTTTTTTCCAGTAATTTTTGTTTATATGGGTCTTTTAATACTGCTTTCCCAGTACTGCCTAGGAGGAATTATTCATGTGTTGGATTGGAGAGCAGCTTCAGAGGAGATGTGATTCCTATCATCGTTCTCCTGCTATTATTGTGTAATTGCTTTGTGAGATGCAAACGCTCCATTTCACCCGTTAATGGGAGGATTAATTCCCATCCCCACCGTCTGCAGAGAGGCGCAGCCACTTCTCTAATTGTGCTCTGCTTCTCCCGGCGTGACGGGCTCGGGGTGCTCTGGCTGTGAGGGCTTCTGCTGCCAGGAAAGCCCCCGGCCTGGCCAGGGAGCTGGCAGCAGCAGGGCAGGAGGTGGAGGGAGGCTGGGGCTGCCCTGGGTGCAGCCGGTGCCTGCAACACAAACTCCTGCAGAGAGCTCGCTCTGCCTTCATGTGACCTCCAAAACCGCTCCAAAGAAGGTAATCCGGGATGCCTGGCAGCTCCCTGGGGCATGTTTTGCATAGCTCTCCCTCCCTAGCTGCTGCCAAAGCCTGCGGGGTCTGTCACACCCCTTTGCTTTGGGATCAGAGGATGCAGCAGCCCCCGTGGAGCATGGGTGCTGCCCAGAACTTCCCAGCCAGGCATGGGACATTCAGAAACTGAGATTCAGAACATCCTGTGCCACCCTGTGAGATATAATAGATAGAGAGATATAGATGATCTAGATGTAGATATTTGCTTTGTCTTCAGGTGAAAACCTAAGAATGGGAAATGTCCAGGAGCCTCCAGCCCCACCCTTTCCTGGCTTACATGGTCTGGAAATCTGGCTCCTCACAGCCCTCGTGGCTGGCATAGCTGGGAACCTCAGCCCTTCTCAGGAGCCAGAAATGCCACTGTCTGCTGGGAAAGGTTTCCGAGATGGAGTGCTCTTCAGAGACAGCTGTGGCATGGCTCTAAGGTCAAGGAGGAGCTGGTTCATTGTGTTGCTCTTAGAATCCGAATTCCTGGGAGGTTGTCAGACATCCAGGTCGTGCAAATGGCAGTGCCTGCCCTGGCTCCAACTTGCCCACAGCCTCTTTCCACTGGGACTTGTGTTCCTCTGGGACCCCACCTGAGATTTCTGTTTGTTTGGCTGTTGCTTGGGTTTTTCTGTGGTTGTTGTTTCTTTAATAGAACATCTGGGAACACTTGTCCAAATCTCACGGCAGGACACTGTACCCTTTGCTCACAAACCCCAAGAGCTCAACTTGGCCATCCGTGTCCCTTGTGACTCCTCCTGCAGGCCCCAGGACAGGGCAGGTACTTGTCCCCAGTTCAGAGGTACAGGAAGGAGGGGCTGTTTGTCCCCAGCTCAGAGGTTCAGGACAAGGAGGGTATTTTAAGGGCATTTCTGTTGCAGTTCAGTTGCTGGGAAGCACAGATATGTCTCAGACAAACCTCATACAGCTCCCTGCCTGAAAACAGGAAAAACATACTGGTTTTCAGACAACAGAAAGCATGACTGCACAATTAGGTTAAATTCTATCAGAAAGTATTTTAATAGGGGAAAAAATAAGGAGAAGCCCAAGTGAGGGGGATGCAGCCCCAGAGCTGTGCAGAGCAGCCCTGTCCTGCTCTGGCCCAGGAGTGGCTGGAGCTGGGTGAGCACTGGCTCAGCCAAGCATTGCTCCCTGCAGGGAGACCATATAAGAGTAAAGTCTGTGGTGTTACTGATAATGAATGCCTCCTCATTTCTCATAAATTCTCTGCTAAATGTACGATCACCAAGTTAATAATGCAGTGCAGGGCAGAATGGATAGCCAGTTACAGTAAGTAAATCACGTCTGGTAAGAAACAGAAGGGAAACAGAAACTTCTGGCACTTTTACCAGGCAGAACCCCTTGGAAGAAGCCCTGCACTCAGCACAGCAGAGCTGGGGACACATCTGCTGTGGATGCTTGCTGCCACAGGGAGCTGGAGGGTCTGGGGAGGCAAGGGCTCACTGTGTAAGGAACCCACAGGTGCATTCTCTCGGTGCTCGAGACTTCCAAAATCCATCTTGCAAAGGGAAACTCTGGCTGTGGTGCTCCCCACATGTCATGGGAGATCATTCCTGAAATACAGCGGCAGCCTGCCAGCCAGAGCGTGGGCACAAAGAGAAGAGCCGTGTCCATGGGCACGCAGGCAAACAATGCCCGCGGGTGTGGCAGGGCAGGAGTTTAACTGGGACAAATCCCTCGGGGGAGAGCACGTCCCAGCAGGAGCAGCCCCCGAGGTGGCACCAGCCCCCCGAGGTGGCACCAGCCCCCCGAGGTGGCACCAGCCCGTCGCTCACCGTGTCCTGCTATTCCCATGGGACCCAGGGAAAGTATTTGAATATCCTGACTTCAGCATCTTCCTCCCAGGTCAGGAACGAAAGTTTGGACTCTCGAGCACGAACAACCTTTTTCTTTCTCTGCCCCGTTTCCTGTTTGATCTTCCTGAAGGTCCCGAGGACCCGTGGCTGGAGAGGGGACAGAGCAGAGCCGTCTCCAGCTGTCAGACAGCTCATTGTCTGCTGCCGAGGGGACGGGCCCACGGGAAATCCTGCCGCGGGGCTGGGCCCGGGGCCGGGCCGGGCCATTGTCACCGAGGGCGACAGCGCCCAGCACAGTACCGGCGCCCCAGTGCCCCGCTCCTCGGGGCTCTGATCTCTCTGGAGCCGCTTCCTCTGCTGCAGGAGAGGTGGCAGACAGGACGTGCCTTTGTGCCTTTGTGCTGCTCCGGCTTTGGGGGTCTGCGGTGCCCCCGCCGGGTCGGGAGCCGGAGGAGCGGGGCGGGAGCTGAGGGATGCTCGGGGCGGTGGGGATGCTCAGGGCGGTGGGGATGCTGAGGGCGGTGGGGATGCTCGGGGCGGTGGGGATGCTCGGGGCGGTGGGGATGCTCAGGGCGCGGGGGATGCTGAGGGCGGTGGGGATGCTCGGGGCGGTGGGGATGCTCGGGGAAGTGGGGATGCTGAGGGCGGTGGGGATGCTCAGGGCGGTGGGGATGCTGAGGGCGGTGGGGATGCTCAGGGCGCGGGGGATGCTCGGGGCGGTGGGGATGCTCAGGGCGCGGGGGATGCTCGGGGCGGTGGGGATGCTCAGGGCGCGGGGGATGCTCAGGGCGGTGGGGATGCTCAGGGCGCGGGGGATGCTCAGGGCGGTGGGGATGGGCAGTGCTGGGGCAGCCCGGGGCTCTGGGGCTTGTTCAGGGTGATGGGGGCACCTGGGGAGGGCTGTGGCGGGGCAGAGGAGATCTGGGCTAGGCAGGCAGACACCGAAGGCTCAGGCTCGTGGGTCTGTCTGGGGCCAGGCACAAGGGAGAGCCTGGTGGCCTGCAAGTGGTCCAGGCTGGGAAATACTGGCTTCATGCTGAGAGAGCTAAGCCAGGTCCAAGGTCAGAGGGACAGGCTCCTTGAGCAGAATTCAGTTCTCAGTTCCTTAATTCTGTGTCAAAGCAAAGTGGGACGTGGCAGAGGGAGCTCCTGACCTGGCTGTGTTTTGGAGAGGAAGAGCTGAGGTTTGGGTATGTGTAGCTGAGTAACACCGGCAGAAGAAAACCAGGAAGGGAAGGAGGGAAACAGCAAATCTGTGTCCGTGGAGATTTATCAGAGTCAATGCTGTGTTGATCGTCTGGGAGATGAGCTTGGCACTGCGGAGTTGTCAGCCTTGTAGCTCATCTCTCCACTAACGAAAGAGTTCCTGGGAGAGAACAGATGGTGTTTGGCTTCTTCCACCATCTCTGGTGGCCCAGGAACTTTGTAGCTGCTAGAAAAGCAATTTCTGTGATCCCCTTCCCATCCCTGTGGCCGTGCCTGAGCCAGAGGGGCTGCAGCTGGGTACTGGGGGTACTTTCTGCATGCTGGGGCCCTGCTGCAGATCCTCCCCAGCTCAGCTGGGGCTGGGCGTGCCCCTGGGGCTGGAGGGGGTGGGAGCTGCTCTGTGGGTGTCAGACAGGTTTGTGCCTGGGCTCTGGCTGTCCCCAGGGCCGCCGCAGCTGCCTGTGGGTTACGGCAGGTAACTGAACTTTGCCAGTGGTTGTTTTCCCCAGGAAAACTGCCATCAGCTGCACACGTCAGGCCTGCTCAAAGAGCAGCAGCAGGGCTGTAAAGCCTATCTCTGGGGCAGGCAAGGCTGGCAGTTTCAGTGCCAGAGCAGTGTCGCCTGGCACAGGTCTGAGCCGGGCAGAACTGGAGCAGAGAGGCTCCCACGAACCCTGAATCACCCTGGAGCACAGACCTGCCCTGGACAGCACAGAGTGCTTCCCCTTGTGTCCTGGCACCAGTCAGAGCCACCAGCCCAAGCGCTGTCACCTCGACACCGAGTGGCAGCCTACTGACAGCCCCTGCTCTCAGAGGTATTGAACTCTGGCAGCAATGCCTTCTAGATGTTTCCCCACAATCACAGTTACAGTCTCAGTGACTGATGCCTTGTTTACATGGGAGCCTTGTCTTTGTTCTCGAGCTCTGCCCTTGACTCGCTGTCAGGTGCCAGTGTGCGGGGGCTTCAGGCTGTCTGTTGGGTTATTTATGCACCAGTTCAGACAAAAAAGAACCAGTTCAGAGCTGCCAGCAGAATTTAGTTCTGTGTGGGAGGGGAGGGAAGGGGAGAGGGCGATGCTGTGTGTGTAGCAAGCAGTGCTTGCAGTCCCTCTGGCAGGGTCTGGCTGAGCAGCAAAGTGCTGATGGTGAGCCTGGGCTCTGACGACTCCCACTGTGGCTCTGAGCCCGCAGTGGTTTGGGGTCAAAGCAGAAGCCCAGCCAGCAGTTTGTGCTCTGGAGTTGTTAACATCTGCCTGGGACTAGGAAATCTGATTTGACTTTGTGTCTGCCTTGTGGAGAGAACCTGCCCATCACCAGGGTCTGTGTGAGACTGAGGGAGCCAGGGGGCTGCAGGGTCAGGGACATGGGGAGCCCCGTTCTCACCACTCTGATGGGCACAAATAGGAATAAAACATGTGGTGTGTCAGTAAACAGTGCTGAGTGTGACGTCAGGCTGCTGAGGGCAGTGAGCTCATGTCCAGGACCCTCTGTGCAGAAAGCTGAGTCAGTTCCGGCCACGATGAGCTCTGTGGAAGGAGCATTTTCCAATGCTGTTTAGGGAAATCTTACAGAGAAAGTAAACAGATGTCTGACCCCAAAACCCTGCCCCTCTGCAGGCCTCTCTCAGCGTGGCAGCAGCTGGGGAAGAGGATGCTGGTGCAGCAAAGGGGATCCACACACCGTGGGCAGTGTCGAGGTGCTCCCAGCACTGTGTCTGGCAGGTACGTGGTAAACACCAAGTTTCTTATTTGCTAAATTAACTGGGGAAGAGAAAGGAATAATAGCCTGGCCAACTGCCCCTGGGCTGGTGGGATGGTGTCCTGGCTTGTGGGGCTGTGTCCTGACTCCAGGGATGGTGTCCTGATGTGCCTCCCACGTCCCCTCAGGCAAATAGTTTCCTCGGGGACTTCTTCCCCCCCCCCGGGGGCTGTGGGGCTCCTCTCTGTTGAGGAAGTATCTTTGATCAGTAGAAATTAAACCAGGAAAATATTTTCCATTTGTGTCAGGATAAAAATGGCTCAAGCCAGGCGTGATTGATAGCTGAAAAAAATGGGAGCAGCCCCCGTGCCGTTTTGGAAGGCTTCCCACTGTCCTTGCTTACAGTAAACACCAAATATATTTAGCTGCAGAGCCCAGCATGACACAGCCTCTTACTGCAATAATAGCAGTGCCTTGTCTCTTTCCCTTTTTTTTTCTCTTTTCTAAGAAATGGGATTGACTAGAGCTCCTCGGATGCCGGGCAGTGATTGCCTGACGGGTTCACCCTGCCTCCTGGGACACCAGTATCTGTGTCTGCCCTTGTTTACCAGGTCCAGCAACTCTGGGCTTGGTGACTAACTTGGCAAACAGGAGTTCAGGAGGCCGTGGCACATCGTCTGTGTGGCACCAGTGACGTGCCACCATGCAGGCACTGGTTAAACCCTGCTCCCAGCCTGACTGGGCACCCTGGCCAGCAGAGAAATGGTGAGACCTTCATCACGACCTGCCTGGATCTTGTTCCCACCCTTTGTTTGCCCCTTACTAAGCTATTTTTATTCTAGTGCCAATGTTTGGGTCTCTGGTTTCTTTATTTACCAACAGCTGTAACAGTGCAAGGTTTTACAAACACTGGCTAGACACCAAGGATTTCAGGGAAATAAAACCCCTTCCCAAAGGTCCCTCTGGGCACCCTTTATCTGATAATGAAGATTTTGCCATCTCCCAGCCCTATGTCATCCTCTTAGCAGTGGTGGTGGCTTTTCAATCTGTTCCCCAATCCCTCTCCATATTAGGTGTGATTTAGCAGCTCCTCTCTCCTCCCCCATGCTGTAATTAGCACTTTTTGGCTTGAGTCATGGCCTGTAATCATATCTGGCCTGCAGTCACTCTGCAGAGGTGAGCCCTTCCCCAGGTACAGATAAGCCTCTCCTCGTGCCAGGCTGAGTGTTCCAGGGGACACGGTGCTCCAGGCACAGCCTCGGCTCTGGGGCAAGTGGCAGCACCAGAGAGAAGGTGAAGGCAATTATTTTCTGTGCTCTCACATCCCCCCCGATGGGGAATTACAAAGCAAACTGGGTTGTTCCTAATAGAGACCTGTGGCTGAGGTGTGCAGGAACAGAGCCCAAGCAGGTGACAAGGATGTGTCCCCCCAGGAAAGCCCTGGGATGGTCCCTGATCAGAGTGCAGGGACATCTGGGCCACAGATGTGGCAGCATTGGGGACCTGCTGCCTTTCCAAGGTGCAGCAATTGGTTCTGCAGCAGGAAAGAGCTGGGATGTGGCACTGGGAGCCCGGCAGCCCCTGGGTGCTCCCGGGGGTGCAGCAGGTCCAGAGCTCTGCTCCAGCAGCACAAGGGAAGCAGCAGCTGGGGGGAGTTGCTCTGAGATAAACTCAGCTGTGAGTGGAGAAAGATGGGGATAGAAATGAGCAATCCTGGCACGGACCAGGAACACAGGGAGAGGAACAGCAGCCATGGAATTGGCCATGGCTCCAGTGGGACCCTCACAAGGTAACAACAGCCCGGGGACCCTGAGATGGGGCTGCAAACTCCCAGACACTTTAGGGAGGTTGATCATGAACGAGTTTATAGCTTATGAGGAGTTTGTCAGGGAGCCAGGACTCAGATAATGGGGGATTTTAATTACTTAGATATTGATGGATATAATAAGTGTGCAGCAAACCACAAAGGGAAACCTGTGGCTGGAGGGGAGAGTTAGATTGATCTATGCACAGCATGTTAAATTACTTAAATCATTCAGAGCCTCTTCTGGCCCCAGCTCCAGGAGCAGAGCCAAGTATGATAAATAAGGCCGGAATTGGGAAGTGTCTAGAATCCAAATGTTTGTATTCCTGTTCGATTTCAAATATTCACGGGGGCAAAGGCAGCAAAGCACTTGGCTGAGCCTGCCTGGGGGCTGTGGGAATCCCTGTGGGGAGAGCCCAGCACCAGGAAAGGGCTGCCAGTGCCCATGGGCAGCTCAGGAACTTTTGCACAGATTTGTCTCAGTGGATGGTGACCTGGGTGAGACCCGGGCACGGCAAGGAGGGACCCAAAGTGATTGAGAAGGATGGAAAGTCTGAGCCAACAGTGTGGGTGGGATGACGGGCTGGGCATGGCCCAGGGAGCAGAGGGAGCCTGGCAGGCAGGGCTGGCCACCTCCTGTGGGTTGGTCCCAGGGCTGGTGAGGCTCTGTGAGGTTTGGTGCATCAAAGGTGTGCCCAGGTGTGCCTCCTCCTGCCACCTTGGGCGTGCACCAAGCACCAGGTCTGACCATTGGATATCATGGGGGAAATGATATCTGCTTAACAAAGGCAAGGAGTCAGGTGGACACTCCAAAATGTGGCTGGAAGAGCTGTTGGGTTGCTGGCAGCTCTGGGTGGCAGCTCCACAATGGAAACATGTGCCTGAGTGCTGCAGGGACAGGGCCTGGCCCCAGAGATAAGGGAGATTTCTGTCTGGGTGGCACCGATTTGGGGCTGGAGCTGCTGCTCTGGATGTGGACAAGGGCTGTGACATCTCTCCTGATTTTCCATCCACTCCCTGGCAGGCGTCAGTCCCAGCTGACCCAGCAGATACTGCTGGGCTGAGGGAGTTGGTGCAAAATCCCGTTCTGGGTCATGTGGATCCTGGGCAGACTGCACATCCCAGCCTCACTGCAGAGATGTACCTTTGGGGGCTGAGGTCTGGGGGGCAGCACCTCTGAAAGAGGGAGGGGACTCTGCTCTTTTGCTGCTTTTCTTTTGCTGAAATAGCATTAATTCTATTACAGAGCTGCAGAAATGGTCTTAACCCTGCCTGTTCCGGTGCCCAGGCTGTCCCAGTTGGGGTCTGCAGAGAGCAGCAGAGCCTGGACATTGCTGCTCAGGAGAGGTGATGGGTAGCTGTGGCTGGACTCACCCCACACATTCTGGGCTCCCCCAGTGCCTGCCAAAACAAACCCTTCAGGGCAGAGTGGGGCCTCAGGCTGGCAGCCTGTGGCAGCACAGTTCTCACTGGGGTGCTGCAGCATGGTTATCCTCAAACACCTTGTACCACTTTTAGGCACAGGCATAAATTATTTAAATGCCACGTGCTTCCAGTCAGAATGCACCTGAGACCTCAGATGTCTGTGTCTTGTGATCAATGTTAGACAGCAGTGGTTTGAAAACAGAGAGAAATCAAAGCTCTCTTGGAGCAGCTGTCTCAGCCTGCCAGGAGAGCACACAGGAGAGGCCTGTGCCTTCCTGTGCCTCAGTGTCTGGGTACTCCCAGAGGGATCCCAGAGGATCCCAGGATCCTCACTGAATTGAGTTCTAAAGCTGCAGCTGATGGTTTGTGATCTGGCTGTGACATTTGGTGACATTTGGTGACATGAGCTCAGGCCTGGGGAGCCTGTGCTGTGTATTTTGCTGGCCTGGGAGCACACGGGCCTGACTCCTTCTCTGCAGTTTCTGAGGCGCCTTCCTTGTTCACCAAAAGAAGAAGGGGAGTGTGCCCTCCAGTGCCAGGAAACCCCTGGGCTCTCCAGAGCACCCCTCTGATCTCCCATCTCCCCTTTTCTCTTCTGAGGTGACACAAATCCATCCTCCTTGCTCCACGGACCTGCTCCTGACCCCACGGGGCAGCATGTTGAGGGAAGGGAGTTTGCAGAAGGAAGAAAATCCCCTGCTGGGGGTCCTGTGGCCCTTCCTGGCACCGGCATCGCTGCTGCCCTGCGGGGTTTGGGCGTTTGCAGCACAGGAGGAGCCCCCACAGCCAGCCTGCCCCAGCTGCCTCCAGTCCTGGCTGCCTTTCTCACTTAGATGGAGTCATTTTTCCCCTGGCCCAAGTTTGCTGTTTTCCTGAAATGGTCTGAAATGTAATAGACCAAGACAATCATCGGGATGAAATATTTCCTACATGAAATATGCAGCAGCTATTCAGAAATGAAGATCAAGTGGAAGGAGCGCTGCCAGGCAAAGATTTAAAGGTGCTGACACGTTCCCGTGGGTTGTTTACTGAAGCCATCTCTGAAGCCCCAGTTTTAGGGCTATATTCAAAAAAAGAGCACAAAACACAATTTAGCAAGAGTTTAATAATTCAAGCTACAGTGTGCTGAGCTTGTTTTTGCCCTTATGGGAGCAACATCTCATTTCAAAGGACCTTGACTCTCTTCTGGTGGTGCAGAAGAGGCCCTGCCAGGGCTATTTTTGCACCAAGACACTTATTGGGTGTGAATCCTGCCTCTGCTGCCTGTGCCAGCAAAACCTGGGGAGGCAAAACAGAGCCATATGGCCCCATTTCCCTAAAGATGCCAATTCCAAGGAATCTGAAAGGGCAACACGGGCACCTGGCATTATAAAAAAAAGCTTCAGCACCGCTCTTGGCACGAGGCTCTGCCCACTCAGCCCAGCTGGGTGGTGCGAGGTGAGCCCAGCCCTGCAGCCTGGGGCCAGGCAGTGGATATGGGGCCGGGCAGTGGATATGGGGCTGGACAGTGGATATGGGGCCGGGCAGTGGATATGGGGCCAGGCAGTGGATCTGGGGCTGGGCAGTGGCTCTGGGGCCAGGCAGTGGATCTGGGGCTGGGCAGTGGATATGGGGCCAGGCAGTGGATCTGGGGCTGGGCAGTGGATCTGGGGTCAGGCAGTGGATATGGGGCCGGGCAGTGGCTCTGGGGCCGGGCAGTGGATCTGGGGCCGGGCAGTGGATATGGGGCCGGGCAGTGGATATGGGGCCGGGCAGTGGATATGGGGCTGGGCAGTGGATATGGGGCCGGGCAGTGGATATGGGGCCAGGCAGTGGCTCTGGGGCCGGGCAGTGGCTCTGGGGCTGGGCAGTGGCTCTGGGGCTGGGCAGTGGATATGGGGCCGGGCAGTGGATATGGGGCTGGGCAGTGGATATGGGGCCGGGCAGTGGATGTGGGGCCGGGCAGTGGATATGGGGCCAGGCAGTGGATCTGGGGCCGGGCAGTGGCTCTGGGGCCGGGCAGTGGATCTGGGGCCGGGCAGTGGCTCTGGGGCCGGGCAGTGGCTCTGGGGCCGGGCAGTGGATCTGGGGCCAGGCAGTGGATCTGGGGCCGGGCAGTGCATATGGGGCCAGGCAGTGGATATGGGGCCAGGCAGTGGATGTGGGGCCGGGCAGTGGATGTGGGGCCGGGCAGTGGCTCTGGGGCCGGGCAGTGGATCTGGGGCCGGGCAGTGGCTCTGGGGCCGGGCAGTGGATCTGGGGCCGGGCAGTGGATATGGGGCTGGGCAGTGGATCTGGGGCTGGGCAGTGGATCTGGGGCCGGGCAGTGGATGTGGGGCCAGGCAGTGGATCTGGGGCCGGGCAGTGCATATGGGGCCAGGCAGTGGATATGGGGCCGGGCAGTGGATGTGGGGCCGGGCAGTGGCTCTGGGGCCGGGCAGTGGATGTGGGGCCGGGCAGTGGCTCTGGGGCCGGGCAGTGGCTCTGGGGCTGGGCAGTGGATATGGGGCCGGGCAGTGCATATGGGGCCGGGCAGTGGATGTGGGGCTGGGCAGTGGATGTGGGGCCGGGCAGTGGATCTGGGGCCGGGCAGTGGATGTGGGGCCGGGCAGTGGATCTGGGGCCGGGCAGTGGATGTGGGGCCGGGCAGTGGCTCTGGGGCCGGGCAGTGGCTCTGGGGCCGGGCAGTGGATGTGGGGCCGGGCAGTGGATGTGGGGCCAGGCAGTGGCTCTGGGGCTGGGCAGTGGATGTGGGGCCGGGCAGTGGATGTGGGGCCGGGCAGTGGATGTGGGGCTGGGCAGTGGATGTGGGGCCGGGCAGTGGATGTGGGGCCGGGCAGTGGCTCTGGGGCCGGGCACTGGCTCTGGGGCTGGGCAGTGGATGTGGGGCCGGGCACTGGCTCTGGGGCTGGGCAGTGGATGTGGGGCTGGGCAGTGGATATGGGGCCAGGCAGTGGATCTGGGGCCGGGCAGTGGCTCTGGGGCCGGGCAGTGGATGTGGGGCCGGGCAGTGGATCTGGGGCCGGGCAGTGGATGTGGGGCTGGGCAGTGGCTCTGGGGCTGGGCAGTGGATGTGGGGCCGGGCAGTGGCTCTGGGGCCGGGCAGTGGCTCTGGGGTCAGGCAGTGGCTCTGGGGCTGGGCAGTGGATCTGGGGCCGGGCAGTGGATGTGGGGCCGGGCAGTGGATCTGGGGCCGGGCAGTGGATGTGGGGCCGGGCAGTGGCTCTGGGGCCGGGCAGTGGATGTGGGGCTGGGCAGTGGATGTGGGGCTGGGCAGTGGCTCTGGGGCTGGGCAGTGGATATGGGGCCGGGCAGTGGCTCTGGGGCCGGGCAGTGGCTCTGGGGCTGGGCAGTGGATGTGGGGCCGGGCAGTGGATGTGGGGCCGGGCAGTGGATATGGGGCCAGGCAGTGGATATGGGGCCGGGCAGTGGCTCTGGGGCCGGGCAGTGGATGTGGGGCCGGGCAGTGGCTCTGGGGCTGGGCAGTGGATGTGGGGCCGGGCAGTGGATCTGGGGCCGGGCAGTGGATGTGGGGCTGGGCAGTGGATGTGGGGCCGGGCAGTGGATGTGGGGCCAGGCAGTGGCTCTGGGGTCAGGCAGTGGATGTGGGGCTGGGCAGTGGATCTGGGGCTGGGCAGTGGATCTGGGGCCGGGCAGTGGATGTGGGGCCGGGCAGTGGATCTGGGGCCGGGCAGTGGATGTGGGGCCGGGCAGTGGATCTGGGGCCGGGCAGTGGATCTGGGGCTGGGCAGTGGATCTGGGGCCGGGCAGTGGATGTGGGGCTGGGCAGTGGATGTGTGGCTGGGCAGTGGCTCTGGGGCCGGGCAGTGGATATGGGGCCGGGCAGTGGCTCTGGGGCCGGGCAGTGGATGTGGGGCTGGGCAGTGGCTCTGGGGCCGGGTAGTGGATGTGGGGCCGGGCAGTGGATGTGGGGCCGGGCAGTGGATATGGGGCCGGGCAGTGGCTCTGGGGCCGGGCAGTGGATGTGGGGCTGGGCAGTGGCTCTGGGGCTGGGCAGTGGCTGTGGGGCCGGGCAGTGGATCTGGGGCCGGGCAGTGGATGTGGGGCCGGGCAGTGGCTCTGGGGCTGGGCAGTGGATGTGGGGCCGGGCAGTGGATCTGGGGCCGGGCAGTGGATGTGGGGCTGGGCAGTGGATGTGGGGCCGGGCAGTGGATGTGGGGCCAGGCAGTGGCTCTGGGGTCAGGCAGTGGATGTGGGGCTGGGCAGTGGATCTGGGGCTGGGCAGTGGATCTGGGGCCGGGCAGTGGATGTGGGGCCGGGCAGTGGATCTGGGGCCGGGCAGTGGATGTGGGGCCGGGCAGTGGATCTGGGGCCGGGCAGTGGATCTGGGGCTGGGCAGTGGATCTGGGGCCGGGCAGTGGATGTGGGGCTGGGCAGTGGATGTGTGGCTGGGCAGTGGCTCTGGGGCCGGGCAGTGGATATGGGGCCGGGCAGTGGCTCTGGGGCCGGGCAGTGGATGTGGGGCTGGGCAGTGGCTCTGGGGCCGGGTAGTGGATGTGGGGCCGGGCAGTGGATGTGGGGCCGGGCAGTGGATATGGGGCCGGGCAGTGGCTCTGGGGCCGGGCAGTGGATGTGGGGCTGGGCAGTGGCTCTGGGGCTGGGCAGTGGCTGTGGGGCCGGGCAGTGGATCTGGGGCCGGGCAGTGGATGTGGGGCCGGGCAGTGGCTCTGGGGCTGGGCAGTGGCTCTGGGGCTGGGCAGTGGATGTGGGGCTGGGCAGTGGCTCTGGGGCCGGGCAGTGGCTCTGGGGCTGGGCAGTGGCTCTGGGGCTGGGCAGTGGCTCTGGGGCCGGGCAGTGGCTCTGGGGCTGGGCAGTGGCTCTGGGGCCGGGCAGTGCATGTGGGGCCGGGCAGTGGCTCTGGGGCTGGGCAGTGGATCTGGGGCTGGGCAGTGGCTCTGGGGCCGGGCAGTGGCTCTGGGGCTGGGCAGTGGCTCTGGGGCCGGGCAGTGGCTCTGGGGCTGGGCAGTGGATCTGGGGCCGGGCAGTGGATGTGGGGCCGGGCAGTGGATATGGGGCTGGGCAGTGGATATGGGGCCGGGCAGTGGATCTGGGGCCAGGCAGTGGATGTGGGGCCGGGCAGTGGCTCTGGGGCCGGGCAGTGGATATGGGGCCGGGCAGTGGATGTGGGGCCGGGCAGTGGATATGGGGCCGGGCAGTGGATGTGGGGCCGGGCAGTGGCTCTGGGGCCGGGCAGTGGATGTGGGGCCGGGCAGTGGCTCTGGGGCTGGGCAGTGGCTCTGGGGCCGGGCAGTGGATATGGGGCCGGGCAGTGGCTCTGGGGTCAGGCAGTGGCTCTGGGGCTGGGCAGTGGATCTGGGGCCGGGCAGTGGCTCTGGGGTCAGGCAGTGGCTCTGGGGCCAGGCAGTGGCTCTGGGGAGCAGCCTCCCCCGGCACAGGGGCTGCTCGGGGCTCTCCCTTCACCTGCAGCCCCAGAGGAGCCCCTTGTCTGGGCTGACCCTGCACCAGGCTGGTGTCACCCTGTGCCGGTTCCCAGTGAGGAGCAGGCGTTTGCCAGAACTTCTCCCGTGCTGCCCCCTGTTGTGACAGGTAGAAGAATTATAAAAAAAAGGCCTCACAAAATCAGGCCTGCTCTGTTAGATTAATAGCTGGCCTGTGATCTAAGTGCAGTTAAGCAATTTGCGACTTCCCATGTGAAAACAATCCTGGCATGGAAGGTTCATTAACGCAGCAGTCTGTTCTGGGGCTGAAATGTAAGTGCATGTGTGTGAGCAGTAAGGTCTGCTCCATGAGAAGCCATAAAGGAAACATGTGAACAACCTGAATCCTGGCCCGTACGTACACACAAATCACCTTCTGACCAGTAAGTAAATTCTTCTGAGCAGAATATGAAGCAGTAAGAAAACTACCAGCCAATAGGTATTGCACACGAGGTCTGTGAAAACTGCATAGAATCAGTGATGTGAATGAAGAATTGGCTTTTCCCGCACGAAGAAAATGGCTGACTGATTATTATATTATATTATATTATATTATATTATATTATATTATATTATATTATATTATATTATATGTACAATAAAATTAATAGAATAGAATAGAATAGAATATATTTATAAAATATATTATATATTATATATTATATATTATATATTATATTATATAGTATATATTATATAATAAAGATATACTATATAAAATATTTAATATTTAATATTTAATATTTATATAATATATAAAATATATATGTTATAAAATATAAATAATACTATACTATATTATATTATATTATATTATATTATATTATATTATATTATATTATATTAATTATATTATGATGGCCGAGCCTGCCGCGGAAAAGAACGCGGGCCAAGCCGAGCCGGGACTCGAGGGACGGAATCCCCTTTTTCATGTTGAAAAGACCATTAAAAATGTTACAGCCGCTTCGAAACCGCTGTGACTCTCCGGCGGGACACAGTGTCCCCAGGCGGCGCGGGCTGGCCGGCTCCCGCTCCTCGGGAAGCCGCGGTGGCCGCGGTGGCAGGCGGTGGCAGGCGGTGGCCGCGGTGGCCGCGGTGGCCGCGGTGGCCGCGGCGGCCGCGGTGGCAGGCGGTGGCCGCGGTGGCCGCGGCAGCTCCGCGGGGTGAGTTTTATCCTCCAGAAAACTCCCGAGCCCCGAGCAGCTGTGGGTTCGCAGCTCCATGCGGAACGCGCGAGTGTGGGGACGGCAGGAGGCGGAGCACATTTCCTGCAGCACAGCCCCTTCCCGGAGCTGAGGGCTCCGGTGCCGCTCCCTCACGGTGTGTGCGCGATTTCCAACAGCCCCGGCGGCTCCTTCCCGGAGCTGAGGGCTCCAGTGCCGCTCCCTCACGGTTTGCGCGCGATTTCCAACAGCCCCGGCGGCTCTGCCCCTGCACCGGCGGCTCCTTCCCCGGAGCTGAGGGCTCCAGTGCCGCTCCCTCACGGTTTGCGCGCGATTTCCAACAGCCCCGGCGGCTCTGCCCCTGCACCGGCGGGAGGTGCGAGCCACAAGCACTTTGTGTCTTTTTAACCTTTTCTGTATTTGTTTTCGGTGTTTCCCCCCCCGTTTTGCAACATGCGGCCTTTAGAGACTTTTTTTTTTTTTTTTTTTTGTGTTGCTTTTCCCCCTCCGCTTCCCTCCCGCGGGTGTCTGGGCTGCCCGGGCACTGCAGAGTTAAGGATCTCATCTCTATGGATGTGCGGCTCGGCTTCCTTGCTTCATTTTAAGGTCATAAATACATAACTGTTTAGAAAAGTATTATCTCAACCCCCTAAGATAGTGCTAATATATTGATTACATGATGTAAATTTACTTATTTTATAATAGGTATTATTCATAAAATGTCATTACTATATTTATAGCCGGCTTCTTATATAAACACCTCTTTGTGCAATTATCTAAAAGACACGTGTCGTTCCAGGATCCTTTTTATTTAAAATATGTTGGGGATACCCCTCGCCCTCCAGTTAGAGCTCGGGCTGTAGCCAGGCCTTAGCTCTGGATGAGAAATTTGCCAACAGACCCAGGTGTTTTCCTGCATCAAAACTTTATTTTGCCCTTCGCTGACCCCGGAACCCCTCCGCCCCCAGTCCCGCCCGTGCCCCGCTCCGCTCCCCGCCCGGGGAGCAGCCGAACGCGGCTTTCTTCCGCCACCTGCTGCCGGGCACGGGGCCCGGCCCGGCTGCGGCGGGGATCGCCGCTTTATTCCTCCGTGTAACCCACCCGTGCCGGCCCGAGCTGCGGCCCCCGCGGCCGGGGTGGAGCAGGGAAGAAGTGGGGCATGGAGGGACACAGCTCTCCCCCGGGGCCCGGGGGTGATGTGCCGGCTCAGGGCCGTAGGAGGACACTGTGCCCATGCCGGTGCCAGGGGAGGATGCTGAGCTCGCTGTGTGCCAGCAGCAGCAGCAGCAGCAGCAGCAGCACTGCTCTCTCTCAGCAGCCCCGAGCTGTTCCTCATGTCCCGGGCGTGCGCGGGTGGGAAGGCTGGTGCTGATGGGAGGTTCGAGATTTTGGCTTGTGCATTGCAGACAGACACCAAAGCGCCTTGGCCTCCTGCACCCACTTCGGGCAGCCCTCGGGGTGGGTCAGGCGCTTATCATCCCCTCCCTGGTGGTGTCCCTGATGCTCTTCAGGAAGCTGAAGATGTGGGAGCCGCCGGTTCCTTTGGCCTCCAGGGCAGACGGGGGCTTTCTCGCGGAGGGGCCGGCCCTGGCACCCGGCTCTGCCCGCCCGGCCTTGGCTTTGGCTTTGGCCGCCGCGGTGGCGATGTACTTGGTGACAATGGTGATGTGGTAGGACCTGAAGTCGGCCAGCGCAGACACGCAGCGATTGAAGGCGGCGCGGAGCCGCGCGTCCCCCGAGCACAGCACGTGCTGCTTCAGGGACACGGCGCCCCGGATCTGCTCCACAAAGGCTCTGTGCGGCGGGGGCATGTAGTCCCTCATCCTGTGCAGGAAGGCAGCTGCGAGACACCAGCAAAGGAAGGAATAAGTTGTGGGTAAGTGGATTAAAGGCCCTGACTCTCTAGGAGAGAAGCTGGCCTGCAGCTGTGGTGCTGGCACAGTTTGCAGGGACCCCTGACAGCCTGCACAGCCTCCACAGTGAGAAAGAAAACCCATATTAGGTCAGTGCTTCATTAGGGCTGGTGCTAACCCTAAAAGGCAGGGTTTAGCCCTGCTCCCAGCTTTTGGGTTGGGTTGGTTTTATTTTTTTGCTAGTAAAGTGGTTTTGCTAATTTCTGGTAAATATTTCTGTTGTGGACTAACGTGAAGCTTTATGAATGGCCTCTCACTGGCAGGATGCCTGCATGCTCCCTCATCTCTGAGCCCATGGAGAACCTTCTGCAAAAAGCTGACATGCAAGAAGCCAAAGGTGAATTTATCGTGGTGAGGAAGCAGCTGCCAGAGCCACATTTATAACCTTCCTCCCTGGAGCTGGGCAGAGCCTGGTCCCGGCCGGGCTCTGCAAGGATGAGATGGGCACACATGTCCTGACAGAGCTGGCAGTCACGCCATGGCTCTCCTCTTCCCCTGCCCCTCATTTGCCCTGGAAGAGGAGCAGCTCGTGGCTCACCGCTGTCGTGCCGGTGGCAGATCCCCAGGAGCTCGTCGAAGGCGTGCAGCACCGTGCTCTGCGCCGCGCTGCCCCCCGAGAAGGCCAGCGGCTCCGGGGACACCCCCTGGTAGATGAGCCCGTGTGGCATGGCAGGGTTGTCCTTCCAGCTGAGCAGGAGACACGGCAGTCAGGCAGCGGCCATGGGGCTGGGGACAGGGGCCTGTCAGAAGGGACCTTGGGCTGGCAAGACTGAGCAAAACTTTCCTGGCCCAGCCCATGGATCTCCAACTCAGCCATGTCAGCCTTCCTCAAACAGGAGATAAACTTGGAAATCAAACGCTGTGCCAAAGCACACAGTGAGGCCATGAGTGTAAGGAGAAAGCCTTAATTTTCCTTTGCTAGAGGAGTGTTTTCTGGGATCTCCATGCCCTGGTGAGCACCCTGTGGCGTGGTGCTGGGACACATTGCCCTGGCTGGCTACACCTCCTGCTCCAGTTCAGGAAGGTTTCTGCAAGCAGAGCTGCCTTAGGTGTGCAAGAGGGGAGGGGGCACTTGTCTGGGCAATTGTGGCACTTTACATCAATTCCTTGAATGTCAGTGGCTGTCTGGAGAAGCAGGTAGTCACCCAAGCACTCCTCTGAGCCCCTGAAGTTTGGATTTTCCTTTGTTCTTGTTACTCAAGGTGAAGTCTTTTTTAAAGGCATTTAAAAGATAAATAGAGGCCAGGCCAGCCTGCCTCTATTTATCTCTGCAGATAACAAGGCAAGGATGGGATTTCCTCCCTCTGAAGCTGCTGGTCCTGGGCAGACTGGGAGCCAGCACTGCTGGTGCCTCCCACACACACCCTGAACTCAAACCCTGTCAGCCCCACTTGTGCCGAAATGGAGACATGCTCACACCCAAATGGAGACAGAAGTTATGATCTCAGGGAGGCAAAGTGCCTGGCACAAAAATATCTGTTGACTTTTAGCAGAATGCACCATTCCATGAGGCTTTCAGTGCTGGCTGCAGTGTCTGTTGGGCTACAGGAACAGATTTTACACAAACTGCAGAGAAAATAGATGCATTATCAAATACCAGAATATTTTTAGTTCTCCCAGGATTGTATTTATAGTAACCCCTACTAGCGGGAAGTTCTTAGAAGGGAATTTGCAAGGCATGTTTTCCCAAGCTGATGACCATCGAGACGAGGTCAGCTCGGATAAAAAACAAGAGAAACTTAATCAAGATGCATGGAGCCTTCTACTTGGGAATGCTGAGATATGATGGAGAGAAATAAAAATAGAATCCCCCTGAGAAGCCTGGGACCAAGCGTCTGCAGAGGCTGCAGCCCCACAGGGATGCTGAGGGATGGTGAACGCGCCGTGCCGGCCTCTTGGGGCCGTGGCTCCGCCTTCCCCAAACGGCGTTTTCAGTGCTGGGGGCGGATTTTTTTTTAGCTGACAGAATTGTAACAGCAGCAGCAAGAGGATTGTTGTGGGTGTTTCCTTAACACGCAGCGGGAAGAGCCTCTGCTCAGCTTTGCAGCTTTGTGTACACAGTGTGGAAGTAAAGAGAAATTCCTCTTCTATCAAAACCGTTCGGCCAAGGGCAGTAAAGATTCATTTGTGCACAATTCAGGCTGTTGGGGCTGTCAGGGCTGAGCTGAAGCATGGGATGGAGAGAAGTGGAGGGAGGCAGACCCAAGCCTTTGACCACAGTCCATGCCCGGCTGATCCAGTGCCTAGACATTCCTGAGGGACAGGATCATGATGCTTCAGGGAGCATCATTGCCAGACACAATGCTGGTCCCTACCCTGCCCTGGGGAGCTCCATATCCCATCTAGGCTGCCCCTTCCCTGCGCATTCTCAGCTCCCCCCGCCCTGGGAGCTGCCAGCACAGTGGCTCTGAAGGGAAACAGGCTGCACTTACCCAGAGAGGAAGATCCGGATCACAGAGTAGAATACTTCTGGATCCACATAGTCTAGGAGGAAGTCAAGCAGATCAGAGGTGGGGGGCACTTTCACCACTGTGTGTGACGAGCTGCAGCGTGCACAGGCACCAGCTGCTCACCGTGCATCCGCCTCAGGGCCGCACTCATGGCCTCGATGGCCCCTGCCAGCTCCTCCAGGGCTCTGTGCAGGGTCTCCCCATCACACTGCAGGATGGCCCCAAGGGCCCGGATGGTTGCCTGCGGGAGGAAGAGGGAGAGCACCAAGTCACAGAGGGGCAGGATGTCTTGTGTACAGTGGCTCTGGACATTTGCTGCCATCCATGCCAGCTCTGCCCCTTCCCCAGCCCAGGCTCAGGGCACAGGAACACAGGGACAGTGCAGGTAGGCAAAGAGCCCTGACACACAGCAGTACCCACCTTAATGCCAGGCACAGCTGCCTTCTCAACAAGCAGGGTGACAAGGATGAAGCCCCGCAGGCTCTCTCCCCCAGGCAGTGTGATGATTGTATCCAGGTTCCTGCACAAAGGGGCCAAGGACTGGGGGGTGGTGGCTCAGGATTTCCTACACTGGGACCCACTGAGCCCTTGGAACAAAACCATCCCAGACTCCAGGGCCTCCTATCTGCACCCTGTGCAGAGAGGAGCTGGCACAGGGTGAAAGGGGAGCAGGACTGCTCTGGTTTAGGGGCCCTGCCATGCTCCCCGTGCCCTCCCCATGGCCACTGGGTCTGTGCAGCCAGAGCAGCCAGCAGTCCCTTTGCTGTCATCACAGTGGCACCTGTGTGACAAACACTGTTCTTGTGTGCACCTCAAGAGAGGTTCAGCCCAGGCAGTGCTGGAGAGCTGAGCCAATCCAAACAAAACCAACACTGTTAGGAAATAAATGAGCATTAACTACTTACTCAATTTCCAGAGGCCTGAAGGCATTTCAGTTATGGCCAACAAATGCACAAGAAAAGGAGAGAGAGGGAGAGATTATAAATTGTTCTAGTAATGGTCTGTGCTCTGCAGAGAACAGAGGAGCTGTCCCAAGACACCCATGTTCCTACAGAGCTCCCGTGTCCACACCCATGAGGCCGACCCCAGCAAAGGTGGGTTTTGGCAGAACAGGAGCAGTTTGGGAACAGTCTGTCCCCAACACCTGCTCACCACTGCCGCCCCAGCGCAGGCAGAACCGCGCTCCATCCGCTGGCATTTCCCTGTTTACCCGTTGGGGTCCTTCCTCCTCCAGTTGGCCAACACAAAGTCTGCGTGGCTGAGGATGGGCGGGAGGCCCAGGGCCTGTGACACCTCCCAGTAGGGGACGGCGAGATTTTGGGGCAGGACCTGGGTGGCACAAAGCACAGGGGAAGGTGGGGATGTTGTCAGGCTGCAGAAAGGTGCCTGTCTGCAGGCAGCAGCCAGGCAGGAGGTGGCACGCTCCTGCTGCAGCCACAGGAAAGGGGCTTTGCTCCCATGGGATAAGTTCTAAGGGAGCAGCATCAGCTCCCAGACCCCAAGGAGCAGGTGAACCTGCTTTACCTTGCCTTTACCTGCACGGTGCCCTCCTCGCCCTCCTGCCAGACGTAGCCCATGGTGATGAAGCTGAGCACCAGGTGTGCCAAGTGCAGCTCCTCACGTCCTCGGAGGTGCTGGGTGCTCAGCTGCGGCATCTGCCAGGGAAAGCCTTGGGAGCCAGGAGCAGAGCCAGCAGTGCCAAGGCCCCCTGCCCCGCCAGCCAGGGGAACCCTCCTAGTGCTTGTCCCCTGCCTCTAAGCCTCCCTTCCCACCCGCTCTGCAGGATTTGCTCCTGCTGCACTGTTACTGGTTTGTGAGCAGGGACAGTAATCCATGGAATTTTCCTCAAAAAGGAATCCTTCCTCCTGGGGCTGGGATACCCATGGGATGCTGCTGATCCCTGTGTGCTGAAAGGGTGGAGCCTGACTGGAAGCTGGTGGAGCACCTGTGCTCCTTTGGCAGGGAGCATGGCTGGGATGAGACGTGGTTCTTGTGACACCTAGAGGAGCCCTGCTCCAGCCCTTGCTGGCTGCTGAGCACTTGGATCTGGTGCAGGAGTTATTTCTGTGCCAATGTTAAGACTTCTCTTAACATCTCTTCTCTGACATCTCTTGATGTCAGTCCTGGCTCCGCACACACCCGTGCTGCTGGGTTGCTTTTGCACATTTTAGGCACTGTTGTGTCAGGCCAAGGTTTGAGAGAGCTCCGGAGGCAGGAAGGAGAAGACCCTACCTGGTGAACGCGTGAGCGGAGCTGATGGCTCGCGATCAGCTGGGGCAGCTCATGGGCGATGTCCATCCAGGGGCCGTAGGGTGCTGGCAGCTCTGTCTTGGTGGAGAGAGGAAGAGGGAGGGCTGTGAACGTGCCCAGGCTCCCAGCACCCACCCAGCCTCGCACACCACTGCTGATGGCTTGTGCCTGGCTCCCCCTCCTGTAAGATGAGCCCAAGTCGTCACAAATCAATGGATGGTGAACACTGGCTCCCACTGTGGAGCCAGGGCAGTAATAAAGAGCCCCACTTTGGGCACGGGAGACCTGCCCTTCCTGTGCTCCCCAAAATCCTGTAGAGCCCAAGGCCAGTGTGTAAATGGCAGAGCTCCTTCACTTCTCCTCTGCTGCTCCTCTGCCTGCGGTGCTGCCTGCTGCAGCTGCTTTCATCATTTTAAAGGGTAGGGGTTTGTCCCATGAAACTGCGGGTGCCAAAATAGCACCTGCCTTCCTCACTGAGCTTTGTAAAGTGTTATAGCAAAATGCTAAATCAAAGCTCCCCCAGAAAGCTGCTCACCAACCCCTCTATTTTCCTGCCTGCCTCCTGTGGCGTGCAGCTGGGGAGGCACAGCCAGCTCCTACCAGAGGCTCGGGAAGCAGGAAGCCAAACTCCTCGGAGACCTGAAACCTGGACAGTGCCAGAGGCAGTGGGGGCTCCTCCGTGTCACCGCTGGCCTCCATGGCTGGACACTGGCTGTGGTGTCAGGACAGTCTGGCCTGGCCACCCCGCTGGCCGTGTGTGCTGAGGCAGCAGCAGTACCTTGGCCTGGGGGGTCGGGCCTGGCTGCCCAATGGCCAGAGGGTCTGAGCAAACAGGCTAAAGGTTGCTGATAAGGCTTTCTCCTGGGGAAAACATTAAACTCTGTCCCTGTGGGCATCCACCCTTGGGAAGGCCTTGGAGGACCTGTCTCCGGGGCTGTGAGCTGACTCCTGCCAGGACTGCCCTGAGGGGCTGCCAGGCTCCCGTGGGATGGGAGGGGGCCTGGGGCACTGCTCAGGGACACTGCTGCTGTGGCTGGGGATCCTCACCATCCTGGCAATGCCACACTTGTGTGCAGTGTGCTGCTGACCTCACTGTGGCAGGCAGGAGCCAGCACCTCAGCCTGGGGGTGGCCGATGCTGGCACCTGGCCAGAGATGCACAAAACACAGTGGCTGCTGCTGCTTTCCCCACGGTGCTGGGGGTCACTGGGGCTGCCACTGGGGTCCCACCACCGGAGGGGGGGTCAGCAGGATGCTCTGAGCAGGGCCTTCCCAAACAGCAGCTTTCTGGGGAAAATCAGCCCTGTGAGTGCTGCCTGTGCAGACAGGGACTGGGGCTGGAGGCACTGTGAGTGCATGGAGGGGAAGGGAAGGGCCAGGGTACAAACAGCAGGATTGACATCTCCATGGGGTGCAGGTCCAAGGGCACTGCAGGAAACGTGCATTGCACATACAAAACAGAGGTGACACCCCCACAGTCAGCACTGTGGCCACCACACAAGGCAGTGGCCTTCCCTGGTCCGCAGCTCTGAGGAGGGTGACCGTGAGCCACACATATCCACAGTCACACAGGAGAGGTCCACTTCAGAGGCAGCACAGCACCTGAGCACCCTGCTGAACAGCCCCCAGCATCAGGCAGCTTCAAAGCCCTCACAGATGGGCAAATCCCAACCACCACCATGTGCCCACAGAGAAAAGGGGACAAATCTCAGCAGCAGTGGCCCCTAAGCCCCGAGAGCAGGGTTAACTGACAAAAACCACAATTATGTAAGCATCAAACTGTGGGGCACTGGCCATGACACCAGCTCTGCTCAACACCTTTAATTAGTGCCCACGGTGCTGCTCCAGCGCTGGCACTGGTGTTGGGTCCACGTCCATCTTCATCTCCAGGTCTGGCTCTGGCTCTATCTGCAGCTTCAGGGCCAGCTCTGGGTCTGGCTCCAGATTTAGCTCCAGGTCTGGCTCCAGCTCCCTGTCCATGTTCTGGCTGGTGTTGTGGGGGGACCTACAGTGGTGGCCTTGGTCCTGACTTGACTCAGGGAGTGCCTCAGCCTGAGGTCACCCCAGCCCAAGGATCACCTCAGCCCTGGGTAGGGTCCTCATGTCCCCACGGGAACCGCCTTATCCCCTTCCCTCCCCTCTGCAGGGATCCCCTCAGCCCTCCTGGGGAGCACTGCAGCCCTCTCCCCCACCCTGCATCCCCCAGGGACTCACCGCTCCGTGCCCGGCGGCCGCTCCCCGCGGCACTGCCCCAGCACCTGCTGCCGCCACAGGCCCAGCCCGAGGGCCGCGGTCAGGGCCAGCAGGATGAAGCTGCAGCCCAGCACCAGCCAGGCCATCTCCCCATCCTCCAGGGCTTGCTGCTGGCCTGGCAGGAGACAGCCCAGCTGGGCACGGGGCACTGCCAGCCCTGCCCAGGCACCCCGCACCGCCCGCACTCACCTCCCTGTGCCGGCCTGCGGCGGCGCGAGCCCCTGCTCCGGCAGTCCGGGGGCTGCCAGCCCGGGTTGCAGTGGCAGCTGCCCTTGTTGTTGCACACCTGGAAGGCCCAGGGGAGGGCGTACAGGTGTGCAGAGAACTCCAGAGCCTGCCCCCCAGCCCAGCGCCCGCGGGACTCACGCCGTGGCCGTTGCAGTTTGCTTTGCTGTCACATCTGACTCCCAGCACCGAGAGTGGGTGACATGTGCTGTTTATACACACCTGGGAAAAACCACGGCAGCTCCAGCCCAGCACTGCCTCACCCACACAGCGCTCAGCACATCAGGCTATGGCCCAAAGGGAAAGGAAAACAATATTTAAAAAAATAAAAGACAAAGAAGCCACACTTCTGCCCTGGGGCCAGGTCATGTTTAGTGCTCACACCCCACCAAACCTTTAATGCAACATTTGCAAGTTTTTGCAGTGTTTCTGCTGCAAGGAACAAGTGTTTCTGTGATCTTGTTAATATTTAGTTTCTATTTGTCATTTCAGATGATTGCAAAATATTTCCTTACCCTTCCAGAGCCACACTTTGTCCCTGGAGGAACCAGGAGCGGATCCAGCCACGCTGACACGTTCAGGTAGTTCAGAGACACACACAAGTGCTGATGCACTCGGGCGTAAATCACGGCAGTGGCAGCATCAGCAGCTGAGAAGGGCTTGAGGGAGGGGTAGGTGCAGATTAACTTCCCACACCTGAGATCCCTGGAAAGCCAATTTGCACAGGATGTGTATCAAACACACACAGACACACACAGATACTGCCTGATGAACACTGGAACATTAAACAGCACAGTCTGGTGAGAAAACATCAGCAGGACTGGGAAGTCCAAGGGAGGAGCTGTGACATAAGGAGAGACACCATAGCAAGGAGAACACACAGAGGTATTTATTGCTTCACAAATCTCACCATAAACTGGAGTCTTGCCCCTTCTCTTACTGTCCAATCTCAACTAAACATGCATTCGAGCAGGGCCAGTGCCCCTCCCCAGCCTACCTCCAAGTACAGGACTTGTAGTTGTGTTTGTTCCTGAACCCGCAGTGCCCAAACCTGTCCCGCTGGCTGTTGATCTCCTCGTAACACACCACGGGTGCATTCCTTGAATCTACAAGTTTAGCAATAATACTCGTTACAGTTAAAAGGAACACAAAGGAACATATTATGCTATCTAATAACTTCATTTTTCATTATTTAATTAGAGAAAATGTACCTATCCCTGCCCAAAACCCCAGCAGTCCTGACCCTCAGAAATCAGCAGGGGAGTAGCAAATGGGGAAGTTCTCTGATTGAGTTTGCCCACAGAAAATAATTTGTTTTTCGTTCTTTCAATTGTTATCCATGAAGCACTGTGGGACTCTGTTAACCAGAGCCAAAACAGAGCTTGCAATGCTTTCCTGAAGCTGTGCCTTCTCCCCAGGTGCCCCACTCTCACCCGAGGTTGGTGCCTTGAAGCGTTCAGGTACGAACTGAGCACCACGACGCTGTGCCCACCCCTGCCCCTGAGCAGTGCCAGCAGCACAGCCTTTACCTCTCCCGTAGATCCGCTTGCAGTGCAGGTCCGCGGACTGGCAGCGGCCGTGGTAGCAGTAGCCGGAGCCCTGGCCGCAGTCGTGCCCGTCCTGCACGTACTCGTCAGGGGGGCAGGAGGCGGAGGAGCCGCTGCAGTACTCGGGCAGGTCACACTGGGCATCGGTGGCCGGGCGGCACACCGCGTTCCTCCTCTTGAACTGCAGAGGAGGAGGAGGAGGAGCAGCTCTGCAGCCTCCCACGCCTGCCAGCCTGGGCCCACACAGCCCCTCCTAGGATGGCCTCAGGGTCCCGCTGGAGGCACTCGGGTGACCACACTGTGACACTGCCCGGGACAATCTCCCAGTAATATTCCCCCCCAGGGGTTCCCAAGAGCTGAGCTGGGGGGAGCCCAGCCCCAGGAACCTTTCCCATTGCACAGTTTCTCTCTAGCCCTCAGCATGGGAACGTACTCTTCGTCCAAAAATAAATAATGATTTTGTGATAATTATAAAAGTGTGCCTTACCTGACAATTCCTGCAACATAATCCAGAGGCACATCTTGCTCTTGGCCTCAGAGTACACGTGTTCGTGCAGCACCTGTCCCTCAGGCATTCCTGGGGACACACGGCAAACCCATGTTATTATTTTATTTTGTTGTACCCCCGAGCTTCTCCTCCTCCTCCTCTCCCCATGTTACTCGGGCAATATCCAGCAGAACAAACGGGCAGAGCTGCCACCAGAAACATCTCAAACCCAGCACAACCTTCCCTCCCCGGGCTGCTCCCCGCTGCCGTGGGCTCCCCGTCCCAAGGGTTTGTTTGTTCCTCGGGCGCACCCCGAGCACGGATGCGGGGTTTGGCCAGGGCCCGCACCTGGGCTGTGCCGCAGTCGCACTGCTCGCCCGGCTCCACCACGCGGTTCCCGCAGGCGGCCCCGCTCCGCCGGGACAGGCGGGGGCTGCCGAAAAGACACTCGCCTCTGCCCTGCTTCAGGAAGGTCTCAAAGTCCCTGATGCTGCAGTTACTGAAGGCTTTTGCCCCGCTGAAATGTCTAAAATAAAGCAATTAGCAGTTTGTATGTTGCACATTCGCCGTCCCGCTCTCTCTCCAAAGCTCTGTGCAAGTCAAGGGCTCTCCCAGACACTGGCACAGGGTGTGATGGCCCAGGGGTCTATTAATTCACCTGATCTACAGCTCATTATTAACAGAGATTGAAAAACACGCTGAAGAGCCTTCATTTTAGAGAGCAAATGTCTCTTTTGTCAAATTAACCACTAAATTGCTATTTGATGAATTCTTTTTTTCTTCTTAGAGGAATAAAAGCAGGTATTTCTTCACTGAAGTAGTGGTCAGGTGTTGGAATTGCTGCCCAGGGAGGTGGTGGAGTGACAGTATTCAGTGCTCTGGTGCAGCTGACAAGGTGGTGATTGGTCAAAGGTTGGACTCAGTGCTCTTGGAGGCCTTTTCCAACCCGAGTGACTCCATGAGTCTGGTCTCTTGTACTTTTTGCAATGGGATGACAGTTGTAGAGGACACCTCTGACAAGGGGACACCACGGGACCATCCCTGTCCCCCACCTCTGCCCAGCCCCTGCAGCCCCAGGGCAAACTCACAGCGCCTTGGGGCTCATGATGCAGACACGCCCGGGGCAGCTGCAGCCTCGGGAGCTGTCTGAGCTCATGCCCAGGCTGTGCCCCAGCACCTGCGCCAGGAGGACAGAGAAGGACTCCAGGGTCACGTTCCCGTGGTACTGAAGGGAGAGAGAGATGAGTTGCCACAGCTGAGACCCCTGCTCCAAATGCAGATCCTCCCACGTGCTCCCAATGCAGATCCTCCCACGTGCTCCCATCCAGCCCTGTTCCTGCTGCCCACGGCTGAGCTCACAGCCACGAGGGCTGCTGAGGGACAGGCAGAGGACAGGTGGGACCTTACCAGGGCCACTGTGGCAGCAGCATCTCTCTGACATGCCTCTCCTGGAGCTGCTGCGCCCATGAATGCTCCTTGGTCCCGGTACCTGCAACAGAGGGGTGGTCACTGGTGGTCCCAGGGACACCCTCCCGCTGTGCCAGGAGCTGGGGCAGGGTCTGCCTGGTGGGAGGCTGGTGCCTGGTGCCACGGCAGCTGCTGCACCACTAGGAGGAATCCCTTGGAAGAAATACTTTAAGAATATTAAGGATTTCGGAAATGCGGATTTTTAGAAAAGCATTTGTCAAAAGACTTATCTTACCCTAGGAGAGAAGCAATGTTGTGTGCCTGTGGCTCCAGAGAGAACTGTTTCCACTGTAAGAATCGCTGTAGAAGGTCATCTGTGTCCCCTGCTGTGGATATTTTATCCCCCTCTGCCCACAGCTCCAGGGCGGACAGCACAATGGTGACGTTAAGGGGATTAAACATCTGAAAGTATAAGAGAGGAAACATCTCACACCTTCCATTCATGCAGTCACTACTCTGCACACAGTAAACACGTGGGGAAAGTGCATTGCTGCTGTCAGTGCCTCAGTGACATCTGTAGCCAAAAAGAATGAACACAAAGAATAAAGAGATACAGCAAGAGGCCTGAGCCAAAGTCCAATAACTTCATAAAAAGTATGGGGGGTTTTGGGAATAACTTTTCATTACACAAGTGAACCTTAAGGCCACCAGTGGAGTAAAGAACAGGACTGGAAGTTGGTTACAAGCACCTGAGAGTAAGCAGGTTAACTGGACTAGTGAGATCAGGGATCTGCTGCACAGAGAGGCAAGCAACCCAGGAGTCCTCAAAATGCAGGGGTTTGGCTGCCCTTAGGCAAACTGCCTGTTTTTCTGTACATCTGCACGAGGCACGGCCATCACACCAGGAAAGATGTGGCAGACTGACATGTCCAGAGTAAAAACCTTCCCAGGAAACATGGACTTTTTTACATAACACCCTCCTAAACCTAAAAGCAGCTAGAAAAGAGGTGGCCACTGCTAACATTAACATCCCCCTTGTCCCCCATCTCACTGCAGTACAGACCAGACTTAAGAACTCACATTGTTGATTAAATTGAAGGCCTGGATTATCTTCTGTGTCGCAGCATTTGGGTCTGATCCCATATAGTTGTACTGAAAAACAACACAAGAGGACACAAGGGCAGGCAGGGTGCTTACCAGGGGGAAGCATGACAGTGTTGGAACACTGAAATTGTTCCCAACACTGAGCCATGGAGACATGAGCTCCAAATTCATGTTCCTTCTTTCCTACAAAATCCACAGTAAGCATAACTTTTCAAAACAGAAAACAAATCCATGTAAAAGCTGGGGAATGTTACCATTTCCATGCTTACAGAAGTCAAGCAAAGACAAGAAAAAAGTAGCTGGCATGGGCTTACCAAAGCCTTGTCCAAAACCACGTATACTGTGAGGTATTTGGGAGATTGTGCTGCGGCCGAGAGGGGCTGAAAGAGAAAATGGGCTTCAAAGTACAGATTCTGTGTTCTCTGGCTGCCTCACTGCTGCTGTTGGCTGTGCTTCTCAAGTGTCCCTTCAAAGCTTGTGTCCAAGTGTCTGGCCAAAGCTTCCACAGAACCAGACCCCTCCTCACAGGACAGGGCCACCCGCAGCAGGGTGAGAACAGGCACCGCTCACCTCATCATCCCCGTGGGCCTTCTCCAGCATCTCCCGGGCTGCCAGCCTGCCCAGCCCTCCCTCGGGGGGGCTGTGGGCCGGGAGGGGCTCTGCCATCTGCTCCTCACTCACTCGATACAGCAGGTGCTGGAAGGCAGGGGAGTAGCCCAGGGGCTGGATCCCGTAGCTCACGTTCTCAAACTGCAGCAAGCCCCTGCCAAGGCACCACCACCTGCTCCTGGGCACTGGGACAGCTGCCCCAGCTCCAGCTGTCTCCAGGCCAGGCTGCAGGGGACCCCTGGCCCCCGTGGCAAAGGCCTGGCAAGCGCCCACAGGGAGGGCAGCACAGGGACAGGGCTGGTGCTTTACCTGAGCCCCGAGCAGGTGTTGAGGGTCACTGCCGAGCTGGGGAAGCCATCGATGTGCCCCCAGTAGTGGCAGCCTCCCTGTGACATGAGAGAGGACAGGGAGCCCCTTCCATGGCTGGGAAGGCAGCCCCCTTACCCATCACCCAGACAGCTGGAGCAGCTGCCTTGGGCAGAGCCACTGGGAGCACAAACAGCCCAAAGCAAGGCCAGGTTACCTCAGTGTGGGCAGAATCAGAGTGCAAAGGTCCCTGCTCACTGGACGTGTAAGTCTGGAAATCATCAGATAAAAAGGCACTACAAGGGAGAGGTGCAGAGTGAGGTACTTACAACAGCATCCATTACCCAGAGCTTCTCAAGCTTCTGGCACGTCCTGCAGCCACTGGGAGCAGGGCAGCTGCTGTCAGTGAGGGCAACGTCAGAGCCAACTCACTGCTGCTGCAGGTGGATGGTGTATGGCCTCCCCTCAATCCTCAGGATGTAGGACACTGCATCCTTGTGCGTACAGAAAAGCAGAGAAGGGGAGAATTGGGAACAGGAGCTGGAAACAGCACGATCCGAGCGAGGCCAAAGCGGGAGCCCAGAATGGGTGCAGCCATCATGGTGCTGGCAGCTCTGCTGTGGTGACATTCTTACAGCTGCCACCACATCTGTACTCTCCCAGCCCTCTTCTGCAGCTGAGGACCTCACTTTCCCCTCCCTGCTCCCAGCCCCCCCAGAGCCCCCCAGCACCGTGCCTGCTTCAGCCCCGCCGCTCCTCTTGTGTTCGCCCCCAGCTGCTGCGGGACGGTGATCTGGGACCAAACCCGCCCAGCCACAGGGGACAGAGACCCCCATGGCTGAGCCCAGTCCCGGGGGGTGGGGGGGGCAGGGGGGCCCTGCCCAGCCTCATGCAGCAGCTCCAGGAGCAGCAGGAGCAGCAGCGGTGGCATTGCACAAAGTGGCCCCATGGCCGGCCGGTAACCCCCGCCAGTAACGGCCCCACAGCCCACCAGTAACTGCCCCACCAGCAACAGCCCTTCCCTCTCTCCCTGAAAGCAGAGGCTGAGGCAGAGACTTGTACAAAACTGGCATCTTTATTGCTTGTTGGGTCTGTACAAAGGGGTTGGGAACAGCCCTTTGGCCAGAGACCAGCGCGGGGCCGGCCCCGGAGGTGAACGTGGCTGTCGCCTGCAGCCCCGCCAGCTCCAGGCCTGCCCGGGGACAGGTATCCGTACACTTTACAAAAGAAAGTCAGTAGTCATCTTCAGTATTCAACACCAGAAACTGGAGCTATTTCCTGTCCGTGGGATGGCTGCTGCAGTCGCAGTCCCTGCCGATTCCGAGGCGCACGCTGGAGCACAAACCCCTTTGTCTCTAAAGGCACCGTTTTCAGCATAGTTTAGGTCACACACACAGCGTGTCACACAGTTAAGTACATCTCTCTGGATGACTTCATTCCCTGCATCCCCTCCTCTTTCCCCACCCTCTGACCAGGGCTGGAGATGGGCTGCATCCAGCTGCAGAGCTCACTGTGACGGACGGACAGACAGACAGCCCTCTCAGGCAGAGTGGGACACAGCAACACAATTAAGAAGTACTTGATTATCTTGGAACGAAAAGGAGACCCCCCAACAGTACAGTTGGTGAAATTCTAGGTGACATTTTACAGATTTTAATAGTGTTATAAATCTTAGTCTAAGTTTATGGGAAACCACAGGAGTTCAAGTATTTTATTACTGCACACACTATATATATATTTATGTATGTATATACAGAGGAAAAGATTATTTTTTGGCAATATTAGGGGGATTTTACAGATTGAGCTGTGCTTGTGGCGAGCACAGAAGGAAACAGCCCAGCACACTCTTCAGCACTTCTCTCACTTTTTAGCAAGTTTGTGCAATTGAACCTCACTTTCAGCAAGTTGTGCAATAGATTTCTATTTGTGACTGTGACATCCAGCTTCTACCCACAGCACCACGGGATCAGATCTACAGCTCTCTCTCCTAGCACAGTGGATGCTCAGGAGTTCCAAAACCCAGTCTGGCCCATGGTGCAGGAGCAGAGGGCAGTCTAGTCTGACACACTAGCCCAGAACATCCTGACTGACACTACAAGGGTTTGGTGCATCAGTCACCAGGTTCCCATTTAAATTGCTCAGAGAAGCTCTGGCGGTCCAGGCAGAGATATTTCCCACTTCCCAGTGTTCTGCAGGGACTGCTGCTGTCCTTAGACCTGAATTAAAACATAATGGCACCCCATTTTCTAAAACCAGAATACGGCCATGTCTTCTCGTACCTTTATCTTCACTGCCCATCCAGGTATTAGTGGGAATTAGTACAGGAGTCTCATTTAGCCACTCTCTAATTAAAAAGCATTAAACTCGATGCTCCTATAGCACAGCTTAGTGTCAGTCGGCACGGAGTTAAGAATTTAAGTGCATTATTATGCATCTATAAACATTATATACATGCATAAACATGTTTAAAATATATCTCTCTTCCTGAAAGAGTCCTCTGAGACCTGATTCCATTTATGCCATCAAGGTGTACATGGGAAACACTTTCCAGTCCGTGCAGAGTAACTGTAAATTAACTGACCAGATCTCCTTGCTCTGCAGACGGGTTACTCCAATTCCTCACTGCACAGTCACAGAGACAACAACAAATCAGACAATTTCCTTACCAGGGCTCGTGGCAGAAATGGGGAAACCCAAACCCACGTGCTGGATTTCAGGACTATTTCCCTGCAGGCTGCTGCACTCCTGCTGCCAGCCTGGCTGCAGCAGCAAAGCTTGGACAGAGCAAGGGACGGGCTGGGTGTTTCAGTCCCTGGAGCTTTGGTCGAGGTATTTACTGAGTGTAAAGTTGTACATTCCTGGTTTGGATCTCTGGTTTGCCCTGCCCCAGGCTGCAGCAGGGATGCTGCCAGGAGGGGAAATGCAATTTCAGCTGTGGCAGCCAACAGCTCAGCTCAGGTGAAGGCCCCGAGGGAGCCAAAAGCTACTTGGGAGGCAAAGGTGCCGGCCGGGAGGGGAAGTACTGTCCCTGAGGTAAACACTTCTGCGGAGGTACAACCTTCTGCTGCGGGGGCGGCGGCCTGCCAGGGGACAGACAGGGGGTGCAGTCAGTGCCACGGCCCCCACAGCCTCACCACAGCCCCCAGAGCCCCCATCACAGCCCCCACAGCCCCACCACAGCCTCCAGACCCCCACCACAGCCCCCACAGCCCCCACAGCCCCACCACAGCCCCACCACAGCCCCCACAGCCTCATCACAGCCCCCAGACCCCCCATCACAGCCCCCACAGCCCCACCACAGCCCCACCACAGCCCCCAAAGCCCCATCACAGCCCCATCACAGCCCCCACAGCCCCATCACAGCCCCCACAGCCCCATCACAGCCCCACCACAGCCTCATCACAGCCCCCACCACAGCCCCACCACAGCCTCCAGACCCCCACCACAGCCCCCACAGCCCCCACAGCCCCACCACAGCCTCCAGACTCCCACCACAGCCCCATCACAGCCCCCATGGCACTGCTCCCACCCTCAGCCCCCACACCAGGACCCATCTGAACATGCCATGCTCAGACTGTGCCTTCAATGGCCTGGAATCCTCTGGGATTTGTTGTAAGTCACCTTTTCTCCCAAAATTCTCTAAAGCCCCCCTGGCCCAAGTGCCCCACCAACATGAGCTGCTTTAGGATGCTCCCACTCAGAAACTGGCACTTGCTGGGTCTGTGTGTGCCACAGCACAGCATTGCATCTTACAAGCACATTTAAAAAGTAAGATGAAAAATAAAGGAAAACTTTCTGGTCAAAGTTAAGAGAAATGGTTTTGCACTTGGCCATAACATCCACAAATCAGCACAACGACAGATTTTTGAGTAATCTGCTTTTAAACTATTTTAACAGGCCTTCCATCCACCTGCTGGGCTGCTCTGCCCCCAGGGCAGCGCTCTGAGCCTCGTTCATCACCACTCAGCCCTGGCAGCACAGGGTGAACGTGCTGCCTTTCAGGGGGAACTGAAGGACAAATTTCTCCCGGTGAAAAGTCAGCCCTGCTTGCCCACAGCTCGTGATGGAACTCCCGGGAGTGAAGGACAAGGAATCCCATCAATGCCCAGTGGGCATTGGCAGGGACTGCACTGACCTGCTGGGCACCCTCTGCTGCTGCTGCTGCACTGGGAACTGCGGTGGGGAGTAGTAGGGCTGGTGGAAAGCCTGCTGGGGGTGCTGGCTGACCGGGTATGCTGGGACAGGAAAGGAATTTGGATGCATATCCTACAAAGAAAAAATAAAGAAAACGTTCACGAATTGCACGTAGGGACTCAAACTGTTTGTGTCACTAAATAAGTGACGTTCAGGACCACTTGCAAACCAGCCTGGCAGTGTCAGAATTGCTCCTTCCTCTGAGAAACTCAGCAGGAAGAAGCAACAGCAGTCTGGGAACTGCTGGATTTTGAAAATCACAGACAGGCTGATGACAACAGCACTTGGTTTGCTCTGGCAGTGTGCTCTGGCTGGCTGTGGCTCTCAGAGGACAATGGCTCTGACAAGGAGAGGGGCTCTCACGTGGGGTGGGTGTTCTGTCAGGAGGAAAAGGGAGCAGCAAAGCAGGTAAACCAAGCACAGCCTGGGACAACACTTAAACTGAAAACTGAGGAGCCCTCCACACAACCCTTAGGAAACAATCTCTCTGCTTTTTATCAAGGAGAAACACAATTTTCAGAAATGAAGAAGTGACCTTAAAGCTTTTATTAGGGGAAAAATTATAGTAACTGCCTTCATCTCTTGAGAGTAACAAATAGAATAAGAGAAGGTAGATGATTCTTACCATGGGTACAGGTCTTGGAGCATAAGGCATGCCATGGGAGAAGCCACTCTGCTGCTGGTCCCTGGGTACAATGTCTGGCCGAGGAGGAGGTGACTGAAGTGACCTGAAATCCAATGGACATGGACTGTGTGAGCACAGAACCCAGACACAGTGACTGTGCAGCCATGAACCCAGGCACTGTCAGCCTGACAGCTGGATTTATACTACCTTAGCACGTACCAAGTGTGAGAAAGATAATATTTATCACAAATCTAATAAACAACAACCCTTCTTCTGTTCAAGACTCTGGCAGCTTCCCTTTGCCCCTTTACAAAAAGATGGGACCCATAAATATAAACCCCTATCACCAATGCACAAGAACAAACATAACAGTAAAGAGAAAACTCTCTGCTCTCTTGATTTAGGATGAATTTATCTTTTCTGTCAGTGCCAGAGGCAAGCTGCATGTGCCATTGGATGCAGGGGCCTCCACCTGACATCCTGGGACTGGGATTTGCCTCCACACCTTGGCATTGGCTCGTGCAAACATCCCTGGCCTGTTGAAGGGCAGAGAGGAGGAGGCAGAGAGGAGGAGGCACTCACGAATGGCAGCGGGACATCCACCTCCTGAAGGATCTCTTCAGCCTGTCCCTCTTGGCAAAGGCCAGGGCAGCAGCTGCCAGCAGTGGGAGCACCAGGAAGAAGAAGACCAGCAGCCCATTGCGCAGCGAGGTGTCCTTGTCTGAGGGGACAAAACCATGGAGAAAAAAATCAGCCTGATGTGGTGTTACCACCACCTGATTCATTACAGCAGTGAATATTTGGTAGGAATGGTTCTGTAACTCTTTTCCATTTCTCATAGAAAAAACCCTGAAGAATCCAGTAAGATATATGTCCAAATAGAGCCTTTCTGTTTATCTTTTAGAGCTGATACCCTGGGCTGCAATAGCACATTAAATTAGAAGATCAATCCTTGTTTTTCATGACTGTAATGTTTCATTACTGAAGCCCCTACAAGAGAGGAAAACAGAGCTTCTGCCTTTTGGTCTGATGTTAAATCTGCCTCTTCTCCAGCCACTATTTGGTGTAGACAAAGAACTTGGGTTCTTAATCTTGACACTTTTATATGCAGCAATTTCTCCCTTGCAGGCTGTACTAAAACAGCCTTTCCCTTTTTCTGTCTGATGATTTGAGGGATCTGCCTGAGCTCCAGTGTGTTTCTCCAGCCTGTTACTGCATCACAGTGCCTAGCTTTCCCAAACCCACACCAGCTTATAAACAGTCTTCAAGGTCATTCTTGCAGCCCACAGAAGTTACACCAGTCCTATCTCTATATACTCCACATGGGCACAGCATAGGTTTTGTCCAAATTAGAGCTTGGCTCTGGCTTCCTATTTCACCTTCAAAGCCTCAGTGAGCAAAGCAAGCTCCCCAGCTCTGTCAGTTTGCTTTTTCTTGTGCAGGAATTGTGCTTCCCTTCACTGGGGCTTCCCTTTCCAGCCTGGATACGGAGAAGTCCAAGAGGATCTTTGCCCCAAGGTGGCAGAAATCACCTGAACTAAACCAGCCCAGATCCTTACAGATCCCTACCCCAGCACCCTGAGAGAGAAGTGCAGCACCTTGAGCAGAAACCTCTGCCAGAATTCTTTGCCAGTGAAACCCAGTGCAGAGCCATCCAGCAAAGTTCACTGGAGCCCAGCCCCAGGCAGCCCCAGCTCCCACAGCCACTTGCCATTGTATGGGGGGCCACTGTCCACGCTGCCCCCGTAGCCCTTGGAGTCACAGAACGGGGGGGCCCAGCCTGCTTCACAGTGGCAGTTCCTGTTGTTGTTGCACACCTGTATTCCAGAACACAAGGACTCAGTAACTTCCATTCCTGTGCACTTCAATCTGCCTGCAGCAGCCATGGAGCATTTCACCCAGTAACTCCCCAGCCAGCTCCAAGCAGCCCTTGGCCAGGCATCCCAAGATTTCACATGACTGAGCACACACAGCACTGCTCAGGAAGAGCTTCCAAGGATTAGCTATCCCAACAGCTTACACACCATGGCTTTTGCTTGTTGTTTTTTTTTTTTTCTTTGTGAGATGCAGAGTCAAATTTCATTAGCAATACTGGGATTGGGAATTCTTGCCTGGCACAGAGTTTTGTCAAAGATTTTTCTTTTTTTTTTGACACTGCTACAGGTTCTCTTGCCTACAGACATTTTATAGAGTTTTACAGTTCGACAAAACAGAAAAATAAAGTTACTAATCATCATTTTAAAACTTGCTGCCTCTGTTCCCTGCTTACCCCATGCCCGTGGCACTGCTTCTCCACGTCACAGTCGTAGTTCAGGACAGAGGCACTCACACACTGGAAGTGCCTGCAGATCTGGGGAGCAGAGATGCACACAGATGAGGGATGATGGCATTTCAGTGCCCCCTTGCCTGCCCAGATCCCTGCTCCCAGCTCAGAGCTCCACAGCCACGCTGTGCTTGCTGCCACAAAGCCTCACACACTCTCACTGATAATTCCAAACTCTGCAGAAACTCTGTTCCACAAAAGGCCTCTCAGCATGGGGCTGAGCTGGCACTGGAGCCTTTTGTCTCCAGTCTGAATGTAAAGGAACAGCAATTAAATTGTGCCCAGTAAGGACATGTGGAATGCACATTCCTCTGCTAGGGCTAAGCTTCTGTGCTCTTCAGTTTGGTTGGATTTTAATTGAAAGTTGTCTTCAAGGCATTTGTGTGGGCCTGGCTCTCCCTGCTCATTGACAGAGCAGAGACTCTGGCTCTCCACAAACTCAATTTCTTTCGCTTCACCTACAAACGAAAGGCTCATTAAATGTTTGATGCACATGCAGTGCAGCACTGGGCAGTGGGGGAATCAATGGGCTCATTTAGCTCTACATTAACTACAGGCATCAAAAAATAATGGTCATAACTATTCATTAAACAATGCAGCTGAAAATTTTATTCCTGTGAATACCCCAAATTACTACATGAGGATATAATTTTTAAATGTTTAATTACCTTTCCATTACCACACTTGGTGCCTTCATTCACCATTCCTGGGTCTGGGACATCAGAGCCCAGCTGGAAATCCACCCCCCAGCATGAGGACTGCGTGCCTCTGATGGGGGTTTGGATAATAGCAGGCTTGATTCCAAACACAGGCATGGCTTTCACATTTTCACACTGCAGCTTCCCACACATGGCATTCCTACAACAGCAACACAGGAACACTGTAGTGACACTTGAATTTATTCTGAGAATGAGACTACCATGTGTTTGATACGATCTTTCCACTGGAAGATGCTACTTGAAAACAAAATTGAGGCAACTTGACAAATAAAACTGAACTGGGCTTCATTCCAGTGCTGCAAGAGTGGTGTATCCCCTCTTTCTGTAAGCTGTTGGAATCTCTACATTAAGGAAAACATGATTTGCTTCTCCTCTTCCACGAACGCTTAGGAAAAGCACAACCCTTGACAGGATATGCAGAACACACTCTCCTCACCACAGCCCTGCACCCCTGCCCTGTGCACCCACGACAGCATCCCAAACTGACACTGCAGCACCCAAATACAGACTCCCAGCCATGTATTCCAGAAATTCCCAATGCACTGGGCTCAACTCACCAGCTGGAACATTTCTTGTAGTCATGGCCATGGAAACCACAGTTGCCAAATCTGTCCCCCTTGGAATTCACTTCAACAAAGCAAACGTTGGGGGCTGCTTTGGCTTCTGCAAACAACAGCCCACCCCCAGAGAGAGGAGCCACGTTACCCAGGCACAGGAACATCTCACACAGCATCTCCTGCACCCAGAGCAACTCCCCTGCTACACTGAGTACTTGCCATGCAGCAAAGAGCTTAGGAACTTGATCAAAACACTTAAGAGGTTACAGTGTCAGAATTACAAGGTTCCAGTTTCAGAACAGTTATGTAACGGGAGTCAATTCTAGCATTTGATATTTCTTTACAGCCCTATAGAGCAGGAATCCCACTGTACCAGAAATGGTTAAGTGCAACAAAATTTTTGCTTGAATCCCCAGCACAGAACTAAGTGTGACACAGGCAGACAGCACGACCATGATGCTAAGCCATTACCACCACTGCTTCAAATTCTCTGCCAAAGCCAGACGCTCTTTGTTACAGAAAAGCAAATAAACATATTTTTAATAAACTCAGTATATTCTGTCATTACATCTCTTAGAAAGATTGCAAGACTGTGCCCTTCCTTACTGGAGCCGAAGATGTCCTGGCACTGGGCATCGTGGTACTGGCACAGGCCGTTGTAGCAGTACGCCTGCTGGTGGTGGCAGGGGTGCCCGTTCTGCACGGTGAAGTCTGGCTGGCAGAACTGCGAGCTGCCGTTGCAGTACTCGGGCAGGTCACACTCGTTGGTGCTTGCCCGGCACTCGGTGCCCCCAGGAAGGAGCTGAGGAGAGAGGGGAGGGGAAACTGCATCAGGGAAACAGGAACCTGACAGCAGAGACTGGCCCTGCACCTGACCCACGGAATGCCCCAAACAAGAGACTGATCTGAAGCCCTCGTGGGGCTGTGGGCACGCAGGACAACTCCCTCTCACAGATGCACTGAATAAGCCAATGCTCTCCTTTTGTCAACTTCCTAACAACACCAGTCTCCTACCTGGCAGTTTTTGCAGCAGTCACCATAAGCACACGCAGCACCAGATCGCAGCCTGCAAGTTCCTGGCTCGCAGCACGGATCGCTCTCACATTCCTGAGGATACAAGGGCTGTGAATGCCACAAAATCTCCCCTGTCACCAACAGTCCCCTCTGAGCGAGGGCACAAGACTGCCCTGGCACCACTGGGAAAAGACACAGCTACAAACCTTTGGTGAGCCACAGTCACACTCCTCCCCGGCATCCACCAGCTTGTTCCCGCAGTACGGGACGCTGTAGGTCTCGTCAGGCTTTGGAACATTGAGCAGGCAGCTCCCACCTTTGTTGAGTGTCAGCTTCTCAAAGTCTTCTGCACTGCAGCTGCTGAAGTTCCTTGATCCCCTGCAATGGAGAAAGTGAGATGAGCTTTACACTAAGCCAAGCCAGTACCCCCTGTGCTTGCAGAACAAGGGAGACTTTGCTTTTCCCTTTACAAGCACAACAGGACTCCTTGCAAGGGGAATTTGAAGGTGAAAGTAATCCATAAAAACAAAGCACTTGGATGGGGCATTTTGAGCCTTCTTTGCCTTCCCCTGATCAGGTACTTACGATGCTCCAGAGCTCATAATGCAGCTGCTGGCCCCACAGTGACACACTCGTTCGTCATCGTGGTTCATCCCCAGGTTATGGCCGAGCTCGTGAGCCATGATGGATGCAAACATCTGGATACTGATCCTCCCAAACTGCACAGGAGTGACACACAGGGCAGTCAGCAGAGAGCTTATTTTAACAAAGTCAGTGTTTACTTATGTGCCAAGGAGACCCTTTTGCCATTCTGTCTCTACATTATCAGAATGTATCTCCTGCAGAGGAGAGGCTGAGCAGAAGACTACAGAGAAGTTGTGATCCAGATATCTTGGAAGTGTCAGAAATTGCTGGGGACAACATAACAGCCCCATAACTTCAGCTTTGTAATGAAAGCCTGTGCTTCCAGGAAGACTTTCAGAGTGCAAACTCTGATCTCAATCACATTCAGAGATCACTGAAGAAATCTCACCACGTTAATGCCTCCTGCATGGCTCTTGGAGCACACTGTTCCCACATAGGCCATTCCAGCTGTGCCACCAAAACCCTTCTTCCTACAGTCATGAAGAGAAAGGAAAGGCCATCATCTGTCTGTACAGACACACAGAGTCCACATCAGCACACCACTCCTGCCCGTGGGGCACAAATCCTGCTGCTCCAGCTTCCCAAGGCTGACACAGGAGCACTGCTCCTGACTGCAAGCACAAATGCCATCAGTTGAGCTTCTGCTGTCTGCTCAAGATTCCTTTACTCTGTTAATTAAAGACAAGTGTTGACAGAGAAAGCCAGCCCCTTCCACATCATCCCTCTGCATATAAAGAGCACAGGCACTCCGCTGGGCGGGCAGGAACAGAACAAACCCTCAGGCCCAAGGAGGAGCCAGCACTCACAGGACGAGCTGGGCGCTGTCGTGCCTGCGCCGCAGGACGAGGTTCTTCTCCCGCCACTGCACGAAGTTGGCCAGCACGTCCCCAGCCCCCCCGTCTGTGCTGATGATGTTCTCGTGCTTCCAGATCTCCAGGCCAACCAGCACGATGCGGATGTTCAACATAACGTACATCTGCAGAGAAAAAGGGCAGAAGTGTTTGTTCGTGTCTCCAGACAAACACAAGGCCCGGTGTTGCAGATCTTATTTCCATCTTTTCTGTGTGGGTTTGATTTTTTTTTCGCAGCTAGTACACAATTGGAACCACTAGAATACAGCTTCCCTGTGATGCAGACCTTCATTAGCTACAGGATCAATGCTTAAATGCCACACTGGCTACATTGTAAGACAATACCAAACAGAAATAAAAAGACGTCTCAATTCTGACAAATATCATGTGAAACAGCGGAGTTGTAGACACACTTTGTCTCTAACCTTTACACAGACACAAGAATTGCAATGATTGCAACAATCTGTCCTGTCACTCACTGGATGTAGGACAGGTTGGAAGAGTTTCCTAAACTAATTCTCAAGTTGGATAAGTGCAGGTGAATTCAGAGGTGGAAAAGCTTCCATGAGGATGCACTCCACAAAGTGGTACCAGAACAGACCCCAAGGTGGACATGTACAAAAGGCAGCAGGGCTGCAGCACACAGCATCCCTCCTACTCACACTGTCAAGGAAGTTTGCCAGCTGCACCATATGTTCTCTTACTTCTGTTTCACTCTTCCCAAAGTCTTCAAACTGCAAGACAAAGAAACTTAAGCCTCATGAAGAGATGAGATAGAGACAACAGTTAGAGAAAGGAACAGAACATTTCTGCCTGGCTCCACATCTCAAAGATGCTAACCAAGACACTTCATTGCTACTTCTCAGCAGCTCAATATTCCAAAGACAACAGCAAAGGCAGTTTTTACCATGTGCTTTCCTTACACTACGAGATTCCTTGCTAACAGCACCTCTCCCTGTCTGATGGCTGACTCCTTTTCTGAGGAGGATTGCACTGCACACATTTATCCACTCCTACGGTAGCATATTTGCACAACTTGGCTAAATTGTCAAGTGTTTTTCAACAATCCATTTGGGAGTAATGAAGCCTGAGGGCTTTCCAGGCCCTCTCCTGAGGAGAAAGAAAAAGGAAAGCCACACAGAACTCCCACCTTTTCTTTATCCACAACTATGAACAGCTCCACGTATCTTGTCTGGTGCAGCACTGCCCGCTTTCTCTGGGGAAAAAAATGTTTTAGACAAATTCAGATTTATTAATTCAAGTGTAAGCAAAAAAACCCCTCATGACTTTGTCATACTTCACTTGATACCACCAGTGGTTTGAGACACACCCAAAGCACACAGTGCCAAGCAGTGTAATCCAATGCAATGACAGTCTCTGTGTTTTACAGTAAAACTCAGCTGCACAAAGACTTCCCTTGTTTCAAAAGCAAGGGACAGCTGCACAGGTTGCTTTGGAAAGACAGCACACAGTTTCATAAAGGGGCAGAAAGATTCTACAAGCAAATGCCAATGATCTTGAAGTGAAACACAACATTTTTCATTCTCCTGCTTTCATTTCAGTCTTGTTCCTGTACACAGTCCTTGAAGGACAAGGGGGACTTCACACCAGACTGCTGCTGTGATGGTGAGGAGGATGGAATAAACACGACAATATTCTCCTGGCTCCTGAGGCAGTACTTTATGAACAAGCCTCTCCATGAGGGTCACATTCCCACCCTTAAAAGTCCCCCCAAAAAGCCCAGGAATATTCTAATCAGCTGCCCCACCCTCACTGCCATGTTCAGAAGCAGGAGGAGACTGTGGCTGCTTTGGGGAAGAATCTGAGTTGTACAGTAGTGCAGAAACCCCCCAAACCATAAACCTTTGGGTATGTGCTAAGCCCCAGGAAATCTGATAAGCTGCTTCCACACTCTGAAATGAACTCACAAAACCCCTTATGTGGGACTGGGGAGGACTCACCCGCAGCAGCTGGGTCATACTGGGATGGAGATTTCCCTCTGCATGTTCCCCTTCTTGGCCTTTGGTGGTCACTCCACACGTTGAGGGCTCTTTCTTCACATTATCCAGTCGATATAAAATGTGTTTAGAGCCAGAAGAGGGATCCATGGGCTCAATCCCATAGGTGACATTCCCCATTGTCACCAAACCCCTAAGACATGGCAGTGTGTGAGAAATCCAGCACTGAGCACAGAGCACAGTTACCCAGAATTTCTGCAGCTGAACAAAGGAACAGTTATTCTTGGATAACCAAAGCCTGCCTGTACCTCAGCTCTTGTGAACCAACACACTTCACCTCAGGCCTGGCAGCAGCCTTGCACTGAGTAGGGCCTTACAAATGCAGTAAATTAAATATCCCTGTAAGGCTCTGCCATGCCCCAGGAATTACATCACAGCTCTTAAGCAGAAATGCTTTACTTCAAATACACTGTTGCCACTCTGGTGCCTGCAAAAAATCAGTGGCACAGAATGTATGGCAATTAGCTCAAGTAGAAAACAATTCCATCAAACTTGAGGTGCATAAGGTTTAGGGCCAATTTTGTGAAATTTGGAGACCAGTGTTCAACATTCCATTTCAGCAATAGGTACAGTTGCCATGACTATCTGTGCAAGCTAAAAAAATAAGCCAAATATGTGTCAAAACCAACTTACAACACTCTGGTAAAAAAACACATTAATAACTTCAAATATCTGTGAACTCCTTGAATGTAAGATGCCACAGGACAACAGCAGCAGGGCAGCCAGTGACTCCCTGGCTGCCTGAGGCACAGGTAAAAACAGCAGAACTGGGTTTTGGGTTCAGCATCCACAGTGGGACAGGCAGGATACAAAGGAGGAGCGGTGGTACCTGAGGCCTGAGCAAGTGCTGACAGCCACCAGGGAATCCAGGGTGCCCTCCACAAACCCCTGATAATGGCAGTGATCCTGGACAGGAAAACAAAGGGTGCATTACACACACGTTTTGGGCACGCCTGCACACCCAAGGCAATCTCTGATCTGCCACTGACCAGCAGTGATTGCAACTCAAGAACACAAAATGTATTAAGTTAAATTTACCACAGCTGGATTTCTTAACTTGACCTAGGCTATCCCTCTCCTGTTCTGTCCTCCACCCTGCCTCAAATATTTTGAGGCCAGCCCCTCCCTCCAGATTTGGGCCAAATTACTCTCCAGTCTTTTGGCAGAAAGTTCTGGCTTGTCTGTCACGTCCCTGTAGCAGGGGGAGGGACAACACCTGCTGTCCACCCAGAGCTTTCTGGCTGCAGAGTGCAGATGGGACACTGCCACTGTGTGCTCTGGACATGCACAGCTTGGAAACCAGACAAGGGGTGGCATGGGGCAAACACACTCCATTCTCTCTGGCAAGGGCATTTTTAGGCATTGATATGTCATCTATATAATTACATCTGTAATACAGATTCTGTCACCTGTTGCTCAGCAAGGAATGCAGAGAGCATGGAGGGCTTGTGCTAATTGTTCAGGGCCAGTGTGACTCCTGTGACCTAATGCTGAGAAAGCATTTTCCTCTAACCAACCCCTTTTAACTAGGAAGCAAACAGTCATTTGACTCAGGTGCTCTATTTTCAAGAACAAGATCCCATGAATCATGTATGACTAATACTTCTCTTTCAAAGGAACCACACTGACCCCTGAGAGCGAAGCCATTAGAAAAGCTCTCATGCATTTTGTATCACACAAGCTGCTTTTAATCCTACATTTCCAAAGGCAGCGTGTCAGGCAGCCTGCTTGTACAGAAGGAGGGCTGCAGGGATGCTTCCCGTGGAGTAACTCATCACTGCACACATCACATCCCTCTCAAAGGCCCATCCAGCCCTCCCAGCAGTCCCACCTGTCAGGGCTCTCAGACTGCCTGCACAAAGACTTCCCTTGTTTCAAAGGCAAGGGACAGCTGCACAGGTTGCTTTGGAAAGGCAGCACACACTTTCATAAAGGGGCAGAAAGAGGTGTTGGTTCCACCAGCCAGCCCTGCTGGACAGAGGGGCCAGAGGCTGATGTTCACTGCAGCTCAGGGACCAGTCTGGAAGCTCAGTGTGTGCAAAAGCAAGAGCAAAGCTGCCTGTTCAGCCCCCAGAGCACCCAGGGCTGCCCTGCAGGCTCCAGGCCCTGGGGGAAGGCAGGCAGAGAAGTGACAGCAGCCCTGCTCTGGGCTGTGAGACAGGGACAGCACCAGCCCAGCAATCAGACACCAACAGCTGAGAGAGGCACTGCCTGGGAGAGCAGCAGCTTTTAATGAGACAGCAACCACCTCCACACAGAAAATACAGGTCTCTCACAGGTTAGATCCTCACCCAAAATTAAGGATTCTCTCCAGGAAGAGGGCAGTGGGTACTGAAGGTGGCCTAGCAGAAAACACAACTATCTTTTCCTAACCCTGACTCCCTCATCCCACAGATGCTCTGTTCCAGCCACCTTCAGTGAGGGTATTAATAGAAGGAAATCCTACCTGGACATCTGGATATTCCAATTGCAACTTCCCCTCCTTGTCATAGGTATAAACTGTGAAATCTTTGGGCAGCAGTTCTCTGCAATGAAAGGGGAGAAGGAATACAAGAGGAATTTCATGAAATGACTGTGACATTGGAGCAGGGCAGTAAGATGACCCTAATCAAAAGTGCAACAAAGAGGTAAATTGCAATTAAATAAGGAAACATTAAAAAGCAAAACCCTCAAAAATTAACAAAGAAATTGCATATTTTCACAGCAAAATTCAGGAGACCAGAATGGTAGAACTGCTAATGAAATCAAACAAACTGCCTCACCTCAGAGAGCAGAACATGCAGCAAAACCCAACAAATTGTGCTAAAAGCCTGTTTCCAAGCAGGAAAAAACCCAAATTCTAGTCCTCAGTCTGCTGCACATGCCTTCTCCTCCTCAGTTTAAGGAGGAAGTGCATTGGGAAAGTCTCCCACGACTAAGACTGCTGCACCATCCTGGTAATTCCATTGATGTGGTGCAGCTAAATTCCCACATTTCTGAGGGTCAGGGCCTTGGCAAGTGGCAGCTGGAGCTCCCCAAGGGCTTGCACAGTTGTGTCTCTGGCACAGGGGCAGTTTGGAGCAGCAGTGCCTGGTAAGTGACCAAGTGCTGGTGCTGCAAGTGCCCCCAAACTCCAGACAGACAGCGTGTGTGTCAGTGAGGGCTCAGCTTCAGACCTTGGAGAGAAAGTCAGTTTCCCCATTTATTAGTGCCCTTGTGCTACTGAGACAGGAAAAACCACAAAACTAAAACAATAAACAAGATCCAGACAAATGTGAAAATATTTACTTGAAATACAGTTCAGCTTGTTTATTTTTATCTGTGAATAGAAAGAGTTGCAGATTCCCTGGGTCTCCTCGGAGTAATATGCAGCTTCCTGCTCTGAAGGGGGTTCCCCAGGGCTGCAGGAATGGAAAAACATCTCTGGCTGATGGCCAGGACACTAGAACTCAATCTCTTCCCATTCAGCAGAGCTGGGATGTACCTGCTTCCCACACAGAACCCCAGGATTTAAAAATCATGTGCTACCTACCAGCTTGTCATCTGGACACAACAGTTTGAATAATTTAGTAATTTAAAAAACTTCATCACTTACTTGTTCTTTTCTAGATGAATTGTGTATTCTTTTCCCTCAATCTCAACAGCATATGACACCTGGTCCTGAATATAAAGAAAGGTGCATTTTACTCATATTAATGAAGAAGACATTCTTTGAAACCAACAAAGGTGGATGAGCCTGAAATGTATTTTATAATTGTCCCTGCCTCCAGAACCCAGCATCCTCTCCTGTGTGATGGGAAAAATCACATGAAGGAAATGGTTTTGAAACAGAGCTGTGGTTTCCTTATTCTTTGCCTCTAAAACATCCACAGAAAAGTTCCAAGGCAGAGCCAAAAAAGGACAACACAGTTTTTCTCCTGAACATGATGCAAGTTTTACACCCAGATCAAAAATCCACTGCAGCAACTCGTGAGCTCTGGAGGAGGGAGGTACTCCTGCACCTCAGCTGCCAGCGGTGCCAGAGGTGATGCTCTCTGCAAGGACAGGCATTTCCCTGCTGCCAGGTGAATCCAGCAGCATCCCACGGGCATTTCAGGTCAGTTTTGGGTGGACTTTATTTGGAAGTAGACACTAAACTGAAGATATTTCTGAGATTGCCCAGTACCTGTATTGAGGAGCTGTTGGAAGCCTCTCGCCGTGCTCTTCCCAATCTCTGTGGAGTTACAACTTCATAGGAAGTGAGCAGGGAAATCTCCTGGAAACCTGGAAAGCAGAGGAGAAACACTGGCTAAAGGAACAAAGCAATCAAGAGGATTAGCACAAGGAAGAAAATATTACTTCAGGAAAAGTCCAGACACAGAAGAGCTCAGAGCAAACCTCAGAGCAAGACACACTTGGATTGCCTTGCAAGGGGCCAGGGAGAACAACACACCAACAGCAGAGAAGACACCAATCTTTCTAAAAAGTTTCAAATTGAAATCTCCACATCCCAAATACTGTCTTACCAGTGCCCATTTTGTACACCACCACTCTTCATCAGCAGGAATCAACATTTAAAGCAGGTCAGCACAGCAAGGACTCACTCAAGGATACCCAGTGTCAAACCAAGTGTCCTGTGCTGCAAAGCTGCAGAACTGCCCTGTGCAGCCTCTCTCAAAGAGCTCCAGCAGCTTCTGCACCTCCCCATGGCACAGCACAGCCAAACTCCTGCCCTGAGGCTGGTGCTACTATTCATTATACTCTTAGACATCTCTCAAGGGCCTCATCAAAACAACTGAGATGAGACAAAGCCCTGCAACAAAGCAGCCACCACACATCCCTTTATATACTATTTGCATGTGCAACATCAGACAGATCCCCTGAACCAAACAAGTCCACAGCCCAAGCTCCCTTTATCAGTTTTTGCAAGCAACTGTTATATTAACTATGTAAACAACAATAAATTGTGCATGCAAATTACTTTTCCCATCAGTGGTGGCATCTGCTGGTGCCTGGCTCAGAGCCGCTCACCCAGGAAGCAGGAGGGTGGCCAGCTCAAATCACAGACAGAATCCAGAGAAACAGTTTTCCTGGCTCATGGCAAAGGAATCAATGAGCTCATCAGAGGAGTCTGAGCTTCCCAACAAAGGTAGGGGGAAGGGAACAGTTATCCTCACTGTCTGTCTCCAGAAACCGTCACATCTGGGACAGGTGAGCGAGTGTCTGGTGCCCAGGATCCTCCAAAATCTCTCAAGAGGGACTGATTTGCTGCCCCTCTGAGCACACCAAAACCATCCCCAAAGAACACGCCAGCAGATCACTTCCAGCTTCCCTCCCACCACAGCACACGTGTCCATGGCAGGAGGCCTCGGATGCTCTGTGCTGTCCTGCCCTGCCACACAGCATTTCTGTCACCTGAGCACTGGCACAGCCCCACTGCTCCTCAGGAAACCACACAGGGCACATCCTGCAGCATCACTTTCATTAATACAGTGTTTGTAGACAAAAGGTATTAAAAGAGCAGAGATAAAATTCCTGTAAACAGCCCCCTTACATTCACCAACTACAGAACACAGTGTCAATACCTCCCTGGCCCAAAAACAAGGGAGGGAAGGGCTGCTTCTTTCCCTGGAATGAACCACCAAAAGCACACACTGCAGCAATCACTTCTCTACAGTTGTCAGTTCCAACCACACACTTGTACCCAGCCCCGAGGTCCTGCAGGTCTCTGCTCTGCACTTGTTCCTTCCCCACTGCCATTCACCCCCAGAGCAGTGGGGATGGGAACCTTGGGCCAGGCTCTGCAGGCTCTCGAGGCACAGGTTTCACAAACAGCACCAACAGCCAGCCTTGGCAGTGCTTGGAATAAGACACGTTTGCCCAAGAGCAGCTTGGAAGCAGAAAACAAATAAGTGAATCATCACATGAAGCAGAACTGGGAGGGATTTCTGGGAAGAATACAAGTCCAAGAAGATCCTCTTAGAGCAACAGCACTAAAAGAGGCCAATTTTCAAGTCTCTGAATGCTCTGACAGTTCTCTCCCCACTTTCTGCCCTCCTTCCCATCCTTCAGTTTGGGGGGTGATGGAGGTGGGAGTGCCCAGCAGGTTCTCCAGGGAATCTCCCTGGCACTGCCCCTCACTTCCCAGAGAACCTGTTTCCATGCCGAGTGCCCTATGCAGCATCTCACACATCACCAGCAACCCTCAAAGAGGGCACAGGGCAGTTCAATAAAAATCCAACCCAAGGGACAAGAGCAGCTGAGCAGAAAAGCCAACCCTGCTCCCACATTATCCTTCTGCAAAGGCCAGGAACAGTTTGGAATCAATTTTTCAGCAAGTTACAGGATTTCTAACCCTCAGGTGCTTTCTGCCCCTGGCAGCTGTTGGAGCTGCACCACGTCACTGCTGAGGACATGACATGCTGATGACCCATTTCCGGGCTGAGATTTTATTTCCGATCAGAAAAACGCAACTGCATATCCGTGACCATACTTATCTCATCTCGTTAAAGGCTGCCATTAATTACCAAGCACTGGAGACAACTAGGAAGATGTGAATCATCTTCCCCTCCCCACCCCAAATCCTCCATAGGAATTCCATGCATGCTCCATGGCATGTGGGAGCTTGAAGAGCACGGGGCACATCACAGAACACACCACAGCCCTAAGGGACACATCACAGAACACACCACAGCCCTAAGGGCTCTCCAGACACCCAGGGAAGCTCTGGGGTGCTCAGGGAAGTATCCTGGGGTGCTGACAGGTTAAGATCTGTATTCAGCAAAGGCCAAACTGCATCCCCTGTCCTGCTAGACCTTGGCATGCCCACGGGTCATTGGCTCAGGCACAGAATCACAGCACACAGCTACATCCACCTCCACTCACACTTCCCCTCAATTATCATCCTTCCTGAGCTGTGACTCCCTCCCAAGCCTAGAACGGAAGGTCAAAGATACACCCTTAAAAGGAAGAAAAAAAAAACTAAAAAGAGGAAAGTTCAAACTGTGACCTGTTACACCACAGAGCAAGCTAATTTCATAAAAACAAGCTCATCAGCATGTGAGCAGGTCAGCAGCTAATACCAAAACTCATTAAGTTAAGTGTGGTTATCATCAATTGATTACACTTAATAGCTGAGGTCAGCTGCACGAGTCAGCCCACAGTTTGGCACGGGATTGCCCACCAGAAGTGCCAAAAGCATTACACAGCCATCCAGCCCACCAAGGCCCCGGGCAGGACCAGTTCCACATGGAGCATCTCCAGCGAGCATCCCTGATCCTCAATGGATCAGCTCATTGTGCTTCAAGCTGCACCTCTGACCCCCAGAGGGGTGGAACCACTCGCTCCCTTCTCTCTAGCTCCAAATATTTAGATTTCCAGTGTGCTGTCACACTTGCCTCTCCTTTCCTGCAACTAAGGAGCATCAACTCTCAGTATTTCTGTACAGCTCTGCCTGTTCCTATCAGGCTGCTCTGGCTCCACTCCTCAGTCAGATACACCTACCCCAGAAAAGCACCACAACAGGACACAGCAGCCCAGTGAGGCCCCACACAAACCAAGGCACACGTGCTGTGTGTGTTTATGGATCTCCACAGATCAGCAAAACAGATCATTCAAAACACACACGGCCTGATACACTTGTCATTTAACCTCCTCTGACACTCATCTCCTTCCCTGCCAACATGCTCCTGCTCCCCATTTTTCACCCTCTCATACTTGTACAATTATTTCCACCTCAGCAGAACACTTTGCACTATCCTTTCAAAGCCACTTATTTCCAACAGATACTTCTTCTCTCGTGCTCAGACCACTGGGATTGCTATCCCAGCCTTTATGGAGCCTGAATCCCATCTGACTGGGAGGCACCAGCTGCCAGCTCAGTCTGCATTCTCCATATCCTATTTTCAGAATCATACAGGAGTTTGCCAAGCAGTGTCTGAGGAGAAACTTCCATGACCTGGGTTACATATGTCCTTCAAAACAACAGAACCACTGCTGGTGGATTTCTCCAGGCAATGACACAAAGAGGAAAAGCACTTTTTTGGTGCACTTGACTTTTGCACTAAGGTCACAGCTGAAGCAGATTTACTCTTCAGACTACTGCAAGCAAAAATCCTCCTTCACTTTCACTATGCAAATATTATCCAAGCCCACTTAAAAACGTTTAGAGGTTTATACAAAACACAAAGATAACAAGTGTTCCTCTAAATGTAGGAATGTTTTCTGTGGAGCCAGCAGTTCCAGCTCCTCCCATACCTCAAAGACTAAAGAGTGCCTCAGTGGTGCTTCACCTTCAAAACACCTGGGAACATCTGGCCAGCTGTTCTTCTACAGGAACCACTCCTTGGGACTTTTCTTTCCATCTCTCCCTCCCCTGCTCTCTTCAGACCTGCTGGGACTCCTGCTGTGCTGGTGCCTTTTAGAAGGCAGGAAGAGATGACCAACTATCATGGCAAGAGAAGCAAATTCATCTGCATGTACTGCTCACCTGGAATATTTGCATGACATTAAACCTGACCAGAGCAGTCCACAAAGCTTTTTTTGGTATTTCACTGGGGATGTTGGACGTTGGTCAGGTTACGGAGCTCTTCCACAGAAATATTTCCTAGAAAACTCTTACATCCCTTGCTGAAATCCAGACCTATGCTGTAAGTGTTTCCTGTCTAGACTCTCCCCATTCCTTCTGCCCTTCCTAAAGCTTAATTTGTCTGCAAGACAACAGCTCCCCTTGTTCCACAAAAAGAGCTGTCACACGTGTCCACCGGTACTGTCACAACATCCCCTGCACCTGGGAACCCTCTCACAGGGAGGATCAGGGTACAGCTCCATCCCCTGCACCTGGGAACCCTCTCACAGAGAGAAGCAGGGCACAGCTCCATCCTCTGCACCTCAGAACCCTCTCACAGGGAGAAGCAGGGTACAGCTCCATCCTCTGCACCTCAGAACCCTCTCACAGGGAGAAGCAGGGCACAGCTCCATCCTCTGCACCTCAGAACCCTCTCACAGGGAGAAGCAGGGCACAGCTCCATCCTCTGCACCTCAGAACCCTCTCACAGGGAGGATCAGGGTACAGCTCCATCCCCTGCACCTGGGAACCCTCTCACAGGGAGAAGCAGGGTACAGCTCCATCGTCTGCACCTCAGAACCCTCTCACAGGGAGAAGCAGGGTACAGCTCCATCCCCTGCACCTCAGAACCCTCTCACAGGGAGGATCAGGGTACAGCTCCATCCTCTGCACCTCAGAACCCTCTCACAGGGAGGATCAGGGTACAGCTCCATCCTCTGCACCTCAGAACCCTCTCACAGGGAGGATCAGGGTACAGCTCCATCCTCTGCACCTCAGAACCCTCTCACAGGGAGAAGCAGGGCACAGCTCCATCCTCTGCACCTCAGAACCCTCTCACAGGGAGAAGCAGGGTACAGCTCCATCCCCTGCACCTCAGAACCCTCTCACAGGGAGAAGCAGGGTACAGCTCCATCCTCTGCAGCAGGATGAACCCTCTCACAGGGAGGATCAGGTACAGCTCCATCCTCTGCACCTCAGAACCCTCTCACAGGGAGAAGCAGGGTACAGCTCCATCCTCTGCAGCAGGATGAACCCTCTCACAGGGAGAAGCAGGGTACAGCTCCATCCTCTGCAGCAGGATGAACCCTCTCACAGGGAGGATCAGGGTACAGCTCCATCCCCTGCACCTCAGAACCCTCTCACAGGGAGGATTAGGGTACAGCTCCATCCTCTGCACCTCAGAACCCTCTCACAGGGAGGATCAGGGTACAGCTCCATCCTCTGCAGCAGGATGAACCCTCTCACAGGGAGAAGCAGGGCACAGCTCCATCCTCTGCACCTCAGAACCCTCTCACAGGGAGGATCAGGGTACAGCTCCATCCTCTGCAGCAGGATGAACCCTCCTGTGGGTCACTGGCCCTGGAGTCCCTCCCAGCCCAGGACAGGAGCTGAGCATGCTGAGCCCACTCACTTCCTCCCCATCTCACCAGCTGTGAATGTCAGCTCTGCTGTCTCAGCTGAGCCCGTGGGAACCTTCTCCTTGGAGACATCGCTGCCTTTACATTTGGCCACCAAACAGAACTGTGAAATGCACATCCTTACCTTTTTTTTTTTTTTTTTTAATTTTAGCTTGAGAAAAAATAATGATCAAGACATGCAGAAACTCTAAAGTCATGGTTCAAACTTCCTTTTTCCACAAGCAAGGCACTACAAGTGGCAACGTTAGCTACACTGAAATGTCCTTCCTCTCTTTCCTTTTCACATGGAAGGAATAACCACAAACCTGCTCTTTGCTGAATGATTGTCCCAGATTTGTTGCAATATGGGTGAGGCAGTGCTGTGTTTTCTGTGATCTGAACAAAAGAATTATCTTAACCAAACACCCTATCTCCCCAGATATTTAAACCCAAGCATTTAGACACTTCAAGAATTGTGGCCAAGCCTGGCTGGAACATCCTGGTGTGTGTATGACACCAAGTATCAAGAAAGAGATGGAGCAGCACAAAACAGTCTCTGTGAATTTTTTTTGAATTCATACAGTCAAATCTTGAAGGCTCCTATAGATGCAAACAGGAGAGGAAAAGCCACACACACAGATCCCTTAAGGCTACACATCACTATGTGATTATGGTCATTCAGGAATTCTCAAATAATAGTTTCTGGTAACACTCCATTCCCACTTTACATCCCTATGTGTGTCAAAAGCACTTACATTATAACCCAAAAGCTGGAGGTTTCTACTCTTTCCTTCATGCTCATCCCTCAGGCAAGGGAAGTTCATTACATTTCATGGCAGGTTTGGCATTAATAGCTGGGACAGAGAGTTCCAAAGGCACAGAGGAACACTACCATCCACCATCAGGAACTGGCACCAGTGTTTCTTTCCTACAGGCAGGAACTAAAATCTTACTCCTCAAAAACACCAACCACGCAACTGGAAGCACAAACACCTGATATCTCAGAGATGCATCATTTCAGACATCACTCCTCAGCCTCCAGTCAGGCAGCTCCCAACACGCTGCCACACCACAGAGCACTGTCCTCAGCACGAAGCACCAGCACCAAGTTGTGTATTCCTCAGCTGGGAAGACCTGACTATAAAAACATGCATTAATGACACACACGAAAGTTTCACACAGCGCACGTGTCCCTTCAGGAGGGGGAAAACAACCACAGAGGAGACATTTCTGCCTGTCGTGTATGTACAGCCTTGAATCAGCACCACAAGGGCCCATGAACAGAACCATCTCAATTCACAAACAGTCCCTAAGGACAGCACGGAATCAAATCCTTAAAAGCCAGGCAGAACGATGGCACTGAGTCCTGCCCTGCCTCCCTGGGGACAGCAGCCTGCCGGTTCTGCCCCGTACCCGAGCTCCTCGGTGGGCACGGCCACCGGCACCGAGCGGGCAGCGCTGCATCCCCGGGGGCTGTGCCGGGCTGCGCGGCCTCCTGCTCCCGGAGAGCCGGGGGAGCCCCCGGCCGGGGCACGGCCGGACCCGGCACGGGAGGACGGAGGAGCTGGCGGGACACCTGCGGACAGGGCAGGTGTGACGGGGCAGGGACCCGAGGGATCAGCTCCTTGTCCGGGGTGCCACGGTGCAGACAAGGGACCCCGCGGTCCCGCCGGGCCCCTGACAGAAGCAGGCTGGCACTGACGGTGCTGGGCAGGGCACAGGGGCGGCCGCCACCCACAGACCCCACGGCTGGCACAGGGGGACAGCGGGCAGGGCACAGGGGGACAGCGGGCAGGGCACAGGGGGGACAGGGGCTCTCTGCCCCACCCGCCGCCCTCCGCGGGCAGGGCAGCGGAAGCGGCTGCCAGACCCTCCCCGGATGGCCCCGCGGAGGGGTGACAAGGGGGGGCCCGACCCTCCGGAGGGGACGGGGAAGGGGGAACGGCGCTGTCCGGGAAAGGGAATTGGGGCCCGAGGGCGGTGGGGCGGCAGGCCCGGCCCGGCCCGGCCCCGCGCACTCACCCGCGGGCTGCCCGGGCGCGGCCGGCGGCGGCAGGAGGAAGATGAGGAAGATGAGGAAGAGGCGACAGAGGCAGCTCCAGGCCCGGGCCATGACACTCCCTGCCCCCATCGCCCCTCCCGTGGGGCGCTGGGTCCGGCCGGCGGCCCCGCGGCCTTATGGAGCCGGGCCGGGGCCTGCGCTGCACCGCCCCGGGGCGGAGCCGAACGCCCGCCCGCCCCGGGCCCGACCGCCCGCACGGCCCCGCACGGCCCGGCACGGCCCGGCACGGCCCCGGGACCCGGCACGGCCCCGCACGGCCCCGCACTGCCCGGCACCGAGCACGGACCTGGGCAGCGGCACGGCCCCGGCACGGCCCCGCACAGCCCCGCACGGCCCCGGCACCGAGCACGGACCTGGGCAGCGGCACCGCCCCGGCACGGCCCGGACGGGGGCGGGAAGAGCCCCTACCTTTCCAGTGCTTTTTTGGGCTAAAACCTGCCAGGTACCAAAAGCGCCGGGGTCCCGAAGGAAACGGGAGCTGGTGTCCGCGCAGACTGCGGCCACCGACGGCCTTTCCTGCCGAAGAGCTGCACTGCACACTGGAAGCGCAGAAGCACAGAACATCCCGAGCTGGACATGGCCCACAGCGATCATCAAGTGCGATTCCTGGCCCTGTACAGACACCCCACCAACCCCACCCTGTGCATCCTTGGGAGTCCAGACTCTCCTGCAGCTCTGGCAGCCTCGGGGCTGTGACCTTTCCCTCCGGAGCCTGTTCAGTGTCCTACCAGCCCTCTAGGGAAAGAACCTTTCCATAATATCTTGGAAGCGCATGAGAACACACCATGTCAGCCCCTGGCCGGGCAATACCACAGGTGAGCGCGAGAAACTCCCCAGAATGAGAAGACTTTACAGGCTTTGCCCTCTTCTACAAGCACCAGGCATACTGCCCTGCTCCACCAGCAGCCCGTGGACAGCCTGTCAGGGCAGTTTCGGAGCTGTGCATCACCCTCCGGTGCCAAGGGTATCCCCGCTCCCGGGGCGAGCGCGGCGGCGCCACCGGGAGCGGCCCCGGAGCCCCGCCCCGCGCCAGCGCCCCGCCCCTCGCCTTCGCCCATTGGCCGGCAGCCCTCCCCGACAGCCAATCATCTCCTCGCCTGGCGCGCACCCCCTCCATCACGCCCTTCGCCGCCGCTTCCGCAGCTTTCTCCGCCTTCGCTCTGACTGGCGGCGAGCGGCGGGCGCCCATTGGCTACGGGCGGCGCGGCGGCGGACGCCCATTGGCTACGGGCGGCGGGGCGGTGCGGCGGCGGGCGCCCATTGGCTACGGGCGGCGGGGCGGCGCGGCGGCGGGCGCCCATTGGCTACGGGCGGCGGGGCGGTGCGGCGGCGGGCGCCCATTGGCTACGGGCAGCGGGGCGGTGCGGCGGCGGGCGCCCATTGGCCGCGGGCGGTGCGGCCCGAGGCCGAGCGGGGCGGCGTTGCCGCCATGGCGCCGCCCGTGGGGTACGCGCTGCTGTGCGGGCAGGCCGCGCTCCTGCTCGGGAACCTGCTGCTGCTGCACGGCCGCGGCCTCTCGGGCAACGACACCGAGCCCCGGGAGCTGCCGCCGGAGCCGCCCGCCGCCGCCTGGGCTTACAGCGATCCGCGGGCGCCTCTCGTGCTATGCACCTACCTGTGAGCGCCGCGCCGCGCCGGGCCGGGCCGGGGCGGGGGGGAGCGGCGCGGCCGCCCGGCCGCCCTCACCGCCCGCTCCTCGCCCGCAGCCCCGATGAGTTCGTGGAGTGCGAGGAGCCGGTGGACCACGGCGGGAACGCCACGGCCCAGCAGGAGATGGGGCACGGCTGCGTGAAGGTGAGCGCGGGGCGGGGCGGGGGCGGCCCCGGGCCCCGGGCCCCGGCGGGCGCTGAGCGCTGCCGCCCCCCCGCCCCGCGCAGTTCGGCGGGCAGGCCCACGGCGAGGTGGATCACACGCGGGTGCAGTGCCGGGCGCTGGACGGCATCGAGTGCGCCGAGCCGCGGAGCTTCCTGCGGGGCAGCCGGCCCTGCGTCAAGTAGGAGAGTCCCTGTCCCCCCCCGCCCCGCACCCGCAGCCGCGGCACGGAGCAGCCCCGGGCAGCCGGGCTGGGCCGGCGGGGAGGGCGGACACCGCCTGAGCCCGCCGCATCTTCTCTCGCAGGTACACGGGACACTACTTCATCACCACGCTGCTCTACTCCTTCTTCCTGGGCTGCTTCGGCGTGGATCGGTTCTGCCTGGGCCACACCGGCACCGCCGTGGGGAAGCTGCTGACGCTGGGGGGCCTGGGCATCTGGTGGTTTGTGGATCTGATCCTGCTGATCACCGGGGGGCTGATGCCCAGTGATGGCAGCAACTGGTGCACCGTGTACTGAGGAGGGGCAGGGCTGGCCCAGCTGCAGCCTCTGCTCCGAGCACCGGGCTCTGCTGGCACAGCGTGGACTCACAGAACTGTAACTCAGGGGGCTCAGCACTTACTCCTGATAGGGACTCCGTACCATCCTTGGACACAAAGTTGCTCAGAATATATTCTGCTTGTTTAAAATAATCTGGTTTCCCACTGCAAATAGCGACAGCTTAAGAAATCAGAGCTTGCAGACACAGGAGGTCAAACAAACATTAATAAAATCTGGAAGAAGTTGGTTCTACGTACTTGGGGGATTAGTAGAGTCACAGCCACACAGAGATGAAGGCCACGGGGCCATGGTCTAGCCCTGAGCCCCCCTCAGGCAGCCCATTAACCCAGAGTCCTGAGCCCTGGTTACCTGGGGTCATGGGGCACCTGACATCTGGGAGCTCCTGTCTGTGTGCCAGGCACAGCTCCAGCCCCAGCACAGGGCACCTGCAGCACCCAAAGGGTGCAGGAACCTCAGACCCAAAAGAGGAAGCCCCACCAGCTGCAGGGTGAGAACTTACCAGGCTGAATAAAATGGGAAAAGGAAGCTGCAACAAGTCCCAGCCAGAGCCAGACACAAAATGTGTGTATGCAAATGTCTGGTTCACATTTGAGATAGGACAGCAAACACACACTCCCAGTTTGGCAGCTTTGACTGGGAGCGGGGGCAGCTTTGTCCTGAAAATGCCATTCCTCAGCAGAGCAGCAGGGCTGGAAAGTCCGTGGTGGGGAGAGAAATCTGCAGTGACTCAGAAAGAAAAGAAATCCTAATCCCATGTGCAAAAGCCCAGTGTCATTAACAGCTCCTGTGTGTCTCCAGCCCCCACTGCCAGCTCACAGCAGGACCTCGGCCCAGCAGCTTCCCTCCTCCCTAGGGAAGCTCTGGCTCCAGAGGCAGTGGTGATGTCCCTGCCCTCAGCACTGCTCCCCCCAGCCCTGAGCCTCTCCCCTGTGCAGGGCAGCAGCACGGGGAGCACCCACTGCTGCTCCTGGGGTCTCCCCAGCTGCTGCTCTGCCCCCCACCCTGGTGGGGACAGCACTCGAGCCCCACAGCAACCCTTACCCAAAACACACAGTGCAAATGGACGGCTTGGGAAAGTAACTGGGACTTCCTGCTTTATTTAAAAACACAGGGGAGAAAGGGCATTGCAGCATTTACAGGCAGGGGGTGGGAGGCAGGTACCCCCACCCCAGTCACAGAGCATTGCCTGCACGAGGGCCCCAGCCCTAAGAGCACTTGGAATCCCCAGCCAGCGCCTTCAGAAACATCTGGAACCACGCAGCAAACCCCTCTCTCCCAGCACTCTGTCCCCACAAGGCACCCCCAGCAAAGCCCCACAGCACAGACCTCAGGAGGGAGCAGCAGGGGGATGTGTCCATCCCACACCTGAGCCAGGAGCGAACACAGGGCTGAGGGGAAACCAGTTTGCTTTAAAACAACCACAAAGCTCCGCCAGGGTCTGGCTGCATCCACCCAGCCCTGGAACCAGAGGGAAACCCCTCCCTCCCAACACCACCTGTGTCATGGGCAGCTCTGGAGCTCCAAACTTATTTGAACCTTCAGCCTTTATGCTGTCCTGGGGATGCAGGAGGGTGGGAATGAGCAAGAGGAATGTTGCAATAGTGCTGGAGCCACTGGTAGTTTCTGCTCCTGGATAATTAACCTTAATTGTGCAACAAGCCTCTGCTTTACCTTCCCAGGCCTGAGGAAACTGTGCAATTATCAAGCACCAGGAATACTCAGAAGTCTGTGGTTCCAAGGCCTGGCACTAAAGAGCATCATCCCTCTGCATTCCCTGCTCTCCAAAAGTGAGATCAGAACTCTGTTATTGAACGCTGTGACTCTCTGAGGGACGGGCTTACCAAACTACTAAAACAATCTGAAACAGTGTTAGGAGCCAAACAGCAAGTCAGCCTAAAAAAATGAAAATTTCAAACTCTAGTGCAAATAAAGCAAAAAGGAGCAGAAAAAGGACCAGCAGGATCTAGGGTAGTTGCAATTAAATAATATTAACACTCGCCTTGTACCGCTTGCATCAATTCCCACTCGTTTCCATGGCCTCTGTGTTCTCCAGCACCTCCACAAAATCCCCTTTCAGACCCTCTTCCCCCTGAACTTGGGGGCCCCCATTCCTGCCTCCCTCAGCTGCACAGAGGCACCTCTGCTGTGCCCACCCTGCAGCAGCCCCAGGAAGGCACAGCTGGAATCACATCAGGGTCAGTCAGGCTCACCAAGGCTCAGGCTGAGGCACAGCTGTCAAACAGCTGGAGGCCCCAAAAGGGCCGGGACAAACCAGATGTTCTGCTCCTGGGGAACACACTGGGCTGAGCTTGCAGAGCAGAGGATGTGCCATGGCCAGGGGAGTGGAAGGGGAGCCGAGTTCTCCCTCGGCGCCCGGGGATTGCACATGCTGGCGGGGTGAAGGTATCGGCTGATCTCTGCCAAGGGAACACCTGGATTCTCTACACACTATTTATCACACCTACAGGAGCTCATTTGCTTATGGAAATGACGATTCACATTGCTCTAGAAACTCCTGCAGGTTTCCATCTCGGGCAGGCAGTGGGTGAGTTGGCCGGACAAGTCTGCTCAGTGCCATCAGGTGCTCGGTGTTCCTTGCTTTTTACTAAAAGCCCTTCACAATCTGGCAGGGTTATCTGTGCCCAGGTGTGCGAGTGCAAAACCAACTTCTTACCTGAGGATGCTCCACCTGGGAGCCACTGTCACCCCGGCTTGCCTGCCCTGGCTCGTGCTCAGGAAGTACCAAAAGCCTTCGGAGGGGTTGAGCACCTGCCCAGGCTGGGGTTCAACGGGAGCCACAGGTATAAAAAGACACAATTAAAAGCCAGCAGATTGCTGATAAACCCTCGTGTGGGAGTGGGAAGAGCTGGTCTCTGAGGGAACAAGTCATTGTAAGGGGAAGCTGCAGGCTGGGCAGCTGCAGGCTGGCGTCTCCCAGCTCTGCCCTGGGGAGTCTGAGCAGCTTCAAAGGGGAGAGAAACATTTTACAAACACAAGAAAGGCCACACTCCCCCTCATGCCTCCAAGACCTCCTGCCACTTCCTCCAGACCTGGTTTGTGGGGGAAATGATGCAATTGCAGAAGCTGCCCCCTCAGACAGGTCCCCAGCATCTCCTGCCCTGCACAGTGAGCAGTGCCCGGAGGCACCTTCCAAGGAACCCCTGGAGCCAAGGCTGGGCAGGAGCAGCCAGGGACCCCGCTCCCTGCAGAGCAGGGCACCGGGATGTGGCTCCAGACGGATCCTGCACGGCAGGGAAGGGCTGTGCTGGAGGGAAGGGACCGCCTGGCACACCCCAGACCGCCCCACGGGGATCCCCACAGGCAGCCAGGGAGGCGGGGGTGGCCGGGTCCCGGTCAGACGTCGGAGGTCCGGATACTTTCATCGTCCAGGTCGAAGGCGAACGGCTTCTCCTTGAGCTGCTGCGGCTCGGAGCGGTGCCGCAGGCGCGTCCCGGGCGCGGCCGTGCCCTCCTGCCCCGTCACCAACACCGAGACCCGCAGCGGGGCCGGCAGCTGCCCCGGCGCCGGGCGCTGCCCCTCCGCCTGCGGCACCGGCGTCCAGGGCTGCCAGGAGGAGGCGGAGGGGCCCCGGCACTGCGCTCTCCGCTCCTCCGCCGGCGGCCGCGGCTGCGAGGGCGCCGGGGAGCCCCCGGGCCGGGCCGTGGAGGCGGTGGATCTCACGAAGGACATCTCCTGCGGGGACAGGGCAGAGCCAGGCTGGCTAGATAACCCGCTAAATAAATGTCCTGTACGTTGGCATCATCTCCATTCGACGCTAAATACGAAACAGAAAGTACACGACCTACCCTGGGGCGGGTTTTCAGGGCCTGGACTGCCCCTGTGATTGCCCGGATCCAGCTGTGCATCTCCTCGGGGCTGTCTGCCTGCAAACACAGCACCCCGGTGAGGCTCAGCCGTCCTGGCACTCCCAAGGTTCGGCTCTGCCTGCTCCTGCTCTCACAAACAGCCCCTATTATAGATCATCCCGAGGGAGAAGTGAATCCCCTCGCGCTCGTTTGTTACAGCCCCACCTGCTCGTGTTCACTGCTGAAGTGGGGAACAGCCCATTTCTCGAGAGCTGAACTTTCTGCCCCCAAAATTATCCCAGCCTCAGCTGCTCACCTGGATGTAGAAGGTCCTGGAGCTCGTTATGATTTCAAAGAGGTTGTCTCGCATCAGGAGGTCACTAGAAACAGTGAGGAAGAGACAGTCACATCCCAGGAGCCATTGTAGACAGAAATGTATTTATCCTCAGCTCTGGGGTGTGCCGGGCAGGAAGGTATTGAAGGCAAACCTTGGATCTCATTGGGTTCTGAGAAGAGTGCAGATCCCCAGAGAGCTTCAGCCAGAACCCCCCAGCTCTGCCATCAAACCCCTGCCCTCCCCCACCATAATCCCCTGCATTCCCAGCTTGTTTTAAATATCAGCTTGCTATTACTTAATAGGAATAAACAGTTCAGAGATACATTAATATATTTTCACTTTAGCTGAAGAGGTTTGTTTTCTTAGGTTATTTTTCATTGCAAGTCTTTGGGTTACTTTGATTTTATCAGTGTTTGCTGCAATAACTCGTTCCCGAGACGCTGCAGCCGCCTGGGCCGTGAAGGCAAACACCTCGAGAGCTGCTTCCCACCAGCAGCCCCAGCTCCCCCGGCTGCTCTGGCCTGAACCAGCCTGGGGCCACCGGCAGGGACGTGGGTGGGAGCATTACCCAGACTTGACCAGGCACTCGTGGGTCTTGCAGACATCCTTCAGGAGAATGGAACGCAAAGGCTCCTTGTCCTGCAGAGGAGAGAGGAGACAGCGGTGGGCTCGGCTGGCCCGGGGGCTGGGATGTGCCCCCCCAGAGGTCCCTGCACAGCACAGCAGCGGGGCCAGAGCCCTGCCCGGGGTGCCGGGGCAGCTCCTCACCTGCTCGCACTTGTAGTAACTGATGGAAACCTCATCCAGGACAAAGTACCGCCGCTTCCAGCTCTTCCTCTGGAAAAGAGAAGGGAATTGCCCGGTGCTCAGCCCCGCCGCTCTCCGCAGGGGTCCCGCACGCAGAGCACCCCCGGGGCAGCCCCAGCCCTGCCCGGACTCACACCACGTTGCCCTGCTTGACGCAGAAGCCGCTCTTGAGCGGGGCCGGCCCGGCGGGCGGGCGGGCGGCCGAGGGGGGGATGTAGCTCTGCGAGCGCCGCAGCAGAGGGTGGGCGGGCGCCTCGCTGCCCTCCCCGCCGTCCTGCGCCGGGGAGAACAGAGTCACCGCGAGCAGCAGGGCATCCCTGCTGGAGGGCAGGCACACCCAGCTGCAGGGAAAAGCCCCCGACACAAGCCCCGAGTGAGTGAAGTGTGTGAGCCGAGGTAGTGCTGGACATGGGCAGGGGGATGAGCCAGAGCCAGAGGGGAGGACGCTCCTGCAGCCGGCACTGTCACAAGCCCAGGAGCTGGGGTGATGCTCCAGCCAGGGCGTGGGACTCCCCACCGCAGTCCTGGAGCAGCACCGGCTGGGGCACAGCCAGGAAACCGCGGACACGCCCAGGAAGCTGCAGCGGGGGAATGGCCCATTTCACACGGGGGAAGCAGCAAGAGCGCGGAAATATTCCGGCAGCTGATGCACCACCTCCAAAAAAACCCCTCTGCAGCCCACAACCCTCCGTACACCTCTGCAACCCTGTGGCCAGGGAAGTGTTAAAAGCATCTGCCCGCAGAAACTGCTGCAATGATCTAATTCTCCACTCTATTTTTAGTGCTGCCACTGATAAGAGCTGAAGTGAGGCCCCGAGCTGGACAAGCCCGAAGGTGGGAGATGCTGATGGCCACGTGCAGACCCGGCTGTGTGCCAGGGCAGGGGGTGCAGAGCCAGGGCAAGCAGTGCCAGCACCACCCTGGGACAGTCCCCGTGGTGGGGGCACCAGGCACAGCGTTCCTCTGCCCTGGGTTTGCACCCAGGACACGTGGGTGGATGGTGATGGCCAGGAAGCCGAGCAGATTCATGACCTCCTCCTCCTCACACCCCCTATCTCACCACACTTCAGGGCAACACAAAGCAGAGGTGCTCGGGGTGCTCAGAGCAGCCATTTCTACCTGCAGGGGGAAGGGCTGGCAGGCACACTGTTTCCAGAAAGGAAAGTGCAAACCAGCTCACCTGGTTGATGGAGATGGGTGTGTGGAGCACGACCCCCCCAACGATCTCAGTTTTGTAGGCCACCTGGGGCTTCCTCTCCTGGGCCTGGGGCACCACCGGGGGCTTGGTGATTTCCGTGGCCGGTGGGACACTGCCACCCTTTGGCACCTGTGGGAGAAAGGAATGGATGAGGGGCACAGGGTGACTGAGCTGGGCATCCCCACACCTGCATTGGGCACCCCATCCCTGTCTAATGCAGCAACATCCCTTTGAAAAAACAACTCCTGGCCAAGCAGCCCAGCTGGGGAGGGTGTGGAACCCCCTGGGAGGCAGGAGACACCCAGAGGAGAGATGAGAGGAGCTCAGTGATTAAGCATCCCTTCACAGGCGCCTGTGATTTGCCTCTGCAGCTCAGTGAGTTTGTGGGACACTTGCTCCTTTAATTGTCCCCGCTCCAGTGACAGCCAGGCTTAATGAGGAGCCGGGTCTGGCTAACGAGGCTGAGCCGCAGCGAGGGCCGGGCACTGCCGTGACCCCAGCGCTGGCTGTGGCCCCCCAGAGCAGCCCCACACCCCTGGGCAGAGGCTGGGCTGCAGCAGCACGGCTCCTGCACCATCATCCCCCCCTTTCCCTCCCCAGCTCCTTCCCTCTGGCGCTGTTTCCAAGTTTCCCTTCCCAGCCCCGCACTGCAGCTCCCCCAGTGCCAACCCCCCCGGAGCAGGGCAGGGTGGCAGCACAGCCACAGCCCGGTAGCCCTGGGTGTCCCAGCCAGGCTGTGACAACTCCCTGAAGGGCTGGATGAGCCGGTCGGCCAGCTGGGCCGCAGCCAGAGTCGGGAAGGGCCGGCCAAAATCAGGGCATGGAAATCACCACGGCTTCTTGCAGAAGCAGAAGATGCATCTCGCTCTCCTGCCACCCCAGCTGCCACCTCTGCCAGCCTGGCAGGACCCCCCTGCCCCACAGGCTGCCCAGGGGCAGCGACCCTGGAGGAAACTGCTGACAGCACAGAGCTCAGGCGGGCTCTGGCTACAGCTCTGGCCAGCTCTGGAGGTGGAGGCTGTGGTCAACATCAGGTGGACCAGAAAGAGAAGGCACGAGCCAGAGCAGCCTGGAGGCTGCAGGTGCAAAGATTGTCACACTTAATGCATTTGCAGAGAAAGAAAGAAAATACAAGCTAGGTCTGGTCCACAGATGAGTTTCCCACAGAGACTACAACATGGCACTCCAGGGATTCTAAAGGAAAAACTCATGGATAGGCCCCCATCAAACTGTTTACGTGATTTTTCCTTACGTTTGGTTTACAAACCATAAACAACACGCATCAGTGCACGACCTAGTAAAAGTCTGCTCACGTTCTGCACTGGCCCCACCGCTCACTGCAGTGCAGCAGGAGCCCCCAGCCCTTTCACAGGGGTCCCCCATCCGGGCAGAAGCCATCCTGGAGCTCCCAAGGCCCCGGTGCCAGCTGGGTGTCACCCCCAGCCTGGGGACAGGGCTGCCAGGGGGGCCAGAGCGCAGCCCTGGGTGCTGGGAGCGCCGGGCAGCTGCAGAGCACAGGCTCTGCAGGGACTGGGTCAGTGACCATCAGCTCACGGCTCCGTGAGCACGCCAGGAAATGAGAGGAGATGGCAGATGAAGCCCTCTGGATGCAGGCACAGCCTGCCTGGCCGTGCCCCACAGTGCAGGGCATTGGCTGCGCCTCATCACAAGAGCCGGCATTCCAGGAAGAATAAAAATGGAATAAATAAGTTATTCAAGCACAATGAAGGCACCCTTTGACAGCCACAGTGAGGAGCTGGCTGGGCCAGACCCCAGCCAGCAGGAGCAACAGGAGGAGGAGGGCCTGGAGCAGGAGGGGATGTGGATGGCTCCAACAGGACCTTCCTGGGGCACAGCTGCTGTGCCCCCCAGCTGGGCTGGGAGGGCAAAGGGAGATACACAAGTAAAGCCCAGCCATCAGGATCCCTGGGGATGGTGCAAGGAACAGTTGAGAAGAGCATTAAGTAACCTACTGTGATCTTACTGGCCCTGTTCAGTGCCTCCACCCAGTCCTGCAGGTCCTTTTGGTCACTGGCTTGCAAGAAATAGCGTTGGGACAGAGCGTTGATAACTGCAGAGAAGGGGAGGACAAGGAGAGTTGGCAGCAGCCAGAAGCACTCGTGGGGCAGGCACCCACACTGCAGCTCCCTGTGGCAGGGTGTGCCCCCACAGAGCCCACCAAGATCCCACTGACTCACCAAAGCAGAACGGGGTTTTGGGCTTCTGTTTCGGGGTGGCAATGCTAACCTGTGACAGAGCAAACCAGGGGCAACATTAGAGATAACAGCACGTGCCAGTGGTGGGCACGAGAGCTGCAAGCTTCCACCCACCCACCCTGCTCCCTGCTGGGCTCTGCCGCCCTGGGCAGGACCCCTGAGCAGGACCCCACACATCTGAGGACAACTTGAGCTGCAGCCCAGCTGTGCCAGCTGAAGGGAGCTGCCCGTGCCAGAGCAGCACCCACCAGAGCAGCAGAGGGTGCCGGCTCCCAGCAAGGTCAGCACGGAGCCAGCACTTCCACCCCCTGCACCCCCCCAGGCACCGGCTGAGCTGCCAGCAGAGGACAGAAAGCTTTCAAAGGACCTGAAAACATGCATTCTTCTGGATTAACACAGTCACTCTCATCAGCAATTAAGAGAATTGAGGGAAAATAGTGGTGGTTTTTCCCTGAAGAGTAGGAATCGTTTGTATAAGAATAATACTCCTTGAGGCTCCACAAACAGCATTCATGGAGTATTTATTCTGACAGTCCTCCTCCTTCTGAGCCAGTCCATAATGCTTTAAATATGTTTTTTCAAGCAAACCTCCATTTTTCTGGTATATTTACTGTTGGTAGTTCCAGCCACTGACAGAACCCAACCCCGCAGTTTGTGACCAAATGCTGTCCTGCAGCAATTTTCACTTAAACTAAAACCTATATAATTTGTGAGGCTCTTTCCAAAATGGGGAAGGCTCAGCCTCCCAGCATTGCTTCATCTGCGCTTAATTTATAAATCATGATTCAGCAGGAACAGAAAGATCTGTCCAATGCTATATCCAGCTCCAGGATAAAGCTGAGCTGCGCCTGCCGTGGCAGCCACAAGCCCCCCACTCCCCCAGAGCAGCTGAGGGGCCACTTGCAGGAGCAGGATGGTGGCAGCTCCACTCTCCACTCTCAGTCACTGGCCCTGCCACAGTTGTTGCCTATTCCACTGTTCCTGCAGACTGGGTAACACCCTTAACACACACAGGTGACTTTCCAGAAGGTCTCGTCCTCCAGGGCACTGCCCTGTGGGCACAGGGGAGCTCCTGAAGCACTGCTCAGCCAGTTGCCAGCTCTGTGTCTGATACCACGCTCCTGTTCCCACTCAGCCCCGGCCACCCTGTGCCCTTCCTCTCAGCAGAGCAGTTCCTCTTCCTCCTGCAACCCAGCCTGGCACCCCGTCCCGTGCCCATCCACGGGTGAAGATGAACGTGGTCCCAGTCCTTGTGTGCTGGGGGTCTCTCCCTGCTCCCCACAGCCCCACTTCACCCCAGGGAGATGGTCACAGGCTCAGGCAGGACCAGGACCTGGCCTTGGGGGCTCCCAGGGCAGGCCACTGCCTCTCCCGGGAATGCTGCAAGGATAAGGGGAAAACAGGGAGCACTCACCTTCCCTCTGCCCCACCCCAACATTACCTTGGAGATATAGGTCAGCTGCAGAGATCCGACAGCACCTGCTCCAATGGCCAGGTTCTGCAAGACACAGAACGAGCAGTGGGAGGTAAATGACAGGGAGAGGGTGGCGGGGGCAATCCAGCCTGTCCTTTGTGCCCTTGGGTCAGGCAGCAGCTTCCATCCTCAGCCACTTCCCCTTCCTGCACCTGGTTCAGCTCAGACCCCTCAGCAGGGGGACCAGCCCTGCTGTGCTCCCTGGGACCGTCCTGGAAACCACAGAGGTCACAGAAGGGCTGGAGCCTGGTGGTGGCCACGCTCAGCCAGGGACACCCTGACACAGCAGCAGGGACCTGGGGAGGAGGCCTGGGGCTGGAGGAGATGCCTGCTCCAGGGAGGCTGGGAGGTGCTACAGACTCCCTGACAACTTTGTGCACATGCCCAGCACAGGTGCCTACCTGAGGGTTGTCCATGTACCACAGGAGGTGGTTGGCCTGGGTGTCCAGGATGAAATACCTCCGCAGGAACTTGCCGCAGGTCTCATTTTCCTCGATGTCCAGGAACCCACAGATGCGGTTCTGTCGGTCCAGGTACGGCATGCCGGGCTCCTTCTGGCATCACCCTGCAGTGGGGGCAGCAGGGAGGGCTGGCTGCTCTGCTCCCCAGGGAGCTGCTCCTGCATCCACGGCCCCCCAGCCCATCCCAGCCAGCTGCTCCAGGGTGCCAGCGCAGCCACTCAGCCAGAGCCGAGCTCTCCAGAGGGAGAGGAAAGGGACAACTCCCCAACCCATCACTCCCAGCCCCAAGAGCCACCAAACCCCACGGGAGAGGACAAAGCAGCCACAAAGGGTCTGACATGAGACACCAGATCCCTGAGAGCTCTGGCGCAAAATCATCCCAAAGCAGTGTGCTGGAGAGAGCCTGAGCACGCTCCCAGGAAACGGGGAACAATCTGCAACTCCAGCAGAAAATCTGTGCAGCCAGGATGTCGAGTCAGCAGGGAAAACAAAGGCCCACCACAGCAGGGCCACGCTGTGCCCAGGTCTGCCACGGGCGTGGACCCTCCCCAGCACTGCCCCCAGCACAGGAGGTCTCCTTCGAGGCCCCTTGGCTGCAGTGTCATCACTTCCAGCCCTGTGTGGGAGCAGAGGCAGCACCAGGAGGCCTGGGTGGGCAGGACGTGCCCCACTGCCCGGGCACAGCCCTCTCCCCACGGCACAGGGGGCAGGGCAGGGATGGGAGCAGCCGTTACCCAAAGGATGTGAACGAGCCCGGTGTGGTTTGTCTGGCAGGAGAGTGGTGATCACGCAGGTGCCAGAAGCAGAGCTGCACAAATAAAAGAACTCATGCAGAAAAGGAGGAAATACTATTTTTGAGCTGCAGTGGAGTGGGGCCCGGGGGGCGAGGGTTGTGCAAGAGCTGGGGTGCAGCTGCAAAGGTAGAGGAGGCAGAAAAGAAGTCAACCTGCTGTCAGCACCTCAGTTTATCACCAACATTTCAGAGATGGATATCAGGGCTTGGTAGCACGGGGGCCAAGCTGCTGCAGGGGGGGAAGGTTGTTTTAGACCAACGACAGTGCCCTGGCACAAGGGTTTCTCTGGGCACTTCAAGTCTCACTGCTTTTTTGTGGGGTTATTTTTGTGGTGGGGGAGCACATGGATGCCAGTCCCAAGGCACCTTCAACCATACCAACGTGTTCAGACCAAACCTCATAAACCCTTCCTTCTGCTGACAACAAAGGCCCAGAGATCTCTGCTTAGGAGACAGGTGAGGAAGGAGGAGAATGGCACAGGCAGCACAGAGCCCCCAGCCCCACAGGACACCTCCTGGGAGTCTTCATGTCCCACCACGACCATCCTTCCTTACCACAGGCTCATCTGGAAGACCACAAACCAGCTCAGCCCTTCTGTGCACACTGACCTCAGGCTGCACTTGGAGATGCACAAACCTCTGGGCAGAGGAGATTGGGATTGCCCCACACTCTGCACCAAGTCAGCAGGGCTCCTGTCCCCTCACATCCCACTGCCCACAGGACACAAATGGTCTGTCTTTGGAGCCACCAAGAACTGCACTTTGCCATAAGAAAATAATAAAAATACCATCTCCAGCTCTGCTAACATGTGGGGCACTGCTCAGGAAGTCCAGGAGGGCCAGAAAATGCTCAGTTTTCTAGTGAAGCATATCAGAGATTTCCAGGACTCTTTCCTACCTCTGAAGCAACTTGCCAGCTTTTTCAGTCACAACATCCCACCAGAAAAGATGCCCCACCCGTGTCAGTGAATGGCACGGCAAGCAATTGGGCTGCAGGAGATTTACAGCAAAACCACCCCCTTGCCTGCCTGAGGTAAAGGCGAGTGCTCCCCAGGGAGAGGCAGGAGGTGCAGGGCCCTGTCCCCTCCGCAGCCCCGGGTGGCTCAGAGGCCTCGTGTGCAGCCACACAGCCAGACTTTCCAGGAAGCACCTCAGGATGCCACTGCGCCGTCACAGCCGCCTGTGCCCCGCTCTGTCCCGGCAGAGCTGCAGCCACAGGAGCAGCCCAGGAGCGCTCTGCAGCAGAAAAACCCGAGGCAGTGGGAGACCCGACACTGGGAGCATCACAGCTGTGCTGCCGGGATGCATCTCCTCCCTCCACAGCGCCCACGGCAGCCACGGCCTCCTCCTCCTCCTCCTCCTGCTCTCTGACACCTGTCGGGCCGGGCTGTCCCGGTGCCGCCCGGGCTGCGGGGTCGCTCCGGTCCAGGCGGGCCGGGACCGGCGGTGCCCGCGCCCCGCCGAGCTGCAGCAGCAGCAGCAGCAGCGCTTCCTCTCACCTGCTGGTGCAGAGGAGCTCCCGCAGCTCCCGGGGCGACGTCTGCCCCGACCCACGAGACAGACGGGGCAGGCAGCGCCCAGCAACTCGCTGCTGCTAACTCCAGGTATTTGCCTTAACGAAACTATCAACCTGTTGGGAGCAGGCTGGACACGGCTCCTCATCTGCCGCAAAGAGTCGGAGAACACACAGAATAGCTGAAAACCGCACGCTTGCCTCCAACCCCACAGGCTTTGGGCGAGGACGGCGCCTGCAGCATTTCCGGAGCTCCCACGGGGACCCCTCCGCTCCTGGCAGAGCCCCCCTCGCTGCCCCCCTCGCTGCCCCCGACGCTTCGCTGCGGGAGCCGTCGGGCAGAAGGCGCTGGCACCGCGAGGGCTCGGCTCCAGCCCTGGCACGGCTGATGCAGCTGCAGGAGCCGGAGTCTCCGCCAGGGACGGGGGTCCAGCCCCGGGGCCGCCTCCCGGAGCCGCGGGGCGCGGACGCCTCCGGCCGCTCGGACACCGCAGCCCGGGGGCTCGGGGGACTCGGGGGAAGGGGCCGGAGGGAGGACGGGGACGGCACAGCGAGGGCTCCCAGCCCGCCCCGCGGCTCCGCGGACACGCGTGCCCCCCGCCCCGCACTTACCCCGCGGCGTCCCTGGGCTGCGCGCCCCGCGCATGGCCGGGGCGGGGGGCGGCCAGCCGGGGCTGCGGGCGCTGCGCACGCCGGGCAGCGCTGGGAGGAGGACGGACGGACAGACAGACGGACGGACGGCGGGCGGGCGGCGGAGGGGGTGTGCCCCTGGCTCCGCCGTCGCTTCTTTCCGGGTTAATTACGTCTGTCATTAGCAAACCCGGCCCCGGATGTGAGTCCGGGGCGCGGGGCGGCTCCGCGGGGCGGGGGGTCGGTGTCCGTCCCTCCGTCCCATCGCCGTCCGTCCGTGCCCCTCCCGCGCACCTGCCGCGGCCCCGGGCCGCCGCCGCGGGGAGGGGTCGGGGCAGCCCGGTGCGGTCCCGGTGCCGGCCTGTGGCGGGTCCTCTGCGCCCCCCCAGCCGCCCGGTCCCAGGCTCGGGGCCTGCCCGGTGAATCCCCCCAGAGCCGACACAAAACCGCTCAGTCTGTGCCTGAGGCTGGCACTGGTTCGGGTCGCGGTTCCTGCAAGAGCATCTCCCGGGAAAGCTGCTGCTGGAGTGAGCTCGGGGTGGATTTGGGAGCAGGAAACACCCGCTGCCTCCCCCGTGCCGCCCAGGGGAAGCCCCACTTTCTCTCTGAAGCTCCATCTGGCCCCGAAGCACTTTCTCCCGGCGCGGGCGAAACCGATCCTGGTGCTGCCGCTGCCGCCGCCGAGGGTGGGCAGGGATCCGGCTCACGGACACCCGCAGCCCCTGTCCATCCCGCGCTAGTCCGCTCCTTCCCGCTGCTGGCCGCCTGCTCCCGGCACCCTGGAGGTCTCGAGCCCTGCCCGGCCACCGCTGCCTCCCCCTCTCGCCGTCCCTCCCTTTGCAGAGACTAAACTGTTCCATGGGGTATTTTTGTCCCGCGGCATCTCCGCAGCCCTTGTGACCCGCCGGGGCCTGGGGCAGCGTCGGGCTCCGTGCGCGGTCACACGGCAGCGACTCACAGCGCTGCTCTGGCTCCCTTCCGAGAGCCCGGCAGCTCTCCTGGGTTTTCCAACGCGTTTTCCTGCTCCAGGTAATCTGTGCGGGGGTACAAGCAGCCCCTGGAACTCACCGAGACACCCCATCAGCAGGGGAAGGGGCGTGAGGGAAGTCCCGGGGCAGGGCAGGTCTCTGCCACAGGACCTTTGGAGATTCCACCAGCAGGAGAACACCCCTCATGTGCCGCGGGGAAGGAGCAGGATGCACAGCAGACCGGGAATAATCTGCTTTCCAGATGCTCCCCTCCAGCGGCAGCAGCCCAGCGACCCTCTAGGCATATGTCAGTCTCCACAGGACTACGTCCATGTTCTGCAGGACTCCTGACCCTCTCGCCCTCTCACTCACACCCCGTGAGTCCCACGGCTGGAGCTGCACGTGCTGAATTGCTTCTTTTCTTCTTTTCAGACTTGCTCTTTTCAGTTTCAGTACCGGTTCCCCTTTCCCTGCTGTGCTGACTGGGGCAGGCTCCAGCAGACGGCTGCTGTTTGCTGTCGCCCTGCATTGCAGTTCTTGTGGTCAAGCGTTCGTGGGCCCAGCCATCCCTCACTCCCGTCACCACCCCCCTTTCTGTTCTCCTCGCTCTGGTCACTCACTTTTACCATTCTCCGTTCTCAGGAAACCTCACTGGCCGCTCCTGTGGTTCCTTCTAGCAGAGCTTTGAGCTGTGGGAGCACCTGCAGCCCCAGACTACAGAGCAGCCTCGCATCTCCCCCATGGCTCAGCAGCCACAGAAACCGCTCTCCACAGCCGAGAAAGCAGAAAGCAGCCCCAGAGCTCCTCTGTTGGGCCAGCGGGCAGGGGCGAACCTGCGCTGGGATCCCGGGCTCTGCTTAGCAAAGCCCTCCGGGGCGGCAGCAGAAGCCAAACCCGCTCGGTTCGGTTCTGGTTTCCCTGTCAAGGAGAGGCTGCGAGCGCGGTTCTCAGGGGCAGCGTTTATTGGAGCGGCGGCGAGGGGCAGCGAGACCCCCGCCCGCGTCCCGGGGCCGGAGCAGCGAGCCCCGCTCAGAGCTCAGAGCTCAGAGCTCAGAGCCCCGCTCAGAGCCGGCCCAGCAGCAGCGTCCCGGCCAGCGCGGCGGCCAGCAGGCCGGGCAGGGGCCGCGGGGTGACCGCCCCGCCGCTCCGGGAGCCCCGAGCCGGCCCGTTGCAGTCGTCGCTGAAGCAGCAGCGCACGGTGGCCCCGCCGGAGCCGCCGCGGCGCGCCTGGTCACAGAAGGACTTGTAGGAGCAGGACTTGATGACGCTGTCTGCAAGGAAAGGCACCGCGACACGGGGGTCAGGCCGGGGAACCGGGGGTTTCACCGGCACGGGAGAAACAGCACCTGAGTGCCAGCCCAGTGCGGAATTACAGGATCGCTCTCCTGCCCACAAACAGAAGCCACCTCCAGCTCCGCCGCGGCAGGCCCCTGCTTCTCCTCCCCCTCCGGTCCCCTCCGAAACCCCACGGTCCCACCCCCCTTCCCCCTGGAGCCCCCAGTCCCTCCCAGCACGCTCCAGCCAAGGCACTCACTGGGCGCGGTGATGGTGGAGCAGGCGTCGGCGTACTGGGGGCAGCTGTGCGATCCCTGCTGGTTGCAGTCGTTCTCGTTGGACGCGACACATTTGTGGCATTTCAGTGCTTTACCTGGGGGAAGAGGAGGAGGAGTGAGAGCGACAGCAAGGCACGGTCCCAGAGCCCCCAGAGCCCCCAGGGCCCCGGCAGTCTGTGGGTCTCCACAGACCCTGGTGACCCCCAGCCCAGGGCCCGGGGTCACAGGTGAGGCTCGGCACCAGAGAGAGCTGAGCCATGAGCAGGCGCTGCCACGGCATGCAGCAGGGTGCAGGATGGGGCCTCACCTGTCCACAAAATTAATGCAAAACTCTTCCAAGTGTGACTCAAAATGAGGAGAGCTAAACTGGGCAGGTGAGCTCTGCCGAGTCCTTGCCCTGCAAAGACTCCCTGAGTGTCCTGGGATTCCTTTTACAGTAAGAATAGGTAGATATAATACTTAAAAACCATCCTAGATCTTTGTCTTCTTGTGCCAGATTTCATTTCAGTAAGTATTTTGGGGCAGAGAAGGGAGAATCCGTCCAACCTGTGGGAGCAGCTCCCACGTTCTACTCTGGGAGCTCAGCCCGAGGTGCTGCCTGGGGACAAGCACGGGGACAGGCAGCAAAGTGCCAGGCAGGTGTGAATCGGGAGGGACGAGCCATCTCCAGACCGTCCTTAAGGAGACCCACAGGCAGGTGAGAGCAGCCAGCCCCTCTCCTGTGCGTCAGAGCAGGGTGCAAGAGCTGTGTGACCCCTCGGAGCAGACACACACCCCAGAAAAACCCAAACTTGGAGATCCTGCTCCTGCCTGGAGTGACGAATCCCGGATTTTGATGGGTCTGGGTAAAGTAGCGCTGGTGCTGGAAGTGAAACTCGGCTTTGCTGACGGAGCAGAGCCCTCTCGTGGCAGCGGGGCTGCCCGGAGCTTCCACCTTCATCTCGGGGAGAGAAAACCCGTGAAAGGGGAAAACTGGGATTTCCTGGGGTCAGGTGCCAGTGGGGGCTTTCCATTAACCCACAGTGACCCCGCTTCTGCTGCTGGGTTGTGCTGTGTCTCCTTTGCTGTTCCTCACAGCACGGGACAGCCTTTCATCTGCCCTGGGCTGAAAGTACAGTCACGTTCATCTTGCCTTGGTCCAAAGATCCTGAAACTGCCTGGAGCTGCCCCTACCCCATGGCATTGCTCTGAGCAGTGCAACCACCCTCCTGCCTTTCCCAACGGCTTTTTGTGATTATGCCTTGAAGGAACCAAGTTCTAGCAGGGAAACTCAGCTCTAACCCAGAGAGGCTGTAGGGTTTTGGCTCAGGAGCCTCCATGGGAGCTGGAGACTGGAGACTCTGGCCTCTCCTGGGCACTGCATGCCTGGGCTCTGTGCCAGTGGCAAGGAGGCAAGGGACAGGGGGCTTCTCTTGGTGGCACTCAGAGGAGAAACCCACCCTCTCCCTAAAGATTGTTTTCCTGCAGGGGTGGGAGCAGCACGGGGCAGGTGACAGGGATGGGGCAGCAGCAAGCCCAGGAGCAGCTGCAGCGACTCACCCGACCTCGTGCTCCTGCAGCCAAGGGACACTCACCTTCTCCAGCCAGGGACGTGACGATGGCCAGGGCCAGCAGGGTCTTCAGGGCAGGCATTCTCAGCAGTGTGCAGCGTGGGGTGTGTAGCTGCTGTTTTGTCTTAAGGTCTTACAGCTAATCTGCTTGGGTGACTGCCTCGGGGGGGGGATAATGCCCTCTTAGCTGGGGGGCAGGACACAGCTCCCCAAGGACATGGGCTGGGCAGTGGCAGTGGGGCAGAGCACAGGCAGGTGCTGATGGGTGGGCTGGGCTCTGCTCCATGTCCTGCTTTGGAAACCATCTCTGGACATGGAACCTTGTGGTGGCTTTCAAAGACCTTGATCGAGCCCGCCTGCTCCATCCAGAGAAGAACTCCTTTCTCACCACAAGCAGCAGCCAAGCTGGGGAAAACCCCTCCAGATTTCCAACCCACCAAAAGAGAAGTGCAAGAGAACAACTGAAAACCCCTGCAGGTCTGGGAGCCCAGTGGAACCAGCACCCCCAGGGCTCCAACCCCCCAGAAGGATTCACCCAAGGCTGCAGAGGCTTGTCAGGGTCAGTGCAGGGATTAGGCCAAGGATTCTCCTGCCTGAGATCCTGCTGCTGCCTCAGCTCTTCCTGCTGCCTGAGCTCACCACTGTGGCTTAGCACCATCACAGCTGGTGGGAGTGGTGGGAGTCACGGGGCCAGAAAAGTCATCCCAGGTCTGAATTTCAGAGCTCAGAAATGCAGATTTCAGGAACAGATGATAACTGTACATATTTGGAACCAACTGCCATGTAAACCACATTAACAAAGACAAGGCAGAACACAGCCCATCCTGGAAGGTAAAGCCATTCTCCTCCAAAAACTCTTCACCAACCTCACAAACACCAAGAAAGCTTTCAAGAGTGATAAACACAGTTTTTACTCAGGCAATGAAACATGGAAAAAAATATATTAGTAATCATTATAATAATCTCATTTGTGTGAGTATAACTCTTACAAATATTTACCTGACATATAAAAGGGAAATTATCGTACATATAAACCCGATGGCGATGGCAGTTACACACATGGCTGGAAGCAGAGGGTAGGAGTCGATGCAGAGGGAGTTCCTGCCTGGGGGAGGCCACACTGGAGGGATGGGGCAGAGATCAGTAGTTGGGGGTTACTGGTTGGCACTTGGTTACAGACAGATCTGCTGGCACACACACACTGCAAACGGCAACAGGGCAGCAGGGGCAGGGCCCACGGCTGCCAGAAAGGGCATTTAAAGTTCTACTGCAAGGACCAGAGGACAAACACACCCAGCTGTGACACCAGGCACAGGGAGCTGCCATTCCCTGTGCCAGGCACGGGGACACCATCCCCTCGGCACACGAGGTGCAACCACCCTGCCCGCCACAAACACCTTCTGTTTTACACAGCTCTACCCACTCCATATGTATCGATTTATTTATAGGGAACTATAACCATATTATAGTTAATAGATCATTCCGTAGGAATCTTCTTTGCCCAGACGGGGGTGCATGCGGGCGGGCACAGGGACGCGACAGCAGCGGGAGAGGGGAGGCGGCGGGGCAGGACCGGCACCGGGGCAGGGACCGGAGGGAGGGAGGGAGGGAGGGAGGGAGGATCTGCCCCGTGGGTTGGCACAGTGCAGCCGTGCTCGGCACACAGCCCACGGGGGAAAGCTGCAGCAGCCACTGCTGTGTGCAGGTCAGGGCTCTGGGGAAGCGGTGAAATCTAAACTCCTGCAATTATCCACCAGCTCCAAGGGCCAGAGCAGGCCCCAAGGAGAGACTGACCTCAGACTGTCCCACCTTGAGCCAAGGCAAGGTGTGAGCATCACGGCCCTGAGCAAAGCCCCTGAGGGCTGCCCCAGCCCCCAGCTGGGCTCCAGCAGCCTCACACCAGCACCGTGGGGCTGCTGCCGGCAGGGCAGAGCCCCAAACCAGAGACCAGCCCTGACCCAGCCTGCCACTGCCTCTGAGAGGTTGTGCAATGCTGCACTCTGCTTCCTCCAGAGAAAAAGCCAGCTGCCCAAGAAATCTCTGGCTCTCAGGGGTTTGCTTTACCTGCACAGACTCCCAAAGGGGAACAGAAATTGTCCTTGTTGATCATATGATTGAAGCTTTCTCTCCAGCCCAGGAGGGGGACATGTGGGGAGGTCAAAGGGGTTAAAAAGAGAGGGAGGAAAAGGGTTTTTCTTTTCTGTCAACTGTGCAAAGGGTGAATATCCGGCACAAGCAACAGGTGCACTGCTTTGAGTGGTGTCAGCACTGGCTTCCTTGACCAGTCCATCACTGGGATAACTGGGGCTGTGGAGAGCAGGCTGGGGAGCTGTGCTGGGGCAGGCTGCTGACACCTTTGCTTAAGTGTAGAATAAACTCTCTATATATTATATAACTAATAAAATATAATCAAGTGTATGGCTCTGGCTTAAACAGGTGTTTGCTCTGCACGCTCAACACAGGGATTTAGAAAATAGAAGGAAAAGAGCTCAGTTCTGTTACAAAAAGGTAGCAGCAAAAAGGTTTGTGAAAGTGTTCAACAGGCTGGGCAGGAAAGAGTAAATATTTCCCTTATTTCACACCTATCCACTCAAGGCAGAGAATCCTCCACCACTGCAGCTACTGCAGCACCCACGAGGCAGCTCAGGGTTCACTTCCTTCCTCTGCAGCCTCTGAAATGGGGCCCTGATCTCACCACGGCACAGAGAGGCAACAGCAGCAGCCCTGGCTTTGCACCAGGTCACCCAGCCACCCCAGGGGCCAGGGCCACAGCCAGGGTGGCCACGGGGAGCAGCCCCAGCTCTCAGGAACCAACATCCCCCCTGCTTCTCAAACACCTCTGAGTGCAGAAACCTCCTGCCTCCCCTCAGCTGGACGCTCCCCTGAGAGGAGTGAAGTTACTCCAGGTGATGTGACTGTTCAGTGCTCTGGGGGGAACAAGTGGTGCCTTGTGTCAGCACTGTGCCTGACTGGAAGGAGTGAGCAGAGAGCCCAAGTGCCCATAAATGCTCATAAAGTGCAGGAATGCAGAGATGCCAGCTCCCTTCCTCTGAGGCTGGCACAGCCAGGGAGAGGGAGATGCTGTGCTGTGCTTCAGCCACGAACCAGAGACCAGCCATCCCAGTGCCAGCTGCCCCTCCCCAGGGCAAGGGCCAGCAGGTCCCCCCTGCCATCAGCCACGTCCCAGGGCAGGACCTACCACCTGGCTGGACCTGTTCTGCTGAGCATGTGGGGACAGTGAGTGACAGAGAGTGGTGGGGACACGAGACCCAGCCCAGCCAAGGGTGTCACCTCCCGCCTGAGAGGTGGTGGCATTGGTGCAGAGGGGCAGTGAGGCAGGCCCTGGGAGGGACACAGGATTCCCAGCCTGGCTGCAGGGCTCCCAGCCCCGGGGCTGTGGGAAGCAGACAGGGACAGTGAGGGGAGAGGCTCTGCTCAGGAGCCACAGAGCCGGCAGCCAAGGGGGGCAGCTGGACACTGAGCTCTTCTGCAGGGGCTCTGGGGCTAAGGCAAGGTGCTCAAGGTCACGAGAAAAGCAGCCAAGTGCAGAGTGCTGGGCGAGGGGGGCTGAGGCTCAGTCTGACTTTCCCAGTTTCGCTATCAGCTCGTCGCAGATCTTGGTCAGCTCCTCAATCTCCTGGTTCTGGAAGAAAAGCAGATCTTGGGGACCCCTGTGGTGGCACAGGTGGGGGATGACACCTGGGCCCATCTGCCATGGGAAAGGGCAGCCGGCTCCTACGCCTGCCCCTGAGGAGCTCCCCTGTGCATCCAGGCACTGCCTGGAGCTCACCCCTCCTCATCCCAGTCAGACCTCGGTGCTGCAGCAACCCAGCCCCAGCCCACAGCTCCACAAACAGGCACAGCTAAGCCAGCAATGCCCATTCTGCCCAAAAAATCCACACCAACCCCACAAAGCACAAAAAACCCCCAAGCGAACAAAAAAAATACCCCAAACCCACAAAACACCTTCTGGACCAAAGATCTGCAGGACACCTCTGGCACCAAGAGGGCGCTCAGGGCAGCAACAGGAGCTGCTGGCAGGGCTGGTGGAGGGGCAGGGGTGTTACCTTCTGCTGCAGGGCTCTCTCCAGGGACTCCACCTTCATCTGCTCCTTGCGCAGCCCCGCGTGCAGCGCCGCGCTCTCCGCCTTGGCCTTGGTGCGCACCTGGGCGATCTCCTCGTTGGCCCTGGGGGGATGGACACAGGGGCCAGCTCAGGTGCAGGCAGGAGCACCAGGGCACGGCCACAGGCCAGGCAGCAGCTGCAGAGCCCGGCTCTGCTGGCCTGGACACAGCAGAGGGGGTTTGCCCCTATGGACTCCGGGTGAAGCTGGGTTAACCCAGCTCCTCCGAGCCCCTGCACAGAGCTCTGCTCCTCCAGTGCCAACCTAAACCAGCTCAGCACCCACTGCACTCGGGTACACGTGCTGGTGAGCTCATCAGCTGAGCCCCAGGGCTGCACAGCCCCATCATGGACCACAAACACGAGTGCTCTGAAAGAGGGGAACTTGGTGAGTGACCATAAATGGACCGTGAACCTCAGATTCTCCATTAAAAAATAAATAGGCAGAGATCAGAGAATGCGTTCAGGGATTTGCTCTGCCTTGCTTAGAGACACTTGAGCCCGAGGTTGTAAAATGCAGCTTTTCACATCATTCAGCTCCTGCCTTCCAGCCTCTGGAAAGCAAATGAAGCCGCTTCCCTACAAGGTCTTGAAGCACCCAGCAATCTCATGCATGACCTTACTTGTCTAATTTTTCTTCTGCGTGGACTTTCAGGGCCTGATACCGCTGCTCTTCTTGCTTGACACGGGCTAGATAATCTTGAGCACATTTCTTCAGAGCTTCTTCATTCTGGAAAAGAAAGTACATCCATCTGCACTGGGCCTGGCCACAAGGACACTGCTCTGACAGGATGACAGATACTGTTCTGAGTGTAAGAAAAAGGGTTTTAAAAAAAGCCAACTTCTGCTTTATGCTGGAGCCCCTTATCCAGGTCAGCAGCACAGAAACATGGGGTGTGACTGCACAGGAACCCTGTGCCAGGGACCAGAGCTGCAGGGAGAAAGGGCAAACCAATGTAAGAACCTTCTTAAATCCTTCCAGGACACCCTTCAGGTTTTCATATCTCCTGAACAGATCTGACAGGGACCTCTCCACTGAGTTCAGGTCTGCCAGAGCCTGGTCCTTTTCCATGGTGAGCTGCTGCAGGTTCTTCTGAGATGTCATGTTTGTCCTCTGCTCATCCTCTGGGATGGAGAACAAACAAGGATACAGTGACTGAGCTGGGGCAGCCAGCCACACACACCTGGCCAGGTGACAGCACCTTACCTATCATCTGGGCAATGGTCTTTTCATATTCAGCCACAATTTTCCTAAAAGGAAGAGAAAAAAAACCATATGAGAGGTCACTGATTCTGGGGACATGCACCTCCAGCTGTGCTGGCAGCAATCTGCCCCACAGGAGACCCTGCTGGCCCTGTCAGCACTGCACCCCCACAGGAGCACAGGCACAGGGCCCAGATGTTGGGGCTGCACCCCAGATGTTGGGGCTGCACCCCCCATCATCGCTGCTTCAGGCCAAAAGCCGCCTCTGCCACTGGGGCTGGCACAGCTCATGGGATTTTGTTTCTGCAGCAAAGAAGGAGCAGGCTGGACACAGCAGCAGCAGCAAGAGAACATCTCTGCCGAGACAGCCCACCCTGGCCAGGCTGACCCGTGTCAGTCCCCCCTCCATCCCCTCAGCCTCCTCCTGCCCCTGCAGGGGACAGCTGGTACCTCATCTCCAGCACTTCCTGCCGGCTCTCCTCGTATTTCTTCTTCCACTCGTTGGCCTCGATCTCCTTGGTGATTATCTGGGTTGCAGCAGACACGGGACCCTCGGGATGTGCTCTGAGGGGTTTCCCCCCTCTGTCCCAGGCAGGGGATCAGATCAGACCCCCCTGGCAGGGAGGGGCAGCCCAGGGCCGTGTGCCCGGGTGCCCCGGCTGTTACCTCCTCCCTGATGAGCGTCAGCACCGCCGCCTTCTCGGGCTCGCTGAGGCAGATTCCAGCCAGGGGACTCTCGCTCCTGCTCACGCTGGGGCACTTGTCCATGGAGCACAGCCCGGGGTTGTCCTGGGGGAATTACCCAGCTGGGATCTTGGGGCGGGTTTCTTTTCACCCACCTGCCCTCTTTGGAGTGCTCTCCCCTGTTTTATCAGCATCTGCTCAGGTGCTGAGTTTCTCTGTCTGCACACACTGAGCCCAGAGCCTGCACCTGACACCTGGCAGAGCTTGTGTGAGGTTTCAGTGCCTTCCCCTGCCAGGAGCATGCAATGGACACCCAGGGAGGCAATGTCCCAAAAGGGAGACCCACTGAGGGCCCATTTCAGTAGGAGGACACCCAGCTCCAATCCCAGACATGCTCACATCCAACTTCCCTTATCCCATGGCTGGTTTAAAAACATCCCCAGCCTGGAGGGTCTCTGCTGCCTGTGGGCCACAGGTGGGGCTGGTCTGTGAGGGTCTGGGTTGCCTGTCTCCAGCCCCTCCCAGTCTGCTGGGGACATCACTGCAGCTGACACTGCTGTGATGGCAGCTGCAGGGACATCTCCTGGGCCCTGCTGATCACCCAAATGCCCAGGGGAGCTGTGGGGGAAGCAGACTTCACCCCTCTGCAGAGCAGGGGTCAGCCCCACTCATCCCTGGTGCTCCAGGTGTCCAGGAGAGCTCTGAAATAGATGTTCACACAGAGATCCTGGCACCCTCCCGTTGCCAGTTTGGATGCCATTTGGGGTGGTTGTGCCCCCACTGTTCACTGCCTGCCTTTCCCACAGCCCAGCTGCAGTGCCCTGCCTGTGCACCAGTGCTGCAGCCACAGAGACAAGCTGGGGGAAGGCTCAGCAGCCTGGCCCTGGTGCTGACACCGCCTGTTCCTCCTTTCACACCCCGAGCAGTGACAGCCACACAGCCTCTCCCTGAGAAGGGGCTGCCAGGCCAGAAATAGAGAAGTGCTGGGAGGAAGGAGCTGCCTGCTCCTCACATTCTGGAAATGAGAGCACTGGAGCACTTCTGCCCTCCCCTCCTCCCCGGTGCTCCAGCTGCTGCTCAGCTCAAGCTCCCCAGCCCTTCCTGGCTCTCCCAGCTCTGCTGCAGCCCTGGCCAGAGGTGGGAGCTGACACCAGCCTGCCCGCAGCACCAGAGCCTGCCCAGGCTCTCCTGGCACCAAACAAAGGGCTCACTTTCCCTCACGTCCTTGTGGGGCTCAGCACAGTCAAACCTGGCTCAGAGGAGTTGGTTTTGCTGATGTTGCTAATCTCACTCTCATCTGCTTGTCAGCTCAAGCAGCTTGAGGGGCTGCTAAGCTGGCACAGGGTGCCCCCACAGCAGAGAGCTCTTGGGGCTCCTCGGGGCATGTCAGGGGTGCCCCAGCACTGGAGCTGCTGCTGGGGTGCCAGGGTCAGGGTGGCTGCAGAGGCTTTTTCACTCCCCCCACCACCTCTGCTGTCAGCTGCCTTCCTGAGGGCAGGGTTGAGGATCCCTGTGGAAGGCAGCAGCACCAACAGGGCACCAGAGCCAGCCCTGGGCACTCCACGTGAGACACAACCCGTGCCCAGCAGCTCGTCCCCTCCCCGTGGGCTCCTCTGCCCTCTCCCTTGTCCTTCAGCCCCTTCCCAGTGCAGCCCTGGCTCTGCACTGCCCCTGCTCTGTCCCCTCCCTCCCTCCCTCCCACAGCACAGCGCCCACCCAGGAGGGATCCGTCCCTGCCAGGCTCCTCCAGGCCTGCTGGGAAATCTCTGCTATTTTTATCAAGTCCCTGCGTGGGCTTGTCAAGAATTTTACCTCCCAAAGAAACTCATTTCAGAAAGGAAAAAGCGAGAGGCACTCACAGGGAAGATGCCAGGCCCTCCCTTTTCCATCTGCTTGCAGATCTCCTTTTCAAAACCTAAAGACAACGAAACACAACCTTTTATTGATTTGGAAACAGCACGTGCAGATTTTCTGAGACAGAGGAGGGCACCTCTGAGCCTCTCCATCCCCCGAGCTGCCCTTCCCAAAGGCACCTTTGCCCCCAGCTCTTGCCCTTGCATGGAATCATTTTGGTTGGAAAAGCTCTCCAAGACTGCTAAGGTCCCCACTAAACCCTGTCCCCAGGTGCCACAACGTGCACCCTGCCAGCACCCCCTGGAGTGCAAACCAACACTCCCCTCTGGTGGCAGTCCAGGCCGTGCCCTTGTCCCCAGGGAGACCACAGCAGCTGAGGGGGAGGAAGGTGCACAGGACGTTCTGCACCTCAGCAGGATGCTGGAATGGACCAGCTGCTCAGCCCACTCCCAAACATCAGCCCATGCCAGCCAACCTCAACACCCTCCAAAGGACCTGCCACACGGGCCCTGCTGTTCTCAGCAGCAGAGAGGAGATAAAAAACATCTCCCCTCATCTGCAAGGTGTGGCACACCCTGCCCTGCAGGAGGGACACTCAGCCCTGCAGGACACCCTGCCCCACAGGACACCCTGCCCTGCAGGAGGGACACCCAGCCCTGCAGGACACTCTGCCCCACAGGACACCCTGCCCCGCAGGACACCCTGCCCCACAGGACACCCAGCCCCGCAGGACACCCTGCCCTGCAGGACACTCTGCCCCACAGGACACCCTGCCCCGCAGGACACCCAGCCCCGCAGGAGGGACACCCAGCCCCGCAGGAGGGACACCCAGCCCCGCAGGACACCCAGCCCTGCAGGAGGGACACCCAGCCCTGCAGGACACTCTGCCCCACAGGACACCCAGCCCTGCAGGAGGAACACCCTGCCCTGCAGGAGGGACACCCAGCCCTGCAGGAGGGACACCCAGCCCTGCAGGAGGAACACCCTGCCCTGCAGGAGGGACACCCTGCCCCACAGGACACCCTGCCCTGCAGGACACCCAGCCCTGCAGGAGGGACACCCAGCCCCGCAGGACACTCTGCCCCACAGGACACCCTGCCCTGCGGGCACAGCTGCCTCACGTAGCATTGAGGAGCAATTTATGGGCCACACTCACACAGCTGCAGACATGATTCATGTGTTACCCAGGCAGAGAGCAGTGTATTTAGAGAGCTCAGCTTGGAGAGGAAGGAGGTAATGTAACACTGGTGATTGCAAACTGCTTCCCTCAATTTATCCTGGTGCCAGCAGCTGCACCCACAGCTCCCACCCCAGGGCTGCGGAGCACCCATCCCGTGCACCTGCCCGGCCCCCTGAGAACAGCAGCAATAAATAAGCGCGCCCAGCCTTTCCCCTGGCTGTCAGATTTTCCTCCCTGAGGACAAAGGACCATTCTCCATGGAGCTGGCAGCCCAGCACGGCCATTGGGAGAAATGATGAATGGGTTCCTGCAGAGGGGAGGGCTGCAAACCCCCCGTGGTGATCTCTCCTGCTTGCACCTAGGACTTGGCTATTGATCAAATGTCATGTTGCCTGGCTTTTAATTATTTTGTAATGGCTTGGAAACAGAGGCTAATTACGTGGGAAACCGACAGCAGAATTCCACCAGGAGCAGTAATTGGGGTCTCTGTAGGCATTACTGAGATCTCCATCAGCCACAGCCCCGGGGCCAGGATGCCAGGTCCTGGCAGCTCTGCTGCAGGCACAGCTCTAGGCAGGTCCCTGCAGCCCAGGAGTCAGGGCAGGATGCTCTGAGTGGTGCACAGGGGTTCTGCTCAGCTCCTGGCCCAGCAGTGAGCACTGGTGTCAGGGGGCACCACGGGGAGGGAGCCTCGTGCCTGAGCCACATCCCACTGCAGCATTAAACAAACACAGCCTGGACCATCATTTTCCAGGCTGGAAATAGTGCAGGAAAGCAATGGGAGGTTCCACCAGAAGCTGCAGCAGCCTTTAGCCCTGTCAGTGTAAATAAACTCTGATGAGGCTGCGCTGCCTCAACAGCACCAACTCCTTGCTGGAGGCCACAGAGGCTGCCTGGGTGCAGTCACGGTGCATTCCCAGAGCTGAAGGCAACTGGGATGTTCCTCACCTGCCTCTGGCCTGTGCTTTGCTGCTGATGCAGGGATGTTCGAGCACTCAAAGTACTCCAGGTCATCTTCTGGCTCAGCCTTCTTCTCCAGCCCGGATGGTTTCTGCATGGAGGTGGTGGAGGCCAACTTCTCCTCATCAGTGGCACGTCCATCCCGATTTGTAATGTCTGGGATTTCTGAGATCAACACTCCCTCATCCTGCAGGACCAAAGTATGCAGTTAAGCAAGATCTGCGGGGATCAGGCCACCAGGTGAGCTGCTGGGTACTCCATGGAAAGCATGGAAGGCTTAAAATCCACTGGCAAACTGCTCCCCTCCCTCCCTTCCCATCAGGAGCTGCCCACGGGGAAGATGCTGCTGAAGCTCGGCCAGAGATCCCACCTACCTGGGTGCTGGTGTCCAGGCCCAGGGGCTGCGCCTCGTGCTGCTTCACCTTGCAGCCGCTCCTGCAGGAGAGAGAAGCAGCAGCTGAGGGGGTGCAGGGCACTGAGGGGACGCGTGCCAGACAGCCCAAGCAGGGGGAGGCAGCCCCAGCACCAGCGCTGCACCCACCACGTGCCAGCACCCCACTCACCAGTGACCACCGAGGCAGAGCAAGATCTGGAAGGAACAGAAGGAACAGGCAAACAAAAGACACGACTACACATCAGTTGGGTTTGTCTGTGAGGAGTTTATTCCTGAGGAAGGAAAGGAGCGGAGCGAGGACCCCAAGAGGCCGATGGCGAGAGAGGCACTGCCGGGGCTGGCAAAGGAGGATCTCCCTCGCTGCACCCTCGGCACAAGGTACCCGAGGCTTCAGTGCACGTCCACTTTCTGCAGGAAGAACCACGTCCAGGCTGTCTCTGCCCTGTCCCTGCAGCTGGGAGTTTGTCTGGGATCTCTCCACAGCATCCACGTCTCCCACGTGAGTCAGACGCGCTCGGCCAGGCGAGGTGCTGTGCCTCCAACAAACAAACGCTGTCCCGAGGAGAAGGGCCCCTCGGGGGGGAAGTTCAGCCCAAGCAGGTCCTGCAGATGGTCCCCTTGCCCTCCAGTGAGGGGGCTGTCCCTGGAACTTCACCCCAGGTTCCTGCAGACAGCCATCCCTCTGCGCAGGGCTGCAGGCACAGCTGGCATCGGCACAGCTCGGGCACCGGGGGGAGTGTGGGTGGGACAGCATCAGCTTCTCTCCTGCATCTCACCCCCTCACACTCCACACTCGGGGATCTTCCAGGTTCGTGGCCACGTCTGCCCCCCCAGGAGACGCTTGCTGAGCTGGAGCAGCTGGTGTGACAGCCACTGCAGGGACCTGGGGAGGGACCCCAGCCTCCGGACACGGCACTCCCACCGCGGGGACGCAGGCAGGGGCTCCAGCAGGACTGCAGCGAGCTGCTCCCAGGATTTTTATGGAATCTCGCCCCCTCCCCACCCCACATGCGCAGCAGAGCACAGCCAGCGGCGTGGCACACGGAGGTTCCTCTGCACGCTGCCATGCACACCTCGGGCACACGGAGGGGTCACTCGGGACTGCTTTTCTCCCTCATGCCCTGCCACGAGCAAGTCAAACTTGTCACGTCCTCACCCTCCTCTTCTCTGCACCCTCTCCTGTGCCAGGGTTATCCCATCACCTGGCAGCTGGTTTGAGCTCCCCCCCAGCACCAAGACAACAGCTCTGGATTGCACAAAATCCTGCTGCCCCTCCATTAGCTGAGGGCTTTGAGCACTTGTCCACCATCAGAAGACGCTGCAAGGCGGCATGCTGCCAGGACAAGCACAGGCGTGTGCCTCCAGTGCAGCTCAGCCCAGCTCAGCCCAGCTCAGCTCAGCCCAGCTCAGCTCAGCTCAGCTCAGCCCAGCTCAGCCCAGCTCAGCTCAGCCCAGCTCAGCCCAGCTCTCCTCTCCTCCCTCACTCCCAGGCACTCACCAGGCCAGGCCACCCTGGGGACCCCGCCAGGGCTGCGGGACACAAACCAGACAGCAGAGAGCACAAGTCAAAGGGCAGAAGGAGCCAGCATGCCATGGAGACGAGTGGGGCAGCACACACCCAGAGAGAGGACAAAAACAGCAAAGGAAGAGAAAAGGAATACAGGAGAGAGTACTTACAACAGAAAACAGAGAAATTTCACTTGCTCAGTAGTCCTGATGCACCAAAGCACGGACAGGGAGAGAGACAGACAGATGGAGAGAAGAAGAGTGTGTGAAAAGACCTGGATGCTAACTCTGCTCTGGAAGGCACGGTGAGCTGCCTAGCTCTGACTTTGGGAAGGCACACACACACATTTGCCATCCACAGCAGCGGGGTGAGATCCAAACACAAACCTCACTGCCAGGGCAACGTCCTGCTGCCCGTGCTGCTCCAAGGTGGCAGAGAGTGAGCAGAGAATTCCCTGCTGCTTCCCCTCCCCATTGGCTCTGCTCACCCACAGCCGCACATGGGAACACCAGCTTTTAAAAAATTTGTATCTACTCTCTGTAAAAGTATTTCCTGGACAAAAACATCCAACACAGTCTGATTTTTGCCTGTGAGGCTTCCTCTTTCTCCGTAAAAACCCACTATCTAATTTTTCTCACTGGAGAATCCGACAGCAGGGTGAGAGTCTACCTGTCCAACCTGTTCTCTTTCTCTGACATAAACCAGAAATTCAGTGGCAGCTCACAAAATGTCTCAGCTATATCTGACCAATCACACCTGCATCCACAAGCTCCTGCGTGTCCCTGCACAAGTCCAGCAAGCACATCAGCTCCAGCCTGCCCTGTGCCCTTCCTCTGACACCACATCTACACCTGCACCCACCAGCCAGGCCCCCAAGGGGTTTCCAAAGAGGGGATCCTGCAGGAGGTCCCAATCCAGCCTTCCCTGCTCTGCTTGGCACTCGGGCCCTGGCACTGCTCCAGAACACCTGGAGTCCCTCTCCTGGGGCACTGACAGGCACAGGGGAGCTGCCCCTCAGCTGGGACAGCAGGAGGATAAAACTGAGGCACCAGCAGCACCTGGGGTGCACAACAGAGTTTGGGGCTCGCTCAGGAGGGCAGGAGCACTCCCACCACCATCATCATCACCTCCATCACCACCTCCACCAGCACCACCAGCACAGCTCTGCCTGCCCGCGGGGAGCACAGAGGGGGCTGCAGCCCGGCTCTGCACACACTGGCACTCACGTTATCAGGCGTGACTTGGGCTTCTTGGGGGAGTCTCTGCCTTTCAGGGCATCGTCCTGCATCTCCAGGGTCTGGGATTCGAGGATTTCATTGAGGCTGTTGTCTGCAGTGGAGCAGGAGTCAGCGTCGGTGCTGGCAAGCGTCTTGGTGGGCTTGAATGGATCCATGGAGTCAAAGTTATTGGGGTCAAACTGATAGGAGCCCTTGGGGAGAACTGGAGAACTCTGCAGCGCTGAGCTGCCACTGAGAGAGCTGAGAGCAGGGCTGTCCCAGCTGGTGGGACCCAGCTGGGAGGAGCCCCGAGGCGCTGGTGGCTCCGTGGGACCCCTCTCCACATCCTCAGCCGCTTTCCTGGGGGACTCTCTGTGTCTCTTCGGTGTCAGCTTGCTGGCTGGGATCCTGCTGCCCCTCCTGGGGGAGGCTGGCTTGGCCTCCACACTCTCTCTAGCCTCTGTAAAATCAGCCCCAGTTTTTGGGACCTGCCCTGGGGCCTCCAGAGCCGGGTCCCCCCCCAGCTCAGCGGGATGGGGAAGGCGTTGTGGGGCTGCTGGGGGAGAGCTCTGCAGCTGGCAGGCCTCTGCCACAAAGGGGTTCACACTCCTGTCACGCTGCTCGGGGTCAAGCTGGTAGGATGCTTGGCTCTCCTCTGTGGCTTCATCTGTTTTCCTCCCCAGCAAAGATGTTTTCCCTTTCCCGAGCTGCTCCTGGGCCAGGGCGTCAGCCCTCAGCTCCACCAGCCCCGTGCCAGGGGGGAGCGTCCCTGTGTCCCCCCCTGACATGCCCTGCTCCCGGGTGGCTGTGCCCACATGGGGCACGGGGGCTGGCTGCACAGGGGGGTCAGCCTTGCAGCCCAGCCTGGCCAAGGGCTGCATCAGGGGCGAGTTGTGGGGGTCAGCTTCCCCATCCAAACTGGCTTTAGGGGCTCCAATCTCTGCTTGAGCCTCATCTTTGGGGTGCTTCCCAGGCGAGCTGTCCCAGTGGGCTTCCCCTACCAGCAGGTCACCATGGCCACCTGGCTCTGAAAAGATAAAAGGAGATGGTTAAATCCTGACCTGCAGTGCACTCCCTGCCAGAGGGCTTTCTGTTCCCTCCTCACAGCTGCTCCAGGGGCAGGTTCTATGGGGGATCCACTGACTCACAACTCAGCTTCCCTCCTGCCAGATGGCAGCGTTCTCTGCTCACTTGGGCAGAGCTCAAAGTCAGTGAGAAGAGTTCAGGGACGCACGACACGAGACACCACCACAAAGAGAACAAGCAGGCCCCAGGGAGAAGGGGAATGGGCGGGTGGGCTCAGTGAAGGAGCAGAAACAGCCTGCAGGAGGGGTCTGGGGGCTGCACACTGCTGGGGCTGCAGAGCTGGGCGTGCAGCAGGCAGAGGCTGCCCGACACCAGCTGAGTCTCCACCTGCAGAGATCCTGCTGCAGCCACACCAGGCTCTCCACACTGCTGTCAGCCTTGTCTGGTGACAAATCCTCATCCATGACTTAATCTCCATTACTCCAATCCTTTCCCCTCAATCCTTTTACTGTTTAATCTTTTCTTTGAAATCAAAGATGAAGATCCTTTATCTACCGGGGCACCCTGAAAGCTGCACCCACCGAGCACCCAGAGCCAGGCCTGTGGGGCAGGTGTGCCAGGGCACAAGAGGAAAACATCTGGAGTTTCTCCTGCACCTCAATCAGGGACAACTGCACAGACTCCTGGGAGAAGGATAAAACAGGATGCTGGGATGCCCAGCACCCATCAGGGAGCATTTGGGATCTGCAGCCTTCAGAGGCACCTGGGGAGACACAGTCCAGCCAGGTCCTCCAAGGGCAGAACCAACGCTCTCCCAAGCACCAAACTTGTTTGAAAACCTGGCTGGGAAGAGCAGCCTGGGTGATGACATCCCTGTCCCTGCCCCAGCCCTGGAGCAGAGGTGACAGCTGCAGAGGAGAGGCACCTCGAGCACCCTCCCTGCTTGGCAGGGGGACACCAAGCTCCTGCTCCCACAGACCCCCATCCCCGAGCACCCAGGAGAGGTTTTCCCCACCACCAGGCATTTGCAAGCAGCTCATGTGTGCTGGTAACAGAGCGAGTCACAGGCTGGCAGAGGAAAAGTGAATCAGGCAAATATCTGGTCCCAGGACTAATCCAGGATGTGGAGCCAACAATCCTGACTCAGTGGATGGCTCGTGGTTAGCATAATTGATCCCCAGGATGCTAAAAGCCATGAAAATGAATCATGAGAGTCTGTGTCCTCCCTGAGACTGCAGAAATGCTTCCTCTGACTGCAAAAAAAAGCTCCCTCCAAGTAGACGTTGCCTTGATGCCCCAGAAAATGCATCAGTAAACACAAATCCAGTGGATGAGTACTTGGAGTGCAGCCAGGAAACAGTCTGAGGCAGCGCCTGGCAGGCCTTCCCATCATTAGGAACCAGGAAAACCTCCTTAACAGACCCCAAAGAAAACTTTATTACACTTGCTGTGGCGCTCAGCTGTTTGAAGCCTTCCTGAGACAGCCCTGAATAGAAGAACAGACTTCAAAGTCAGGGCAAAAGGACCATTTAAGTGCATTTTGCGTTCCCAGCAGAAGGTTTGGCAGCCGCCGTTCTCACAGACATGAGCCCATCCTGTGTCTAACCCAAGCAGTGAGTAATTACTTCTTGAATAACAAGCAGTCAGCACACAAACCACCTCTCCACGCTGTGGTGTCTGCAGGGCGGGGAGGAAAGGAGCTGTGTGGCCATAGCTCAGAATCGTTTCCCCACAAAAATCAGAAGAACCACCCGCCCAGGCTCTCCAGTTTTGTGATTCCCTCACTTTCTGCACCCAAAAGTGCTCAGCTGCTCAGCCCCTCCGCAGCAGAGCCCCCCCGCCCAGCCAGTCCGAGAGCTGAGGAACTGGGATATACTGGGAGGCAGAAGGCGCAGAGAAAAGGCAGCTCAGGTGCTGGTTTTGGAAATCTTTTTGCAGCAGAAATGTTCCTCCTTCAAGCTCAGGGGGGGCTTCCCCTACTTCCTCCCCCTCTGCGTTTCCTCTGCCTCCAGCGCAGCGCGGCGGAGCGCCCGTTCCTGTGGGGGCAGGGGGCAGAGAGCGGCGCCCTGAAGGGCCTGGGGGGCACCGAGAGAGCCGAGCTCTCTGCCCCAGCCCCCGCAGCTGCCCAGCACCGCCGGGACCTCAGCGCAGCCCGGCTCTGCCCCGCGGAGCCCTCCCCAAGCCCAGCACGCTGCCCGCAGCTCTCCCCGCTCATCCCGGGCGCTGCAGCATCCGCAGCTCCCGCCAGCCCCGGGCAGTCACGTTGGGAGCGGCCGTGCTGGCTCCGCACGTACTCCCTGCACTCGCGGCTCCTGCCAGGGAAACCAGCCACTCCCGCAGCTGCCCCCCCAAGCCCTCTCACTGCCCAAATCCTCCTTTGGGGCCGCAACTGTGCTGAGCACGCCGTGGCACCGCAGGGGGAGGCAGCCGGCAGCACGGGCCGCGGGCAGCTCATCCCCTCGGAGCAGCCCTTCCCTCCCGCGGGCAGTGCGGTGCTGCAGCATCCCGCAGAGGTGACCCCGAGCCTCCCGCTGCACCCCTGGCACTGCGCCCTGCGGCGGGGGACAGCTCAGTGCCAGCTGGAAAAGGGGGCACAGGCGGGAGCGGGGCACACACGGCGGCTCCAGGGACCGCCCCGCACGCACCCAGCACCGGGCACGCTGCCCCCCACCAGCACCCCCTGTCCCGGCTGCAAACCTGCTCCACACCTGTGAGCACCTGCGGGGGATGCTACACCGTGAAACCAGAGAGTTCTTACTTTCGAAAGAAAAACAGACAGGACAGTCTGGCACCGCGGTAATAGCCACTTTGTGCCTCTGCATTTACAATCGCCTCGCTTGTCTTCCTCGGGCTGAAATTAAACACAAACACTGACTTAAACAGCTTTCCAACATGCCAGCCCTCAAACGAACCGGGAACACTTGGCAGCGCTGCGAGGCGAAGGCTGAGCGCCCTTTCCCTCGCACAGGCAGCGCCGGGCGGAGCAGCAGCGATCCCTGCCCGGCCCCTCCGCTCCCGCAGCGCCCGGGGCAGGGCCCCCCGTGAGTCACACACTCCCTGGCTCAGCACAGGATATCTGCCCCCTGCACCCTGCCCGGCCCTACAGCGCCCGTGACTCTTTTCCTCCCTTGGCTTCCCGCTTGTGTTTAGCAGCCGCTGAGCTATTTTTACATCTGTTCTGTTAAGAATTAGCATAGCGGCAAGGACGCTGCTAACGCACCGGAAAACACGTGTGCTGCAGCAAGGCAACGGCAGCGACAGCCCGCTCCCAGCACTGATGCATTCATTGCTTCTGCTCGTTTCCTTGTGCAAAATATCTGCTGGCAGACAACTGGAGGTGACTGGAGCAAGAATGGGACAGAATTAGTCCCACCACCCGAGACAGCAAGAGGAAACGGAGTGATCCTGAGTGGGCCCAAACCCCCACTGCAGCCCCCTCCAGGGCTGCATTTTTGTCCCCAAGGACAGGGTTTAACACACCCAGGTCACCTCTTGGCTGTGCTTGGAGCAGCCAGCCCTGGAGCCGCAGTTTCTGTCACTCCTCACCCTGTTTATCCCCAAGGCAGTATGAGACTGCAGCCATTCAGCAGTGCCTGCTCCTCGCTGTCCCTCAAGGCCAGGGGTGCTGTGCCTGCCCTCAGGTCCAGCCCTGCCCTCAGGTCCAGCCCTGCCCTCACACACCCCAGCCTGGCCAGCAGCTGCTCCCCAGGGCCTGCAGGGCAGCAGCTCTCCCAGGGCTGACAAGCAGCCATCACACGGGGCTGCTCCATCCCACCACTGCAGCCAGGGCCAGGGGCTGCTCCCGAGCTGTGCAGCAGCAGCAGCAGCAGCAGCAGCAGCAGCAGCAGCAGCAGCAGGCAAAGATGAGGCCTGAACACATGGGTTCCATTGGTACAGCGGGGTGACAGCCCAGGCTGTCTCTGCACACTGCAAACCCATCCTGGACAATCCTCCCCACCGCTCCAGGCAAACTGAAAAGGCACAGCCAGGGACAGGGGCAGGGAAGGGCTGGAGCCAAGCCTGGTGCAGTTTGGCTCTGCCGGCTCCAACAGCCCGCTCCCTGCCAGCCAGCACAGACAAACAGCTTTTGCTGGAGCTCCTGCCCTCGTCTCCAGAACACTGCAGGCTTTGTGTGCAGGAGCAGCTACTCCCTCTCTGCTGAGCAGGAGCTGCTCATCCCCGGGCAAGGGGCACGGGCACACACGGGAACAGTGACACCCTGGAGTCGGAAGCGATGCACTTCCCTAAGCTGTGCCAGAAATGATCCTCCTACCTGCTAGGAAAGCCCTTACCTCTCCCCCCTCTTCCCAGGCATTATCCCCAAAGTAAAGATGTCTCTGTTATCCCTTCTTAAAAGGATTATTCCAAGAGCTGTGATTATGGGAAGCACGAAGCGAGCGCTCCCTCCATCACAGCAAACAAACACGAGTTTTCCACGGGGATGGAGGAGCACCCAGATCCCCCCCAGCAGCAGAACAACACCACAGGAGGTGGAGAGCCACAGCATCCTGCTGCTGACACGGCCACACTGCCTGGGCTGCTGCACAGAAGGAGCCACGGTCTGGATCGAGCCCATCTGCTCTGAAACCAACCCTGCACAAAGTTCCCAGCCGCTCAAGGAAATGTGCAAGAGCCAGGGGTGAGTGACACATGAGAAAGGTCCCACCAGCCAGCCAGCAGCAGTCAGGGCAGCCCCCAGGCTGCAGAGAAAGTGTCAGAAGAATGTTTACCTGATAAAGTAATTAATTCCTCTCAATAAACCAGATTCCTCTCAAACAACCCATCACAGCCCTTTGTGGAGTGCCCAGCCCAGACCTGGCATTCGAACTGCCCAGGCCCTTAACCACCCAAAGGGCACCAGGCATTACTCAAAGCCAGAGAATTTCACTCCTTGGCCCCACCCTGCCTTTCTGCCAAGGGAGCAGAGCACCGAGAGCAGGAGGTGAACACTGGCTCTTTACCTTGGGTCCCAGCCTCAGACTCTGGTGATCCTGGTGGCTCGCAGAACTCCTTGAGTGGCGAGCAGCTTGGTGTTTCTGCTTCAGGGGTCTCAAAATTATCAGTGGAGTCCGAGCTGCCGAGGGGGGGGAAAAGAGTGAGGAATTACTGCTTTCAAGGCTACCTCCGAAATCCTCCACAACGCCTACACGTCCAGCCAGGCCACGGGCTGGCCGCGGGCATCCGGGGCGGCCACTCGCTCCTGTCCAGCGGGACGTGCTGGCAAACGGAAAAGGGAGAGCAGGTGAAACATCATCGCCAGCGCCCTGCGCAGCCCCGGCCCTGCGGGAGGGCTCCTGCCCGCTCGATCCCGCGCCGAGCACACGGCACGGGCCTCCAAGGACGCGCAGCCCCGCAGCATCCCCCGCGCCGCTCCGGCGGCTGGAAGCGAGCCCGGCTGCTCCGGCCCTGCGCTCCCTCCCCAGCATCCCCCAGGAAGCAGCGCCCAGGCCCCCGGCGCGGTGCGGGATCCCCGGCAGCCAGGCAGCGAGCGGAGAGCGAGGGGAGGACGGGGAGGGGGCCGGGGAAGGACGCGCCGCAGCCCCGCGTGGGTGCGGGCGCCGTGCGAGGGCGGGCAGGGGAAGGGGCCGCGGGTGACTTGCCTGAAGCCGAGGGCCGAGCCCCCCGCCGGCGGGTGCCGGTCCTCCTCCTCATCATCCTCCTCGGCAGCACCGGCCCCGCCGTCCCCCTCCTCGGGGCTGCCCCCGCCCCGCACCGCCGACCAGGTCCAGCGGGCCCACTGCACCGGCGAGAGGATCTGCCAGGCGCTGAACGCCATCGGCGCCGCTCCGCTTCCCCGCCGGGCTCACTGCGGCCGCGCCGCCGCCCCCATCGCCCCGCTCCGCTCCGCTCGGCTCGGCTCGGCTCGGCTCGGCTCGGCTCGGGCCGCCCGCCCCCGCACCGCGCCACTGGCGGCAGGGAGCGCCCGCCCCCGGCACCGCCCGCCGGGAGGGGCCGACCCCGCGCCCCCCGCTGCCCCCCCGGAGCCCCCCGGCCGCGGGGATGGATGCGGGGCGCCCCGGTTCCCCGCCCCTCCCGGCCGCGGGTGACAGCCGCCGCTCCTCTTTGCTATGCGAACTCCCAAATTCACCTATTTCTGCCCAAAGGCGGGGCCGGGGCGCATCGCTGTCACCCCTGCCTGCCCCCCCGGCGCGGGGAGCCCCGGCGGGAGAGGGCAGGGCCTGTGAAACCAGAGCCCCGCCAGTTTATCCCACAGCGGTTTGGCTGCACCTGTGCTGTCACAGAGCCGGCAGGACACAGATTCTTTCCACTCTGGACGTGCCAGAGAAGACCCCACGCAGGCGGGGAGCTGCCCTGGAGGACAGGCAATCCTCCCTTCGCCCAGGAAGAGCCGGTCCCACCGGGGAGGCTCGCCCCTCTGGGGAGGGGGGCTTCCCAGAGCTGAGCAGCCAAACACGGGGGGCAGGGGCAGAGGGGAGGGAAACACCTGTCCTCTCCGTTTTCCAAGGAAACGCCGGCCTCAGGAGCCCTGGTTGATGCTATATCCTTCCGCGGCAGCAGGTTTATTTATTTATTAAACTATTGTTGTTTAAAAATAACAGCCAGCACTTCCCACAGAAATCGACCTTGCCGGCCTCCCTCGGAAACTCACCCTCAGGAGCTTTTCCCCTAACGAGGGCTCCCTCCCCCAAATTCATCACCTCCCACACGCTCGCTGGAGAGAGGAGGATAACGTTACTGACACCGTGCAGGGCCCGCAGCTCCGTGAGGAATGTGCAGGGCTCTGGCAGCAGATCTGTCACGGGCAGGGGCATTGCTGGCTCCGGACAGTTGGCGGCTCCCTGGAACCCTGACTGGCTTATCCCGGTCCCAGGGATGCCCTCGGAAACGGCGGACAGCTGTCCTGCTGAGAAACACGCCCGGCCCCTCGCAGAGAAGAGCTGCTGGCCCTCGCTGACCACACCAGGAGCTCCCACGGCCGGTGCTTCCCTGTGAATCATCAGCTCTGGGAGCTGGGAATGTCTCTGCACGGACAGAGAGGCCCCTGGGCAGAGCAGACCCGTCCATCTGGTCCGGCTGCCTCTGACACCAGCCTCTCTCAGAAGCTTCAAAGGGCTCATTCCTGACGCTGAGCATCTCAAATAACCTCCCTGCAGGGATCCTTTCTCCCGAGCTTCCCCCTCTTGGTGTCCTTATTAGATACGTGTGTCATTCCTGGGTGCTTTTACTGCCCATCCTCTTGAAAGGAAAATCTCTTCCCCCCATTCCACAGCACTTCTAAACTGCCCCAAAGCTTTCTCTGGGTGAACCGAAGCTGAGGTGCTGCCAGTTCCCACCGCAGGTCAGCGGCAGGAGAAGCACACGGGCCCCAGGGAACACCTCAGCCCCTGCAGGACGTTGGCCCCACATCCCCAGGGTCTGGGGGCAGGGGCCCTGCACAGCCCCTGCTGCCGTGCGGAGGGCACCGAGCAGGAGGGGCCTGTGGGGCTCTCACTGAAGCTTGGCCAAAACCCATGAGGCTGAAGCAAAAGCAGAAGCTCAACATGCTGCTGCCCATGGCTGCCGTGAGCAGAGCACAGCCCACTTCCCAAAGCGGCAGAGCTGATCCCTGCAGATGAATTTTACATAAGATCCTCAGCCTGAGCCGCGCTGCAGCAGCTCTGCAGCCTGACCTCACCCTCCTCCCGCTTCCCCTTCCACCTCCCGCTGAACCCAGGCACCGGCAGGAGTGAACATCACCATGCCGTGAAGGGCTGAGCAGCTCTGCCAGGGGAAGGAGAACCCCGAGTGCAGCAGCAGCAGCAGCAGCAGCAGGAAGGAGCCACCTCCGCTGCAGAGGGGAAGGAGCTGTGTGTGACAGCCCCCACTTGTTGGGTGAGGGAACTGGGGCACACGAGAGCAGGAGATCAGCAGGATCTGTCCTTGTGCAGGCTGTGCACACACACTGCATCCAGCGGGGGCCCCCCAGTCCCACCCCCCACCCGGGGAAGGAACAGGATCAGCAGGACTGAACCAGGCTGGCTGCAGAGCCTCTGACTTGCAGGGCCCTGGGGCAGGAAGATACCAGAGCAGTGCAGGGCAGAGCCTGCTTCCACTTGCTGTTCCCGAGGAGCAATTAAGAAAATGCCTCGAGTGGCATTTTCCAGCTTGGCACCTGACCCAGCCTGGCAGCAGCCCTGGCTGCAAACCACCACCGAGGAGATAACCTGACTCTGTCAGTCACACCGGAGGCTCTGCCTGCCAAACGCTGCTTGGCACAGTCAGCGAGCACATCTCTGCAGAGCAGGGAGGATGCTGACCTGTTTAAAAACACCTGCCAGCAGCTCCCAGCCACGCAGGGAGATGCGGCCCACACAGGCAGCAGCTGCACGGGCTGTCCTTGGCAGCGCTGTCACCTCCCTGGCTGCTGTCACAGGGCTCCCCGCGCCAGCCCTGCACACACGCAGGGACAGGGGATGTACAGCCCATGGATGTCTCTGGCAACGGCTGTGCTGAGCTGCCTGGAAACCCCACCCACGGCTCGCACACTGCCTGGACTTTCCAGGAGGGGGAGAGCAGCGGCCCCTGCTGCACAGAGGACACGTGGAGCCCCAAATATTTTGGAACTAGAAGAGCCCTGTCATCACAGAAGCTGCAAAAAGAAGCAAAGCTTGCTTAGCTGTTCATGTTCATCCTTGCAGGAAGCCAGCTGCATCAGGGGTCACAGCTCTCACCCCGATGGACCTTCCCTTCACACCGGGGATGAACTTCCTTCTGGCCGTCTGGCAGCAGTGCCTGCCTGACCCCAAACACAGCGTGCACAGCTCCTCTCAGTGTCCCTGCACCTCGGTCCCCAGGAGGGGCGCTGGGAACAGCGCTGGGATCACACAGCCACACCTGTGGCGTTTGGAGCGGCAGTGCCCCAGGCCACAGGAAGGCTGCACCTGGAATTTCCCTCCCCAGCCCTTTCATTAGGCAGGAGAACATCTATTTCTGGCTGCGAAGCTTTTCTGGGCACGGCAGAGCAGCCAGCGCTGACATTTCTAGCTCAGAAACAGATCGTTCGTGGGGTTTCATTTCTCTTCTCCGCTCCTGCCCCTCTGCTGCTCTGCAGTGGGGCCTTTGCTTCCCTGCCAGGACCAGCGTCCAGCTCCCTGCAGGCAACGCCAGGATGGGGCACAAGGACAGCAGGGGATGGTGACAACAACCCCGAGACCAGCACAGGATAAAACAGGAATCCATATTTCACTGCTGTGTAAATCTCCCCCACAGCTTGTAATAAGCACTTTATCCACACAGCATTTATCTCCTCCAGGAAAGGAGGTCCAGGAGGTGTTCCAGGAGCATTTTTCTGTCGCTGCGTTTTAATCCCAACCTATTCTACTGATCAGGGATCGGCATCCCCTGCGTGCGGCAGCACCCGGAGCATCCCGGGCGTTCCCCAGGAGCATCCCCGAGGTGTGAGAGCCCCACGGAGCCTCTCCCGGGCGCGGCAGCACCCGCGGGAGCCCGGCGGGCCGGGGCGGGCGCCGCTCTCGCTAGAGGGCTCCCCAGGATGGGTTTCCGAGGCTGCCGAGCGCCCCGGCCCCGGGAGCGCAGCGCGGGGGCTCCGCGGGCTGGCAGCGCCCCGGGGCGCGGGGCTCCTTCTGCTTCCCCCGACCTCGGCAGAACCTCGGCCCGCACACCCCCGGGCACCGCCCGGGCCCAGCAGAACCGCACCGAATGCCCCGGAATCCAAGGCAGACAGCTCCAGCCTGCTCCCACCTCGGGCTCTGCCATCCGCTCGCCCGAGCGCAGCAGGAGCCGGGGTGGCACCGCTCCGGAGCTCCAGAGCAAAGCCCAGCGTGGGACAACGCCGCTCAGCCCCCCCGGGACCCCGCCCGGCCGGGGATGTGACCGTTCCCATCGCTGCACATTCCATGGCTACAGCTCCACGGAAATAGAAATAAAGGACACGACTGTCACACGCGAGCCTGGACACGGCAGCCAGCCCCCGGCCCCAGCTGCCTTTCCCCGCCAGACTGCCAGCAAGCGGATAAATACAGACATTTGTGGTTGCACTGAAAAGGACCGATGGGATAATGAATGCTCTGCTATTCCTGCATTTTAAAAATGCCAAGCACAGCTTAATCTCGCTGGTGCGCTCGTGTGGGTGCGAGCTCATTTCAAAAGGAACAGGCTCCAGCCCCGTTTGCACACTGATGCTGGATGAACACGAGCAGCTGCCTTCATCATGCAGCTTATTGACTCCCCCTTCAGCTCATTTGCTCCGTTTGCTAAAAATATCTGTGCTATGTGGCAGGAATGCTTTTATCAGGTGTTTGTCAGCCCTTAGATCCCCGAGTTTACTCCAGACTCAGTCATTTTGGGAAATGCAGGCAGCACCTTAGCCCATAACCTGGGGGCCCAGCAGGAATGGGGACAGCAGAGAGTGAGGACAACAGCTGGGATGGGGACCAGGAAGATGATAAAGGGAGGGAGGAATAAAACAAAGTTTGCTCAGGGTGGAGCAAACAGGTGGGAAGGAGAAGCAGCTGAGTCCAACGGGGCAGGAAGAAGCAGCTCCAGCCACGCAGGGAACACTGGGATGGGTTCTCCACCTGAGAACACCTCTAACGTCTAGGTAGGAGATGAGTGCAGGGAAATAAAGGCAGGGCTGAGCAGTTACAAGGGCAGAAGACAATTATTTTCCTTCTCTGAGCCCATTGTTTGCAAACCAACAGCCTCACAGGGTCCCCACGTAAAGAAAATGTGTCTGCTCTCAATGTTTTGGGTAATTTACAGGTAAGATGTTTCCACTCTTCCTTTTGATCCCAGCAAGTGTCTCCCCGCCAGTTCCCCGTGCCCGGGCAGCTGGTGGGGAGCAGCTCCCCCCGCCAGCTCCCACCTCACCCAGCCCGGGAACGGCAGCGCTGCCCGCACCCCACACCCCACGGCCGGGGGTTCAGAGGCACCCCGGCTTCCCCCCTGGGCTGGGCTGGAAGCTCTGCTGGGCTGAGAGCAGGGATGGGCATGGGGTGCTCAGGCACCCGTGGGTGGGGAGCGGAGTGTGGCCGGGGAAGGAGGGAAAGGAGAAAAGGGAAAGGAGACAAGGAACTTTCTCCCCGCAAATTAAATTTCTCTCTCCGGTTTGCCCCCCTCACCGCAGCCAGCCCGGAGCAGTCCCACGTCTGGGAAGGGGCTGGGGCGGGGGCTGCGGGGGGAACCGGACCCACCCCGGACCGCGACGCCCCCCACTCACCGGCGCGGCGGGGCCCGGGGGGCCCGGGGGTCCCGGCTCTGGGCCGCCCCCATGGCCGGGCTCGCTGCCGCCGCTCCGCCGGTCCCGGCGCGTCCCTCCCCGCGGGCGGGCGGGCGGGCGGGCGGGAGGGCGGGGGCTCGGCCGGGCCGGGGGCGGGGGGTGCCCGGTGCGCCCACTCGCAGCCTCGGGGGAGCCCCCGGGCCCCTCCCGGCGGGGCAGAACCGCAGAGCCCCGGCAGAGCCCGGCAGAGCTCGGGCAGAGCCCCGGGCAGAGCTCGGGCAGAGCTCGGGCAGAGCCCCGGGCAGAGCCCGGCAGAGCCCGGCAGAGCTCGGGCAGAGCCCGGCAGAGCTCGGGCAGAGCCCGGCAGAGCCCGGCAGAGCCCGGCAGAGCCCGGCAGAGCCCGGTAGAGCCCCGGCAGAGCTCGGGCAGAGCCCGGCAGAGCCCGGCAGAGCCCCCGGCAGAGCCCCCGGCAGAGCCCGGCAGAGCCCGGCAGAGCCCGGCAGAGCCCGGGCAGAGCCCGGTAGAGCCCCGGCAGAGCCCGGCAGAGCCCGGCAGAGCCCGGCAGAGCCCGGGCAGAGCCCGGCAGAGCCCGGCAGAGCCCGGGCAGAGCCCGGCAGAGCCCGGCAGAGCCCGGCAGAGCTCGGGCAGAGCCCGGCAGAGCCCGGCAGAGCCCGGCAGAGCCCGGCAGAGCCCGGCAGAGCCCGGGCAGAGCCCGGCAGAGCCCGGCAGAGCCCGGCAGAGCCCGGGCAGAGCCCGGTAGAGCCCCGGCAGAGCCCGGCAGAGCCCGGCAGGGCCCGGCAGAGCCCGGCAGAGCCCCGGGCAGAGCCCGGTAGAGCCCCGGGCAGAGCCCGGCAGAGCCCGGCAGAGCCCGGCAGAGCCCGGCAGAGCCCGGCAGAGCCCGGCAGAGCCCGGTAGAGCCCCGGCAGAGCCCGGCAGAGCCCGGCAGAGCCCGGCAGAGCCCGGTAGAGCCCGGTAGAGCCCGGCAGAGCCCGGCAGAGCCCGGTAGAGCCCGGCAGAGCCCGGCAGAGCCCGGCAGAGCCCGGTAGAGCCCCGGCAGAGCCCCGGGCAGAGCCCGGCAGAGCCCGGCAGAGCCCGGCAGAGCCCCGGCAGAGCCCGGCAGAGCCCGGCAGAGCCCGGTAGAGCCCCGGCAGAGCCCCGGGCAGAGCCCGGCAGAGCCCGGCAGAGCCCGGCAGAGCCCGGCAGAGCTCGGGCAGAGCCCGGCAGAGCCCGGCAGAGCCCCCGGGCAGAGCCCGGCAGAGCCCCCGGGCAGAGCCCGGCAGAGCCCCCGGGCAGAGCCCGGCAGAGCCCCCGGGCAGAGCCCGGCAGAGCCCCCGGGCAGAGCCCGGCAGAGCCCCCGGGCAGAGCCCGGCAGAGCCCCCGGGCAGAGCCCGGCAGAGCCCCCGGGCAGAGCCCGGCAGAGCCCGGCAGAGCTCGGGCAGAGCTCGGGCAGAGCTCAGGCAGATGCGGAGCTTGGGCGGGGGCTGGCACGGGGCAGGAGGCTCCCCTGTGACAGTGGGAATGAGAGATCCACGGAACGGCTGGGGCTGGCAAAAGCCCCTGAAACCATCGAGCCCAACATTAACCAGCGCTGCCAGCTCCCCAGGTGCCACATCCACACGTCTGTTAAATCCCTCCACAAACGGTGACTTTTGTCACCGGGCAGCCCGTGCCAGGGCTGGACAACTCTTCCCATGAAGAAATTTCCCGTTTTTACCAGGTCTCCCCAGCCACCAGTGCACATTCAACGAGAAATTGGGGTCCGAGCCCCTTGTCCAGGGCACCTGATCTCTGCCAAGAAGCCTTGATTAAAGCACTGTGTCATTTCTCCCCGAGAACAGCCTCCTCCCAAACGGTGCCCTGCAGGGGAAGCCAAGCAGCCAGCCCCGATGTCAGGAGCAGCCAGCCCCCTTCACAGGAGGAAGATTTAAGGTCTCACTTTAAAAGCTCAGAGGTGACCCTGCTAAAAAAACGTCCTGGTTGGAGCCCTTTTAATTAAAGTGCCTGAGAATTTATCCATTTCTGACAACATTTGGGGCTTTTTACTTTTGAAAAACTGAAACCTCAAATATTAATCTCTTTTTTCCCCTGTCAGTCAGGGTGTTCTGGCTGGGGTTGCAGCGTTTTCTGGCAAGAAAAGTGTCAATGCCCTTGAAAGCTCTCACCTTCCTAAAAATAAATAAATAAATGCAAACACAAAACGGCCAACCAAACTTTCCTTGGATGAAAAAATGTCCTGCCAGGCTCAGCTGCTCTCCTGCCTGTGGCCGAGCCCAGCGTGCCCCCAGCCTTGCACACCCATGGGGACCCCTCTGCACTCACGGGGGCTCCCACAACCACCCCAGAGCCCTGAGAGGCCCCTGGAAGGAGCCAGAGTTACCTCTGCTGCCGGCGGGCCGGGGGAGGAGTGGGAGGCTGCGCTGGGTCACCGAGGCTGGTCACCAGGGCTGAGTCAGGTGACAGCCTGTGGGACGTGGCGTGGGGCCCCGGCTGCTGCAGGAGGCAGATAATCCCTGGCAGCGATGCAGGCAGGGCTGGGCAGCACCCTGCACCCCCCTGCAGCCCGGGCACCTGCCTGCACCCCTGCTGACACCTGTCCTGGGGGGCTGCAGCCCCCTGGCACTGCACCACGGCCACGTGGCTGAAGGGAAACCCACCAGGAAACGGCCCAGGGAAGGTGTGCTCCAAAGCCACGCCGCAGCCTGGCAGCTCCCTCCGGGTCCTGCTCCAGCTGCTCTGCTTTCCCCTGCTGAGCACTGCTGGGGAACCAGAGGGGAGGTCCAGGGGCCCTCAGGCTGCAGCCAGAAGCCCCAGGCCCTGATGGATTGTGGCAGCAAGTGAAGGAGGTGAGGAAATGACTTTTGGGTTCCCAGGCTCAGGATGCAGCCCGTGGTGGGTTTTGAACTGCTCTGGTTTCCTGCCTGCACTACAAAGGCCAAACACTGCACACTGTGTGCCCTGCCGGTGTCACTGCTCCTCCTGTGCCTCTGCTGCTGGAACGGGGCAGGAGTGAGCTCTGGGAATGGAGCAGCCCCTGCACAGCATCCTCCTGTGGAGGCAGCGTGCCCAGGGGCCAGGCCTGGCACGGGCAGGATTCCCAGGGCTTGGCCCTTCCATTCCTGTGTTTTGGTTTCAAAGGGATTTCCTGCAGCCGTTTCTGAGTGCTGCACTTGGAAGTGCTGCCCTGCCCTCCTGGGCAAAGCTGGGATGCACACACCTGCCAGGACCTGCCTGCCCCCGATGCTGTGCCCGGGCTTCAGCAGCTCATCCCCGAAATCCGCTTCCGTGAGGCTTTGCCGGGCTGAGCACCGCTCCCAAGCGGCAGGAATTCAGCATTTCCTGTAGGAGCCCATCCTGGCGGAGCAGGGATCTAAAGTGGAGGGGTGAATCTGGCCAGGAGCCAGGGCTCCAGCACACGCTCACATTAGAAACCAGCATCAAAAATCTGGGCAGGGCCCACGGGCGCCAAGCAAGCCGGGGACAGGCACTGAGGGACATGCCAGCACCCCGGCTCCGTGCTTGGCGATTTTGGCCACAGTCCCCACCCACAGGGTCCCGCCCTGTGAGGAGTAAACACACACAGATTGCTGGGAAAGTGCTGCCTTTCCGGGCAGGCACTGGAGGGAAAGGCACCAAAATGAAACGACAATTATGTAGCACACCAGCAGAGAAAACCAGTTCCCAAATCCAGGAACCCCGAGGGCGCATGGTGACGTCCTCCACCACACTCCCCAGAGTTCCCTCAGCCTGACAAACTGGCAAAAAGAAACCGAGTCAGCTTTTCCCAGCCCCTCAGGACAACAGGCAGGATCAGCGGCACCGTCTGTGAGCCACAGCCCCGGAGCAGAGCAGGGACAGGGGCCGTTCAGACCCTCAGGAGCCCCAGAGCTGCCCCAGCCCCACCTGGGGCTCTGGAGGTGAGCAGAGCAGCATGAGAAGCTTTGATTCTTGGCTGTGCCAAGTGCCACAGGACCTGAGTCAGTCACAAGCAGGCAGTGCCACAGAGGCCTCCCCGGGCAGCTGCCCACTGCAGGCAGGGCTGGCAGTGCCCCCGGGGCTGGCAGTGCCCCCGGGGCTGGGAGTGCCCCCAGGGCTGGCAGTGCCCCCGGGCTGGCAGTGCCCCCCGGGCTGGGAGTGCCCCCAGGGCTGGGAGTGCCCCCCGGGCTGGCAGTGCCCCCAGGGCTGGGAGTGCCCCCGGGGCTGGCAGTGCCCCCGGGGCTGGGAGTGCCCGCGGGGCTGGCAGTGCCCCCGGGGCTGGCAGTGCCCCCCGGGGCCGGCAGTGCCCCCCGGGGCTGGGAGTGCCCCCAGGGCTGGGAGTGCCCCCGGGGCTGGCAGTGCCCCCGGGGCTGGCAGTGTCCCCGGGGCTGGCAGTGTCCCCGGGCTGGCAGTGCCCCCAGGGCTGGCAGTGCCCCCGGGACCGGCAGTGCCCCCGGGGCTGGCAGTGCCCCCGGGGCTGGCAGTGCCCCCGGGCTGGCAGTGCCCCCCGGGCTGGGAATGCCCCCCGGGCTGGGAGTGCCCCCGGGGCTGGGAGTGCCCCCAGGGCTGGCAGTGCCCCCAGGGCTGGCAGTGCCCCCCGGGCTGGGAGTGCCCCCGGGGCCGGCAGTGTCCCCCGGGCTGGCAGTGCCCCCAGGGCTGGCAGTGCCCCCGGGGTGGGTGCCAGGCACGCAGCAGCCGGGCTGCAGAGCAGCCAGAGGTGCCCCAGCTGTGAGGTTCTGCCCTTTGCCTGCAGAACTGAGCTCAGGTGGGGCTCCTGCACCCCGAGGAGCGCTGGAGCCGGGTGCTCTGTGCTCTGCAGGGGGGCAGGTGGTAATCATTGTCCCTGTGCTAATTCCATGGAAATTCCCATGTGCCTGGGAAAGAGGCAGCCAAACCCTGCTGCTGCCCGGGGCAGAGGTTTGCAGGGGTTTCCAGGGACTAAGAGCCCGGTCTGTCACACGGACGGCGTTTAAATGCCTCCTCGGAGCCTCCCACCCAAACGCCTCCAGCTCCAAAGCTGCCCGGAGCTGGCAGCACCAGGCTGAAGGTGTGCCCGGGGTACCTGGAACACCTCAGCTCTGCTGCTGGCAGGGCAGGGACAGCGCGGAGCCCGAGCCCGTCCCCGCCTGCGCTCGCTCACAGCTCCGGTGGCATCTCCCGTTCCCGAGGGTCCCCAGGGAGGGCAGCGGCGCGGTGCCAGCACACATCATCCCGCCTGGCTCTGGCAGCTCCTCCTTAGCAACCCAAACACAGCCACAACAGCGCCTGGCTGCAGATCGCATCCCGGCCAGCCCCGGGGCTCTGGAGGAGAGCCCGGAGTGACCACACGGCCCGGCTGCCCGCCCGGCAGGTGCCGGTGCCCTGCTCCGCCCGGGAAAGCGCCGTGAGATCGGGTTCTCTGGCAGGGCAAGGCGGCAGGAGGCTGTGCTGCTCAGAGGTGCCTTCCCGGGTCTGCCAGTGCAGGGGGTGGGGAGCTGGGGGCGGCTCTGCGCCCCGGGCAGCAGAGCGGCCCTCGGCCCCTGCTCTCCTCCTCCCTGCAGCCCGATGTGGGCAAGTTCTGGGCGAGTGTCCCAGCCCTCAGCTCCCTTCTCCTCCCTACCTTGGCAGCTGCAGATTGTCCCAAGCTCTGTCACTCTCTGCTACCTGTCCCGGGGCTCCTTGGAAAGCCGCTTGCGCAAGGAAAGGAGCAGGGAGGCGGCCTGGAAAGGAGCGGGAGGAAGGAAGGGGACGGACGGGGAGGGGAGGGCCGGGCGGCGGCGGGTGTCTCTGCACCCTGTAGCCGGCGGGGAAGGAAGGGAGGATGTTCCGTGGTGTTTGCGAGCGCTTCCACGGGCAGGGAGAGCAGAGCAGCGGGCGCACGGCGCTGGCTGAGCCGGTGCCGGTACCGGCGCCTGGCGGGTGAACGCCGGGATCTCATGCCGGCTCCTGCCGGGGCCCCGCTGGTGTCATGCCGTAAAAATGCGCTCCCGGCTGGAATTTGGCAGCCTAGCCCCCGCCGGGGAGGGAACCGCTCCGCTTACAGAGGGAGTGGGAGCTGCGGCCCCGGGGCGGCGGGGAGAGGTGACGGGAGCCGCTCCCGAGCCGTGCGAGGCTGGGCAGGGAGGTCTGGGACCAGCGGGGTGCCCGGGATTGCCGCCCAGGGATTCCTCGTGTGACACACGGCGGGGACAGACAGAGCCACGGAGCTCCCCGGGGCAGCTGGGCAGCGCCCGGAGCACAGGAACCAGCCCGGGGCAGCGGGGACAGCGGGAGGTTTGTCTGGGGACGCGTTTGGGGGCAGAGGAGCTGTGAGGGTCCCGAGGTTTTGTTCTGGGCTCTCACCGCCGGGCACTGGGGTGTTGCCCTGGTGAACACCTCGGCACGAATGGCATCCCGAAGGGTTCGTGCCAGGAGTGCCAGCCTGGTGCGGGCTGCGGGGGTGGGCTGGCAGCGACCCCGGCCCCCCCCCGGCCCCCCCCGGCCCCCCCCGGCCCCCCCCCGGCCCCTCCCGGCCCCCCGGCCCCCGCCCGCTCCTGCAGAGGGAACGCAAGGAGCGGGAATGAGCCGCGGGCTCCGCGCAGCCATTTCGTCCTCGGGAAGCCTCGGCGGGGGTGTTGCTTCCCAAAGAGAAGAGGAAACTCCGCTTGGACGGGGAGCTTCCCCTCGCAGGCAGAATGTGCCGCCTGTTCCCGCAGTGCCCGGCCGGACCCTCCCGGAGTTCCCTTCCCAAACACCCGGGACCCGCGGCGTCCGTGCAGGGGGAGTAAACCCGCTCTCGTCATTCCCACCTCCCGCCGAAAGCAGCGATTGGAAAGGACTCTGCGGCACCTTCCATGGACGAGCTGGGTGGGGAGGGGCAGCCCAGGAGCCCCCACCGCTTCTGCCTTTTCTGCTTTGCTCCCTCTCTGCTCCCCCTTCCCACCCACCCATCGCTATCCAGGAGGGCAGAGATGCCTCAGGCAGGAGGGAGAGGACTCATCCTGCTGGGGGGGCTCCTGTGCCCCCCTGCAGCAGCACCCGCACCCGGCCAGGCTGGGCTCTGCCTGCTGCCAGCCCCGCACAGCCCAGTGTGCCCAGAACCCGTGTTCTCCCCAGGCTGTGGGGCAGGAGGGCATTCCCGGCCGCTGGAGCCCCGGGGCTGCTGCAGCAGTGGGCAGTGGTGCCCAGCAGTGGTGCTCAGCAGTGGTGCCCAGCAGTGCTGCAGCGGTGGTGCTCAGCAGTGGTGCTCAGCAGTGCTGCAGCAGTGGTGCTCAGCAGTGGTGCCCAGCAGTGGTGCTCAGCAGTGGGCAGTGGTGCCCAGCAGTGGTGCCCAGCAGTGGTGCCCAGCAGTGGTGCCCAGCAGTGCTGCAGCAGTGGTGCCCAGCAGTGGTGCTCAGCAGTGGTGCTCAGCAGCGGTGCTCAGCAGTGCTGCAGCAGTGGGCAGTGGTGCTCAGCAGTGGTGCCCAGCAGTGCTGCTCAGCAGTGGTGCCCAGCAGTGGTGCTCAGCAGTGCTGCAGCAGTGGGCAGTGCTGCTCCCTGCTCGTCTCGTCGCTGCCCCGGGGCTGGCCTTCAGCTCCCATCTCCCAAGTGCCTCTTTCTTTCCAGCTGAACCTTCCTGTTGGCTCTCATTTTCATTCTTTACCTCTTCAGCAGTGCAGAAAATTGGCACTTAATGTGCCCTGCGAGGCCGTGTGGCAGCAGCTTAATTGACCCTGCTTGCATCATCTGGCCACAGCTCGGTCAGGAGCTCAGCCCTGGGCCACGCTCCTTTCCCCTCCCCTCTTTGTTCTGCTGCCCTCCCCGGGGGTGCTGCTGGTGTTTGGCTCCAGGTGAGGGTCCCAGAGCAGCAGGGGTGCCCAGGCTGCCCAGAGAGCTGCAGGAGTCCCTCCAGGTCCCTGCCCAGGGAAACCTGGCTTCCTGCAGCTCTCCATCCTCCTCTCCTCCCTCATCCTCGTGCCTCCCCCAGCTGGTCAGCAGTTTGCTCCGAACCCTGCACATCCCAACGTCCCACCTTTGATGAGGCGTGTGGCAGGGCCATGCTGCAGCTCTGGGAGCTTCCCCAAGCGCTGCAGATCAGTTGGAAACCTGAGCTGCTGGTTGCAGCCCTGACAGTGTTCCAAGAGCTGGTCCCAGGCATCTGGCCTTGCAGGAAGGGCTTGCAGAGTGTGTCAGTCCAAACTGACCAAAAAGCTTATGATAGAACCAGACCTGTAACAATCACCCAAACGTGGTCTCAGCTTAGCTCCAATTCCCTTATTGCATCCTTTGGGGCAGAGATTGCTGCAGGAGGACCTGAAATGATTGGTATTCAGAGCGTTGTCAAACTCCACGTGTGGCTGACAATCCAGGCAGGACTGCATTACGGCAGATGTCTAGCAGGGGAATAAGATCCTGCAGGTGAACGGAGGCAATGCATATTTTGGGATATTGTTTTGGGGTGTTCCTGAGCGCTGCTGAGGAAAAGGGGCTGCTCACTGCTGCTCTGTCACGAGAGAGCAGGAGAGCACTGCCACCAAGGCTGTGCCCAGCTGCTGCCCTGGCACACAGCCAGCAGGACCCTCCTCACCCCGCTGGGCTCTGGGGGACAGCAGGGCCACGCCAGCAGCAGCAGCAGGTCCCAGCAGATGTCCCTGCAGGCCCCAGTGGAATTCCCTGGGCTTGGTGCAGGTTCCCAGGGAAGGCTGCATGCCCGGGGTGCTCTGTCAAAGAGGAGGGTTTCCTCCAGCTGAGTATCTCAGCACTCCATTTGTGCTGGCCCAGGGAGTGCTCCCAGCCCGTGGAGTACAATGAGTCAGTATCTGCTGCTCTGGGGTTTGCAGAGCCCGGCCAGCTGGGAGCACGCTGGGACCAGGCTCAGCACAAAGAACAATGGGAAGGCTCAGCAAGGGGCTCTGGGGGCCAAGTGACACCGGCCTTGGGGACAGTGCAGCATCTGGGGCTGCTCCCAGCTCTCTGATTCTCCACCAAGAGAGGATCACAGCCTCCAGACCCTCCTTTTAACTCTGCAGCCTGTCCCCTGACTCCCCTCACTGCGCTCCCGGGCAGTGGGCTCTGCGTGCCAAATGGGGAAGGCGCTGCTGCCTGGATGGGCTCCAGATGCAATGCAGCGAATCCATTTCATAGCTGGGAGCAGGTGTCTCGTGCGTGGTGAGCAGCCCTTCCAAAGGCCACTCTTCTTACTTGGCCACAAGCACTGCAGGGGCCCAAAGGCACTGGCACCACTCAGTGCCCTCCAGCTCCATGAACACCCTGTGGGGCCACGGTGCTGCTGCATCACCCCAGGCTCCCCCAGGAGAGCAGGGAGGGCTCTGGGTGCTGTTGGCACCCCTGGCCAGGGTCACAGGACCAGAGCCATGCCTGCACCTCACTCCTGGGCTTCAGAGCCGCTGTGACCAGTCCTGGGGTTGTGCTGGACTGATCTGTGTGTGCATAAAATGAAGAACACAGCCTTGGGACATGGAGGAATCTCTTTTTGCTTGTGCTTTTGCCCAGTTCCTGTGCCTGGGAAGCGCCAGTACCTGTGGGGAGGAAAAGAAAATAATCTGCTGTTGGAGCCGGGGATAGGAAAGGCCAAAGGGTTTGTTTTCCATCCTCAGACCTCAGCAATGCAGCCAGAGGAGCTCAGTCAAGAAACCCCATCCAAACCCACAGCTCATGGAGCTGCTCTGGGCAAACAAAACCTCAAAGGGCCCTCTGTCCTTGCCCATCCCATTCCTGCTCCGGAAGGGAGAAGTGCCCCCCTGCCAGGGCTGCAGGGCTGGGGACCCTCAGCCGTGGCACAGCAGGACTGGTGCACAGCCCCATCCATCCCCAGCGCAGCCAGCAGCACCTGCAGGAGCTGCAGCCACAGATCCTCCAGCTTTGCTGAGGGCAGCAGCTCCTGGAGGGCTCACAGAGACCCCAGGAAGAGCTGTGCCTGTGCGGGGCCCCAGCCAAGGAGCTTCCCCAGAGCAGCTCCTGAGGCGCCGGGACTCGCTGGCCCTGCTGAGACAAAGAGCCATTGCTGAATTCAGCTGCCCTGGGTATTTTTTTCCCTCTTCGATGAATCACCTGCTAAAAATATTATAAATTGAGTCGCTGGCCAGACCTTTCACTTCTCTGGAAGCAAAAATATTTATTTTACTCAGGCTGTGCCTGTGTTTTAGCAGAACTTTATGATCAATTTTGAAGGAACGTGCCATGCCGTATATTCAAATTACAGCTCCTTTTGGCTCGCAGTGCACGTTTAAAATGTCTTGTTTAAGGCACAACTGTCAAGCTGCCAGAAAAATGCGTTTTCAGCTGTTTTCCTCCCAAAAGCACCAGTTTTGCCCAGTTGATGGTTCTTGTCAAGCCAGGTGTGTGCCTGTTCCAGGGCTTGGTGATCGAGGGGTGCAGGCTGGACTGGCTTAGACCGGGAGAAAGCAGCACTGAGCTCCCAGCATCACCACAAGGTCAGGCACAGGGAGCTCTGGAGCTGCCTGCCTGCTGGGGACAGATCCATTCCCATTGAGCAAGGCTGCATTTTCAGGAACTGGAGTGGGACCTTTTCCTGCCCAGGCTCCAGGCTGGTGCAAACCCGATGCTGATTGTCAGACAGGCGCCAGCAGAGTGAGAGCCTTGAGGAGAGGATCACCAGGGAACCCCTGGGAGCCAAAGCAGCTTTGTCCTGGGAGCACCTTCCTCCTCCCGAGGTGTGCAGCCGAGTCACATCGTGCTGCCAGGGCACTGGAGCCAGGGTCTGTGCCCCTGGCCCCCGAGACCCCCCCGGGACCACGCACCACCAGCTCCTGTTGCTCTTGCTCCCGTGCCAGGCACACCTTCCCCATAAACCCTCATTTGAATGTAGGAAGGAAATGAGGGAAATTTATTTTTCTTGCTTCAGGGCAGAGGGAATAATGGGATCTTTATTCCCCGGTAATTAAGTTGATTTTTGTGTGGGTTTAATTTACGCTCCCTTGCAGTGTCCCCTGCAAAGGGGGAATGTGGCTGTGGGTGGGCAGGGCACGCCAGCCTGGCTGGGCACCGGGACCAGGTGCTTGTCAGGGCATCCCGAAGTGCAGGAGCTGGGGGCCCAGAGCCAGCAGTGGGGATCCTCTTCGTGCCGGTATCCCACCGGCGGGAGCTCTCCCCGGCGCTGCCCTGCGGTCACCAGCCCCCGGCACCTGCTCCGTGCGCTGCCGCTGCCGCTGCAGCCTCAGCCCGGCCAGGAAACGCGCCCCGGCTCTTCCCTGCACCAGGCCCGGTGCTTTCCCGGACAAAGGCATTCAGAGCCTTGCAGCCGCAGCCGAGAGCCCCGGGGATGAGCTGGATCTCATCCCTTCAGCCCCTCGTGAGCGGCAGGACAGGGAGCTGAAGCAGAGAGAGCCCAGAGCAGCATCTGCTCCCGCGGCGGTTTTGCCTGTGCCGGATGCCGCAGCCACATCGCAGCCCCCGGCACATGTGGGACGTGCTCAGCCCACCTGGCGCATCCTCGCAGGAGCCGGGCTGGGCCGGCGGGGCCCCGGGGCTCCCGGGAGCGGCCGCGGGAGCTGCAGCCTCCGAGCGGGGCGGGGAGCGGGGCACGGGAGCCCCCGGCACCGGCAGAGCCCGGGCACCGCGCTGCCAGACCGCGAAAACAAGCAGAGATACACAACCCACATCAAATCCACAGCAAGCAGAGAAAGGGGAAACAGTGTTCTCATCGCAGATTTCAGTACATAAAGACGTGAAGCCAAAGCTGCTGCTGCTGCTGCTGCAGGGGGTGGCCCCGAGCGGCTGCGGGAGGACACGAGGGGTCCCCTCGCTGCCACACAACCTCCTGGCCCTCCCTCGCTGCAGGGCAGAGGAGAGGAGAGCCGAGCCCAAATGAGAACCTGCAGCGTTTGCTCTGTGCTCGTGGGCTGCAGGGGGGGAGCAGCAGCCCCTGCACCCGAACCCAGCCCGGTCACTGGGGATGCAAAACCCACAGCAGCACCTGCTGAACCCTTTCTCTCTCTTGTCCTGTCCGAGTGGATGATAAGAACTCACACACCTTAGAATCCACCATCTTGTTGCACAAGTGACAGTATTAAATCTAGTTTCAATATCAGGAGTGAGTTTCCTTGGCAATGGTGAGGAAAACAGCAGCATTAATTAAAGGCACAGCCTTTTGTGTTCATTCCTCACTGGCTGTCTTTTTTCCACTCTCCTCTCGTATATTTGATCTGTTCAAGGCTGAGGAAATGTTACCCACAACTTTACAATAGCAGCTGATTTACAGTGCCTGCTTAGTCACTGGGGAATTTCTTGGATTTTATGTTTTCTGAAAAAACAGAACCACCACCACTGGCTTGGTCAGCGTATGGCTGACAAATTCAGGCTGAGGCTCGCCAATATTTTATATTTGTGGTTGGAGGTGAAATTCCACTCATAACTTTTTGACAGTGCTGTGGCCTTTTGTACACACACAGGGCTCTGAGCACCCTGCTGGAGCTGAAGATGTCCCTGCCCATGGCAGGGGGTTGGGCTAAATGAACTTTAAAGGTCATTTCCAGCCCCAAACACCCTGTGATTCTGTGAATTCTCATTCGGGGCTGCTCCACATCCCCACACAAGATGCAGATGAAGAGCCTGTCCTGCAGAACAGGCTCAGGAAGTTTCTGTCCTCAGCTGAAACCCCTTTGGTGTGGAAGAGCCTGGAACTTATTACAAATCGCTTAAGTAACTTTGGCTCACTCATGCTGATTAAATTGCTTCCCTGACTATTCCAGAGGCTCAAAACCACCAGCAGCTCCCAGGCTCACTGTGCAGAATTAATTAAAGCAGAGGATAACTTGGCAAGGACAAGAAAAGAAAGTCTCAGAGTAAGGAACAAACGCAGGGCGGGGGCGTTTGCTGGAGCACGTGCCTGTGGGTGCTGTTGGGTGTTTGGGACACAGGGACAGACCTAGGCTCACACCTAGCACCACCCTCAGCCTTCGGTGCTTTGCCAAACCTGGGCATAAAAACAAACTTGTGCAGAATCACAGCACAGAGGCAGGGAGCCCTGGGTTTCCATAGGAAGCAGAGTTAAGAGCTTGGCAGGGGGGGTGTGCTTCCATTTTTGTACAAGAATTTCCTCCGCCTCCTGCAGAAAAAAAGTTGTGTAAGAAACACGGATTCAGAAAGTTCTCCAGAGTCTGGCAGGGGCACCCCAGGAGGTGCTTGCAGGACTTCCAGGTTTCTAACAAAACCCAAGCGGACCATCACTCTTCCTTGAAAGCACCAGCAAGGCAAGCACAGGAAGGCACCTGGCACCTTCCTCCTGGACCATGGGCTGCAGAAGGGCAAATGGGCTCTGGGCTCTTTTCACGTGCTCAGCTCAGCCAGGGGAGGTCCCTCACAGCCCCCTGCAAGGAGGGGAGGGGGCTCCATGCCGTGCATTCAGCGAGAGCCCTGGCAGCAGGACAGAACCGAGCCGGAGCCCGACCTTCCCCCGCCTCCCCTTCCCCAGCGTTATCTGAAACCACAGCCCTGACTGGCTGCACTTCTCATCCATCTGCAAAAGCACATTAAGGAGGGAGAGAAAGGTTGGCAGTTGACCACGAACCAAATCCCCAGAGAGGTCCTTACCTGACTCCAGCCAGATGCTGTTTATCAGCCCGAGCACTCGCTACATGCCCGATGTGACGGAGACAGAAGAAATACAAGAAATGCTTGTTATGCTCAGGGCTTGGGGGGGTTTTCATCCTCAGGCCGGATATACAAGTTCCAGGAGAGGAATATGCATCCCTGGAGTCCTGGGCTGAATCTGGAATTCATATACTCTGTAAATGTACTTTATTTAATACAGGAATCAAGAAAGGGTCTGGAATTATTGCACTGGAGAACTTGATTGCGTAGTTACAGCTTGGAATTAAGGAACAACTGCAGATCTGCAGGGCAGTGCCTCGGCCCCACGGAAAGGGCAGGGTGGTGTGTTCTGGCTGCACAGTTCTGTCCCTGTTCTCCAACCACCGCCCAACGTGTGCTGAAGCCTGAGAGAAGGTTCCAGTGGGGTCTGCCCTAGCCCTGCACGTATCCCATCACAGATCTCCCTTTGGACTAAGCCAGCAGAACCCATCAGAGCAGGAAGAGGCACCACAGTGACAGTGTAGGGTCCCAGAGCCCAGGGAAGCCTCTCAGAGCAGTGCAGGAGCCAGGGCCAGGCTAGGAAGGGTGTGCTGCCAAGAGCAGGGCAGAGGAACGTGGAACGTGGTAGCGATCCAGCCCAAGCAAAGACAGATGTGTCTGCTGGGAAAACGAGGACAGGGCTCTCTGAGAGGTGGCTGTATCCATGTGCAAGCACATGGCTGTAGCTTTAATATGGATGTACAGGTGCCCTTTCTGTATTCCAGCCTGGTGCGTGTGTTTGCTGCACCACCACGCTTTACCTGACACCTGCAAGGTGCATCTGGCCCTGGAAGGGGCCTCATCCTCCTCTGTGTCCCACTGGCAGCTCCATGGAGCAGCTGGAGGTGCCAGCAGCTCGGGCTGGGGTGTCACAGGGCTCTGGGCACTGTGCAAGGCTCTGTGGCAATAAATGCCCAAAGCCCCAGCCCTGCTCTCACAGCCTTGAGCTGGGCTCTTACAGTCACTAAGAACTTTTAGAGCCTGGAGGGACCTGATTGCCAATTAACAGCTAATTAATGTCAGATTAACATCTGGAGCACCTCTGAAGGAGCCCCAGAGCTGGGGTGCACCCTGGGGGCTCTTCTCCCCACAGGCTGCATGCTAGACTCTCCCAGGCACCCCTGCAGAGCTGCAGGCACTGGGCAGAGGGAGGGAGGCCACCCTGGGTGCTCCCTCCTTTGCTTCCCCAAGCAGATCTGCAGGGAAGAACCTTCTCCCCACGCAGCCCCAGGCCCTGCTTTGGGACCCTTGGGGATTATCAGCAAAAGGCATTTTTTGGAAAGGCTGTGCCGTGAAATTTGGTGTATGGGAAGAGCCATGTCCCAGGAGATGCCCTGGCCAGCTGATCCCACCCAGAAGAAGGTGCTGAGGGAGCGGGTGAAGAGCACTCTGCTGCATCAGTGTCTCCCACTCCACCAGCTGCTGCGTAAATCACGTTGTCTTCAGAACCTGCTGGCAAAACATAAAGCAGTCTCCATGCTCCAGCCACCACAAGGGTATTAATCAGGCTAAAAATATAAAAACAACGTGAAAAACACCATCCAGGGGGTGTGCAGCATCCAACACTCGCTCCGGGAGCTGGGCCAAGCGCTCACAGCTCGGCTCTGATAAACGCACGGCCAGGAAAAGGCATCATCTCTGCAGGGCTCCTGGAGCAGGGAGACCTCAGAGCAGAACAGGCACCTGCTGCATTTTAATGATTCTTCCTCATCACCTGAAGGGAAACTGAGATGTGAATTGCTGTCCTGCAGTGCCCTGACCTTCCCAGCACAGCTCTGGCACAGTCGGCATTGGCCAGGCTGGCGCGGGCAGTGTGAGGATCAGCAGTGCCAGCCGGTGCATTCACACAAATCCTCCCATCTTGGAGCGCCAGAGGATGAGCACACATCCGTGTCCTGTGCCAGCAGCACTGCCAGGGCAGCCCCAGGCACTGGGATGTGGGAGTGTGGCCTGACTGGGGTGGCACACACGTGCCCTGGTAAAAAACACAAAGGCTTTATCATGTCCAGGGAGCCCAGAGAACAGACTTAGTGTAGAAAACACGCCCTTTGCCTTGCTCTCAGTTGCCCATAAAGCCATAAACCCCTTTCAAATGCTCCATCCCCCTAACTTTTGGATGTCATTAAACTCTTTATTAATTTACTCCAAATGTCTTCTCTCATATTCCAGCAGGGCTAACCCCATCAAAAGGAGACAGCGCAGTGCTTAGGCAGCACTTCTGCTCTTCAAAGCCTGTTACTGAGATTAATTGCTTCTCTCGAGTCCTCTGTGAAGGAGGAACATGAGGACAGTTGTTATGAGTGCTGGGTGTGAGGGGGGAAGCAAGATCCAAGGTAAAAGCCGAGTTGCAAGGCGTCACAGCATTGGCTGCAGAGGATGGGCTGTGCCGGCTGCAGGGGAGGCCCCCAGGACTGCGGCTGGGCTCCGTCTCGGATGGATATTCCTGCAGCTCCTCGGGGAAAGGCAAAGCCCAGGCGGGCAGGGTGGTGCCACTGCAGAGCTGAGACCCGCGGTCCTCCTGGCATCTCCCACCTCCGAACCTCTCCCCTTGGGCGAGAGCTGAGCGTGTCCTCAGGCTCCCCTCTGCTCCTCCCTGGCTGCCGCTGCCTGCCAAGAGCCTCCGCAGGCAGAGCTCCCTCCTCCATCCCAATTTATCCTGTGATGTCACCAATCCCAGTCCATCCTGACATCACCAGTGACCTCACGAGTCCTTCCCCGCATCCCCGGTGCGGCAGCGGGGCCGGGCAGGGGAGGACACCCGGCACCGGCCGTACCCCGCCCCAAAGCACACCTCAAGGTCCCAGCCTCGGTGGCACTAAGGAGGGGTTTGCAGGCCCGGGGCAGCTGCTGCACAGCCTCCCCGAACGCTTCCTGCCAGCCCCACGAGCCGCCGCAGCCGCTGGTACCGGCGGAGGAGCCGCCGAGCCCGGCTCGGCTGCGCCGGAGGAGCGCGGTGCCCGCGCCCAGATGCGCGCCGCGCTGGGGCCGACACGCTACATCTGCTCCGGGGTTTGGTTTCCATCGCGGAGTTTACCACATCCCCCCCGGCCGGCTGGAGGCGAGCAGGCGAACATCTGGAAGCAATCGTGGCTGTCACGCTTCAAGGAGATACTGCACCGCAGAGAGGAGAACCCGATCCCTCGCCCCGGCAGCCTCCTCCCGCCCTCAGCACAGCAGATGAGCAGAGGAGCGGCATCCTGCCACGGGCTGGGTCCTGCCTGGTGCTGAGCCCCTCCCAGGAAGGGCAGCACTCGGCACCAGCCGCCTGTCCCTGCGGAGAGGGACGGGGCCGAGCCCGCGGGGAACTGCCAGCCCGGCCGGGGCCAGCCCAGCTCCGCCAGAGCAGGAGGGGAGCGGGGGGAGCTCCCGAGGGACCTGGCTCTGCTTTGGAGATGGATGAGAGGTGGCGTTTTCCAGCCTGGAGAAGAAGAGAAGGTTGCAGGGAGACCTTAGAGCCCATTTCAGTTCCAGATGTCCAGAGAAGCTGTGGCTGCCACTTCTCTGGGAGTGTTCAAGGCCGGGTTGGAGAGGGCTTGGAAAACCTGGGACAATGGGAGCTGGGGGCATTGGATGGGCTTTAAGGTCCACCCCAAACCATTTCAGGATTCCATGATCTCCCTACTGTGGCCAGGCATCTCTGTGAGCCCAGCACAGCCGTGCAGGTGTTTGTAAACACCCTGTCACCCCACACCACGCTGGTTCACTCTGTGCCGAGCCCCTGGTGCCTGGGAAGGGGGCACTTTTCCATTTAATGAAGTGCCCCGTGTTTTCTGTAGCTCACCAGCGCTCAGGAGCACCGCAGAGTGTTTCTGGCAGGGAAGGAGCCCTTGTTCCTTTAGGATATGGAATAGTTTCAGCATTAGTTATTCCAAAATCATTCTGCTTTATGAGCAACCTGACAATTCAGCGGAGGCAGGAGGCCTGGGTCTGTACCAGGCACTAATAAAACCCCAAGAAGAGCTGTAAGCCCGTGCTGGCAGCTGCTGGGGAGGAAGGGGGATTACTGGAGGGCACCTCTGCTCCTGCCCCCTCCCAGTGCAGGCAGCAGCATCAGCAGCACGGGCAGGGGCAGCGTGTGCCCTGCACTCACACCGGCCACGAGGACAGGCAGGGCTCGTGCTGCAGGCAGGCACAGCAGCAGCGTGTTCTCCCTGCAGATAGAGTGAGATGATTAATTAAAGTGAGAGGCTGCTGCCAACGGGGAGGAATGGGGCTCAGGTGGTTAATTGAACTGAGGCTGCAAATCCAGCCAGGGAGTTTCTGCCTGTGGTCGTGCACACAACATCTGCTGTTAGGATTTGAGAGATGAAGGCATGCGAGGTGCAAGGATGCAGGAATTCCACGAGAGCCCCCATGGCAGCCCTTCTTCTGCCTGGCACCCCTCAGCCAAGGGATGCACAAGGTCAGGCCAGAACTCCCCAGGGACGTGGACATCCCTGGAAATTCCTCCTCCCCTATGGAAACGCAGCTCTGCGCTCTGATAACCATCACCTCGCTCAGCAGAGCCTGCCCCGCTGCCCAGAGGGGCTCCTCTCCCACCCCTGCACCAAGGTCACATCGAGATAATGCAAGTGCTGGGCAGGGCAGCTCAACCCCAAACCGATGGGAGGGCGTGTGTGGCACCCCGGGTCAGCTGCTGCAGCTCGGTGCTCAGCCTCACCCCGGCAAACCCCGGCGGGGCTGCGGGGAGAGGGGCGGCACCGGCAAGGTCGCCTCGGGGCGGGATCCCTCCTCTCCCTCCCCAAACATCTGTGCAGATGTTAACAGGCGTGGCACGGCTCGATTTTCGATATGAAAGGCGAAGGGTTAGAGTTGAGCTCTTGGGTAAGCGACACCGAGAAAGTCAAAGTTTAATTGGCATTCCTGGCCGGGATGAAAGCCCCCGGCTGCCGGGGCCGGCACGGGCTGAGCGGGGCCATTGGTCACGGCCCGTAAAGGCCACACACAGGCAGCACCGGGGCAGGGCTCCCCTTCCCGGGGGAGTCGCAGCTCTCTGGCCTCGGCCTCTCGCTCCCCACATCCCTCATGTGGGGGCAGCAGTGCTGGGGAACATCCCTGCCCACGCTGGTGCCCCCCACACTGGCTGGTCCCCACTGCCAAGAGGCTCTGGGGTCTGGTCAGTGCTGCCCCCAAACCTGTCCTCACCCTGCTGGAGTGGCTGCAGGGAGCAGGACAAGGCTCACCAAGGGCACGCCTCGCTATGGCCTGGCCAGACCCTTGGAGAGAAGTCAGGTGATCTTGGAACTGCGGAAAATCTGCCATGAGAATTCATCCAGAAGCTGGTGCCCGCTGTGCAGCTGGATCCCCCTCCCTGGTTATTTTTCTAGTTCCTTTGACAGCCCCTTGAGAATCCTCTCAGGAAGGGGACTCTGGGCAGGGAGGGATGGGGTGGTGATGGGGACTGGCCTCACCTGCAGCCCAGACAGGAGGAGGTGCTGTGGTCTGTGCCGGTGGATAGGGAGCACTGGCTTTATCTCTGACAGTGCTGTGTAAAAGTCACTAAAAACCCCTACAAAACACAAGCTTTTCGTGCAAAAACAGTGAATCCCCCCGCTCTTCCCCTTTCCCTCCTGCTCTGCACCGTGCATTCCCATCTGATCACCACAATCTCCACTGCAGTTAATGCTCCGGTGCTGGCTCTGCTGGGATGCAGCTCCTGCCCGTGCTCACTGCCCTCTCCTGCCCCTCTGCCTCTCTCCAGGCTCCATCCCTGCCCAGGACCATGGCAACGGCCGTGACGTCTCCTGCACCTCGAGGGTGATTCGATTACGTGGGCTGAGCAGGTTCCTGTTGGAGCAGAAATGGAGCTGGTGATTGACTGGGCTGGAGGGGGCAGGATGTGCTCAGCCCCGTCCAGCAGCTCCTCTCCAAGTACCAGGTCAAGGGCAGAGCTGAGAAAAACTCGGAGTCTCAAGGTCTGGGCTGCTTCTTGTCCGTTCCCAGGCTCCAGGGTCCGGCAGAGGCAGCCCCTGCCCTGGAGCAGCGAGGGAGGGTGAACCCCCACGCTGCAGCTCCTCTCCCAAAGAGCCTTGGACAGGGATTTTCATTCCCTTCTTCCTTCAATTTCAATGAAACTGCAATTTTTATGCAGAAGAAAAAAAGCCTTGAGAAAACAATCTTTTGGCGTGTTTTTAAAGCAAAAATCCCCTTTTTTCTTGGAAAACAGGCCAAAGCCTAGCCCATATTCCTTGGAAATGGGCCTTGTTCTACTTGAAAAACATCCCAATTTTTTGATGGAAAATTGGAAAATAGATCCAGGTTGGCTCTAGGAGAACGTGGCGTCGCAGCAAATCTTTCCATGAAAATGGTCTGGAGTCTGCCCAGAGCAAAAACCCCTCAAAAGTGGAATGTCACCTGCCCAGGACCATCCTGGCAGAGGCCCTGTGCCACCACCCAGATTGTCCTGGTAGGATGTTCCACTGGTAGGACAAGCTCGACAGGAATGCTGCGCCCCCAAAAGCTGCAGTAGCTTCCATTACTGCCCAGGCACCTTGCTGTGCACTCGAGGAAATGCAGGTCCCCTCAATCTGTTTGTTTTTCCAACCCAACATGAGAAAAGAGCCTCCCCCCTCCCCCTGAATCTGCCCTGTAATGCAGTTCTGGCAGGGCACGGTACCCAATGGGATTTCTATTAAAACGTGATTTTCTTCTGCTTATAATTTCATTATAAGGCATTTGTGTAGAACATCGACCCCACAGGTAATATATGGGCAGGGGAGCAGGATTAGAGAGCAGGGATGGTTTCTAATGAAGGCTGCAAGCAGACGTGAGGCAATCGAGGCTGGGTACAACCGCCATCATTTACCGGTGCCTGATGTGGGGAAATACTTCATCGAGGGGTTGTTGCCATTTAACACATCTTTCACTTCTCCATTTTTCCTGAATGAAGTGCCCAGCCGTCCCATCCATCTCCGGGCGGGATCTGTCAGCGCCGCTCCCGCTCCCGTTGCGCAGGAAGCGGAGATCTCCTTTCTTTATCTGCGCTCGAGGCGTTCCCTGGAAATGCAGCCGGGGCGCGGCGGTGAGGAGAGAACAGGCACCTTCACCTCCATCCCCACGCATCTCCCCCAGAGCCCTCCAGGTGAACTCGTGCTGCCCCCTCCTCCCTGCCTGCCCTGAACTCAAACCCCTCCCCACTGCCTCAAACCCAGATGAGAATAACCAAACCCGGAGGGCTGAAATGCCATTTTCCAAGGCAAAAGAGCAGGGAAAGGCGGTTCCCCCTCGCAGCAGTCTGGGGGTGGCGGCAGCCCCGTCTCTGCTCCTGGGCAGACGACGCTGAGCCCAGAGATGCCGCTTGGCGTTCCTCCCACAGCCGCGGAATAAACAGCACTTTGTTTTAACCCCCCTCTCCGCGCAGACAAGAAGCACTCCGAGGCTTTCATAAGCTCATCTGCATAATAATGCGGGCGAATTCCTATCCTCAGTGATCGGAGTGTCAAAACCCGGGATCCAGCCGTGAATTATGGGGAAGAAGCGTAGCGGGGAAAATGACACCGGTGCGGGAGGGAGAGGAGCTGCCCGGGGGCTGCTCCCGGGCCGCGGGCTTTTAAACAAATATCTGAGCCAGAGGAGAAAAGCTGGGGTGCGAGCAGGACGCAGGCTGCTGCGGAGCCTCGTCCCCTGAATCACGAGCAAATCCTTGTCTGCAGGGTTCGCAAGGCGGGTGGGAAGCTGCGGCATCACCAGAGAGCCCTGAGGCCCCGTGCCGGGATGGGGCCGTGGTGCCAGCCCTGCAGCGGCACTCCCTGCGCTCGGGGGCTCGGGACCTCCCCACCCCACTGCCGGCCCGTGGGAATGCAGGCCACGCACCAGATGCGGGATTTCTGGGGAAATTCTGATTTATGAGCAGCAGGACCTGCTATCAGCATCACTCTCCGGCGGGGGAGCCGTGTTTTCTCTGGCATCCGTAGGAACAGGGGCTGCTTTGAGCTGAAGTCTTCCCGAGCCCTCGGGGTGTGAAGCTGGGCGGCGATAACTTATGCAAACACACGCTGCTACCCGGCAGCTGAATTCAGCAGGAATCACCAACTCTGCCTTTGCGAGAAAAACAAAGGCGGTGAAACGCGGCCGGGCAGAGGGAACAAAAGCCCCTTCCCAACTCGGGTGAGAGCAGCAGGACGGGCAGCGCTGCACAGGCTGCGGGAAGCGCACCAACCCTCCCTCCGGGCCGTGGGGCTTGCCAGGGGCAGGGACAGCCGGCAGCGCCCTGCCAGGAGCCCCCGCAGCCGCTCAGCCCTTCCCCACCACAGCCCTTCCTCCCCACAGCCCTTCCTCCCCACAGCCCCTCTTCCTCACAGCCCTTCCCCACAGCCCTTCCTCCCCTCAACCCCTCCCCACAGCTCTTCCTCACAGCCCTTCCTCCCCACAGCCCCTCCCCACAGCCCCTCCCCACCACAGCCCTTCCTCCCCTCAGCTCTTCCTCCCCACAGCCCTTCCTCCCCACAGCCCCTCCCCACAGCTCTTCCTCACAGCCCTTCCTCCCCTCAGCCCTTCCTCCCCACAGCCCTTCCTCCCCACAGCTCTTCCTTCCCACAGCCCTTCCCCACCACAGCCCTTCCTCCCCACAGCCCCTCCCCAGAGCTCTTCCTCACAGCCCTTCCTCCCCACAGCCCTTCCTCCCCTCAGCCCTTCCTCCCCACAGCCCTTCCCCACAGCTCTTCCTCACAGCCCTTCCTCCCCACAGCCCCTCCCCACAGCCCTTCCTCCCCACAGCCCTTCCTCCCCTCAGCCCTTCCTCCCCACAGCCCTTCCCCACAGCTCTTCCTCACAGCCCTTCCTCCCCACAGCCCCTCCCCACAGCCCTTCCTCCCCACAGCCCTTCCTCCCCACAGCCCTTCCTCCCCACAGCCCTTCCTCCCCACAGCCCCTCCCCACAGCCCCTCCCCACAGCCCTTCCTCCCCACAGCCCTTCCAAAGCGCTCCTTGGCGGGAGCGGGAGATCAAGCGTGCAGTTATTGATTTATTCCAGTTATTTTAACCGATTACTGGAAAGCGCAGGGAAGGCAGCCGGGCAGCGCCGGGCTCAGCTGGCGCAGCGTTCCCTCCTGGCGGCTCCGCCGCTGCCCGGGGATCGCTCCCCGCGGACCTGCGGGCCGAGAAGTCCCCGGCTGGTGGCAGCGGTCGGGCTCCGCAGCCGGGGAGGCTTTTCTGCTCCGCATCCTCCGGCAGCATCCAGTTGTTGTTGGGGATTTTTCCCTCCGCCCCCGCCGGGTTTCACGGGCGCTTTGCTGTGCGGGCGGGGCTGGGAGGGGGTTCTGGGCAGAGCGGTTCACCTGCAGCGACCCCGAGAAGTTGGGCGGTGGGAGCAGGGGCAGCCGGGCTCAGCCCTGCGGGGGCTCCGGAGCGGAGAGGTTCCCGCAGAGCCGGGGCTGCGGGTCACGGTGCCTCCGGATGCCCCCCCGGGCCGTGTGCCGGAGTCGCTCGCCCCCTCGCACAGCCACCTTTTGTCGCCTTCCCGTCCTTCTACATATTTATCAGCCTCATTTGCATCGCCTTTGCATAAACCGCCGGGCCGGTGGCTGCGAGGTGTCTCTCTTGAAGACAAGCCGAAGTACGCATCTCCATAATTCTGCCGGCGTTTTGACTTCCCAGGGCAGAGCCTTTGTTTTATGCCACTGCCAGCAAATTCCTGGTGGGGTGGGCTCAGGTTTCCAGTGCACCATGAGCACACAGCCGTTCCCATCCACAGCTCCAGAGAATTTCCCCGTTCCCTTCCAGCTACAAACAGCCTGGATCCTGTTGGGAATCCTGCATCTTGTTTAGATGCCTTTTCATCCACAGTTCGGATTAAAACCTTTTTTGAAAGCTCCAGGACCGAGGCTCTGCCACCACAGCTCGGGGTTGTGGTCACTCCTCATCCGGGCACTGTAACCAAAAGTTCCTTTTCTGACTTCTCACAGCTCCATCGAGTGAGAGGAAGTGCACTTCTGATTCCAGACCCTAATTAGGCCTCGGGAAGGGAGGTAATGTGCTCTGTGCTCACCAGAGCATCAATCCCAGCTCTGGCAGGGTTCAGTCGTGGTTCCCAGGACGGTGCTGGGGAGGGAGGAGGGTCTGTCCTCCCCACGGTAGGCCCACTCACGTTTCCAGTGGGAATGGGGGAAAAACACGGGCACAACAGGCAGGAGGAGGGTGAGAGAAGTTTCCCATTTCTTGGTGGGAGGCAGCCATTTCTGTATCATATCCCCAAAATCATCTTCCACAGCACGGGTGGGCCTGGAGCAGGCAGTGCAGGACCCCGGGATGGGGACACCAGGTCAGGGGAATTGATTTCACAATCCTGGAAAAGCACAAACCCCACAGCAACAATCCCATCGGATGTCCCTGCAAACACACCCGTGTCCATTAGCCTGCTGGGTGGCTGGGCTGCCTGCAGTGCTGGCTGAGTGCTCCCGCCCGGATCGATGCTCCGGCTTTAGAAAGCCACTAATCACCCTGATTTACAGCTAACGTGTCTGTGCCTGTTCCGAGGGGAGGCTTTCAACCCTTCCTGCTTTTTAGTACCTCTCGGTTTAGAGAAATCCGTGGCTGCTGGCTGCCCCCAGCCCTGCACTGCCCGTACAAAGTCTGGAGCAGACTGCTGGGGGCTGGGGAGGCTGCCAGCTCCCCGGGAGGGAGTTCTACCAGCACACAAATTTTGGGAGTCAGGGATATCTCCAGCAGCACGGCAGCTCTGAGGTGCAATATCTGTGCTGTAATTGCACCCTTGGGCCTGTTTTCTGCCCAGCAGCCGGTCTGTTATCTGCAGGGTTTGGCTCATGGAAGCAACTCTGGATGTTCTGCAGTGTCCTGGGGCTGAGGGGTGTCAGAGCCACATCCCAGCCAAGCCAGGGAGCTGAGAAATGCCCCCCTGTCTGTGCCAGGGAGCTGCATCACAGCCTCAGAGAGGCAAGGGCCTCTCCAGCAGCCAAGAACATCCCCCCAATGGGCAGTGGAAGTGGGAGCAGCATCACTGGATCCAGGGCATCTCCCTGGGGTGCTGAGGAGCATCTCCACGGGGTGCTGCATCTCCACGGGGTGCTGCATCTCCACGGGGTGCTGCATCTCCACGGGGTGCTCCATCTCCACGGGGAGCTGCCTGCAGGCTGATGAACCCACTCCCAGCCCTGCTCTGCTCAGCTAATCAAAAGGAGCTGAAGTGCCTCCCTGATTGCAGTGAGTAAGTGCCTCCGTGGGCAGCAAATGCCGGGCACTGGAGAGCTCTTCAATCAAACCACAAAATAGATGGCACAGCCAGAGGCAGCAGCCAGGAGCACTCGGGGGTTGCCTGGGGACCAGCGCGTGCTTGCGAGAGAGAGGAGGATGGGGGAAGGAGGGAGAGGGGGCAGAACTCCTTCTCTGGGGGTTGTGGGGGCTGCAGGAGACCCATCAGCCAGGCTGAGGCACGCTGACCTCGTGGTATTTCTGGTCTTCAAATCTGTGAACCCACGGACTTTAAGTGTTTTCAAAGAATTTCCTGTATTTAAGGAGAGAGCTGCTCTGGAGCGCTTCCCTGGGTGCTTTACTCATGTCCTGTAAATAATGCATTAGTTTCACTTGCAGGAGTGAAAAGAGCCCAGGTTTGTGTCACTGCTGGGGCTGCTCCCGCTGCGGCAGCTCCTGCAGACAGAGCACAGCATCCTCCCCACCCCCCGGGCTCCTTCCTCCCCACAAACCCTGCTCCTCGCTCTTAATTTCCCTTTTCCTATTTAATGAGCTGGTGAGCACGGGGATGATGCTGTCTCAGAGTGCCCTGTGCATTAGCCAGAGATGATCCCATTAGGAGCAGTCTAGCGAGCCTGGCTGGATACATCCCCTCCTGTCCGGGGCTGTGGGCCAGAGCAGCAGAGCTGCAGGGTCCCAGGGGACCCCCTGCCTCCTCCCAGGGGTGAGAGCTCTCCCGGAGCAGTGCAGCAGCCCCACACCAAGGACCAGGCCAGCCCTTCCCTGGGATGGATCTGCACAGCCCTGCTCTGCCATGCTCCAAGCAGGTCTGCCAGTGCTTTGCAAAACAGAGAGCTTCACCTGGAGATGGACACGTTTCCAGAAGCGTGGGTCGTGCTCCAGGGAGAAGAGTGTTTTCAGCTGTCTGCTGGTGAGGCAAAGCAGAGAAGGGAAAACAGGTCCTGCTGGTGGAACCCACGACCTTCTGGTGCAGGGATCAGGAGGTGGCAGCTCATCAGCCCCCAGCTGCCAGAGACACAGCAGGTACTGGGGTGTCACAGCATCACTGCTCAATAATTCATCAGAAAAGGCCAAACAGAGGCAAGTGCTGGGAGCAGCCCAGAGCTGGGAATACGTGAGCAGCCTCCGGAGTGCCGGGCTGCAGCGTGATCCCCAGTCCACAGCAAAAACTGCTGGCAAGAGCTGCTTGGAAAACTTTGGGTGGCTTCACTTCCAATAACATGCCTGCTGATTTTCCCTCTGCCCCTCCTGCAACTTTTGTGACACCATTTACCCTTTACATCCCTCTTTCCCTTTTCTGTTTCAGACCGGGGCAGGAAGGAGAGGGGCAGGACCTCCTCCAGCACAGCTGGAGAACCCCAGGGCAGGCTGAGCCAGCCTTGCCCACAGCCCAGCTGCTGGGGGGCATCCCTGGCCTTGCTCAGCGTTTGGGGGAGCCCTGAGCAGAGGCTGCACCCCGGGGTTGTGGGGGTGGATCCTGGCTGCCCTGTGAGCCCGGGCTGTGCCTGCAATCCGAGCCCACAGCTCGCCATGGGGCCGGGCTGGCAGGTTGCTGGTGCCCATCCTGCAGGTTAAATCTGTTCCCAGCCACAAATTAGACATGTCTGTTGAGTTCATCTTAAATTACAGTGCGAGGCAGCCCTTGTAATTAGGAGCTTTGCTCTGGAAGCACATCCCTGCAGGAACGCCCTGTGCACACTTCCTTCTCCCGGGGGCAAACCGAGGCAGAGGGGCCCCATCCTGCCCCAGGAACCCCTGGAGGGCACAGCTGAGGGCACTGGTGGGAGGGAAGGTGGCATCATGTGATGCTGCCCTGCACCTCATGCTGGATTTCAGCCCAGCCCCAGTTCAGCTCTACAAGGCTGGGACAGAGCAGTGGCCAAACTGGGCTTTATCCCACGCCCCAGCCCTAAGCCCTCAGTTCCTCACAGTGGGTCAGGCCGTGCCAGGACCCCACCAGAGGCATCACCATGGGGAGGGTGGCAGGGCTGGGTCACCTCTGTGCCCCACAGCCCCATGAGAGCACAACCAGTGCCTGCTCCAGCACCGCTGCCTGGGCAGCTGTGCCAGGAATGGGCTTGGCTGCTTCCCTCTCCTGGAGCTGCCAGAGCCTGGAGCCAAGTGGCAGCTTCCCAGGTGCCCAGGCAGCTTCAGCATCTGCAGGGATAACTTGGCACTGCTGGAGTCTTTGTCCTAACAAAGGAAAAAGCAAAGTACCCAGATTAAAAATAAACAAGCTGGAGGAGGCCAGGAGCTGCCAGCCGGGCCTGAGCTGTGTGGGAATGGGAGAGGGGGGCAGGTGGCTCCTGTGTGGGTCCCATCACAGCGGGGTGAGGCTCAGCAGCAGTGGGAAGGCACTGGGGTGTCCCCACACCGCCCCGGCCTTTGGGTCACAGCAAACCCGCACAGAACATCTGCAGATTTCTTACTGAAACTTCACATTCTCCCTCACAGATAAAATTTCACTTTCTGGTTTGTTGTTTTTTAACCAGAATAACCTAAAACATTTCAGAAATGTGCTCCGTGGCCCAGCCCCAGATGGCTCCCAGCACCCTGACTGCAGCACTCCCCTGTCCCAGCGCCGGATGCGACCGCAGCCCACGGCGGCCGCAGAGCTCCGGACGTGTCCCTGGCAGTCCCCTCTGCCCACCCCAAGGTTTTGTGGTCTGGCAGCTGAGAGCCAAATCTCTCCCCTCTTCCCGCTGCCTCTGGCCCTGCTGCCAGAGCCCCAGAGGATCCAGCACAGGGCAGGAGCCAGGCAGGAGCCCGGGCTGCTCCATCCCCTGCGCAGCACTGGGGCCCTGGCAGAGCTGCCACTGCTTCAATTCCATCTCCCCAGTGCTTCCCAGTCCCTCTGCCAGTGCCGTGCTGGGCACCCCCACTGTCCCTCCAGCCACCAACACTGCAGGTCCCTGCTCTTCCCAGGCCTGGGAGGAACTCCCATCCTCTGCATCTTTACTCAAACTGGGGTCCAACACCACCAGGTGCTCCCAAGTTGTCACCCCAGATGTAAACTTGGGCCACCGTCCCTCTAGAAGGTTTGTCACCCAAAACGCCCACTGTGCTTTCCTGCACACTGCTTTAGTTTGTAATTGGTGCACATAAATACAGATATATATATACAGAAACACAGTGAGCAGGTCACTATTTAAAGCCTGGGCAAGGAGGAGGAGCAGAGCCAAGCCTGGATTTTAGGAACAGGACACAGGTGCAAGCCGAGGACATGGCCCCAGGCTGCTGGCTGCATGCCAGGGCCACTGACCGTCCTCCTGAAGTGTACACGGGGTTTGGAGGGGTTTAAACAAGCACTGGCAGTGCGGTGGAGTGGCCGAGTCTGGCTCAGTGGAGCTGTGGGTAATCCCCTGCCCCTCGGCATGCCATGGAATGCCCCTGAGGAGCCCAGCAGCCCCCGCAGCACTGAACCCGGCGGGGCTGAGCGTCAGCGAGCGCGGGATGCCAGGGTGGCACAGCGGCCACAGCGGCCCCGTTCCGCTCCCACCCCCGGGCACAAGGGCAGGGCTGTGCCAGCCCCCTCCCCGCCGGCTGAGCTCCCTCATCCGCCCGGGACTTTGCGCAAGAGAAGCCCCGGCCGTGCCGTGCGGGGAGCGGCAGAGCCAGCCCGGGGCTGCGCTCCAGCCCCGGCACAAACCACCTCCTGCCGCCGCGGCTCTGCGCTTCCTCCCGCAGGGACTGACTCAGCCCTTCCCGGGGCACCGCGAGCCTCTGCCAGCGCCTCTCTGAAGCCACCGAGCTGCTTCTCCTCAGCCCCAGCCCACCCCGGGATGCCGCAAGTGACCCCGGCACAGCATCAGCCCTGCCGGGGCTCCCGCGGCTGCTGGGGCGGCGGTGGGGACCCCCTGTCCCCGGGCAGCTGAGAATGGAGGACACGGGGTGCCGGGGTCCCAGGGGGGCTGCAGCTGACAGGCAAGCCCTGCCCAGTGCTCCCAGTGCTCCCAGTGCTCCCAGTGCTCCCAGTGCTCCCAGTGCCCGGTGCAGCGGGCATGTACCTGCCGTGCGCTCCTCCCACCGCCAGCTCGGCCAACTGGCAGGTGACGATGCCGGGGCTTTGTCCCCGCGCTGTGATGTTGCCCGTGATTTATGGGTCATTTTACAGCAGCTGTAAAGAGGCTGTAAATTATAGGAGGGGCATAAATTAGCCACGGACCCCTTTACTGGCCATAAAGATCTAAGGCCCACCACAGCTGCCTTTGGAGCTGGCACCCCGGGACATTCCCGAGGACAGCCAGGGGTGTCTTCAGCCAGGCCAGCGAGGCTGTGCCGACTTATTTAGCACAGCTCAAATAAATGGGGCCTTTTATTCCAGCAGGGCCGGAGTGTGACAGGTGGGGAGGGGCCGGGGCAACGGGGGCAGCCCGGGGGCTCCCTGCCCAGCCCAGACCTTTCCCCCTTGTTTTGTTGGGGGGGGAGAAGTCCCTGCATCCCCCCGAGGGGGTCCTGGAGCTGGGAGCCCCAGCCCAGCCCCAGAGGGTTTGGTGGCCCAGCCCCAGGAGGGTTTGGCGTGCCCGGAGCAGCAGCAGAATGATGGGGAACGGGGGGATGATGCCTTCGGGCTTGCAGGTGTCTCCTTCTCCCATCTGCCAGCCCCGGGGTCCCTCCCCTGGTGCCACGTGTCCCCTGTGCCCCTGCACGGAGCCCCGCACAGCCCCGAGCCCCCCGAATTCCTGCGCTGCGCTGCCGGCAGTTGGTGCCCTGTTGTTCTCCAGTGTGACCCTGGAGCACAAACAGCTCTGCAGCTCCTCGCCTGTTAATTACATTATGTCTAACGAGCAGGATCAGGCGGAAGGGATTAAACCTTGAATCTGCTGCTGCGGCCCTGGAGCACAGGAGAGAAAAGCAGCTTTATCCCTGCAAAATGGGAGTCACTTTTCACACCGCCTCCCATCCCGGAGCTAATCTCCTTAGTTTGCCCAGTGCACTGACAGCTCCACACACAGGCAGGGCAGGATGCTCCTGGCCCCAGCTTCGAAATTTTCCCTGCTTGATCCAGCCTCGGGGCCTGCTGGACGTGCTGGTGGTGCTGGAGCTCTGACAGGGCAAGCAGGAGACTCTGCCAGCCCTGCCCCAGCACTTGGCATGCTCCAGGGACCCTTCCCATGGCTTCTCTGCTCACCACAGGACAAAACAGCAGTTCTGGGGAATTTCTGGGAGTTGCCAGTGGCTCAGCATTTCCTGGGGCTGCAGCTGCTCACTGCATGGCAGGAGCAAGCGCCGGGTTGGGGTGAAAGTTGTCCCCAAACTCCTCAGGGAACACCTTGCAAGCGCTGGAGTCCACACACAGAGAGCACCTGTGGAGCTCCCGGTGCCTGGGACCACCCCAAACGCTGTGGCTGGGCACAGGGTGAGCCCCAGGGGCAAGGAGGGACCGAGGGGTGCAGGGAGGGCCACGGAGCAGGCACTGCTGCCCCTCTGGAGCCGAGGGAGAGTTTTGCCCAGCGGCTCTGTCAGCCAGAGCGAGCCCCTGGGGCAGGCACCGCCCTCGGGCTCCTGGCCGGGAGATTTGCATGGTTATTGGGCATGAATTTGCCTTTGGTACCGAGGCCGAGCTCCCCGTGCCTGAAGCAGCGGCTCTGCGGCTGGGCAGGGCAGCAGGGTCACCCCTGGTGCCAGGGCACTTTGCATTCCGGGGCTGGAGCACCACCTGCCTCCCCCAGGGCTGCACGAGCTCAGCCACCGAGCTCCCCGGTGAATTCACAGAACCAAGGAATCGTTTAGGTTGGAAAACACCCTTGGGATCACCAATTCCCACTGCTAACCCTGCATTGCCAGTCAAATCCAAGCCTGAAGCTGCCCAGCTCTCCCTGCACCTCGGTGCCTCTGGGGAACAACGGGGAATCCTCTGTCCCCAGCTGGGCGTGGGGCTTGTCTCCGTGGCAGTGCCCAGACCTGGGGGCAGCTGGTGACATTCCCTGCACGGGGAGGGTGACAGCCACGGGGGCTGCCCCAGGCAGTGCCATCGGCTCGTCCCCTGTGGCTGCAGGGCTGGGAAGGGTGGGCACAGCCACCGACCCCAGCACAGCTGTGAGGAGGCAGCAGTAAATCTGGACTGGTTGCTGGAGACCCCAAGGAGAGCATCTGCAGCTTGTTTTCAGCATGAACTCCTGTAAAAAGGGCACCGTGTCTATAAATCCATCACGGGGAAGCTTCCTGGAAACCCAGTTTGGCTTCTGTTGCTCTCACTCCCCACGCTCAGAGCCCCATGGGCTGCAGTGCAGAGGCTGGGAAGGCTGGAAAGGCTGGAAAGGCTGGGAATGCTGAAGGGGCTTCACACATCCCATCTCGGGTCCTGCAGAGCCACCTCTCAGTGCTCAGAGCAGGGAGGGGAGCTCCCACCCTTTGGGCACCAACCCCCCTGCAACAGCTCCCTGTGAGCCAGGACCCCCTGCCAGGGCCATCCTCTGAGCCAGGTTGTGCTCCGTGTCCTCCAGCATCAGCTAAAACTCTTCTAATGCCTCCGCAGCACAGGAGCCAAGAGAAGGGTGAATTAAGTCAAAAATTGGCAGGTGGAAGTACCAGAGGACGCTCCTCCCCGGCAAATTAAGCCCAAATGAATTAATCAATGAGTCAAATTTAAAAAGCTTTTATGCACTTGTACAGCTCTTGCTCTATATATACACCAGTCACCTGCTCCAGAACTGCTGGTCAGGAAAAGACCCTGGGGAGAGCTGGTGACTGAGTCACCTCTACCTGGAAGTGCCCTGCAGGCATTCTTTTCCTGGCACTGAGTCCCAGCCCCTGCCCACCTGGGCATGCAGGAGGGAACTGGCTGTTGGAGAACCAGGGAAAGGGCAGGAGGATCCCAGCAGCCCTGGAGGGTGAGAGGAGCCATTTACAATCCGGAGGGGTGAGAGAGTTTAGGGTCTGTCTGTGGTTTCCTTTGCCTTCCTCCTCCTCCTGTTTCCAGCGTGTGGGAGGCATCTCCATCCGGCCTCGCCAGCAGCATCAGGCTGATGTGGGTTTGGCAGAGCGAGCGGGCACAGCTCTCTGCCCTGCTCTATAAATACAGTGGCTTCTCCAGGGCTGTCTAGACAGGAAACAGCCTGAGAACCGGGAGAAAACTCCTTGAGTTAAAGGGGACTGGGACTGTGCTGGGAGACCAGGGAAAACTGGCTACTCACTTCCAAATCCAGGGGATCCAAGGCTCCGGGTGAGGTGGAGGAAGATGGGGAGGCAGCACGGTCACACCATGCAGGCACAGCCACCCCTCTGTCCTGCTCTGCTCTGCAGGACACTGCCCGTCCTGTCCCCTCTCTGCTTCCCATCCCTATGCCAACCATTGCAGAGCAGCCCTCGGGATGGGACCCACTGGATCCCTCACTCATCAGAGCCTGGGCAGGGCACAGGGACCCAACTGCTCGGGTCCTTCCTTCCAGGTGCTGAACCTCTTTGAGTTTGTTTTGCATTGCTTTCACTTTGTGCTCCTGCGGGGGGAAAGTCCTCATCCTGATTGTTTTGTCCCCAGCTGTGGCTTTTTTTCCCTGTAAACATCCAAGTAGTACTTGAAAGAACAAAACAGTTAGTGGGGAGGAATCATGGCCCGTGGTAATGACACATAATGACAGCACTTCTCGCACTGGAAGGAGCTGCTGTTGGGCTTCCAAAGGACAGCGTGCAGAAAATGCCATTAGCAGATTATCCAACTGAGGAATCTTCGCAGTAACAAGAAGGTGAAATGCATCTGGCCTTGAGAGAAAGAGCTGCCAGCACCATTCCCAGCCCCGTCCCACACAGGGATGGGAGAGGTGAATCCCATGCCCATACAGATCCCTGTGCCAGCCCAGGCTGTTCTTCCCCTGGACACTCACAGGGACCCCACCAGGTCCAGGACCATTCCCCCGCCCTGGTTCCCAGCAGGGAGAGGGACAATGCGTGGGTGCTGCGGGTACTGCTGCAGGGATGTGATAAGGGGATGGAGCCCTCATCTGAGGAGAACCCCCACGTGATTTGTCTCGTGCCTGTATCACTACAAAGGCTGTAAATTACTGACATTTCTTATCTGGAGTGTCCTCCCCCTGTGAAGACGAGATAACAGCCTGCAGAGGTGGCTGGTGTTGCTCTGATGGACTTCGGCACCTTTATCTGCCCCTGGAGATCTTTTGGGGCCAATCCAAAGATAGCAGGAGGATTTCTCAGGGTGGGGAGCCAAGGGGACAGGATGGGCAGTGTCCTAGGCCCTGCCCTGGCTCTAGAGAGTGTCCCTGTCCTGGGCAGCCACCGGGGTGTCCTGATGTCACCAGGGCAGCCGAGCAGCATCTGGCCACCAGGGAGCCCGTCCTTGCTCCAGCCCAGGGGTGCTCTGCTCCATCCCCAGCCTCTGAACCCGTCTGGGTGTGTGGGCACTTCCACGGAGCCCGAGAAGCCTCGGCATGCATCGAGCTCAGGACAACTGCTGGGAAGAGCTGGAGGTCCCCCGGGACAGCTTATTAAACATCCCAGCCCCGCCAGCAAGCCGGGCTGGAACAGAATGACATTCATAGAGCAGCTCAGCCTCGGTGCCAGAGGGGCAATGTCAAACAAACACAATTAATTTCCCTCTGCAAATCAATTGGGGGCAGAAGTCAAGCTCTCCCAGCACAGGAGATACACTGCAGCAGATAATCATCCTGCACGGTGAGGATGATCCCCACAGCACTTCCAAGGGCACCTGCTCACCTCCTGGCAAATCAGAGCCTCCCCTGGGCACCCTGGGGATCTCTTGTGCTCTCTTGGATGGATCATCAGTGAGTCGCTGCCTGCCTGCTCTGCCCGGGGCAGGAGGCTGAGCGGGTGAGGGAGGTTATGGTGTTGAGGTGAAACCAGGAAAAGAAAAAGCCAGTTTGGGTCCCAAAGTCTTGGCTGGACAGTGGCCAGTGAGAGGGGCTGGAGTTCTCTCAGAGGTGGCATCAGCAAACCCCATCCCTGCATGCCCCTGCCGAGCTCCAGCCCCGAGACAGTGTGCCAGGTGGGTCTCTGTGACCCAGCTGCTCCAGATGATGGGAAGTGGTTTGCCAGGGCTGGGGAGCACACCTGGAATCCCTGCAGGGTGCAGAGCAAACCCTGCAGCCTGGCTGCGAGGTGGGAAAAGACAAGAGCCGTGTCCTGGGGACACGGGCACAGCCTGCCCTTGGTGCTGCCCCATTGGGGACAGACAAACGTGTCCTGCCTGAGCCCCGGGGCCAGGCTGCGTCCCTGTGAACACCAGTGCACACATGTGCACACCCGGCTTTGCCCCGCGGGGCCGGGGCACGTCCCACACGTGTGTGCTCTGCCTGGCCAGCCCGGCAGCTGCCTGCCAGGAGCCCCGCACCCTGATGTGCTCCAGCCCTTTCAGGGAGAGATGGAGCTGACAAAGTCTTTGTCAGTCAGATCTGTCAGGGAAAGCTCTTTGTTCTTCAGCATTTGCTCTTGCCTCCCCCTCTCCAAACCTAAACTAGATGCATCTGCTTTTGTTTTCTAAATGCAGAATTAGGGACTGAAAGGAGCCCCTTTGTAGTGGGGAGGAGGGGAGAGCCGCAGATCTTTCACGGGGAAGGCAAGGTCAGGGGGGAGCCGCTCTATTGTGCGGGGCCCCTCCTCTGCCGGCTCAGCCCTTTCTGTGCCCCCTCTTCACAGTCCGGTTCCCACTGGAACCGCTCCGGGGATGGGGAAACCAGCCTGGCAGCACGGGCTGCTCTCCGGCCTGCGGGGATGGGTCAGCCTTGCCTCTGCTGGATTCTGCTGCTCCCGGTGCCGCAGCTGGGAGCCGGCATGCGGAGGCAGCAGATGAGGAGGAGGAGGAGGAGGAGGATGAAGGCCACCCCACGGCCTTGGGCTGGCAAGTGGAGGCGGGCAGTCTGCCAGCGCTGAGTGTGCAGACGGGCACACGTGGAGCTGGAGGGGCTGCAGGTGTGCACACGAGTGTGTGACTGCATGCAGGGACACAGCTGGGACCTGCACGCTCCTGTGGGAGGGCAGGGGTGGGTGCACGCCAACAGGTACAGCCCCTTCTGTGGGTTTGTGGGAGCAAGGGGGGTCTGCAGGAGGCTGGGCAAGCTGCGGGCTCTGGGAGCCACGTCCCAGGGAAGCTGCTCCCCAAATGCCTTTGTTCCTCCTCAGCCACGACAAAATCCCCAGCCAAGACAAAACTCTCCAAGCTCCGGCCTTGCAAGCCTCAAAACTGCATTGCCAATGTGAATGTGTTTGTGGAAGAGCCCTGCACATCACACGCTTCCTGCCCTGGTGCAGGAGAAGGGCAGGGGCCCAGCATGGGCTGCTGCTGCTGCCAAGGAGCTGCCCCAGGCCCTGCACATCCCTGGAGGTGCCAGCACTGAGCTCCAGCTTGCTCCGCGGTCTCTGCTGCCCCTCAGTCACAGCCAGGCCCCCTGCACACCCCCACCTGCTCCAGGAGGTCACTCCTCTCCCTGTCCATCCTGAAGGACTTGCTCGTGCACAGCTTATGCCACCAGATGGTGACAGCTCGTGGTCATTTCTGTGCTGAGCCCTGACATGATGGCCGAGGATGCAGCCAGATCCTTCAGCCTCCCCAGAGCAGGAGGGTTTTCCCCATTTTCTGCTCTTTCCAAGCACCTTCACTGATAAAGGCCCAAGAACTTGTGCCCTGTTGATGCAATGGTGCAGAAAATCGTGCCAAAGGACCAGCAGCCACAGAGGGGCTGCCTGTCCATCCTGAGGGGTTACAGCCCTGTAAGGCCTGGGTTAGAGCCAGCATAGCAAAGTCTGGGACAGGAGCCCAGTGGGAGCCACGGACAGCAGGGTCCAGCAGGTGTGGGCTCCCCAGCACCTCGGCACCTGCAGCCCAAAGCTCCTGGCTGCTGGGCAGTGAGCAAGGCAGGGCTGGGGATGGGGGACTGCACCCCAAATGTACATTGGGTGAGCTGTGCTCGTCAGCGCTGGGGTCGGCTCTGCCACCATGGAAACTCTCCCCATCTCCAGCCTGCTGGGAGAACATCCCAGCAGGTGTGGTACCTTCCCCCTTCTCCCTGTGCACAAATCTGTCAAATCTGAAAAGGAAATATTCCGTAGGTCTTGGCATGGGGAGCTGAACGGTTGCCTGAAGCAGGAGGAGGCTGCTCCTGGGGATGGATGCCCAGCATTTGGTTCAAATCTAACCCCAGTGACTGACAGGGCTAATTCAGCCTGTCCTCTTCCCTCTTATAACTTAATCACTTACACATTGCCTCGGCAGGTCTCTCCCTGCTGCCTGGAGATGTCTTCATCCCGGGATGCCCTGACTTGGACTCACGACGGCCTCCATGGAGTCTCCTGCACGGAGGCTGAATGTCCTGCACCACCCGTGCTACCCTGACCACTCCAGCTGTGGGGGAGCTGCTCCGAGTGCCCAAACTGGGGCTCAGGGAGCTGGGCTTCCATACTGGAGAGTACACACTGCTCACCGGTGTGACAATGTCCCACTTTGCCCTTTGGCTTGGGGTCTGAGCGGGGTCCCAGCTGAGAGTAAAACAAAAGTGCACATGGAGGAGCTCTGTGTTAGAGCTGCCATGTTCCTGCTCCAAACCTCAGTGAAAACAGCGGGGAAGGGCAGGGACTGCAGCAGTGGTGGCTCCTGGGAAGGACTTGGGGCTGATTGCCTGGGACCCTTTCAACATCTGCCCTGGGCCCTGCTGTGCAGAGGGGCTGGCTGGGGGCTCCAGGCTGCCCAGAGCTCTGCCTGCACCCACTGCCCGCACCCCGCTGTGTCCGGACCGGCTGCTGCTCAGGGATAACGGGGGACAGGAGATCTGCTCGCCCCAGACCGTCCCCACCGGGCCCGGGGCTTCCCTGGTGCCAGAAGAGCAACAGGGCAGGAGTGCGGAGGTGAGGGAGCATCACGGCCAGAGCCCCGCGCTGCCCCGAGCGCGGCCCGCGCTGCCTTCGGGGCGACCACCGCCCGCAAAACCCCCGGGGGGACGTCTGGAACCCCACTGCCGGGAGGCCGCCAGGGTCTCCGGGGTGGCTGGGGGCGGTCCGGCTGCGACTACAAGCCCCATCAGGCCGCTGAGGAGGAGGAGGAAGGCGGAGGAGGAGCCGCGGCCGTCGGCGGGGCGGTGCGGGAGCGGCTCAGTTCGGCGGCGGCGGGCGCTCGGCGGGACGCGGCGGGCGGGCAGCGGCAGCGGCGGCGTCGGGGCGGCCGCGCCTTCGGGAGCGCGTCCGGCAGCGGCTCCGGGAGCGCCTCCCGCCGCCTCCGCCGGCCGGGCCGGACCGGGGCTGCCATGGGGCGGCCGCTGTGAGCGCGGCGGCGGCGGGGCTGCGCCTCTCGCCCCGGCCGGGGCTCCCCTCCATTGTTCCCGGAGCGGCGGCACCGCGCCGCCGCCGCCGCCCGCGGGGCTCCGGTGAGTAACGGCCGCCGCTCCGGGCGCGGGGGGCGGCACCGGGGCCGCGGGGCGTCGCTTTGTGCTCCGCGGGGCTGGCGCGGGGGCTCGATCGGGGGACGGCGCTCGGCGGCGGCCGAACCCCCCCAGGTGCTCCTCGTTGCCCCGGCGGGGCGGCCCGACGGCGGCACCGGCGCGGGGAGGGCTCCGCTTTGAGGGGCCCGGGGCTTTGCGGGCAGCGGGGCGCTCCGGTGTGCGGGGCTCGGGGCCCCCGGGGCCGTTCCCGGGGCGCAGCAGCTCGGCGGGCAGCGGTTTCGGAAGGCGGCGGGTCCGACCCCTCCATCGGCCGAACCGAGACTGGAACCACCCCCGGACCCTCCCGGGCGCGGGGGAGCCTGGCGGGAATCGGGGGGCGTTTTCCGAGTCGCTGCCTGGACCCTTATTCCCGAAAAGTACCTGAGCGGGAGCCTTGCGGCTTGCAGGAAAAAAAAAAAAAAATGGAGAAGGAGCTGGATTTGGTTGTGTTTCAGTTTGGGGCGGTCGGCGGCAATGGAAGCGCTGGAATAACGCCGTCCCAGAGCTGGTGCTTCCCTTTGTGTGTCCGCGCTGCTGGGGCTGCCGGAGCCGCCGCATCCCGGCGCCGTGCCGGGCTCGGGAACCGCTGGTCCGCCCGCGGCGAGGGCGCCGGGAGCGCCGGGAGACGGCGGCGACACCTGCGGTGGCGGTGACCGCCGGGCCGTGCGGCGGCCCTCGGCACCCGGAGGGACTGATTGCAGCGTGGCGGTGCTTTTTGTGTGCTCCGGGGCCGGGAGGCGTGGAGGTGGCCGCTGGCCTCGTGTGAGGACGGAGCGGAGCCTGTTCAGGTGACGCCGGGGAGCCCCACGGCTGCCTCGCCGTTCCTCCTCTGCCCGATTGTTGAGTTACTGCCCCGTGTCCTGGAGCACGGCTGGCCGGAGCGGCTCCTTGCCTGGCCGGAGCGGCGCCCTGGCTGGCCGGAGCGGCTCCCTGGCTGGCCGGAGCGGCTCCCTGGCTGGCCGGAGCGGCTCCCTGGCTGGCCGGAGCGGCTCCCTGGCTGGCCGGAGCAGCTCCCTCCCCGGCAATGTTTAAACCCGAGCGGTTCAGTGAACCCGGCCGGGCTCGGAGGCTGCCAGGTCCCGGCCGGAGGGAGCCTGGGGCTGTGCACAGGTGGAGGTTTGCTCCGGCCGGAGCTCCCCGGGTGCCGGCAGAGAGGAGCGGGGCGCAGGGACAGCCCCCCCGCGCAGCCCGGGCCCCGCAGCCCCCTGCGCTGGCCAGCAGCCATCTTCCCCACTCAGGAGCACTTCCTCCCTTAATCCCTGTGCTGGCTGGCATGCACTGCTGCCTTTTCCTTGTGTTGCTCCGAGGGGATTAAAATAAATGGCCCCTGCCCCGGCAGGGTGCAGGCACGAGTGGTGCCGGGGCGAGGGCGGCGGCGGCAGCATCGTCTGGGCTGCTCCGCACACGCGGTGCCTGCCCTGGCCGTGTGGGAAGGGTCACTCCAGATGTGAGCTGGGGCTCCCTCTTTATCTACCCACCTCAAAACATAACCTGAGCCAGGAGCCCTATTGTCTCCAGCCCCAGGTGGAGTCCTCCAAGTCCTGGCTGCTGGAAGGGGCCACTCGCAGATGCTCATCCCATCCTGAAAATCCAACTTGCTGCCCGTTTGGGGACCTTCTGCTTCTGGGCACGGTGGCAAATGTGTGTCCTTCCCCTGTCGGTGGCTTTCCTTGGAGGAGTGCAATGTAGTGAAAGCCCTATGCAGCTCCCTCCCAGGGTCTCTGTCCCTTCCAGGGGCTGGCAGGCTGTGATCGTGTCCCAGTGTCCCTATCCTTGACCAGTGTTCTCCCAAAGCAGCCCAGGATAGATTTTCAGGTGCCAGTGGTTGTTCTGTAGATCTGAAAATCAAGCCTTCAGGTAGGGAGGGATTCCCTGAGTGTGAGGATGCTTCTAGAACTGAGATGTATCATTGGGATTCGGGATGGCAGAGACTCTGAACCTTCTTCGGAGGGCGTTTCAGCCAAAGGTTTATTGAAAGACGTTGACATTGAAGACATAAACACTTTTATACAGTGTTTTGGTACAATGAATATGATTGGTCATTTAGAACAACACCTTCTTGTAAACATCTTTACCAGTAAACAAGTTGGAAAAACACCAGGTGTCAGGGAGAAGATATCTACAAGGATTGTTTTGGGTTCCTCCTTACGATTTCCCAGACCAGAATGAGAGAGTTGTGTGCTTGGCTTTCCCACAGGCCCAGGCTAGAGTCCAGAGCCTAAAAATCTGTTCTGATCACTGTCAGTTCTCACAGAGATGGTTTTATGGAGATCTGTGGCTGAGGCTGGGCCTTTCCCTGTCCTTCCTGCCCCATGTCCCAGGCTCTCCCACCACTGGATGCTGGCCCACAGCTTGGTACTGGAGATATCCCTGGTAGCCCCAAGTCCTGGCGGCCAGCTGGGAAGGGTTAACATGCTCTGTATGCTGCACAGTTGGATATTTATTTTTCCAAGCATGTGTCTGCTTTAGGCATTATAGTTTTTCCCTACAGTTCCATTTGCAGTTGTGTTTGCATTTTATTTCAGCAAATACTTGGTTCTTGACCTGAGCCACAGGTTGGGGCATGGAGCACGGGGCAAGGGAAAGGCTTCGCTCCTGTCGCCCACAGATTGTGCCTTTGTCGTGTCCTTCTCCCCCAAGGGCAGCTGGAGGGCTGCTTTTGTTGTGCCTCAGAGGAAAAGGAGTCTCTTTTCATGTGCTTTGGAGCTGGGGGGCATCTGTGCCAGGCAGGGTGGTCTGCTGGCAGTCACCACCTCCCCTCCCCAGGGACAGGGGCTGTGCCTGGTTGGGCACAGTCCCCCACCTCGGGCTCCTGATGCTCTGCAGACCCAGGAGTTGAGCTCAGGCTCTTCCCCCTGTTGGATGTGGCTGTCCCTGTTCTTTTCCTGCCTGCTGTGTTACCTGCTGGTGCCGAGGCAGCCCGGACATTCTGACGTGGATGCCACGGGCCATCTGTGCCCCAGCAGGGAGGCAGAGGAGAGGAACCAGAGCCCCACCAAGCCCATGGCAGCAGCCACCCCCCAAACATCCAGCAGCCTGGGCACACAGGGGTCAGCTCGGGGCTCCCCTGCAGGTGTCACAGCATTGCAGGGCTCTGACCCTGGCTGGACACCCTGCTCCAGCACCAGCTCGTGTGTGTGACACCTCAGATACATTCCAGAGATGAGCCACAGGGCAGGAAGGGGCTTCCCCACTTGGAACCACTCAGCTCAGAGCCATGGGGAGCATCTGCTGTCCGAGTTGGAAGGTCTCTGGGACAGCTCAGCCCTGTGACTCAGGAGTGTGGGAGATGCGAGGAGTGAAAGGGCAGCCCTCAGGGTCCCTGAGGACAGTGGGGGACAGGTTGCACAAGACTCCTCATGGACACAGTGGTGTGCAAAGACAGTGTGAGAACATCTTCCCTGGCACGCAGGGAGCATGTGCCCCTGGAGGGTGCACGGACGGGCACAGGGTTGTCCATCACCACTCCAAAATAGCTCCGTGGGTGTAATGGCCGGTGGTAATTGCAGTTTTGGAGGCAGGTCTCCGAGGGGTGTTTAGCCCTGGCTCCTCTCTGCTTCCATTTTTAGTTGTTTGAATCCACCCCGGAGCAGTAAATTGCAGTGTGCTGGGGCCACGGGGAGTGGGGATGGTGCCCAGTGCCCGGCAGGAGCCGGAGACCCACCCTGCCCGAGTGCCATCCTCCAGAGCAAATGGTTTCCTGTTGGGATTTATATAAAAGCTGGATAAACACGGAGAAGAGCCGTGCTGGTGTTTGCATAGGTAGGAGCACTCTCCCCACTTCCTTGCCTCCTTCCCGTGTGCACACCAAGGAGTCAGGGGGGCAGGTGTCTTGGGGTTCCAAAAGTCTCCCCTTTTCCCTTGGGAAGGAGGAAAAGGTCTGTGCTGCTCTTCAGCATCTCTGAGCACTGAGATTCCCTCGGGTGCTGCTGAACCTGTCCGGGGGGAGCGGGCAGGATGCGTCCCAGTCCTGCTGCCCTCCAGCAAAGCCGTGGCTGCTGCGCCCTCCCTCACTGCCCTGGGAAGCTCACCATCTCTGTGTGCTCTTGCTGGGTCCTGGCACACTTCCCTCCGTTCCTCCCTTCCTCCCTCCCTCCCTCCCTCCCTCCCAGTGACCGTCTCAGCCACGGGACAGCTCTGTGCTGCCGAGCGGTCCCTACGCCATGGAAATATCCTGCTGTCGAGGCCCTGAATCAGCTGGAAGGCACCCGCTCCGAGGTGTATCTGGAGAAGGGCTCTGCTGTGCGCGGGCCAGCACTGACTCATTTTTCAGGAACTGGAGGCACTGGGCTCCCCTCCATCCCTCCATCCCTCCCCTCGGCACGGGGCCGGCTCGGGAGGCCCACGCAGACGCTCCGCATTAGGGCATGTTCCGGGGAGCATGTGCTGTCGATAAACAAAGCCACTGAGAGACAGAAAATAATTTCCAGAAATACCAAAGACTTTTTTTTTTTCCCCCCTCAAAGAATTCCACCTCCCCTTTCCAAACCCTGATAAATCCTGAACATTCAATAACTATTTCCAAGCACTACCCAGTGCCTGGGAGCGCTGGTGTTGGTGATAACACCGGTGTTTGCTGGGTGCCCTTTTCCCTGCCCGACTCCTTGTGTCAATAGTTTGGGTCCCAAATATTCCCGTGCCAGCCGGAGCCAGAGCAGTTGGGCAGCAAGGAGGGAGCTGGAGCCCCACAACTACACCCCAGCTGGGCGTCCTTCAGGTGCAGAGGCTCTTTGGAGGATCTGAGCCCTCTGGGGCTGGTGGCTGCTCAGCCCATCCCTGGGGAAAAGCCTCCACTCCGGGCACAGGGAGCGCAGGGTCTCGCACTGGAGAGGCAGAGGCCAGAGCTCCATGCACCGAGTGCGTGGGGAGGATGAGTAGAGGTTTATTACTCACTACCATCATTACTCACTGTTTCTAGCCGTGAGTACTTCAGCCTGACGCCTTTCGGCGCAGGGAAGCGCCCGTTGCCGCGGCAGGTTGGGAACGGCGCGGCCGCGGGGACAGGAACCGGGTGAGCTTGGGATGCTGGGCAGGGGCTGCGGGGCCTGGAGGCACAGCTGCACCCCGGGAGGTGCCCTGGGGAAGGGTTTGTGGGACGGTGCTGTCCTGTCCACGTCCTGGTCCCTGTCACTGTCCCCGAGCTCCCGCTGGCAGCGGCGCCCTGGCCGGGGCTGCGCGCGTTGTGCAAGGGCTGGGCAGGATCTGCTCGGAGAGCCCGGCGGGACCGTCAGCCCTGGCCGGCGTCGGGCCCCCGTCCCGGGCTGTGCCGAGGTGCAGATGTGGCGCGGGGGTGGAGCACAGGGCCTTGTTCCCATCCACACGGCTCCGAGCAGTTGGCCGGGGGCGGCTGGGCTCCCGCGTCCCCCTGGAACGTGTCTTGGAAGAGCTCCATGCTCCTGGCATGGGGAGGAGGGATGGTCAGAGGGAACAAGGAATGAGGGCCGTGGAGGGCACGCCCCCCACGGCATCCTGAGGCAGGATCAGGCTCTGCTGGGCTTCCCTGTGCCAGAACCCAGCTCCAGAGCTGCCCTGCGTGGAGCAGTCCCCTGGAAAGGGATGGGGACCTGCGGGGATGGGTGGGCTGGAGAGCCCAGCGTGAGAGCTGGCAGGGACGAGAGCGAGTTGCAGAATTGGCCGTGGAGGCCGGGGGATTTCTCCCCACACAGCCACTTCAGAAACAGCTGTTGGTGGAAAGAGATCTGCTGCAGCTGGCTGACCCTCTGGCTCCAGGAAAGCCTCTCCATGGGGGTGGCTGCTATGTGCCCTGTGGATCCTACAGGGAATGGAGGGGGCTGGAGTTTGCACTGAGACCTGCTTTGCTAGGGGTGGCACAGACAACATCAGATATTGCTCTGGATAAGGGATTTCCCTCAGTGAAGCCATGGGTGAGCAACACCTGACAAAGTGCAGGAGGAGGAGAGCAGGAATCTCCCTTTCTTTAGCTGGTGTTAATATTTCTCTCACCGTTCTGGGAAATCTTGCTGCATTTGGTTCTGCTTCGCCAGCGGTTTTACTCTTGACACATCAGCGCTTTTACACAGGGAAACATAACCCTGCCAGTCAGTGCCAGGTCGTGTCAGGCTGCTCAGGGGTCTGTGGAGACCTGCCACCATGGTCTGGGGACGTCCCTGGATCCAGGGACATCCTGCAGTCTGGGCTGGATGTGGGAGGAACATCGCCTGTGATGGGTGGTGGGAAGTGGGGGAGCTGGCCCTGCCCTGACTCTGCTTTGCTCCTTCACAGCTTGTAGGGGCTGCCAGCCCTGCGGAGACGCCCCTGCGCCCGCCCGGGGCCAGCCCGGGGCCCCATGGAGTGGGAGTTGTGGATCCCAGTCGCCAGGCAGTAGCTGCAGCAGTGGGATGTTGACCTGGCGGTGCCTCATCCTTTGGGCTGTGCTGGTCGCAGCCGCGCTCTCCGCTGCCCGGCCGGCCCCCACCCTGCCCGACCAAGGTAAGAGGCAGCCCCCGCTCCCCCCTCCTGTGCCTTCCTCTTGGGTGGCACGAGCTGCTCTTCCCTGCAGCAGAGGCAGAGGCTGGCCTGTGCTCAGGCTGTGGGGCCACCAGCACGTCCCCGGTGCCACCTGTGGTGTCACCCGGCTGCCTGGGCGCTGGTGCCTCTGGGGACATGGCACACGTTGTCCCCAGTGTGGTTTGTGTGGGCACAAAAGTGGGTATGTGGCTCCAGCAGTGCCTGGGGACATTTTAAACCCGGAGAAATTTGTGGCAAACCCTGACCTGTTGGTTTGGAGAAGGATTCAGAGCCCTGGGGGCTGCATCCCCCGCTGGGGTCGCTGCACGTGATGGCACTTGCAGCCCTGTGAGGATCTGTGTGATGTGTGTGAGGCTGCTCCCACCCTGCTTGGCCCCATTGGGGTGATCCTGGGCTCAGCTGGTGGGGGTGGAGGTTTGGGTGCAGGGTGCTGGTTCAGCTTGTGCCAGCTGGCAGTGCTAGGGATGAATGCACGCCGCAGAAACCCTCGGGATGCTCCAGCGTTGCTCCCAGCTGGGAATGCCCAAGGTGGGGGCTCAGAGCTGGGGCTGGCTCAGGTGATTTGTGCAAATCCAAATCAGAGTCCAAATCTCTGCTCCACTGGGGCTGGGGAGCGCAGCCCCTGGCCAGGCATCCCCTCCTTTGTTATCGCTGCTGTCCCCCAGGAGCAGTGCAGGGCTGGTGGCAGTGGCCAGCGGTGCTCCTGCCTCAGCCTGGCTCTGCTCTGGAGTGTGGGGGCACCCCAAGGCTCCGGGATGGCCAAGTGGGTCGCCTGGCCCTGGGCAGAGCCGGCCCTGGCGGCGAGCCCCGCTCCGGCGCGTCAGAGCCTCGGCCCTCGGCGAGGCAGAGAATAACCAGAGCTGGGGCTGGCTGACTCGCTCCTTTTGGTTCTAATTACCCAAGAATGTCTGGTCTGTGGGCACTGCTTTGCTTTTTAAGAGTCGCTCCCCCTTCCCCCTTCCTCCCACCAGCAGGCTGAGAGGCAGATTGCTGCTGTGGCCATGGGCACGGCGCTGCTGGTGCCCCGGGGTCCCCCCAGGGCTGGGGACTGGAGCTGGCAGCCCGCAGGTGATCCCAAGCTGCAGCTGCAGCAGCCCCGCTGGGAGGTGACTGGGTGATGCTGCTGGCTGCCAGGGTTGGCACCTCTGGCTGGAGCAGCAGGTAGGCTGGTCACAGGTCACAGCCTGTGAGGTGACACCCCAGGAGACAGCCGGAGCCACGCCTGTCCCTGGGGAGCTGCAGCTCCGGAGAGGAGCCCGGGCAGAGCTTCACTCACAGGGGCCGTTGCTGAGATTTTTCCACTGGCGTGCCTGCTCCCCGCATCTGTAAACAATGCGGTTGACAGTGGTAAACATATTTTTCTCGGGAGATTGCTCTTCCTGGAAGAGGTTTCCTGGCAGTGTTTGGGGTAAGGATGGCTCTGTGCTGCCAGGAGAGCACCACCTGCAGCCCCAGCCCTGGCTGTGGCACTGAGAAAGGTGTTGGAGTGTTCAGGCTGAGGGGAGCTGATTGAGCACAGGTGAATTTTGGGGTGTGTGAGGAGCCCTGCAGCCCCTGGAGGGTTTGGGAGCAGCGTCAGGCGGTGGCAGTGGAGGAGGAGAGGTTGGAGAGGAGGGAGCTGGTTCCTCGCCAGCCTCATGCCAGGGCTAACAATAACCTCTGGAAACATTTCCCGACACGGTTCTCACCAGGGCGGCCCAATTAGTGCCACAGCAGGAGCCCAGCTGGGGCAGAATCCGTCCCTTGGCTCGGGAGCCGACGGGTGGGAACAAAATGTTCCCAGCAGGACGTGTGGGATGGGAAGAGCCAGTGCTGGGCCAGGACCTGCAGCCAGGGCTGAGCCACCAGCATCTCTCAGGGACAGGCTCCGACCCGGTCCCAGAGGTTTTGGGGTCCCATGGGGTGTGGATGGGGTTCAGCTCCTGTGCTGAGGGCCGTCGTGTCCTGGGGCCAAGGTCTGTGTCCTTCCCCCACTGCACCATGACTCAGGAGCATCCCCCACCACCCTGGGGGCAGCACTCGGTCCCCTCCGTGCTGGAGGCAGCAGCTTTCCCGGACTTTGTTCTGGATGTTTATGGGGTTTCAGTTTACTCCCGGTTCTGAGGCAGCTAAGCTCCCTTCTCAGGGAGGAGTAATCCCCCGCGGCCGGTCAGCGGCCTGGCCTCATGTGGAGGGGGGTTCAGCCCTGGCCCCCCTCTCCTTGTGGTGTGGGAGGGAGTTTGGGAGCTCTGCTTGTCAGGGGCTCCCTCCCAGTACCAAAAAATCTGGAGCAAATAAAATATTAACAGGCACTTACTGCATTTTATAGTTACCTAAATTTGGAGGTGGTGAAAAAACCCCGGTTCAGGGGAAAAGCCAAGAAATTTCCATGCGCAGCCTCTGTCCCTCCCTCGCACAAAGCCGCTCTTTGTCTCCAGGTTAAATAGAAACCTGCAGAAAATTGCCAAGGTTTTTTTTTCCCTCTCTCCTTGTCTGCCATTGTCCCAGCCGCTGCTCAGGCTTCTCCTCACGGGGGGCTGCCATGGCCCTGCCGAGCAGATTTTCGTGGGGAGCCGTGTCCTGGGGCAGGGGGGGTCCAGCCTCGGGCAGCTGGTTTTGGGACACACTGAGCCCCAGAGTGCCCCAGCGCAGCAGATCCTTCCCCGGGGGGTGCATTTGCACTCCAAAGCCCGGGGGATTTGGCTGCAGCCCCCTCCCCGTGGGGCAGGGCCCAGGGCTGCCCCATTTCCCAGGGCTGCTGGCTGCCCAGCTGGCCACAGGCTTAACCCCCCCCGGCCATCTGCGGGGCCAGCAGGGCCCTGGCTCCCGGGCCTTTGTTGTCCCCAGCTCCTCCGGGGGGTCTTGCTCCGGACCCTGCAGGAGCCAAAAGTCAGGGCGGGCAATGTGCTCAGCCCAGGTAGCTTGGGGGAGCCCAGGAGGGTCTTTGGCTCGTCCCCGCTGCTCCCCAGGGCACTGCTGACCCTCGGCTCTGTCCCCTCCCCATTTCCCTGCTGTCCAGCCCCTCCTGGTTCTCGCTGCTCCAGGTGTCTCCCACCCAGCGCCTCGGGAGCCCATTTGGAGTCGCTGGCTCCTTGCTGGAGCCCCACAAGCAGCCCAGGGATTCCCTGCCAAGCCTGCAGCCTCCTGCTCTTCTGCTGTTGATGGCAGCAGCCCAGGACTGTTCCCAGAGCTCGGGGAGCCCCCGGCACCCCCAGACCCCCCTGCTGCAGCTGCCCAGTCCCGGCTGCCGGTTCGTGGCTGTGTCCCACAGGGCATCCCCTCCCAGCCTGCCGGGCCGGCATTGTTCCATCCTCCCGCCTTTCCACTCGGATGCTGTCACTCTGGCCCTTAATTGAGGAGGAAAAAAAGAAATACGAGTCTTCGGGAAAAGCAGCCGTGCTCTGGCAGAGCCTGGGCTGTGGAGCTGCCCCGGGGTGAGCGGAGCCAGGCCGGGGGACAGGAGGGTCCCCGAGTGTCTGGCAGCTGTGGAGCCCCCGTGTGCAGCAGCCTGGGGCTCTGCAGGAGGGGAGAGCAGAGGAACGGCGCTCGGTTCCAGCAGTGAGGCAGGGCCAGGCAAAGCCAGCCAAAACCTGCGGGCTGGGGTGTTCTCTTGTGACCCCCTGTGCCCCAAGCTGCTGCCTCCGGGGCTCTGAGCTCCGAGCGTGGCCGGGGGGGCCCCGGGGGGAACGGGGGTGGGTTTATCCTGACAGCTTTGCAAACTCCCAACACGCCTGTTAATTAAGCGCTGCTTCATTTGCAGCGCAGGCCGGGAGAGCGGGAGGGCCTGGAGCGGGAGGTAAATCCCCCTCTCCCTGCAGGGGAGGATCCGGGGAGCGGAGGGGCTGGAGGAACCCGCCGCCCCCCGGGCTGGCTCGGACAGGAGGAGCTGGGGGTGCCCTGAGCCCGCGATGCTCGTCTGTTGGCATCTCCCTGCGATGCAGGGCTGTGCAGGGCTCTGGGGGCAGCGGGGGTGCTGCCCCTCGGGAGCTGCCCCCGGCACAGCCCGGGCTGGGGGGCACACGGCGGGGCCAGGAGCGTTTTAAATCAAAAAGAAGCCAATCCCCACGTCCCGGTGAGCGCTTCCTGTTGGGATTAGTGGGGCTGCGGGGCATGTGTGTGCTTTTTCTTCAGGAAATACCTTCGGAAAGCCCCGCTGGGGTCTCCAGGGCAACCGGCGCCTGCGGCTCCGCGCCCCCCGCCCGCATTGTCCCCGCGCCGCTTTGTTGGCCCCTTTATTGCCATCGCCACCATCGCCACGGCCAGCACAGCCGGGGGCTGTCCCCGCTCGGAGGGTGCACCCCGGGCTGTATGTGCCCAGCCTGGGGGGCACGGCCAGGGAGAGAGGGGGGCACAATGCACACGTGCAGCTCCTGTCCGCGGGGCTGCCCCGTGTCCCTGCCCCTGCTGTCCCCTGAGGGGATAGCCCCAGGGGCGCCGGTGACACTTCTCTGCCCTTGGTGACACTCTCCCTCTGGCCGATGCTCACTGGGCTCAGCTCCGCTCTCGGTTCCATTTCAAAGCTGGAATAAAATAATAAACCCACAGCAGCTGCCCCAGCCACGGCACCACACGGCCTCTGGGGCTGCTCACGGAGGCACCATCGGCTGGAGCTGCCCCTTGCCTCACTGGGAACCTTGGGGCTCCCCACGGGCGTGAGCCCTCTTGTCCTCTGGGGTGGGACAGTGCCTGTGGGACTGGTGTTCCTTTGCTGTCCTCACCCTGTTTGCTCCAACGGGCTGTGACCAACCCCACAGCTCGCAGCTCCCACTAACTGACCTCTGCCAGAGCCTCGGGGATGAGAGCCAGGGTTCGTCTGGCTGATGAACCTTGGGAGAGGTGGCCCTTGTGGGCCTGGCTTGTGCCCGTGGGGAGCAGCCAGCCGTGGGGCTGTGTTGTGGGGCTGTGTTGTGGGGCTGCACCCGCTGCTGTGGTTTAAGGTCCAGGAAAGCAGAGCGTGAGACGGGGACGTGTCAGGCCAATGAGTCCAGCAATCATTAACCAAAGTGGAGGTTTGCCAGGGCAGTGCCAGGGCTCACACCAGCAGCTCTCAGTGCCCCCGCTGCCACCCCGGTGCCATCTGCACCATCCCAGCAGCCACAGTGCTCTCTGTGCCAGGGCTGCAGTGCTGCTCCAGCGCCGCTCCTGCCGGCAAGCCGAGCAAACCTGGCCATGCTCATTAGCTGTGAATTCCTTCTCGGGCAGTTCCCACCATGCCGCGTTTTCTGCCTCAGCCCCAGTGCCAGAGGAGTGCCGTGGGTGAGCGAAGGGCAGCCCCAGCCTGCCCTCTGCCTCCCCTCTCCGTCCATCACCTCGACACCTCTGTTCCCCCTGGTCATGCTCTTGATGCAAACCAGCCCCTGGCTCAGCGGGGCTGGAGGAGGGGGCTGGAGCTTTGAAAGGGGGTCTGGCCCCACGCCCAAGGGTCTGAAGAGGCAGTGGCACTTGCATGGTGTACCCAAGGACCTGTGGCCGTTGGGAAGGGACCCTCCTGAACCTGGAAGGGAGGAGTGACCACGCTGGTTTCCCTGCAGGGTGGTTGTGTTCCCCAGGGACGTTTGCTGATGCGTGGGAAGGGGCAGAGCTGGGAGCCAGATAAGAGCAGATATGGCTGCAGCACTGGATCCCTGCTGGTTTGGGTTTTTGTGGCTGTTTGTTGCCCACTGACCTTGCTCTGTGTGAGGAAGGAGTTGGGACAGGCAGGGGGATGTGGGGCTACCCAGACCTGGGGCGCTCAGATGGACAGGGTGGGATGTCACTGCTGCTTTGTGAGCCTTCAGAGATGCCTGTGACTAATCACTTGAAACACAAATCAGAGCTGTGAGAAGTGCCTGTCCTGTGGGAGAAGGTCAGGGGAAAACAGGACTGCAAAGCAAGACCCTTCCCCACCATCAAAGGGGCTCCCATTGGTCTTCCCCTTCCACATTAAAATGTTTTGTAACCTCTCACGGATGAACTGGAGCCCTGGCATTGGTATTACAGCAACTGAGGAAAGGGAATTCTTTCCCATCCCACTGTTTTCCTTCAAGTGCTGAGCAAAAGAAAGAGGAGAAACTCTGGAGCTGCTCATGAATGTTTTTCCCATGAAGCTTCTCATCAGTCCAAGGCGAAGAGAAGTGGCCAGAAAATGAAGTGCAGGTCACGGTGCGGTGAATCAGAGTTCTGGAGAGCCAAGGTTTCATTTTTGGCTGTACAGAGTGGCTGTTGGGTGCAGGGAGGAGTGAGGCCTCGGTCCTGGCCCTGTGCTGCCTGCACACCCTGGCTCCTCTCTGGTTGTGCCAGTAGAGACCCTGTGCCACTGCTGATGGCATCCAGCTGGCCAAGAGCAACAGACACACATCGGGGAGGAGACAGAGGGCAAGGGGTGCCTGAAGAGTTGGGCTCTGGAGCTGTGCCCACCAGCTGTAGAGCTGTAGAGCTCAGTCTAGGATGATGATCACACTGCATCCACCCACATCGTCACAGGGAGCCTCTGCAGGAGCTGTAGCAGCCTGGACCCTTCCTTGGGCTGTGGAATTTGAAGAGGTGATTTGAAACCCAGCATCTTCCCCAAGCCTGGGACCAGGAGAGCTGCTCATGCACCACCCACCGTGGAGGGCAGGACTTGAGGACAGAGCCCTGGACCCTTCAGGGCTGGGAGAGACGAGATTGTGTCACAGCAGAATGGAGAGAAAGGATCCTTGTGCTGCTCACACAAGTGTCACCTCGGGGAGCTCAGCTCCCCTGCCTGGGGATGGGAACGCCGTGGCCGGCCCCTGCCTGGCCGGAGCTCCCTGGGCTGACCTGTCCCCCCTGCTCCCTGCCTGCTGTCCTGCCGCAGCTCCCAGCCCCTGCCCTTTCATCCCTGCAGTGCCCTGCTCTAACCAGGGTGGGCTCCTGGTGGCATGGGGACCCTGGCCTGCTTTGCTGGCTGCCCGCTTGTGGTGGTAGGGACCCTGAGACCCCTGCGAGGTGGCAGAGCCGTGCAGGGATTTGGGATGCTTCTGGGAGAGGCTGGATCCTGCCATGCAGCAGCACTGAGGTGTCACAAGTTGCCTGTTTCTCCCCCATTCGGAAGCCCCTGCCCTGTCATGCTCCATAAGAGCTGAGAAGGGTGAGGGCTCTGGAGCAGCCCAGGCACCGAGCAGGTCCTGCTGTGGGGAAGCACTTGGTGCTGCTTGGGGTGCTCGCAGCCTCTGCCTCTCCTCTGCTCTGCTGCTGCCGCCAGCTCCAGCCCCTGGGTGCTGCAGTTGGGAGCATCCCAGCAGTGGGAGCATCCCAGCAGTGGGAGCATCCCAGCAGTGGGAACATCCCAGCAGTGGGAACATCCCAGCAGTGGGAACATCCCAGCAGTGGGAGCATCCCAGCAGTGGGAGCATCCCAGCAGTGGGAACATCCCAGCAGTGGGAACATCCCAGCAGTGGGAGCATCCCAGCAGTGGGAGCATCCCAGCAGCGCATGTCGCCTCATTAACCAGGCCGCAGCAGCAGCAGCAGCAGCAGCAGCAGCAGCAGCATGGTTTTTCTTTGGTCTCTATTCCTTTTCTCCTTTTTTTTCTCTTCTTCTCTCTCCTAACTCCTCCAGCTCTGCCCAAAGCAAAAATCGAAGTGGAGTCCTACTCAGCCCACCCCGGTGAGCTCCTCCAGCTGCGCTGCCGGCTGCGGGACGACGTCCAGAGCATCAACTGGGTGCGGGATGGCATCCAGCTGGCCGAGAACAACCGCACACGCATCACCGGGGAGGAGGTAGAGGTCAGGGACGTGGTGCCCGAGGACTCGGGGCTCTATGCCTGCATGACCAACAGCCCCTCGGGGAGCGAGACCACCTACTTCTCTGTGAACATCTCAGGTTCGTAGCAGCCCCGGCTGTGCAGGGAAAGGGGCAGCCGCGGGGCTGTGAAGCGAGGAGCAGGCTGCCTCTGCACACCCCTGCACACCTTTGCACACCCCTGCACAGCCCTGCACAGCCCTGCACACCTCTGCACGCACACTGGCCACGTGCGGTGAGTTTGGGACTGACCTGCAACTCGCGGGTGCCCAGAGGAGTTTCCAGTGTGATGCTGTGGCTTCCTGGCTGCTGCAGTTCAGGGAGAAGCAGCCAGAAATCATCTCCTGTTTATCTGAGGGGGCTGCAGGGCCCCCCAGAGGGGGCAGGTGCTGGGTGGGAGCCGTGGTCTGCATTGGTGTTGTTGGAGTGTGAGGCTGGAGAGGGAGGAACGCTGGAGGCGTCTGTGCTCGTGGCGTCTTGGTTGCCACCCCAGGGGTGCTGGTGGCACCGGACATGGGGTGAGGAGTCACCTCTGACAGGAAATCTCTTCAGGATGTCCATGGCTGCAGGCACTGGGATGGTGGGCTCTGCTGTGCTGGGGATTGTGCAGAGTATTTCCCTGGGTCCCCATGGCCCTGCCAGGCATCAGCACCGCCCTGCTCTCCCTCCTCACCGGGCACTGCCCCCTCCACCCACCCACAATGTCCAGGTCCTGTCAGCCACAAAGGTTCCACTCACACACAGATACTCAGCAGGGCCATGGCTTCTCTTGCAGACGCTCTCCCCTCTGCAGAGGATGATGATGATGAAGATGATTCCTCGTCGGAGGAGAAGGAGGCGGATAACACCAAGCCGAACCGTACGTGCCAGCTGGGTTTGCCCATGGTGCTGCCCGGGGTGGGGCAGGCAGCACCAGCTGCTGGTGTCTCTCCTGACTCCTGTCTCAGCCCTGCTCTGGGCATCCTTGGGGCTGCAGGGCTTGGCCGTGCTGAGCCCTCCCTCTGCTCCCCAGAGGCCATCGCTCCGTACTGGACCTATCCCGAGAAGATGGAGAAGAAGCTCCACGCTGTCCCTGCTGCCAAAACAGTGAAATTCAAGTGTCCATCGAGCGGGACACCCAACCCCACCCTGCGCTGGCTGAAGAACGGCAAAGAGTTCAAACCTGACCACCGCATCGGGGGGTACAAGGTACGGGGCTGGGGCAGGGGGAGCAGCCCCTGGCTCTGTGCCCTCTGGGGCTGGGGGGCTCGTGGAGAGGGAGAGGATTGGGAAGGGGCTCTGCAGCTTGAGAGCCGCTGAGACTCCCCCAGAGGAGATGCCCTGGGTCAGCAGCACCCACAGGACACCCAGGCTGCGCCTGCCCACTGACCAGCACAGGGCTGTGGGGAGCAGTGGGGGTCTGAACCCCAGGGCCAGCCGGGGAAGCAGCTCTGGCAGGAGGAACAATGCTGGTCTGTTCCCTCCACACTCGGGGGCCACCAGAGAGGGGTGTCCCCGCACACCAGGCGAGCCCATCGCGCTCGGCCAGCAACATCTGCTCCTTGGCACAGCTGGCTCCGTGGAGAGGCTGTCCTGGGACAGCTGGCAGCAATTACAGCCCCTCTGTAGGGAAGGAGAAAGGTGACCTCAAAGGGAGGTCTGCATCCCGCCCGTGCCAGGGGTTGAACCAGCTCTGACACGAGCAGGACCTGGCGTGTGCTGCACGTAACTGGCGCTGTCCTCCCCGTGCCCACAGGTCCGCCAGGCAACCTGGAGCATCATCATGGACTCGGTGGTGCCCTCTGACAAGGGCAACTACACCTGCATCGTGGAGAACAAGTACGGCAGCATCAACCACACCTACCAGCTGGATGTCGTGGGTGAGGAGCGCAGGGCTGGGGGCTCACCCCACATCCTCGTCCCCCTCAACCTTCCCAGGCACCCTGGAGAGGTGGGTGGGTTGTGCTCCCAGGGAAGGGGCTCGCCCACCTCCCATCCCCGTGGGCTCCCGCCCCGGTGTGCACAGCGGGCAAGGAGCCGGCCAGGCGGAAGGTTCACCCCACCCTGTGCTGGGGATTTTTAATTGTGGTGAAAATAATTTCATAGACCAGACAGAAACTTCTTCTAATCGCCTTATTAGCCATAATTCCCAGCTGGGAAGGCTGGTCTGAGCAGTTCCACATGTGGAGCTGCTCTAAATGCCAGTAAATGAACCATTAAAAATGTGATTTAATTTGATTACACTGAGCAAACTGAAGGGAACAGTCAGCGAGGTGAACAAAGGGGTTTGTTAATGCTGACTCACCACAGTGGCAGCCACTTTGTTAAGGGCCAGGGCCCTCCATAGGTTTGTTTGACCTCTGACCCTGCCCAATAGGTGCCGATGTCCCTGTCCCCACACCAGGGTGTCACCTATCCCCCATCCTGGGTGCTCTCAGCCCACTGCAGGCAGGCTCCTGGGGAAGGGGACACTAATGCTGCGTTGGGTGCCCATCTCAGCCAGGAGTCCTGGGCATGGAGGGCTGCAGGGTGCCCGAGGATGGGCAGCAGGGCACCCCAAACCCCGTTGTAAGGTGCCCCATCTCCTGGTCCCGCAGAGCGGTCCCCGCACCGGCCCATCCTGCAGGCAGGGCTGCCCGCCAACAAGACAGTGGCCCTGGGCAGCAACGTGGAGTTTGTCTGCAAGGTCTACAGCGACCCTCAGCCCCACATCCAGTGGCTGAAGCACATCGAGGTGAACGGCAGCAAGATCGGCCCTGACAACCTGCCCTACGTGCAGATCCTGAAGGTAAAGCCACACGCTGGGTGGTCCCAGCCACGCCCCGGCTTCCCTGCAGCAGGAGCAGGGCACTGGCAGCCACGTGGATGGGCCAGAAGAGTCACCTGGGGCTGGGGAACAGCGGCCTCGGGGCAGCTGGAGCCCCAGAGCCATCACCAGCCTGCTGGGCAGGGAGCAGGGCAGGCTGTGGTGTGTGCTGGCTCTGCTGTCCCTCTGGAGCCCTAAGGGCACACAGGGCTGGGTGGGCAGTCCTGGGCAGCAAGCACAGCGCTGGAGCTGAGCCCTGGATCATCCCAGTGAGAGCAGCTCCCTCTGCACCCCAGCAGTGCCCTCAGCAGGCACACTGGCCACTGGTCCAGCTGTGGCAGGAGGTCAGACTGGGTGGCCTTTAAAGACCCTTCCAGCCCATTCTGAGGTTCCACGGAGCCATCCCCAGCTGTGCTCCTGACCGTGGGGAGCAGGGGGAGTGGGGTTACACCCCCATTCCTGCCTGCCCCTCCCTTCCTGTGACCCCCCGTGTGCAGCCCCATCCCTGCCCGTGCCCGTGGGTGTGGGGGCAGCAGCCCCTGCGCTGGCAGAGCCGATGCCAGCCCACACCCGTGTGACTCCGTGTCCTTGGTCTGTTCCAGCACTCGGGGATTAATAGCTCTGATGCGGAGGTGCTGACCCTGTATAATGTGACAGAGGCCGAGAGCGGGGAGTATGTTTGTAAGGTTTCCAATTATATTGGCGAGGCCAACCAGTCTGCGTGGCTCACAGTCACCAGGCCCCTGGCCACAGGTAATCGGCAGAATGCCTGGCGGTGGAAAACAAAACTCTGGGCTCTCTTGGTTCTGCTGTGTTTCTGGTGCAACAGCCATGGAAAAATACCCGGCAGGGCCGGCTGGGCGCTGTGCTCTGTCTGTGTGTCCCAGGTGTGTGTCCCAGTGTCTCTGCTGTGTGCTGATGTCTCCTGTCCTGCTGTCTGTCCTGTGTGCTGCCCTCCCCATCGTGCAGACACCGCAGCTGCCCAGGTACCTGCTGGGTCTGGCACCAGTGAACCTGTGTCTCTGAGGCCAGTCAGGCCAGGCCAGGCACCCCAGACTGGCACAGTGCTGCATCCCCTGTCCGTGCTTCCCTCCCATCCTCCTGCCACCATCCTCTTGTCTCTGTCCTCCATTCTCTCGTCTCCACCCTCCCCTCCCTGTCCTTGTCCTCCCCGTGCCAGCGAGCCAGCGGGCCGGCTCTGCCCGGGTGATTTCTCCATGCAGCCCATCGCCAGCATGTTCGGATGGGCAGGACACTGGTTTGGTGAAGGGTTTAACCAGCATCTCCCTAGGGATGAGTGGTCATCCCGAGGGTCTCTCTAGCAGGTCTGCAGTGGTCTCTGTCTGCTCCCCGGGGGTCTGCCAAATGAGACTGGGCTCTCCCTCCTCTCTGGCCTCCTCCCAGAAGATCTCATGTCGTTTGCTTCTCCGTTTTTTGCTTCCATTTTCCCTTCCAGACGGCTGGCGTTAACACGACAGACAAAGAAATGGAAGTCCTTCACTTAAGGAATGTCTCATTTGAGGATGCTGGGGAGTATACATGTTTGGCGGGTAATTCTATTGGGATCTCCCATCACTCTGCATGGTTGACAGTTCTCGAAGGTATATACTCCTCTTCCTCTCCCTTTCCTCCCTCCTTTCCAACGTATGCATTGTGGTCCGGGAGAGAGCACTTCCCTGTCCCTGTCCCCTTGGAGTGGGGCAGTGTGGGTGCTGCAGGGTTGCTCTGCAGCTGGAGCAGCCTGGGGCAATGTCCCCCTGCTCTGTGCCCCCCTCCACCCCATCTGGGGTCTGCCCCTGCTCTCTCCCTGGCCCAGGCAATGCATACCTGGGGAACTTAACCAGGGTTTGCTCCACTGGAGCAGGACGGTCCCGCAGCCCCGGGCCAGGCCAGGCCAGCTCTGCCTGCTCAGGGGGCACCAGGGGAGGTTTGGGGGTGCTGGCAGCTCTGCCTGCTCAGGGGGCACCAGGGGAGGTTTGGGGGTGCTGGCAGCTCTGCCTGCTCAGGGGGCACCAGGGGAGGTTTGGGGGTGCTGGCAGCTCTGCCCTTGTCCCTGCCAGGGCCTGGCCTCGCCCTGCGGTGTGGGACCGTCCGGGGCTGTGTGTGCCTGTGCTGTGGGGATGGCTGCCCCGTCCCCATTGATGCTGCTCCTCAGTATCAATGCAGGGTCCAAAGCCTGATAACAGCTGTGGGAAAGTTTTTGGGGTGCTGTGTGGTCACTGCTTTCCAGCCAAAGCTTTCCCAGTTATCAGCCACTGCTTTGTCAGCCGGGTGTGCTCAGAGGTGGGGCAGGAATCTTCAGCTCCCTCTTACACCTCTCTCTGAGGCTCTGCTCTTTGGGGGCGTCAGGCTGGGGGTGCAGAGGATGCAGTGGCAGCCACATCCTGCCGGATCCACCACGGACCGTGGCACCTGGCTGCGGGCTCTGAGCTGCTCATGGCTCCAACACCACCTCAGCCACCAAAGGGGGTCTGTGGGTCCCTTCTCCCCAGCAGCCCAGTCCCAGAGCAGGTCATGGCCACTGGAGTGCCACTGGCTGCTCTGTTCCCAGCTCTCCCCAGTCATTACCAGTAGGGCCTGGACTCCCACTGCCCCAGACACTGCCAGACACCCATCCCACTGCAGCATGCACAGGGTAACCCCAAGTCCTGAGGGACCTGCAGCTCCCAAGCGTGGGCACAGCATAGCAGGTGGGACAGAGACCTGTCCCCAGAGGTGCCATGTCCCTGTGGGGTGGCTCAGGCCCTGTCCCCCCACTTGATGCCAGTCCCAGTTGACCCCATCCCGCCCTGGGCTGCCTGCAGAGGTGGCAAAGGCGTTGCTTGGCCATGGGGATGCTGAGCTGGGGGCTGCTTGCACACCTTCCCTGCAAGGGTGGGTGGGCAGCCCGCAGTCCCTGCTGCACCAACGTCCCCAGAGCTTGGGGAGGAGCCAGGGTGTCCCCAGTGCCACTCCCTGGGGCCTGCGGGGTGCTAACAAACACCCTGTTCACGCCGAGCCAGCTATTGAAGACACCCCAGCCATGATGACGTCTCCCTTCTACCTGGAGATCATCATCTACTGCATCGGAGCCTTCCTCATCTCCTGCATGGTGGTGACCATCATCATCTACAAGCTGAAGAGCACCACCAAGAAGACAGACTTCAACAGCCAGCTGGCCGTGCACAAGCTGGCCAAGAGCATCCCCCTGCGCAGACAGGTAACAGAAAGTAGAGAGGGGGTTTGTTTGCACCTACTGCCTCTCCTGGAGCCCAGCCTTTCCCAGGGGGTGTGGGGAGGAGGGATGGGAAGACCTGGGACCATCTCACTCTGCTGCACGTGCCACCCAGTCCAGCCTGTGCCTGCTGGTGGCACGGCATGGGGACTGTCCAGGCTGTGCCTCTGATAGCAGCACAGTGAGCAGGGTGGGGGGGCTGCACAGCTGCCCCTCATCCCCCCTTGACGGGGCTGGTGAACCAGGAGGATTGACAGCAGTCCAAGGTTTGAGCAGAGCGTGGTACGCACTGAGGAGATGGGAGAGCTCCCAGGCTGTGCATTTCGGGCCACAGCGTGATGGAGACTGATGAAAAATTCCATTGAGGGGAGCAGCACGGGTGGGCACACAGGCAGGGCGGGCAGGGGCTGTGTGCAGGGGCTGCAGGCAGGGGCTGTGTGCAGGGGGCTGTGTGCAGGGGCTGCAGGCAGGGGCTGTGTGCAGAGGGCTGCAGGCAGGGGCTGTGTGCAGGGGGCTGCAGGCAGGGGCTGTGTGCAGGGGGCTGTGTGCAGGGGGCTGCAGACAGGGGCTGTGTGCAGGGGGCTGCAGGCAGGAGCTGTGTGCAGGGGGCTGCAGGCAGGGGCTGTGTGCAGGGGGCTGTGTGCAGGGGGCTGCAGACAGGAGCTGTGTGCAGGAGCTGTGTGCAGGGGCTGTGTGCAGGGGGCTGCAGGCAGGGGCTGCAGGCAGGGGCTGTGTGCAGGGGGCTGCAGGCAGGAGCTGTGTGCAGGGGCTGCAGGCAGGGGCTGCAGGCAGGAGCTGTGTGCAGGGGCTGCAGGCAGGGGCTGCAGACAGGGGCTGTGTGCAGGGGCTGCAGGCAGGGGCTGTGTGCAGGGGCGGGTGCGAAGGCTCCCATCACCATCTCCCCCCCGGGGGCAGCCAGCTGTGGCCCAGGCGCTGCGTGAAGGTAACCCACGGCCCCACTGCAGGTGTCGGCCGACTCCAGCTCCTCCATGAACTCGGGCGTGATGCTGGTGCGGCCCTCGCGCCTCTCCTCCAGCGGCACCCCCATGCTGGCCGGCGTCTCCGAGTACGAGCTGCCCGAGGACCCGCGCTGGGAGCTGCCCCGGGACAGGTGAGCCCCGGCTCTGCCCCGCCGGCAGCGGGCTGGGGATGGTGCTGCTGGTGCTGGGACCCACCCGCTGCCCCCGCACCGGGGTCTTCTCCCGCCAGGCTGATCCTGGGCAAGCCTCTGGGAGAAGGGTGCTTCGGCCAGGTGGTGCTGGCAGAGGCCATCGGCCTTGACAAGGACAAGCCCAACCGCGTCACCAAGGTGGCGGTGAAGATGCTCAAGTGTAAGTGGCAGCCGGAAGGGCGGTCCTGGCGTGATGCCACAGCCCTGGCTGGGGGCTGGGGTGTGCAACCCAGCCTGGCACCCCCTAACTGCTGCCTTCTCCACTTCAGCCGACGCCACGGAGAAGGACTTGTCTGACCTCATCTCTGAGATGGAGATGATGAAGATGATTGGCAAGCACAAGAACATCATCAACCTGCTGGGAGCCTGCACGCAGGATGGTGAGGGTGCAGGGGTGGGGAGGAGGTGTCCCCTCTGCCACCCCTCCAGCTGCTGTCCACGGGGAGGGGCTGGCCTGGCGCCCTGCTCCATGTCCCAGGCTCTCAGGGTGACCATCACACCCTCCCCTCAGGGCCCCTCTATGTGATTGTGGAATATGCCAGCAAGGGCAACCTGCGGGAGTACCTGCAGGCGCGGCGGCCGCCGGGCATGGAGTACTGCTACAACCCCGCCCGCGTCCCCGAGGAGCAGCTCTCCTTCAAGGACCTGGTCTCCTGTGCCTACCAGGTGGCGCGGGGCATGGAGTACCTGGCCTCCAAGAAGGTGAGGAGCTCCCAGGAGAGGCTGTGGTGGGACGGGGAGCCCAGCAGCTGGGCCTGGGGCGTGCACCCTGCCCTCCCCACCTGTCCCACGCTGGGGAACCATCCCGTGGCTCGGGGGCCAGCTGACAGCCCCGTGCTGGGTCAGTGCATCCACAGGGACCTGGCAGCCAGGAACGTGCTGGTGACAGAGGACAACGTGATGAAGATTGCTGACTTCGGGCTGGCCCGGGACATCCACCACATCGATTACTACAAGAAGACGACGAATGTGAGTGGTGTGAGAGGGGTTCTGTGGGGTGGGGCTGCTCCAGCCTGTGCTGGGAAAGCCACAGGCGTGCAGGGCTCAGCTTCCCTCACAGCCACGGGGCCATTGTGGGGTTTTGTGTCTCAGGGTCGCCTGCCAGTGAAGTGGATGGCCCCCGAGGCTCTCTTTGACCGAATCTACACCCACCAGAGTGACGTGTGAGTAGGGCCTGCTGGGGACATGCATGGGAGGGATTCGTCTTGATTTAATGAAATTACAATTGATGTCAGCCAACCAAACGTTCTGAATCCAAATTGTACTTGGTGCTGAGACTCATTTCTCCTGCTGATAAATGCTGTGGATGGTTGATCCTCCCAGCAAACCAACCTCTAACTGTTCCCAAATTGGGGCCTGGGGCTGTCAGTGCCCCAGAGCCGGTGCCCCAGCCTCTGTCCTGTGTTCCCAGGTGGTCCTTCGGGGTGCTGCTGTGGGAGATTTTCACGCTGGGTGGGTCACCCTACCCCGGTGTGCCCGTTGAGGAGCTCTTCAAGCTGCTGAAGGAAGGTCACAGGATGGACAAGCCCAGCAACTGCACCAACGAGCTGTGAGTGCAGCGTGGGGGAGAGGGGTTTGATGTCCCAGCAGTTCCCAGCCCTGCAGAACCATCAGTCCGTCAGATTTGCAATAATCAGCATCTCCCTGGACAGGAGGGAATGCCAGGGTGACCCCAGCACAGGGACCAGCCCAGGCTGTGTCCATCCTCCTCTCCACACAGCCCTTGGCCATGAGGGCAGGTGGGAGGGTTACCCTTCCACAGGGGGATTACCCCCAATCCCTGGGGTAGCATCCATGGGCCGTGGGTCCCAGCCTGGGCACAGGGACACATTCCTGGTGCTTCTCTGCTCCCGTGGGTGGGGGTCCCCAGCAGCTCTCCCCGGGCTGAGCCCTGCCTCCCCCTGCCCTGGCAGGTACATGATGATGCGGGATTGCTGGCACGCCGTCCCCTCCCAGAGACCCACCTTCAAGCAGCTGGTGGAAGACCTGGACAGGATCGTGGCCATGACCTCCAACCAGGTAGGGAGGTGGCACCGAGGGCACCTGGGTCAGGCGCTCCCTGGGGGCTGCCCCCGCCCCTGCTGAGCCCCCCTGGGGGTTTGTCCCCCTCAGGAGTACCTGGACCTGTCCATGCCGCTGGATCAGTATTCTCCCGGCTTCCCGGACACGCGCAGCTCCACCTGCTCCTCGGGAGAGGACTCTGTGTTCTCCCACGACCCGCTCCCGGACGAGCCGTGCCTTCCCAAGCTCCCCCCTCAGCACAGCAACGGCGGACTGAAGCGACACTGAGGGTGCTGGCACTGCCGGGGTGCTGTGCCACTCTGTGCCACGCTGTGCCACTCTGTGCCACTCTGTGCCACTCTGTGCCGTGCTGTGCCACGCTGTGCCGTGCCCGTGGACGCTGCCTGCACAGCCTGGCTGTGCTGAGCTGTTGCAGAAAGGGTTCAGAGACATCCGTAGCATCTCACGTAACCAAAAGCACCCACCTCCTGCCAGCTTCTCCTGCTGCCTCGTGTCAGCTCTCCACAGCCCAAAGAGGTCGGCTCTGATGTTTTTATGGCATTTCCTCTTCATTTTTAAACCTCTTCCATGAATTCTGTGCTTGAGTATTCCCACTTGGCTGAGCTGAAGTCCTCTCTCGTGGGCAGTGCGTGGCCAAAGAGCCAGCCAGGCATCCTGGGGTGGCACATCCTGGTGGGGCACAGAGAGCCAGGCTGGGCTGCCACCCACAGAACCTGAGAAAAGCTGGGAGCAGCACCCGGTGCCTGCAGCTGCACAGGGGGGAGCCTTGGCATCTGGGAGCCTCGGTGTGCCAGGAGCCTCACTGGTGTGCTGAGAGCTTCACTGGTGTGCCAGGAGCCTCACTGGTGTGCTGAGAGCTTCACTGGTGTGCCAGGAGCCTCACTGGTGTGTAAAGAGCCTCACTGGTGTGCCAGGAGCCTCACTGGTGTGTAAAGAGCCTCACTGGTGTGCCAGGAGCCTCACTGGTGTGCTGAGAGCTTCACAGGTGTGCCAGGAGCTTCACAGGTGTGCCAGGAGCCTCACTGGTGTGCCAGGAGCCTCACTGGTGTGCCAGGAACCTCACTGGTGTGCCAGGAGCCTCACTGGTGTGTAAAGAGCCTCACTGGTGTGCTGGGACCCTCATGTACCAGGAGCCCCGTGGTGTGGTGCTCCCTCTGTGCCCAGGATGCCCTGCAGGGCCAGCAGCAGGGGCTTTGCTGAGCCGTGCCCAGCACATCCGGGGCAGGAGCCCTGCACTGCTCAGAGGCAGCCAAACCCACCCGTGCTAAATCCACAGTCCCGTGTACATAACAAAAAATATGTATAAATATGAATATATATTTACATGTCTTTTTAAAAAGGGTTGTTACCAGAGATATACCAGTTTGGTAGGAAGGTACTAGTGGCTGGTAGATATCAGTTGCTATAAAAAAAAAAAAAAAAGTCATATATTTTGCTATTTTTGCTGTTTTTATTTTTTTAAATTATGTTCTAAACCTATTTCAGTTTAGGTCCCTCGATAAGAATTTGCTGCTGCTGCTTCAGTTTTATATGGGGTTGTATTAAACAATAATAATAATGTGTCGATGCCTTTTGGGAACCCGTTGTCATGACGTGCCTGGCCCTGCCCCGGCCCCACGTCCCCCCCCCGCTCCCTCCCGGGGCTCCGGCGGGGCTGGGGCCGGACAGTGCCCTGGGACGGTGCCCTGGGAGGGGCTGCCCCCTGCCCGGCCATCCCCCGCCCTTGGGGAGGAGCGGGGGGCGCGGGTGGTGCCGGGCTCGGGGGTCTCGGTCCGGGCTCGGGGTCTCGGTCCGGGCTCGGGGTCGCGCTCCAGGCTCCGGGGTCTCGGTCCGGGCTCGGGGTCTCGGTCCGGGCTCGGGGTCGCGGTCCCCGCTGTGCCCCCGTGCAGCCCCCGCTCCCCGGGCAGTGCCTGCAGTGCCTTACGGGGGGAGCAGCCCCAGCCCAGCTCCGCCCGTCCGTGCTCCCCGGTCTGCCCCACCGCCCGAGTTCTGCCCCACCGAGCGGGGCAGGGGCCGCCTGGAACCCCCTCCCTCCCTGCCGCCGGTGTCGGGACGCTGGAGCCAGGCCGCTGTTACTTGAAAAGTTTATTTTGCCTTTGTATGGAGAAATATTATTTGTTGTAAACTCTTCTGTAATGAATCTGGAATTCTTGTAATTATTAAAGACTTTAACCGCGACCCGCGGCCCATCCCTGGGGGGCGATGGGGAGGGGGCTGTCAGGGCTCCGGGTGCTCGAGCCCATCCCAGCAGCGGTTTGGGATGGTGATGCTCAGGGAACAGCCGTGGTTTGGTGGGAATTCTGTTTTTCACGGCTCCAGCACTCCCCATAAAAACGCTTTAGCGCCCTGCACCCCACGGGGCGTGGGCAGTGGTGTGGGAGGTGTCTGAGCGTGCAGGGAGGGAGGGGTGAGAGGGGCTGCCAGCCTCCGGAGCCCTTAAAGGGTTAAGCCGAGGAAGCTGAGGCAGCTGCAGCATCACCGGCCTCCCCGGCCTTTTTAAATGCATCTGCTTGTTGCTGTTTCCCGGTGTAAATTAAATCGATCAGCTGCACTCTGCCCACCCCCCACCCCCTTTAAATTAAGTAGAGCTTTTAATCAAGTGATTTATGTTGAATTTGCGGCCCTGGATTAAACTCTCAGCCCAGCGGGGGGAGCGGGGCTGGGGGGCTCCATAAATCACTGCTCTCTCCGGGACCGGCTTGGCGAGGCGCGGGCTGAGCTGGAGTTGGTGTTTACATCATCCCGAACTGCAGCTCTCACCGTCTCCTGCTCATTTCCTGGGGTTACCAGGAGGGCAATTAAATATGATAATAAGCAGAGCGGCTGCAGCAGAGGCGCTGCTGCTCGCTGCCGGGCTGGGGAAGGGGCACGTGCAGCTGGGTGCCCCCGGGTCCCCGGGGTGCTGCCCTGGCCGGCACCCAGCAGGAGCACTGAGGCTGAGGGGCCACGGCTGCCTGAGTGCTGGACCCCGGCAGGAAGATTCAACTCCTCTCTGCTCCTCCTGGTAAGCCATCCTCTCCGTGTGGGCACTCCAGGGGATGGGCACACCCCAAACTGACCTCAGCACCCACCCTGCACCGTGGGGGACCCGCAGGAGCAAAGCAGCCCCCAGCTGGGACCCTGCCCAGGGGGTCCCTGCAGCACTGCCCAGCCCCAGGGGCTCTGCTCAGGAGGGAGATGGGATGGAGTCCCTGGGGAAATGGCTCCGGAGCAAGGGAGGATCTGAAGGTGCTGCCCTCCCCAGCGTTGGGGTGTGTTGGGCATCAGGGGCTGCTGAGTGCTTGGCCTGCACCACGTTTGGCTCTCACAATCCTTTGTCTTCTCCACTCCTCGTTCTCTCCTTTTAAAGCCCTGGGACTGTGCAGGGCCGGGACAATCCCTTGGCCCCAGCCCAGGCCGTGGCTGCTCTGCCAGCGCTGAGCTGGGCTTTGTGCCCCTGCCAGGAGCCTCCTGTGCCATCCCACCTTGGCGTGGGTCCCACGGCTCAGCAGATGCTGGGGAACGATCCCCCCCAGCCTGGGGGCCATGGCTGAGCCCCCTCAGCCGCTCCCATCCCGTGTCCCACCCAGCTGTGGGGTCAGCAGGACCCCAGGGTCCCGCTCCAGCCCACCTGGCCACCCACAGCCGAGCAGAGAAGGAGCCAGGTGTGTGCAGCTGCAGCTGGGGCACCTGGCTGCCCCAGACCCTTGCTGTCCTGGGCCCTGTCGGGCACCACGAGGAGAAGCAGGAGGGACAGCCTGATGGGGAGTGGGGTGGGACCACCCCCGGGGACACCTTGGGGACGTTGCCACCTGCACCCCATCCCGCTCCACGCGAGGTTTGACAATGGAGCCCCTGTCCCACACGACTTTAGGCCGGGATAAAGCTCCATCTCCTTTGTTCCACGTTTACAGCAGAGGCAGAAGGGCTGCAGGAATGTGGCGCTGGGATCCGGGAGCTGTAAATCCCAGCCTTTGTTGTGCTTGGGCCGCACTAAATCACCGCTTTTCCCTCTGAATACTAATCTCCTCCAAAAGTGCTGACCGGGGCATCTTTCCCCAGCAGCTTTCTGGGGAAGAGGCTGACGCAAGGCCCGGGGCTGGCGCTGGCACAGCAGCAGCATCCAGCAGAAATCCCCGACCCCGGGCAGGGCATGGACACGGGGCGGGGTGGGACGGACACGGCTCCGGGCTGGAGCGGCGATGGTGTGAGGGTGCCCGGGGGAAGGATAAACAGCAGAGGAGCTGGTTCCCCAGGCTGAGGGGAGACGGGAAGGTGTTTGGCACCGGCGTGGCTGGAAAAGCTCTCCCCACGCCAAAGCACACACGGCCTTGGATCTCTGCAGCGTTTCATTTGCCCAGCGTTGCAGAACAGAATCCCGTGATTTATGGGGCTCCACGGGGGTCGTTTCCTCCCCTCGCTCGGAAGGTCATGGAGCAGAATTGCTGCCTCTCCCCTCTGTGTCTGCAGGGTACAGGGGGCCTGGGAAGGTGCCCGGGGTCCCGACACCTTCTGGTGCCAGCCAGAGGTGAGACACGGGCACGTCCCCCAGAACCCTGCAGCAGTGACCTGTCAGGCTGGAGGAGGAGAGGATTTTTATCTGAAAATGGGTTTTTCAGAGGTGTGTAAGGGGTCTGGCCTCGGGTTCATCCCCTCTGCCTGCCCCGGCTCCCCCGGAGGGGGGAGGCTTTGCCAGCCCGTGCTCGCTTCAGGCTGAACCCGGGTGTGGGGCTGGGGGTCACCGCAGGAAACCCAAGGAACAGCAAGTCCCAGCTTCCAGATCTTTCCAAACTGAAATCACAGGAGGCAAATGGACACACGAGCCCTCGCACACACACCAGCGGGACGTGGTGGTGGTGGTGGTGGGGCAGGCATGGCCGGAGGATGGGGACGTGGGAGGCACCAGAGCCCACCCCGAGCCCACCCACGGAAGGGCGGTGCCCAGGTGATGCCCGGGCCCCCCGCCAGCCGCTCTTCACTCCCCATCTGTGAAACCTCTCAGCAGAGGAATGCGCTGCTCCCTCGGCAGCCGGCGCTGGCTGCCTCTGCCTTCATCCCGCCCAGGACACCCGCCAGCCTCCTCCTCTCCCTCCCCCCGGAGCAGGGGCTGCCAGGCAGGAGCTCTCCGCGGGAGCACAGCTCGGTGCTGGGATGGAGCAGGAAGCTCTCCGGGCTGATGGAGGCTGGCTGGCAAATGAAGGAGCCCTTACCTGATCATTTCAAACCTCCCCGGGGTTCCAAAGGAGAAATTCAGCCGGGTTTGGGAGTAGGAGCAGTCACGGGCTGGAACTCCAGGTGGGAGGAGATGCCTTCCCTGGTTACGGCGCTAAGAGGCAGCAGTGACTCACAGCAAGGGTGTTATTTTATTGAAATAACATTTGCTCCCATTTATTAGACACAGATCTGGCACTACGGACGGGCTGGATGGACAAGGAGAGGTTCAGGTCCAGAGCCAAGGACACAGAACACCTGGCAGCTGGCTCAGTGCTGCTGCAGGAGCCTGAGGCCTCGGGTTTAAAGTGCTGCTCACACCTGACCTTGGAGAACTGGCTTTCAGGTGGGTTGTTCTAAAGGTTGTCTGACCTCTGGAAGAGATATTTCATTCCTACTTAGCACCAAATCTAATTTTACAGTAAGTATAAATATACATATTTAAAAACCATAATGTAATTTCTTAGCATTTACATTGGACAGAGTAAAAAATTTAACAAATGCTAAAAACAGCTTTTCAGTATCCTCTGAGAGTCTGGCAAAAACTGAGTCATCACTGGAGCGTGTGAGGAGTCACTTTGCAAAGCATGGAGAGCACTTGGTGTGTACTCTGAGCCTGGTTTAACCAAATCTCCACACTTGGGAAGGAGTGCAGGTCCTGCACGTGACCCAGAGGGATCCTGAAAGTGCAAGTCTGATTCACAGTGTGTGGCACCTGCACAGCTCTCACTGGGGCAGCAAACACTCACAGGTGGAGGCTGCTCCTGCCACTGCTCTGCTCCTGCCCAGCAAGGTCTGAGCAGTTCCACCACAGCACCCAGTGCTGCTCCCTCCTCCCCTGTGGTTGCCCTCCCCAGTGAGACTGTGGCCACGTGGGTCGTTGTGGGCTGGTTGCTGGTTCAAACACCCCAGTCAGGACCAAGAGCCTGAGCTGTGGCACTCAGGACAAGCTGCTGGGTGTCCCTGGGTGTGTGGGGATGTTCCTGCAGAGGATCTCAGGCTGCAGAACAGGCTGTGCTCCGTGCACAGCCCACTCTGACATGAAAAGCTGCCTTTGCTAAGCACAAACACCTGCTCAGGAACAGCACAGACAGCAGCACCATTATTAACATATTTACACCATAAGTTAAAAGTAGCAGGACAAGGATCCAGCTCGAATGAGATGTCTGGGGCCATCCAGACAGCTGTGGCCTAGTTGCTAACAAGCTTGGGACAGAGAGAGAGGCCCCTGAGGGCTATTGCCTTGTTGTGTAGAGCAGCCTCCTGGGAAAGCCCTGCTCCCTTTGCAGGAGGTGTGGAGATGGAAGCTGCTTCCTCCCAGTGCTGGCACCAGGTTAGGCTCCGTTGGCACCGGCCTTGCTGCTCTGGGACGCTTCCAGTTTGGTCTAGGGGCAAAAGAAAAGGGCAGATTTTAGGCAGTACAAATGTTTCTTGAAATTCAAAACCTTTTCTGAGGGTGTCATCCCATTCAGCATGGGAAGCTGCTCTGGAGAGTAACAGCTGATGAGGAGCAAAGTTCCTCAGGTTAAAGGAGACAGGAGTCTGTCTGGGCTCCCAAACCTGCCTCAAGCAGCATCCCCAGATGTGCACATAAGCACCTGAATTGAAATCAAATATCCACAGAGAGAAAATGGGCAAAACATAGACAATCACTGCAGAAATGTTTTTACAGATAGGAAGTGGCTCTTAACACCTGGTGACTCCAAGGGAAGGCTGGTCTGTCCTGGTGGCCCAAGGCAGATTATTAAGGAAGTGTACAAGGAGACACCAGCAATTCCCCCAGTGCTCTGCTCCCTGCCCCAGTCTGACTGCTCTCTGTCATGTGTGGTATTTTTGTATTGAACAGCCCTCAGTGCAGTTCTCATCCAGCCTCTCCAGCTGCTCCTTGAACTCAGTGTTCACAGCATCCTGTAGCAGGAACCTCCACGGCTTGGCTGCGAGCTGTGTGAAGAACAATCCCTTTTGGGAAGGGTAAGAACTCTGACAAGCTCACCTCTCGTGGGGGAGGCTTCACTGGCGCTTCTGAGAATGGCAATTTCTCTCTTGGCTGGGACACAAATTCTTCACTCTTTAAGGAAAAAGCAGCTGTAAGTCACAGAACCCTCTCAGAAAGGGCTGAACCCCCCAGCCCCTTCTCCCTTCTGAGCAAGGCTGTTCCCTGCTCACTCTGTGAAAGCTGTGCTGGCATTTCCATTGTTTCCCCAGCACAATTTAACTACGTGGAAATATTTCTGGCAGTTGATACAACAATCTTTGATTCCTGCTGCTGCTTTTATCAGCTGGGATTAATCTAAGGAATTCACTGCAGCGTGATGCTGAGAACCATATGCTCTGGCTTTCTTACTCAAGATATTTTGGCTCATTTTGTCCTGGACAACCGAACCCAAATTCAGTAAGAGGGCTAAAAACAAGTCCTCTTTAACTGCCTTCTCTGAGCTGAATGGACCTGGGCTGAGGCCTGAAGCAATCCAGGTCGAGTCCTCCCTGGCTGGGAGCCAGTACCTGGTACTGAATAACCAGCTGCTCCCAGGCACAGCACCAGCTGTGCCACAGCAGATCCCTGTTCCCTTCCCTTGCCTCTGAACATGCAGCTGCTCTGATTTCAGAGGCAAGGGGGAAAACATCCACACAGTGCAAGAACAGACACTGCTCGTGCTCTGCGCCACGGTGTCACACATTGCTTTTGTCCAGCTTTGGAAAGGTTTGGTCACACTCAGTCCCCAACGATTTCAGCACATGTTTTTCTGCTTGCAGACTGCTATTTCTAACCTTCCTTCCTTGTACAACAGGGGCAGGATCCAGGAGGGTCTCCTGACCTTCAAGCATGGATGTCACCACTCCAGCAGCTTCACCTTTCTGCAGAAGAACACAGTCATAACTTCAGTCCACTTGCAGGATCAGAAAACAAGATTCCTATCACATTCCTTCATTTTTACAATGTATAATGGTTGAGCTATTAACCTAAAAGTTTTATTCAAACAACTTGCCTTGTTCTGTGGAATGGGAACAGACTGTGGCTTTAGGTCTATTAAGTACAAGGCACGGGAAAGCAGGAGGAGAGAAGAAGGAACGTTCTCCTTTAAATGCAGATCCAGCCACTGTTGGAAGAAAACAGAAGGAAAAGTTGCTTCATATTGGCTCTGTGTGGGTATTTATTAATACAGCACTCTCTGTCCTTAAAGCAATCTTACAGTTGTAAGCTAGCTTAATGAGAAGAAATGGCTCTGAAGAGTTAGGAATACCCCCCCAGTTCACCTGGCTTCTACCTGGCCCTGGTTCTCTTTGTCTAGGACATAATCTGGACACTTCATGCCTTAGAGCTCAGCTCTGCAGGTGAGGATCCAGCTTGAAACTCATGCATGAATTCTCAGGAAGCTGTGCCTGCTGTACCTGAGCACTGCCTGGGATCTGTCCTCTGAGGAACCTGGCCACAGCAGCCCCTGCCAGGGACACTCACCTGCCCGAGCTGCTCCTTCAGCTGCTCCTCAGTGAGCCCCACAGAGCGCATCCCTCTGGCCCTGCAGGCACTCTGCAGCTCCACCACGCTCAGGCCAGCCACTCCTTCCTTGGCAATCATCTGCAACAAACAGTGCTCCCATCCAGGCACAGGGTAAGCCCAGACCCTGCTGCACCTGAGCAGCCTTCTGGAGGCCCCCAGTCCAACCTCCTGTTCAAAACTGCTCAGCATTTTCCATTTGTGCTTTAAGCCTCTTTAGGCATGGGGATTTCACAGCCTCCAGACAACTGTTACACTGTTTACCCACTCACTGATTTTAATTTTTTTTCTTATCAGGTTGAAATTCCCCCTGACACAACTTATGGCAATTACCTGCTGTCCCTCCACTCTGCACCTGTAAGTCTGGTTCCATTTTCCAAATAACCCCAAATAACTGCACATCAAAAAACATCCTTTTTTATACACCAGCACGACTCCAAAACAAAATGCTCCAGTGACAAAACCTGCAGTGCCACCTCCGTTACAGCTCCCCAAGGACTGCAAGGCTGCAGGGAGACGGACTCTCATTCTGTTTTCTGCTGGATCTCCCCTGGGGAGGGTCTGACTCCCACCAACACTGAGCTCCCCTGCAGTGGGGGTGTGTGGGAGGGACCCCAGCCCTGGAGCAGCACAGCGATCCCCGTGGGCAGTGCAGACCCACCTCATCGTCGGCCTTGATGTTGCGCAGGCGCAGCAGCAGCTGGAAGCGCAGCAGGTTGTTGGTGCCGATGGGCTGCAGCTCCAGCAGCTTGCACAGGGCCACCAGCTGGGGCCTCTCCAGGTGCTCCAGGGTCAGCTCGTCCTCGAAGAGCTTGGAGAAGCGCACCACCTCCTGCGTGCTGGGCTGGTGGCGGCCGCTGTGGCGGATCTGAGCCCGGGCACAAAGGCAAACCTCAGCAGGATCGACACCTGGGGGTGCCCTCCCTGCTTCCCCTTCCTCACACTGCAATTCCTGTCTCTGATGGAGACAGGACCATACAGTCAAATTGAAACTGTTATTGAGTGGCCACTGGAAGTTTCGCAGGGTGAAAGGTGCACCCCTCCAGGCTCTGACAGCAGGGAGGCACCCAGGGAACAGCACCTGACAGGGCAGCTCTGTGCTGTCAAACATCTCCACAATCCTGGTACAAATCCTGTGTTCTCTGCCCAAACACCTCCACAATCCTGGTACAAATCCTGTGTTCTCTGCCCAAACACCTCCACAATCCTGGTACAAATCCTGTGTTCTCTGCCCAAACACCTCCACAATCCTGGTACAAATCCTGTGTTCTCTGCCCAAACATCTCCACAATCCTGGTACAAATCCTGTGTTCTCTGCCCAAACATCTCCACAATCCTGGTACAAATCCTGTGTTCTCTGCCCAAACACCTCCACAATCCTGGTACAAATCCTGTGTTCTCTGCCCAAACACCTCCACAATCCTGGTACAAATCCTGTGTTCTCTGCCCAAACACCTCCACAATCCTGGTACAAATCCTGTGTTCTCTGCCCAAACATCTCCACAATCCTGGTACAAATCCTGTGTTCTCTGCCCAAACATCTCCACAATCCTGGTACAAATCCTGTGTTCTCTGCCCAAAGCAGCAGCACTGAAGGTGCATCTGTGCCATGGCTGCCATCCCCAGCAGGCCCATCCTACCTCGTGCAGGTAAGAGGAGAATTGTTTCCCTTTTCCTGTGTCTGCTTTGTTCCTTTTGGCCATCTCTGCAATGGTCTCCCGCAGAAACTTGGCTAACTCCAGCCTTGCATTTAACTTCTTCTTCAGCTTTTCTTCCTTCATTTGGGAAATACAAAATCATAAATTAGAAAATATAGTGTGGGAAACGGAATTGCTGTGCACATTCCTTCTGATCCCTGCCTGCAGCACAACCTCCCAACTGTCCCACTCGGCTCAGGAACGAGCTGGGGGTGTCCCACGCACTGGGTGAGGCTGATCCTCACTCACAGCAGCCCTGCACAGCTGCACAGATGTTCTGAGGAGCTGTGGACGCCCCACAGCCTCAGGGAGGACACCAACCCTCTTTGACTCCGTCTCAAACGTCGAGGGCAGCATGTTAGGGAACAGCTTCAGGAACACAGGCAGCAGGAACTCCATGAAGGGGACAATGACAAACACCAGGAAGGGAACCAGCCGGAAGAGATCTGCACAAGTTCTCAGCAGCTGTAGGGAGGAGAGCACAGCAGAGACCACCCAGAGGTTATCACTCAGCCAGATGCACAAAATGTGTCCAAAGAAGGGGTTAAGCCTCCTGCTACATCACTTTATCCAGGAGTTGTGGCACTCACCCTTCGCCTCTCCCTCCTGGTGAGCACCTGCCCGTGGAGCAGCCTCCACACCATCCTGGCAGCCACCTTGGTGTCAGTCCAGAGCAGATGGAACCCGTGGTAGTAATGCTTCAGCTCATCCACAACTTTCTGGCGCAAGGACTTTTTCCCCGCGGGAGCCTCCAAGATCTGCTTTGTCAGAGTTTTGGCAGGTTTGGCTCCCTGGCTCCCGGGGCCTCGCTGGGGCAGGGATTCACCTGGCAGCTGCTGCCGTGGGCTGGTGGAGGTGTGCAAGGTGTGGGCAGGCGAGCGAGGCAGGGCAGCGCCCAGGCAGGCGTGGCGGGGCCAGGGACGGGGTCTGGGCTCTCTGGGAGCCCGGGTGAACTGGGAATCCACCAGATGGACAAGAGCAACGCCCGGAGGGTACAGAGGGCTGGAGTGCGCCAGGAGATGGCAGCCTCTGAAACTGGAGAGTTGTTTTAGTCAGAACAGGGCGGCGATGCCAGAGTGCCGAGGCATCACAGCCCCGCGGACCCCCTCAGCACCAAGGCAACCTCGTGAAACTGATTTTGTGGCTGAGATCCTGATCCTTCAGCAACGGCTGAAACGCTGAGACCCTGCCCTGTGCTAGCAACTCATCTCTCCGGGGGGGACCCTCCAAAACGTCTCTCGGAAGTGTTTTTACCAGGTTTTACCGGGATCAAAGGAGGCAGCGGCAAACAAACCCCCAGAGGTTCGCGCCCACCCCGCACCGAACGGAGCCCGGGGGAACGCGGGGCTCACCTGGCCCTGGCCGCGGCCAGGAGCGCGTTACAGCCGCACGCAGCCATGGCTGGGGCGGGGGGATCTCACCCCCGGCAGCGGCGGGGGGCGGCGGCAGCCCCGGGGGGCGCCGGGGAGCGCCGGGGCCCGGCCGGACCCATCCCCGAGCCGCTGCCGGGCGCGTCGGGGCCGGACCGGGGACTCCCAGGGGTCCCCGGCTGAGCCGACCGGGCTGCGCTGCCCCTGTCCGGTCCCTGTGCTCGTGCCGGTCCCGGTGACGCCGATCCCCGTCCCGGTTCCGCCGATCCCCCGGTCGTGGTCCCGGTTCCGGTTCCGCTCACCGCCGGCCGCACACCAGCCGCCCCTCCCACCCGTCCCGTCGTGCCCCGCGCGCGCCGCTCTGACCCTTCGCCGATCTGTGGTTCCTGCGCCGTGACGCCATGGCGCCGCACCGCGCCTCCTTGACATTAGCCAATCAGGCGTCAGAATCCCGACCCTGCCGGAGGTCCGCCCAATGGGAGCGGAGCAGGGCGGGGCCTGACCCGAGGAGTCCTGGGGAAAAGCCGCTGATTGGGTGCGAGAACGGCGGCGGCGGGCGGGCGGTGACGTCACGGGCAGAGTCGTGACGTCATCGCGAAACGGGGGAGGTGCGCGTGACGTCATGTGCACGGCGGGCGCTCGGGGCCTGCCCGGAACGGGACCCGTTGCTCCCCATCGCGGGGCTTTAAAGCGCATCCAGACACTGCCCCTGTCACGGGCAGGGAACCTCCCACCCGCCCCGTCCGTCCGGACACGGCCAGGGACGGGGCAGCCACGGCTTCCCCGAGCAGCCCGTGCCGGGGCCTCTCCACCCTCGCAGGGAAGAGTCCTTCCCAGTTTCGCTCTGGCAGTGGGAGGCCATTCCCCCTGTCCGGTCACTGCAGGCCCTTGTCAGTAGTGTCTCTCCATCCAGTGCCCATAAATACACAAAACACCTGGGGAGCGGCTCTGTGTGTGTTGGGAGGCAGCAGAGCAGACTCCGCTGTGCTCGGGCAATGGCTTTGCATGGAATGAGGTGTCAGAGGAGAGAGTGAAGCCCCAACATGTGTGAGACAAACAGTCCAATCCTGTGTGTCTGAGGAGCAGATGGAACACATTGACAGCTGGGGAAACGTTCTCAGCACGTGTCAGGTGACTTGATCCCTTGGAATTTTTAAGGTGCCTTCCAATCGGAGCCATTCTGAGATGCCATTAAATACTACCTGGTTTTCAGAGACCAGAGGGGGGAAAACATTTAATTGCCCCAGTGAAAAAAGGGTCTGGAACCCTTTGGCTAATGGATGCCCAAGCAGATGCACAGTATTTTTAGAAGTAGAAAATATAATGGCGTAGATGGATGGAAAAGGGGACAGAGCTCCCGGTACAAAACTGGGATTTAAACACATTTAGATTATGTTCTAAAAGAGCTTTTCCTGTGTGAATGAGGAGATTTATCTATGGCTGTTCCTGCGCTGTACAAGGGCCTTTAGGAAGGTCCCTAAAGTGAGGAGCAGAATCACTTATTAAATTTCCTTTCTTAGAGCTATTCCCAGCCAGCCTCTTGTCCATCTTGTCGAGGAGGCCAGAAACGGACACAAATGCGGCCCGGTCTCCTCCTCTCCCCGGCTCCCCTCGGGGGTCACTCCACCGCCACCCCCGACCGAACTACACCTCCCGTGGTGCCTTGCGGCGGGCACCGCCCGAGCGGCCAATGGGTGAGGGCGGCGCGTGCGCGCGCGGCTGCGCAGTGCGGCGGCGGCGGGGGGCGGGCGGAGGCGGAGGCGCTCGGCGGGGCCGCACCGGCACAGCCGCTCCAGCGCCGCCGCCGCCAGCGCCTCCCTCGGCCGCCGACCCGCCGGACCCGCCGGACCCGCCGGGCCCCGCCAGCGCCTCCCTCGGCCGCGGCGGGCGCTGGGGGCGGGCGGCCTCCCCCGGGGCGGAGCCGGCACCAGCGGCGGGGGCGCGGAAATCGAGGCCGGGGCTCCGTCGCGGCCTTGCTGGTGCTGCGGGAGGAGGAGGCGGAGGCCCCGCGCCGCCCCCGCCGCCGCCTTTGTCTGCGCGGGGCCGGGCGGACGCGGCGGGGCCGTGAGAATGGAACTGACTGAAGGTGAGCGCGGGGCCGCGGCGGCCCCGGGGCGGAGGGGCCGCGGCCGCCATGTTGCTGCGGGAGCTGCGGCGGCACCGGGGCGGCGGGGCCGGGCCCGGCACGGCCCGGGCAGGGCAGAGCCCGGCCGGGACAGGCCCCGGCTTCGGCCGCGCTCGGCGCCGGGACGCGGGGCCCCCGCGCCGTCCCACCCCCGGCCGGCTCCGCACTCCCCGCTCCGGCCCCGCGGCTTCACCGGGGCCGTGCCCCGACCTGCTGCGGGTGCGAAATTCGGGGCTCCAGCCCAGCGGAGCCGCCGGTGTCACCGTGCCGCGGCCTCCCCAGCTCGAGGAAAAGGGTTTTGTTGCGCGCGGGAAGAGCTGAGCATCAGCGGAGGGTTTGTTGTTGCTCTGATGTTGTTTTTTTTGCGGTGCTGTTGCGTTGTGCTGCACTTTGTTGTGGTCTCGCTGTGCTTTCATTTCGCTGTCGATACTCTCGGTCGTTTCAGTGCAATTTGTTGTTAAAGGTCTTAATGATGGCATAGTTCTACAGATATTAACTAGCCCAAAGACAATGTTAAGTGGCCGGTAGTTAGAGTTGAAGGAAAAACTATAGCGTGTTTTGATGACTGTTTGAGTCTTTCAGTGACCTTTTGCAGAGGTTAACAGTGAATGCTTTGGTAGTTATATATATATGTTTAATTATTTTAATGAACTGCTTGGAAAGATTTTGCTCCAAGACCTGAGCAGGTGCTTTATGAAGGTGCAGGGTAAGAGTGGAGGATGGTGGTCAAAGACTCTGTGTTTCATTTTAACACAAACATATTTTGCATTTTCCAGTTACACGACTTTGCCCGAATTTGAGGGGGTTTGTGTGGGACCCGTTGTGGTTCTTGCCTTGGCTGTGATATGTGACTGCCTGTCGTGACATTACAGTCTTTGGTATTGCCAGAGATCTGACTTCTGGCTTTGTAGCAGTATTAACCCATGACTCTTCCTGAAGATCCAAAGTTTTTGCTCCATGTTTTCCGTTTGAATCCCATGGCTCTCTAAACAGATGAGTCTCTGAGCTCCTTTTTCAGACAAACCCCTTTTCTCTGCTGTCCAAGTTGCTTCTTTCCACAGCACCGTGGGAAACTTCTTCCAAATGCCCTTATCAAGCCCAGTTACAGACGTGACTGTTTTTTCTGGCATTCAGAAACCACATACAAAACACCTTTACAAAGGTGCACAGGGAAGCAGCCTCACCTCATGCTTTAAAGTTTGTCAAGAGGCCTCTGATTCACCGCTGGTGTCTGCCAGGAGGAACAGCTCAGTCCAGCTGGAGTCAGGAAAAATCCACAGGCTGCGGGTTTCCTGTTAAAGACTCACGTGCAGGTGAAAATTTGGTGTTGTCTTAACGTGTGCAAACAGATCTTTGCCTGGGGGGTTTGTTAAGGACCTGCAGAGAAGAATGGGACAAAGCAGATTGCACAGACTGAATGCAGGGATTAGTAGGAGCAATTGTTTTATTTCCATCTGCAGTTCATACAGCTCTGACTCACAGGGATGATGTTCCAGGTGACAGGGGTGTCCCTCTGGGTCGTGGTTAATGTGACTGGAAGCAGTGGGTGTGCTCAGCTCTGGGGAGGAGTGAGGTGCAGGGGTGTGTGTGAACTGCAGGCTTGAGGTTTTGAGAGGTCGGGAGTGATTGCATCACTTCAGACGCCCAGCCTGTCGGGCCAGGCAGCTCTGTCTCTCTGTCAAACACCTGCAGCAGTGAACAGCTACTGAGAGCAGCTGCTGCATTGGTGGTTTGCTTGGGGAGACCAGCAGCAGTGCAGGTTGGATCCTTTGGGATGGAACAGCACAGAAATGGCAGTAAACATCTGTGGGGTAAGGAGGGCTTGGTGGGATGTGAGCAGAGGTTTGCATGTCTCTGATTTAGGTCTGTGTGGACAGGAACTGGGTTGGTATTTGGACATAGGGATGTCCTGGAACTTCTGCTTTTGAGGCTGTTGATAGAAAGCGCAGCTGGGGGTGAGGAGGCAGTGACTGCTCTGAGCACTCAGGGCTGACTCACAGCAGTGCCTCCAGCTCCCTCAGGGAGCAGCAGGCCAGGCTCTGTCTCACAGCACACACCTTCCATCCATAGAGCACCTTACCTCTGACTGTGATAACCCTCTGTGGGGATTGTCAGCAGAAAAGGGTGGAAAAAGGCTTTTGTGAAACCTGTTTAAAATATGTGTATGCTGGACTTTTATCAGTAGCTGTTGTGTTTCTCCCTGCTCTGGCCACAGCCAGTCTCAGTCAAACCTACAGGACTCCCTGATTGGGAGTACGAAAAGCTGTGATCACGTGGGATTGGAATTGTTTGATGATCTGAGGTCAATTGTTATTTAGTCTAATGCAGCATGGAAGCAAGGTTTGAGAACTTCAAGTCTTGTTTTCTGAGAGCAAAGTTGAAAAATACTTATGCCAAAACTGGTTCTAGGTAAGTGCAGTTGTTGGTGAAAAGATGAACCTGGAGGTTCATAATCTCTGCAAAACCTTCTCCCCACTGAGCACCCACTCTTGGAATGGAACTGATTTTTTGTGTTGTGTTCATTTGAGCCGAGAAACTTGGGATGGAAACTGAAACAAACAGTGTTCACTTGAGAAAGAGCTCTACTAGGCTGGCCTGTCTTACTCTGTACTGCTTATATTTTTCCATTTGCCATTTCTTCTCTTGCTTTGAATTGTGACTCACCCATAGACGACAGGAAAATATTTACTGAAGGTGTATAGAGTCTCAGTGTTTGTAAATAGCCCTGTGTCCCTGTCTGCCCTGAGAAAGGACTAGAGCAGAATGGTGGACACTCACCTTTAAAGAGGAAACTCCTTCTCTCATTGGGAAATTCAGCTGCACTTTTGAAAGTGTTAACTTCAAATTATTTCACTGTTGATTTCAAATTGTTTGCAGCTGCTGTGAAACCTCTATTTCCTATAAGTCTTGAAATGTTGAAACTGTTTCTTTATCTGTTGATCTCCAGTGTTGTATCAGTGCAGGATCTGTTAGGGGTTATGTTTGGAAGCCAAATTGTACAGCTCACAGGAGGCTGACACGGTGGGTTAATAGAGTAGTCACTGGCATAGTGAGAAGAATTTATTCTGGAATACTTTTCTGCAAGATCAGCTAGAAATCCTGTTGCCCTGTGGTCTGGGTGGTGTTGCTGTGTGGCAGGGATGGCTCTCTGTGGTGACAGTGGGGTGTTCTTCACAGTGGTGCTTAGGAGGGACATACACAAAGTGATCCTTCCTTGGGTTTGGATGTTGAGATTCCTGTGTGCTCAGGATTCCTCCTTTTGTCCTGGTTTTGTGGGTCACTCTAGGTGACTCTCACTGTAATCCTGCCCAGATGCCACTTCACTGATCTACTGATGCAGAACTTTGGGCAGGAGGGAGGGTGGGAAGGTCTGGGGGTGTGAACAGCGATGACAGCGAGAGACTGGGCAGGAAGGAGGTGGCAGTGGTGTCGGTGCTGGGGGAGGACAGAGCACAGCCTCGGTGCTTTGGGCTGCTGGGAGCAGTTCCTGGAGCCCTGGTTCTCAGCCTGCACGGAGTTACTGAGGAGCGAGTTTGGGATGGGTGTCCCAGCTGTGCAGAATGGCTGAGTGACCCAGCTGAGCTCCAGAACGAACAAAAAAGAAACAAATGATAACCCTGTTCCTTAACTGGTAGCTCCTAAATGCAGTGTAAATGCAGTGCTTTGAAGTTCATTAATCCACGTTTCTGTCACGTAACAAAGCAAAGCACAATGGCAGCCACTGCTGCAGAGCCTGTGGGAGCTGCACTGGCAGCTGGGACTGTGCCCATCCAGCTGTGGATGTTCCCTGAGTGCTGCCACAGCTTCCCAAGAGGTTTTTATAAGTATTCAGAAGAAAAGATTGAACCTGGTTTTAGTAAAAAAAACCCAAAAAACTAAAACCAGCCTAGTGTGAGAATCTACTGTTTGCACTTCAGTTTGGCAGATGGAAAGTAACAATTTGGTGGTAAATAGTACAAACAGTCCCACATCCTCTTCCCAGAACGGGGGTGGGTTGGGGTTTTTGACCTTGGTGTGCAATCCCACGTGCTGCTCCTCAGATCTGCGCCCCCTGACAATGACACTTGTATTGGTTTGCTGGCTGATGTGCAGAGCTGTGGAGGAAGGGATGGTTTCGTGGCCCTGAGGTTTAAAAGTTTGTGCAATGAGAAAATTCTGCTGCAGAGCCTTGTGCTGTTACTGCTCTGAATTGCTTAATTACAGTGACAAACGTGCTGGAGTTGATCTCACAGGGCAGTGAAGATGAGGACAAATGTCAATTTAATCTAAGTGTGAAGATGATCAAAAAACATCACCCCAAAACATCCAGCACAGATCTGATCAAGTTCTTGTTCCTGTTGGAACTTCAGTTACTTTTTGCAGCCTTGGAGGAGGGAAGTTCTCAGTGTTATGAAAGCTCTTAGCTGAGGTATTGAGATGCATGGCTTTGGGAGGGTGAGAATTGCATGTGGCAGGGTTTAATGGTGGTTCCCTTTAGGAGAAGTGTCTGTGAGATGCATTAATGTCTTTTCTAACCCAGACCAAAAGGGCACAGTAACCCTCCTGTGTGCCCACAGAACAAATACCATGGGGCCGTGTTTGCTTTGGAAGGGCTGAACTAACCTCGTGGGAAGCAAACTGGTGTTTCTTACCTGCAGGTCAGGTCACTGTGTGTTGCTTCTTTTTGAACATTGAGCTGCTTACGTGAATGCCAAAGCCTTCTCTGAACCTGCAGCTGAGTTTTGGAAGTCTGACTTAGATTGAGTCTGATTTTGGTGTTTTCATATGCACTGGAAAGTTGAAGGTGTGTGTGCCAGTGCTCAGCTGGAATCTCGTTCAGTGAGTAGCCTCAGCTTTGGGGGCCTGTTGATGCTGAGGTCAGAACCATGCAGTGCTTAATCTTAAAATAAGGTGAGGGGCAGGAGAATAACCCTCTTCATACAGCTGCTGAGAGCCAGTGCATGCAAACTGTACCCTGCTTTTCTGGGGAGGGAAGAGGTTGGGAAACTCCATCTGAGGCTCCTGCAGGGCACTGACTTCCCAGGTGGAATGACACACTTGTTTTCATTGTGCTGTTGTTCAGAGCATCCTATGGTTTGCCCAAAGACTGCTCATAATTTTGGCAAGGTGGGGAGGGAGGAGGAGGAGAGGTTTCTCTGTTGTTTGTCTTTCCTGGCTTGTGCAGTTTACACTGACTGTGTCAGGAGAGCTTGGTGTCTCTCATATGCTGCAGAGTGAAATGCTGTCCAGCTGCTTCAGGTTGGAATAGCCCTTCCTAGGGCATGGCTAGGAAGGCTGTAGAGAGTGCTGGGGATTTTGGCACCGTTATTCTGACTTTGTAGTACTTGGGCTTATACTTCTTAAGCACTCCTAAGTGCTTCTGATATTTTTTTAAATGTCTTGGAAAAGAAGGAATTGGCCATATGAAGGGCTATAGCAGTAGCCCTTTGTAAAGGCTCAGTAACACCAGTCCTCTCTAAATCCATGCGAGGGTGGCTGCTGAATAGACAGGGGGAAATTGTTCTTGAGATCCCTTTTTTCCTCAGCTGTTTAATTTGCTTAATTACCGTTGTTTAATTTGCACTGACTTCTTATTTCCCTTCCCCTGCCTCTAGGCCCTATGAGAAAAAGGGAAAGCTAAGGATGCTGGAGCAGAACAATGGATTTCTCTTTCTCTTTCATGCAAGGGATCATGGGAAACACAATTCAGCAACCACCTCAACTCATTGACTCGGCCAACATCCGCCAAGAGGAGGCCTTTGACGGCAGCAGTGACATTGCCGAGGATGGGGCCCGGACGCCGTACGAGGCCGCGCTGCAGCCAGGCTTCCAGTACCCCACGCCCACGGCCGAGGAGCTGCCCCCGCTCACCAACGGCTACCCCTCGGCCATCAGCATGTACGAGCCCCAGGCCAAGTACCAGGCCTACGCTCAGTATCCCAACGGCTCGGCCAACGGCTTCGGCGCCGTCAGGAACTTCAGCCCCCCGGAGTTCTACCCAGTGGAGAACTCCAGCGCCAGGCCGCAGGAAGTTCTGGAAAAGCCTTCCCCTCCCCAGCCGCCGCCTCCGCCGCCGCCGTCAGCTCCGCAAGCGGGGATTCCAAAGAAGACTGGCTCACCAGAGATCAAACTCAAAATAACCAAAACTATCCAGAACGGCAGGGAATTGTTTGAGTCCTCCCTGTGTGGGGACCTGTTGAATGAAGTCCAGGCGCGGGAGTACGCTAAGGCAAAACACGAAGGGAGGAAAGAGAAAAGGAAAAAAAGTAGCAAGCATGACTCTTCCCGATCGGAAGAGCGCAAGTCACACAAAATTCCAAAATTAGAACCAGAGGAGCAAAATGTAAGTGGAATGGTAATTTCAGCCATCTGTACACCTGGTATTGTTGCTGAAGAGCGTGTCCGGCAGGGTTTGTCCTTGTTCTGGCTGTGTGCACGCTGAGTCACCAGGCTTTAGTTACTCGTCAGAGCCTCAGGATGAGGTTGCCAGGAGCTGTGTCTGTAGGTAACACAATGTTGGTTTAAAGGTTCATATGAAAAACAAATTTTAGAAAAGGTTATGTATTGTTTTTTAAATATTATTTAGTGTTATAGCATGTTTAGAGTTTGCTACACTCTGGCCAGTGTTGAAGATGGAACTTCTGGACAAAAGCTTACACATTTCTAAAATTGTCTCTCCAGACTGTTGAGTGGAAAGTCAGGTTACTTGGGGTATTCAGCAGTGAAATATTAATTAATTTTGTACCATATTGTCCATATCCAGAGAATGTACATCAGATGGTGTTAACTGAGATTCTGGGCAGCAAAGACCCAGATTACGTTGGTGCCCTCTCATTCTTTTTCTTTCAGTTTCATAAGCCACTCCAGTACTTCTGTTTCCTTTTCTCGTGCTTGTTCCTGCCACCTCTGTGTTGCTGGTTTCTGCCTCTCCCAGTTTGAGGGAATGGGTGGCAGAGAGGCTGGTAAGTGCCAGGAATGGGGAAGTTGCCATATCTGGCCAGGACAGAAATTGCCCAGCTCAGGCTGGGCTGTTAGAGGATGTAGCTGAGTTTGTTGTAAGGTCTGTGAGAGCCCTTGGTGCTTGCTGCTTTCAGGGAGAAGATCCTGTCTGGTAGAGTGGGTTCTGTGCTCCATGGGGGTGCTGTTGGAGCCCCTGTGAGGTGGCTGTAGGAGCTGCTGTGTCCTGCTGGCACTCCCTGAGCAGCGCCTCTCTTGCGCTGCTTTCTGGCCAGGCTCCCTCACCCCCACATCAGGCTGTCAGTTTGTTTCCCCTCTTACCAATGACTCCTGTTCTACTCCTGGAGCTTCAGCTGTGCCTGTCCCTCTGGCTCTGTTACCTGCTTTCCAGGAGAATGGAACCTTCTGTCTCTCACAGACTGAACTAAAACCTTGTATCTTGAATTTCAAGTTCCTAGTTGTGTGTGTCATCCAGAGTTCGCCAGAAATCTTGGTCTTGCTATTGTCCTCCTTGTTGCTTCCATTTCCCTTTCTAAAGGTGGTGTTGCAATAAATGTTTCATGTTACCCAGCCCTGTTTCAGACATGGCCTGCTGTGACAGGAACATGACTTTGTGCTGGTGGTTTTCGGTATGAGTTTGCCGGGGCAGTCCCAGGTGCATTGTCCCATCATTTTGCTTTCCACTGCACAATTTCATTTTCATTTACATGTTTGTCATCTTCAGTGTTAGTGGTGTGAGACTTGTGACTTGGGATCATCTTCATAGGAACAAACAACTTTTGCTACAACTACGGTTGTTTTGTAGTTTTATGCTCATCGAGGCTGTGGCAAGTCAGATGATCACCAGTTGTTCCTTATTCTGATGCTGTAATCTCAGTGGAAACCCACTGACTGTGAGGGGATGCCCATACTGGAGAGGCTGATTTAAAATGGAAATATTGTGAAAACACTGGTGAACGTCAAGCTCTGAATCCTTGTTTTAAGGATCAGCCTGTCTGCTCGGTAGTTGTGTTCTGTGGGGAGCTGGGAGTTTGCAGTCTGTGACCCAGCTTCTGCTCTGGCAGAGGGGAGGTTTCACTGACTCCCTGGAGTGAAAGAAAGGCAGGAATCAGTGCTGTGTGCTTCCTGCTGTACAGGGAGGAAGAGTTTCTGCCCAGCAAATAGGACTGTGATCAGCCTTAAATGGTGGTTGTGTACAGACAGCTCCAAATGAGACACTGGGCAGTGCCACCCCTGGCCTGAGCTGCTCTGTCCCTTTCCTCATGTCCCCGGTGCTCTGGAGCACACAGCAAGGGCTGATGTGGGGGCTGTGCTTGGAGTGGCCTGGGAATAACAGCGCTTGTCAGCATTATCAGTTCCTCACTGCTTGTGTCTGACTGCTCCTTTAGCTGCTCTTTGAGTCCTTTGACTTCCAGCTTCCCTGCTGCAGGAAAAGCAAGAGTGTGGCACCTGTCTCCTGTGATAGTTCCACCCCTACCTCAGCCCCTGTCCCCTCACACCGCTGGCCATGGCCACCTCAGTGTCAGCTTCTGCTCAGGGCTGATTCTGCTCTGTGCTGTGGACTTTTGATCCTCCAGATATATTTGTCAACTCTATGCAATTTAACATTGATTTTACAATTATCATGTTGTATATTTAGCATAATTTATGTAATGCAGTTCTTGCAAATAACTGGTGTACAGTGAGACTCACCACATCACTATGGATATCCTCACATGGGGTTCTCTGGTTTTGGAAATTGTGTGTTATTTTAGGTGGAAAGTTACTTGGATTTGCTGTTTCTGAGTGTATGTTCTTCTGTAACCTGTTACAGGAGAACATGATTATGTTCAGGTGTGATAGTAATGTAAATAGTGTAGGGGAAACCAGGTATTTCTTTATTGTGATGTTACTATGTTATTTGGGTACAAGGAATAGTCATATTCATGTTTTCTGGGTTCATGGTTGCCTTCTCTCTGTGAATTATTTTTTTCTGCCTGGTTTCACTATTATCTTCTGTTGTTTTACTGTCCCCTTACCTTGTTTGTGTTTGTTTTCCTTTTTTCTCTTCATTGTTACCCATTTCTTAGAGACCAAACGAGAGGCTTAGCACGCTCTCTGAGAGACCAAGAGAAGATGCAGTGCTGGAGGAAGCCCCGGTTAGTACATGCACCAATTAACATTTTTGGAACTTAGAGAATGTCACTATTTTTGGAGTGTTTCTTCCACTGATTCTTTAATTTATCTGATAAATCAGTTGTCATTTCTTTTAAACTCTTATTACTCTCATTACTGCATCAATGCATCTCTTATTGTACTGGATTTATTGCTTTATTTTATCCTAAAAGCAGTATTTCTAATCTACTTAGGAAGCAGAATCATTTCGGGGGGGGTGGCAGTTGCTCTTTTGTGTCTCGGTTTGTTGGTGATGTTGTTGTGTAAATACCAGCTGTGTGCAGCTCCTTTCTTTCATGCTTCTAAGAAATGTTTTTCTCATCTTGGATTATCAAACCTCAGGGATATCTGAGGGAACAACAACAACAAGTCCCTGTGGATGGTGTGTGCATCTCCAAGTGCTCTGAATCCTCTCCTGTGGCTTTAATCTGGTGTTTCCTTTGCAGGGCCAGCAGCTCGTGCCATCCCTTCCAGCGCAGGTCACCCATGACGTCAAGTTCCAGGTTGGGGATCTGGTTTGGTCCAAGGTGGGGACGTACCCATGGTGGCCTTGCATGGTGTCATGTGATCCACAGCTTGACGTGCATACCAAAATTAATACAAGAGGTAAGGGAGGAAGCTCTTTGCCAGAGTGTCAGGTGTCTGTAGCTGTTCCTTTATTAAAAATATCTTAATCCTAAACTGCCTTTTCGGGGTGAGTTCTGCTCTGTGTGTGCTGAACAGGGACAGTCCTGACATGCACAGGACTAGTACCTGCTTGGTGGCCTCTGCAGGTGGCACTGTGGGAATGGGCTTGTCCACAGGTGTTTCTGCTTTTCTCAAGTCAGTGTGAGAGTGTTCCGTGTGGGCAGGGTGTCCTGAGCTTCTATCTTAAACCGTTCTGGATCTGGCCTGTTACATTTGTGTACTTGGGCCAGGTACCTCCACTTGCAGGAGTGAAGCACTGGGGAGGAGAGTGTTGATACAAGTGCTGAGTGGTGCTTGCCCTTTCAGGTGCCCGGGAGTACCACGTGCAGTTCTTCAGCAACCAGCCGGAGCGCGCCTGGGTGCACGAGAAGCGCGTCCGGGAGTACCAGGGGCACAAACAGTACGAGCAGTTACTGGCTGAGGCAGCCAAGCAAGCCAGCAACCACTCTGAGAAACAGAAGGTACAGGGGGCACTGGGGGGTCATCTCTGTAAGGGAGATGCTCCGGGGCAGGTCTGGAACTCTTCGGTGCTTTGCCCTGAGAAGGACTGGCTGCATCTCACTGGCAGGGAATTCAGTGTCAAAAACACCCTGTAAATGGAGAGCAGACTGTAGTCTGCTGCCTGAGAGATGCAGAGACCCTCAGGATTGTGTTTAAGTGCTGTAGTGGCAAAATCTTCAGTGTAACCAACTGCTTGTCTTGTCCCTTAAGATTCGCAAGCCGCGGCCGCAGAGGGAGCGAGCGCAGTGGGACATTGGCATCGCTCACGCCGAGAAGGCGCTGAAGATGACCCGGGAGGAGAGGATAGAACAGTACACCTTCATTTACGTAGACCAAGAGCCAGAGGAGGCTTTGGCCAAGGCCAAAAAGACTGCCGCTTCCAAGTCGGAGGCCAAGAAGAACCGGCGGCCGAAGGCGGCGCCCAGCGCGCAGCCGGAGCAGGCCAACGCGGCGGCGGCAGGGTGCTCGCCTCCCCACGCCGAGGCGCGCAGGCAGGGCCAGCGCAGGCAGCCCAGCGGGGAGGAGGAGGAGGCACCGCCCGTGAAGATCGCCTGGAAAACAGCTGCAGCTAGGAAGTCCCTCCCGGCCTCGATAACCATGCACAACCTGGACCTGCAAAAGTGTAACATGTCTCCGGTTGTTAAAATTGAACAGGTTTTTGCCCTTCAGAATGCTGCTGGGGATGGAAAACTCATCGATCAATTTGTTTATTCCACCAAGGTACGTGCTTGGTGCAGTGACCCCTCTTTTGCTCCTGAGTTATCCCGAGCCTGCCTTCCTGGGGAGCTTGAACTGTTTCCACCAAGCTTTCACCATCCGTGTTCCTTTCATTGGAGAGACTAACAGACAGATGTGACAATAGAATCTTTGAGTGCACTGAGCCCCACTTTCAGTGCAGCTCTAGCAATAACTGTTTTGCTGGTGGCAGAGCAGCTCCCTACAGATGGCCGTATTTTTGTACATAACACATGAAAAATATTAAAGCTGTTTAACTTCAGCTTTCTAGTTGAAATAATCCAAAAATTCTTGATAAAATCAGTGGCTTTGTGGGAAACAGATGACAAAACTGTTAATAATGTACTAGAAAGTAATAACTACATTTTGTGTAACAGACTTTTAAATTGAGTTCTGCCTCTGAGCTTCCTTCAGGTGCACTGCAGCTTCCCACAGTCAGTGTAAGGAAAAGGCTTAGGACTATTTCTCTGCCTCCTTCTTCTGCCTCTCTACCTGGAGAGTGTTTATTTCATCCTAAGCCCTATAGAGAAGGTAATGTTTAGAAAAGTCACTGGAATTATTTTTTCCTTGTGTGTAAGGGGAGATCAAGAGGGGTGGAAAGTTCTGCAGGGAAGCAGCTCTGTAGTAGATTAATCCTGTGTATGTATGTGTTGGGTTGGAGAGCACTGATTGTTTCTGTTCTGAGATTCAGGGGCAGGTCTCTTACCTAGCAGCAACACACCTTTATATCAGGGGAAGACAATCTTTTCCTTTTTTCTTTTCAAGGGAGTTGGTAACAAAACAGAAATAAGCGTCAAAGGACAAGAGAAACTTAATTCCTCATCAGCCCAGAGAAGTGAAAAAGCCGTGGTGCAAAACGCGTCCTCTCCTGAGACCACTTCTGGGGCAGCAGGTAGGGAAACTGCAGACCTGGTCTGAACCTGAGCCCTCAATTCAAATATAAAACCCAGCATTTTCTCTTTACCTTAAAATTATTAACATCTTTCTGTTCACATAATAATTGTAATGAACATGGCTAATGTCACACATGGTGAGCCAACATACACAGCATGGCTGTGGGATGGGATTGGTGCTTTGGCCTCTGAACTTTGTGTCTGCAGCTTACAGCCTGAGTCAACATACTTGAGAGATGATGTCCTGTGCAGAGCAATGGCAAGTTGGTTTGGAAGACAACCAGTTCTGATGTGTGTTAGCTGGGTATTGCCGTGGCTTTTGGCCTCAAATGTAAAATACAAGAGCTGTCATGAGAGCAAAAGAGTCAGGAAGTGGCACATTTCAGTAGGGAATGTCTGATTCAAGACTCCCTTGGCTTTGTTGTTGAGTTTTTGCATGACCTGTTAAAGAACAGGGATTTTTTTAAAGACTGCTTCAACTAACTCCGTCAACCAAATGAGGTAGTGCTTGTCTTCTGGAGCCATCTCGGGGTACATCCTAAAGCAGTGAGTTTTGAAATACAGGTCTGAGGGAGAAGAACCACTGAAGCAAATAATGGAACTTGGGCCTGAAATGGGAAAACCTTGAATGAGCTATTTGAATCTCATAATGTTGCCAGGTGTCACATCTGCTTTAACTGTCCATCTGTTTGATTATTTCTCCCTTTCCAAACATGAAATAAATGAGAACCAGAGTCAGAAATCTCAGTGGTCAGCATCCGTGAGTCCTCTGCAAACACACTTCAGGTTCTGTCTGTGTGATGGTTTTAGGCAGGGTTATTTGATAGGCTGGTTTATAGAGTGTTTGGGACTGCAGCACAGGGGCCAGGTGCTCTGGGTTTCCTGTGTGAGTGGGCATCCCCTGCTGTTGGCAGTGGTGGTTCTTTCCAGCCGTGGTTGCTGTGGCTACTTGAATTGCCTTGCAGCAGGAGATGCCATGGCTGTTGTGCTTCTCTCACCTGGGATCTAAAGGCTTCAGCTTCCCTCTGGCTCCTCAGGTGTAGGGGGTGAGAATTCTGAGCCTCTCTTTTTTCATTTTCTTAGGCTTTTTGGATACGTAACACTCCACGTGCTAACACCCTGTAAGTGCCTGAGCTTACCTGCAGTGCACACTCCAGTCACTCCCAAAGCCATTTCCAAAGTCCAGTTATTGGTCCCCTCTTGTGGAACATAACTGCCAAGTCCTTTTTTCAAATGTAAGGTCAGCGGAACTTCAGAATCCCTTTACGGTAAAGTATTCCCCAGACTGACTCTGAGAGGCCTTGTTGGTAATCTGCAGTTAGAGACACAGAGTTCAATAATGCTGCAAAGATCATTCCCTTGGAATCTGCTACTGCAAGAGCAGCCCTGGGAATCCCTGGTGCCTCTGGCGTGCAGACACTGAATGAGGATTTATCTCCAGCAAGGTGGGGAGCGCTGGTCCAACATCTGTCCTGAAACTTCGGATAAAAATATCTCTGAAGATGGGATGGGAACATTGTGAAGGTGATGACTGGATCCTTGGAGAGCAGGAAGAGGAGAAGGTGCCCATTGCAGTGATCAGTGTTGCTGTCAGCCAACATTAGAGGCTCTGGTTGTGGAATTCTGTGATCCAGGATCTTATCTTACAAGATCTCGATCTTATCTCCTTGGCTTCAGTGGGGCAGCACAGGGAGAAAGTTCACTCTTGGTTAAAGTAACAGTTGGTCACATCTGCTCAAATTTACCTGAAGCTGCTTCAGGGGATTTGGCTCACACAGCAAGGTGACAAAAGATGCTCCCCAGCTCTGATGTGGAGACCCACTGCAGCTGTGGGAGTTCCTCAAGGGGTGGGGCCTCTTGGAGCCAGAAGTTACACGTGGATGGACGTGATGCATGTTGACCTGAGTCATTAATTTCCAAATTATTAGTAACTAATTGCTATTATTCATTAATTAATATGCCATAGAAGTTTTTTCCCTTGAAGAAAAGACAAATTTTTCCTCTCAGAAATCCAATTAATGTAACATGATAACTTTTCCAGCTGGATAGTTTAGTTACTGAGACATTCCCAAGCTGTGCAGCCATGGGAAAAATGCTCATCCAATGGATCAAGAGGAGTTTTCAGTTTTTCTCTGAAGTCCTTTTACAAGGTTGTCTTTTAGTCTGGTTCAAGCCCATTTTTGCCTCTAGATATATGCTCTTCTGACAAGACCAGGCAGGTTTAGAGCTCCTAACAGTGCATCCGTCTGGCACAGTCAGCTCCCAAGAATTTGCAGTTTTGCTTGGAAGAAAACAAAGTATTTCACAGTTGTGCCTTCTTTAGGTGAAACCTCCCAGACTGAAAACCCAGAGTAATGCTTCCCAGCAGCTCATTGTAAATCCTCAGGTGCCAGTTTTCTGTCAGCTCCAAGTGTGTGCTTGCTCCAACAGTTGCCCATGGTGTTGAGTGTTGTGTCCATGGTTCTCAGTGTGCCTGTTTGGGGGGTGCTGGAGCACAGAAAGGTCTTTTGATTTTGCCAGCCTTAGTTGCCAAAACCCCAGTATTATAACCTTCATTAATCTGAGTTTGTTTTCTATGGTAATACTTTTAAAAACTTGTTTTTCACATTCATTGAAATGACAGTAACACATCGTGGTTGATGCTTCTGTTTGTGCTGAGTTTTTCTTCACCTCAAAACCTTCAGGTGAGCACTGAGGTCTGGTGTGGCTGCAGGTGGTACAGGGTGGGGCTGGCTGTAGTTATGTGACAGAGGCCATCACCCCACGGAGGGGGGCACAGATCTGGCATTTTGGGGGAAATCCTGAAGCTGTGCTCCACGTCTGAAATTTCTAGTTCGTTTTTGTTCAAGGAGTTGGTTGTGGCTACCTTCCCAAAACACCAAAGATGGACTGTTTGGTTCAAATTACCCAAGTGAAGACTGTGCCTGAGAGCTGTCTTATGGATTGTGGAAAACTGTTTGCCCTAAGCTGAATTTCAGCCTTTTGTTCCACTCTGTTACTTGTGTCTGTTTTCTGAAGCTGATCTGTCTCTGGAATCAGAATCTGTGTCTGCAGCCACAGCACCAGCTGGTCAATAGCTTGGAACTGAATTTAAAAATAAAACATTCAAAAGAGGACAAAGTCTTGGTTTCGTTCCTTTACCTCTTGGTTTGGTGTTGCACATCTTGCTGTGCCTCAGAAATACAAGGAATCGTATAATGGAAACCTTTTTCCTTCCTCAGGTTCTGTAGAAAAGAAGCAACAGAGAAGATCGATTCGAACCCGCTCCGAGTCTGAGAAATCCACCGAAGTTGTGCCAAAGAAGAAGATCAAAAAGGAGCAGGTTGGCTTCCTCCATGTAGAGAGTTAAAATATATCGTATTCATAAATGTTGTGGCTTATATTGGTGCCTTTTTATTTTTCTCCATTTTTCCCCATCGGGTTTCGGTTCGGACTATCCTCCATGAAATCCCCCTGTCAATGCCATTGCTGTGACTCTGCTACTGGCATCTTCTCAGTATCAGTCAGGCTATGGAAGTGGGAACGCAGTGATGGATGACTCCTAATGAACCTGCCATGTTTCCTTTGAGATTTCTGTTCTGAGCAAAATGGGTTTGTTTCAGTGATTTCTCTTGGATGGAATTGCCACCAGGGTCCTTCCTTTGGCCCTTGATTTAGCTGCTGGTTTGTGTTGAGGTTTTGTTTTTCAAATGAAGTTAGAGTGATTAATTTGACCGCTTCTGAAAATGGACTTCAAGAATGATTTCACTTAAAGATGAATAGTCAGACTTCATGTTGGCAGTCATCAGCAAAACAGTTCTGGGATATACCATTTTTTTCTGAAATAGTTCTAACGTGTACAGGGCATTCCTTTGAGCTGGATGTCAGATAGACAAATGTTGTTGCTTTAAAAAAAATTATTGATAAAAGATTTCGACGTGGAAATGAGTAGGAGAGTGCAGTGGACGGACAGAAATATTAAAACCTGCATACACTTTTAACAAGTTTGTCAAAGTTGTTGGTTCTTCTCCTTGCATGGTGGATTTTTCCTTCTTCAAGGGCCTCTGTCTGAAAGCTGAGAATTTTATATAAATGTTTTATAGTTTAGCTTTTCCCAGTGAGAATTTTTTTAAAGAGGGACAGTCAGGATGAAGATTTATATGGGAAGGCGAAAAAATATTTTTATCTCTTTAATTTATTCTTTGCCCTTTGTGCTTTGTTTTGCACTTCCTTCACTTCAGAGACTGAAAGTGAACTCAGTTGCTTTTTTGGGGTTTTTTTCCTTATTTTTCCTTTGATGCTGCAGCATTTCTGCACTGCTGTGCAGCAGAGGAGTGCTCCAGCTCGAGGCAGTTTCTTGGTGAAACTTTAAAGCAATTTAAGTGTTGGGTGTGTGACACCTGATGTGGTCCATGGAGCCTCTTGGCATGAGCTGTTGCAGCCTCCCCCTTTCAGAAGAGTTGTTTTATGTTTGTAAAGGTTTCTTAATTTAACAAAGGTATAAGAACCAACATGATGAACTTCATGGATGCCAGGTAGCTTCCTGTGCTTCTCTTACCTGGCTGACTCAGTCTGTGGACATTAATTAAAGTGCTTTTCTCAGGAGAAGTATCTGACTGAAGTGAAACCCAAGGGCACTGTAATGCACAAAACTTTGAATGTATTAAGTTAAATTTTAAAAAAGAAAACTTACTAACTTCTTACAATTATGCAACAATATTTGTTACCCAAAGTCAAGTTTTCTTGATTCCCCAGTTAGTCTGCAACAACTTGGTATAAAATTATAACTGGAACGAGTACAATTAATGGGAAAAACAAAATGTTGATGCTACTGTTACAGTGACTAGTGGAGAAATAAAAGTGATTGTTTAGATTTTATATTTGTATTACAAAATGTATCCTATACAAATCCTTCTACTGTATGTTTTTACCTATTGTACAACAAAATAAAATATTTTTTAAAAAAATTATAGAATAATCCTTAAATATTTACTAAATGTGTTTCTCCATGCATATGTAACCAGATTGCAAAGAAGTAACTTGTAATTCTTAACCTTGAAAACAGGATTGTAGGCAACAGCTTTCTTCTGTAAATATTATCCAGTCACCAAATTCCCACATCTTCCATGTATGTTGGCAGAACAGTTCCTAAGCTTCTCCGTAGGGTCAAGGACTGGAAGTGCTTTTGCAAGATTGTGAGCTTGTACATTTGTCTGCTGAAGTGCCCTGGAGTTCCAGCTGTGTAGAGCCCTGCACCACGGCACCCGGCGGGCCCGTGCAGAGCTCTAGACGGGGAGGAAGGGCTGCAGGAGCTGCAGGGAACGCTGCTGGCAGCGCCCAGTGGCCCCACGTTGTGTCTCAGTAGCCCAGTGGCAGCCCTGCCAGGGGAAGGTGTGCTCACAGCTGTGGGGTTTGCACAGCACCAGGGCTGGCTGCCCAAAGGCCCCCGCTCCTGCCTGCTGGACACGGATACAGCGCTGCTGTCACCTGCGTGGCCCCGGGGGGACAGGAAGGGCCTGGCCAGTGACCCCTGGTGCCGGGGCCGTGGCACCAGCGTAGGCAGGAGTGGATCCAGCGGGACGCGGAGGCTCGGGCTGAGCAGGGGATGGCAGCTCCCACCTGAGTTCTGACCCCTTGAACTGACCTGTTTGCTTTTTGGTACTAGGGAGAAACTTTCCTCTGGTGTTAACTGTGGATTTTCCTTTCAAACAGGTTGAAACTGTCCCACTGGCAGCAGTGAAGACGGGGCTGCAGAAAGGTGAGTGACAGGTGAAAATGAACTCGACTGAACTTGGCTCGTGGCCCTTGGGCAGCAGCTTTGTTCTGTGTGAGCCACAGTGTTGGTGCTCTGTAGGGCCGAGCTCAACTGCTCTGGGGCTGGCTGTGTTTGGGGTTCTGGTCCTTGTGCATCGCTGGGGGAAGGATGGTGTTTGTTCATGTGCTGTGAGCCCCCAAGTCCTTCTGGGCATTTCTTAAAAGTCTGTGCTTAGCCAAAGTTAAAGATGGATGATGAAGAGGAAATCTAAGGATTTATCCTCCCTTAGAGACAATTTATTGTCTTCCTCTACTGTGTCACCATGTTAAAAAGCTTGTCAAAAGCTCTGCCTAAGCTGGTTTTCAGTTAATTTTCAGGGAGAGCTCAACTAGTAACAAAATTGGAAACTGAAAATTAAGGCAGAGAATGTTATCCAAGCTCTCATCCTTCTTTCCTTTATTAAGTTAAGCAAAAAGTTGAGAACATATATTAAACTAATTTTAGTGTGTTGTGTTAAGGTGCCAGTGAGATTTCAGACTCCTGTAAACCCTTAAAGAAGAGGAGTCGTGCCTCCACAGACATGGAACTGACCAGCTCAGCCTACAGGGACACCTCTGACTCTGATTCCAGAGGACTCAATGATTTACAGGTAAAGGTGTGTTGGTTATCACAGGGCCCTGATCAAGCTGTCACTGTACAAGGGGCTTTCCAGTTGATTATTGCTAGATATGTGAACACTGTTTTCTATCAACTTTGAGTCTTTTGTTGCCTGAAAACATAAAGCCAGGTCTGTTTCCTTCTAATCCCCTCCATTGGTTTGTTATGAAAATGCAGTGTTTACTTACAAATTTTCCTGTTACTTTAACTGGCAGAGCATTGGTTTAGATCATGGTTAGCTCTGTGGAAGGTTTGAAAGTCTTAGGGAATTGGGAGATGCTGCTGGTGTAACTGGTGTAACTCCAAGGAGTATCTGGAAAAGTAAGAGAGCTCTTTATGGTGTTTGGTTTGTACAGGTGAAGTATATCAGGACACAGCACTTGTGTCATCCCAGTGAAGTTCAGCACATTCCCAGGACCTTTGTGTCTCCTGATCTACCAAATGGTCTTTTGATCAACAGTGACAGAAATGTTTTTCCCAGTGTGACTGTCCTTTGTATTTGTCTGGTTTGAGTGCCCTGGGTTTCTCCTCTCTGTAGGGCAGTTTTGGGAAGCGTTCAGACAGCCCCTCAGCCACTGCTGACGCCGATGCCTCCGATGTGCAGTCGGTGGATTCCAGCTTATCCAGGAGAGGCACTGGAACAAGTAAAAAAGACACTGTTTGTCAGGTAACTGGTGATACCAGGAAATGATGGATACTAAATATGTATTCCCTGTTTCTGTTAGTTCTCTTATTTTGACCTCTTAGATAAAATATCCAGGTTTTTAGGGTTTTTTATGCTCTGGGAATGATTCATAGTAAATTATTCCTAAGCCCTCCTGCAGGCCAGGAAAGCTCAGCAGCTGGAAGGTGGTGTCTAACCCAGACCTGCCAGCATTAGTAGAAAAAATAGATGGCGTTTTCTGCTTCATTCCAGATGGTAGGTCAGGGTAGGACAGAGTGAGAATTTTTCAGTGTTTTGAAAAAAAATCCTGGGGTCTTCTGTCCAGTTCTGTGGTCAGTAGTGAGGAGGGAAGGACCTGAAGAGCAAGAGCAGCTTGTTCCCTGAGAAATGAAGGAGTGCAGGTGGATCCTGTGGTGCCTCCTCTCTCTGTCCTGGCTCTCACTGTTACCCCAGAGCAAGGTGCAGGGAGTGCTGGGATTGTCCTTGGCCTGAGACTTGCCAGGTCCAGTTCTCCTGCCTTACCCCAACTCTGAAGCAATTCCAGGCAGTTCTGTGTTAGCAGCTGGCAGTCACTGGCATGTCAGAGTACCCTGGTCCCTGCTGAGCTCTGTGCCTGTTGCAGATCTGTGAGAGCTCCGGCGAGGTGCTGCTGGCCTGCGAGGGTGAGTGCTGCAGCATGTTCCACCTGGAGTGTCTGGGCCTGAAGGCCATGCCTGAGGAGAAGTTCATCTGCACCGAGTGTAAGAACGGTGAGTGTGTTCCTGTGCCTGGAAAACTGGGAGGGATTTCCCTCTTTGCTCGGGAGCCACGTTCTGGTCAGAGCAAACCGAGATGTTGCTTTTGGAGGTTTGTGAGGAAGTTTGGGTTATTCCACTGCTTTTTCAACCTCTGAGACCAGATTCTCATTTTCCATTTAGCAAGTGCCTCGTAAGAAAAAAGAAGTAATGAACTGCTTAGGGTTTTACTTGGAATAAGAGATTTTTATGTGAGCAACTACTCCGATGGTATTGTGGATCACAGTAACCACCCAGCCTGTTGGATGGGAAGGCTCCTGTGTTGCTCACAGTCTGTTGCCTTCAGAATTTGTTTGGACAATGTATGTCAGAGTTGGCCTTTACAGTCGGGATTCCTTATTCCTTCTCTCCCAAGGAGAGCACACGTGCTTTTCCTGCAAGCTCCCTGGCAAGGACGTGAAGCGCTGCTCTGTCAGCACCTGCGGGAAGTTCTACCACGAGGCCTGTGTGCGCAAGTTTGCCACGGCCCTCTTCGAGTCCCGCGGCTTCCGCTGCCCGCAGCACTGCTGCACGGCCTGCTCCATGGACAAGGACATGCACAAAGCCAGCAAAGGTGAGGGCAGCTGCTGCAGCAGCACAGAACACTTCATCCAGTCCCACTCTGCAAGGAACGAGGGTTTCCTCCTCACTGAGGTCATCAGCTGAAGTAGCTCGTGGGTGGGAGGCAGCTGGCAGCCTGACACTGTGGAGTGTACCTGGATCCACACACTTGGTCAGCTCTTGGTGCTGGGTGTAATGGAAGCCAAGGGTTCACAGTATGAGGCCAGGGAATGTTGATTTTCAAAGACAGTTTGTAGTGGCCTTGTGAACAATTATTTTTCAAGGAAAAGGATCCTTTTAGAAATGAACCAGAATGTTTAAACCAAACAAATAGACTCTGGAATGATGGAAGATTTTCTTAACAATTTTAAAGTTGAAAGTTAAGGGGTAATACTTGTGAAACTTTCTTTAGAAAGAAGATGTAGCTGTTTCTTTTTTTTACCCAGTAGTGCCATTGGAATAGACCCAGCCTTGCCTTTGCCTGTGGGGAATTCTGCCCTATCGTGGCCCGAGCAGTGGCTGTCCTCAGTGGTGTGTCCCAGCGTGGATGGTGCTGTGCCCCGGTGACGCGTGCCTCTGCTGTGTTTCCTTGAGCAGGTCGCATGGCGAGATGTCTGCGCTGCCCCGTGGCCTATCACTCGGGAGATGGCTGCATCGCTGCAGGAAGCTTGTTTGTGTCATCCCACATCCTCATCTGTAGTAACCATTCCAAAAGGACTCACTCCTCATCAGCTGTAAATGTAGGCTTTTGTTTCGTTTGTGCAAGAGGTGAGACACTCGGTTTTTCCCTGTTTTGTAGTTCTGTTGTCATTCGTGCAGTTTAGTGATAAAAATTGTGTTTCACGAGGAATTCCTGCCTTAGGGCTTGCTGGGGTTAAATGCTGCCTGGGATATTTTTTTATCTAATTTTATTTTATTTTATTTTGGTCAGCAGTTCTCATGAGATTCCACTCGCTGTGTTGGTCCATAACATTTGATAGCCAGAAGCAGCAATAGGCACTCAGGCCAGCTTGTTCTGCCAGTAGGGAAAAGCAGATCCCAATCCCCACATTCCAGCCTTTTCATGCTCAGAATGGCTGCTGTGTTGTTAATCACTGTATTAAGCTGAAGGGGATTCTTCCACTACTGCAAACTTGAAACTGTTTAAGGCTAAAAGGTGGGACTTACTCATGAACTAGAAAAACTCAATTTATAACTGCCATCACATTTGAGAACTTTGAAAGAAAACCTTTGGCAGTACTGTATGAGAGTGTTTCATGCTGGGCTTTTCCATGTGTCAAAGTTCTTTTTTTTCTTTTTAACTTTTTTCCCCACTTCTTGTCTTCATGGTTCTTCGGTCACCAGGATTCTGCCAGAGAGCAGCTTAAAAAAATGTCAGTGCAGCAGTTGCTTTGGTCTCAAGATTCAAAAGTACTATTATTCTTAGGCTTTGGAATAGTATTAATGTGTACCTTCTGCAGAATGCCAGCAGTTTATATTGGCTGTGTTCTCTGCAGAAGTTTTGAGAGTCACTAATAGGGAAGTGAAAGTGAGCTGGATCCTGAAGTTACTTGTCTTCATTTGTGTTCATTCAGATGGAAGTTTAGTTTGGCTTGACTTTGCAAGAGCAGAGTAATAATTACACATCTCAGAATGACAAGAAATGCAGAAGGAATTTTTCATGCTTTTTTTTTTTTCCCTTCCACTTTACATATTGTTTAGTAATTCTCTTTATACCTGAATCCGGCTCCATCAGAGATGAAACTACTCAAGTCTGTATTTTCTCCTGGCAATCTAAATAACCTCTTGAGCCCTGGCAGATGGAATTCCCTGTCCTGTGTATTCCCCAGATCTCAATTAGGACTTGAACAGTTACAAACCATTGCCACTGCCTGAATCCTCTGTGTCTTAGAGCAGCTCTGTACTTGTTCGTCCAGAGCATTCTTGTGGGGCTTGTGTCCACCAGGCCTGGCTGAAACCAGGAGCCAGAGTGCTGAGGACAGTACCTGGGGCAGGAGCACTGAGCCACCTGCTCAGAAGGAAATGGGGAATTGAACACTTTAGAAATCCTTGGACATCTCTGTGAGAATGGTGATTTAATTAGTGTTAGTCGTTTTCAGAAGCAGACACTTTGTATTTAGATACAGTTACTGAAGTGAGAAATGCAGATGAGAGACCATCTATAAAATATACAGGCTTGCTTACAGTGAGGTACTTGAAATACAAGATATTTAGAGATTTCTTATTCACCACCCTGCAATACCCTCCAATCAGCATTTTACAGTTCACCTTGCTGCATGTGTAGGTTCCCTGTCTTTAGGAATCCTCCCAATGATGCATGTCCAGATGGGCTGACCCCATCTTCTTACAGCAGTGTTTTAGGCACCATCCAAGAGGTTCTCTCTTGGGCTCAGCTGTGTGTCCCTCAGGGGCAGAACTGGGGGCTCTCTTGGTAGCTCATCTTTCCTGTTTCCTTGGGGTTCAGTTGCTCTGCTCTTCCCACGAGTTAACTGGCCAAGCGCTTCTGCTCCGCAGCCCTGGGCTCTCAGCTGGGCTGCCTGGCTCTTTGGAGTAACAAGGAAAAGCTCTTCTTGGTGCAGGACAGAGAATTGCAAAGGCCTGGAATGGAGTTTTGTAGGGAACTGAGTGCTGGACTGTTCTGGAGCAGCCCTGGGAGGGCTGGGTGGGGGAGCTTCACCACCACAGCCTAGGGCAGAAGCTCCATCTGTGCTTCCCCCTTGGTGCCTTGGAGAGAACCTGAACTCCTCCTTGCTTTCCAGCACAATTACAGAGGCAAAACCCTTCCACAGACAAGATCTCAGGGATAGATTTGTAGGGAGTGGGACAGTGAGTTCTCATTCCCAGTGTCTGTTCCATCTGTAGCTCCAGCTCAGAGCACGACCCTCCTGCAGTGACCATCATCTGCAGAGGAGCTTCCTTTTGCCCTGTGGGAAGGAATCTTGCACAGATTCAAACTTTGTTGCCTTTCTTGTGCTTGGCTATAAATGCACAAGTGAAAAGTAAAAAACCAATTGAAATGCCACTTAGAAGCAACTTACTTCATAGCAAGATTTTCCAGTAAAGTTTGAGTCTCTCCAGCACAACCTCTTCATTAGCACAGAAACTTTGTCAGACTTTCCTTTTTCTTCATTTTATCCTTTTTTCATTCCCACATAAAACATTAGAGGTGTTCATTGGGTTTATTTGATTTTTCCTTCATGGAATCATGGGTAGTTTCATTGCAACTCATCTCTTTCTGTTTGTTTCGTATAGGGCTGGTAGTGCAGGACCATTCAGACCCCCTGTTCAGTTCCTATGCCTATAAGTCCCACTACCTACTGAATGAGTCAAATCGTGCTGAGTTGATGAAATTACCTATGATTCCTCCTCCTTCGTCAGCTTCCAAAAAGAAATGTGAGAAAGGTAACCAAAATAGTTTCTTTCTCTTTAATTTACTTTCGCTTTTTCTATTTTTTCTCTCTAAATCAACGGAGAAATGTCTGCTTGTCCCCACACTGACTGCTTTCAGTGACCTTCACTCATGGTTATTGTGAGCCTGTGTTCATGTTGTTGGCAATTTTTAATTTTTTTTTTTAAATTATAAAAGGGCTTAAAATAATTGCTGTCACTAAATTCTCCTTGGAAGATATTTGGTCACTGTCTATCTGGCCTGGGCTGTTCCAGGTTCAGGGAGCTGTTTGCACAGCAATGTGAAGAGGAGGCAGATGGATCTCGGTGTTGTTGCAGTTCAGTATTTACCTGGATGATGTAAAACCACTTCTTAAACCGACTGGAAGCAGAGGGGGGTGTGCTGCTTCGGGTCTCGTGCAGGTCCTGAGAGAGGAGAGGGCGTTAGGGGCTGGACAGGGGTGGGTGCAGTGTCCTTCTGCAGGGTGCCGGGGCAGGAAGGCAGTGAGGTTTGGCCTCTGTGTGTCCCTGCTGGTCCTGGGGCCTCGTGTCCCACCTCCAGCACCCAGCCAGCAGTGCCCCATCGCTGTCCCCTCCTGTGGGATGGGTCCTTGCCACAGCCAGGCTCTGAGCCTGCAGGGACCCCCAGCTCCGGACAGGGGTCACCTCCTGCTGCTGAGGGGGGCTGAGGCTCTCCAGATCCCTCAGGGGCAGTTCCTGCTGTCTGTGTGCAGTGCTCAGGTGTGACATTTCATTCCCCACAGAAATTTGGTTCCCCAGGAGCGTTCAGAGCCGGTGCCCCATTGCCCAGCCCAAGTTAGGTCACTTTGAGCCTTGTGAGATCAATGGCTTGCAGCAGTCCTGTAATTCCTGAAAACAAGAATTATTTTGAGCCCTGTGCTTAGCTTGAGCCAAATCTGCCTAATGCATCCCGAGAGCAATGTTGGGGTTTTTCTTGCTTAGCATTGACAGTTTTGTGTTTGATTTTGTTTGATTTTTGCATCTCTTGGCATTTTCTCATCTTGGGTAATGTTTCAGTAATGTGTCTGTATTTCCTCTGAAATTACGCTTGCAAAAAATAGTTGAAAAATTTCATTATGGGTTTGGGAGCTCTGGAGGATCCATATGACTGGATTTTACTGCTTTTAGCAGAGGAAATACAGTGTTGATCATGCAACTGAATTGTTTAAGGAATGCTCATTGTAACATGCAATGATCAATTAATGCAAGGATATTTTGGGAAGTCTATAGGTGGACAAGATTTTCTGATAAAGGTTTGAAAGTGACTATTCACACTTCTTTTGATACTGTGATTGAAAATTGGTTTCAACGCTGTCAAGTATCTCCCAGATTTTCCATCTGGGACACAAAATCTTGTTAATTTTTAAATATATATACATATAAGAATGTATATATATTTTTTATATACCTAGATGTATAAAATATTACAGTATGTGTAATGTATCAAGTCATCTTACATGAGCTGCTTTGCTGAGGGTGGCTTAGAGATGTGCTGTGGCTCTCCACATGTAGCACACCGTCCAAAATGTGAGCCAACCAAAATAAATTTGCCTAAATTAGTGTAAACTTCAGAAATTCATGTGAACCCCAGTGCTGAGGTTCCCTCTGTGCAGCATGAATTTTCAGGATGGGGACAACTCATGTGTGTCTCATTCTGCTGTATCTACTGGGCTCCTCCTGGTAACTTTTTGTGGAATAAACACACTCATTACCATTCCTTTTCCTGTCCTTGCAGCAGAAAAGTATTGATCAACCTATAGGCTGTGGGGTCGGTGCTCGCTAATGATTGCTGGGGATTCAGTCAGAGCAGTGTTGATTGAAAAGGACTCTTGAAAAACGTGGAGTTTTGTGGTTGCTTTGGCCATCACCAAAGCACTGAGAGCTGGTGTCACTGTTCCCAGCTGCAGTGCTTCCCTGGGGAATGGTGCTCCTCCTGCCAACTCACCTCCTGTTTGAGTCCTCAGCTGCTTTTTTGTCTGATGCAGTTGAGAGTCCCAGCTTAGATTAAGCACTGCATAGTCCTTTTTAACCAACATTGTTAAATTTGACTTGATCCCTTTCTTTTGCCATTTTTCTGTGGGGCAGTGGGAATCTGGAGTGGATGATTTAAAATGAATGCCAATTGCTGTGCACGGGGGAAGCAAATCCTGACTTCTACAAACCAAGCAGGGCTTCTTTGTTTCAAGGTGGCAAACTGTTGTGCTGTGAGTCCTGCCCAGCTTCCTTCCACCCCGAGTGTCTCAGCATAGAAATGCCTGAGGGATGCTGGAATTGCAATGACTGTAAGGCTGGCAAGAAGCTGCGGTACAAGCAGATCGTTTGGGTCAAGCTTGGGAATTACAGGCAAGTCCATCTTTTGGGGGTTCTAATGCTTTGGGTGTTTTAATGTACTCTGGAATTGCAGGAAGGTAAAGCAGCTCAATCATCATGAACAAGAGTTAGAAATGCAGTAATTCCTCTGCTTGGGGTCAGGCACGGATGTCACCCTGAAATGGAATGCTCCTGCACATCCCAGGCAGTGATGGACTGGACTGCACACACCTTTGCTCTGCAGAGTGGGATCAGGATGTGGGAAAGCAGGGGCTGCCAGAGCCCAGCTGTCCTTGCTGGTGTTTGCATTAGTCAGCTGCAGCAATACAGGTGTTTACAGGTGATCCTGGAAAAACTTTCAGGCCATGGATATTCTTAGGCTTTTCCAGAGTTTGGAGTAAGAACTTGTATTTGTTTGTGTTTTGCATGGAGCTTCCCAGGCATTGCCAGTGGGAGCCTTGGCTGCTTGAGGGAGGAATTGATTTCCTTAAGAAAGGAAAATGGCTCTTATTTCTCAATCCCTTTAGGGAAACTGGGAAACTCTGGTTCAGAGAACTTACATTCTTCTTTTCTCTCCTACTCTGCAGGTGGTGGCCAGCAGAGATCTGCAATCCCAGGTCTGTCCCTCTCAACATACAGGGCCTCAAACATGATATCGGGGACTTCCCAGTATTTTTCTTTGGTTCACATGACTACTATTGGGTACACCAGGGCAGAGTTTTCCCTTATGTTGAAGGAGATAAAAGCTTTGCTGAGGGGCAAACTAGTATTAACAAGACCTTCAAGAAAGGTAAAATCAAACAAAGTTTATAGTGGTTTATGACAAAAATTCCACGTGTTTGTGTCTCCATCACCACTTAACCTGCATGGGAATATTATGTGACTAGTGTTCTGTGTTCATGTGAAATCCAAGCATTGTGTTGATCCCTTGACTGGAGATAAAAATGTGTTTTAAGTGCCTACTCATTGTGTGTTGTTGTGGGCCAGTTCAGTGTTTCCACAAATGGGGAAATGTTATGGAAATGGATGGAAACCTTGGGCTCTGCTGCATGGGATCATTGTTCAGTATCTTGGTACCCATTGGAAGTACCTGATGATAAATTCATGATAAATTGCAATAACTAATTTTTAGCTTGTCTTTTTGTTAATAGAGTTCTGTTCCTAGTCTTAAAAAAAATTGAATAGAGACATGTACATGTACATATTTGATTAGCAGCAGCTGGGACTGATTGCTTTCTATTCTGAATTCCTTGCACAGCACTTGAAGAAGCAGCAAAGCGTTTCCAGGAACTGAAAGCACAAAGAGAAAGCAAAGAGGCATTGGAAATTGAAAGGAATTCAAGGAAACCTCCGCCCTATAAACACATTAAAGTGAGCTGGTCTCTTTCTTTTCTATTTTTATTCTGTGTATGAGGAAGTTGCCCTGTGCATGAGTAAGGATGCCTAGAGAAGGTGTGGCTGCCCACTCCCTGGCAGTGTTCAAGGATGGGTTGGATCAGAGCAACCTGGTCTAGTGGAAGGTGTCCCTGCCTTTGACAGGGGTTGGGACTGGATGGTCTTTAAGGTCCCTTCCAACCCAGGCTGTTCTGTGAGTCTAAGTTAAGTACTTAGCCCGAGGTGTTCAACAGTGGAAGCCGAGAGAAATTCACTTAAATGATTCTGCTGTTCTTTTCACTAATCTCTTGTTGTGTTTTACAGCACTGTAAAACACAGGATAATTTTTCTTTTGGCCTTTTCATGTCAGTTGTTGAGTCTGTGTTCCCAGTGCATTGTCTTCATCCTCGGTTCTCCCCCTTTGCCCCCCAGTCCAACAAGGTGATCGGGAAGGTTCAGATCCAGGTGGCCGACCTGTCGGAGATCCCGCGCTGTAACTGCAAGCCGTCGGACGAGAACCCCTGCGGGCTGGAGTCCGAGTGCCTCAACAGGATGCTGCAGTACGAGTGCCACCCGCAGGTGTGCCCGGCCGGGGAGCGCTGCCAGAACCAGTGCTTCACCAAGAGGCTCTACCCCGACGCCGAGATCATCAAGACCGAGCGCCGCGGCTGGGGCCTGCGCACCAAGAGGAGCATTAAAAAGGTAGAGTCACCCAGGACAAGGCTGTGGCAGCCATCGGGGTGGGTCTGGGTGAAAGCATTGCGCTCCAGAGAGTGAGCTGTGTTTTAACCCCTCAGCAGCTGCCTGGCTGCTCAGAGCAGTGCCCAGTGCATTGGTGACCTTGTATCGAGGTGTCAGTCATGTCCCAGCTCTTCTGATTTTCCTTAGAAAACACTCTTGGCCTGGAGGGCTGCTTTTAAACATGGCGTTTAGACCATTAATTTTATTAAAATTGGAACTTTTTAAATCTGCATTTTGTGAAAGCTGTTACTGCAAATGTTCTAAGTTTATTGACTGCTAAGGTCCTAATAAAAGTGAAGTATGTAGTGAAAATACTGTAACAGTTGCTGTTTCCTGAGGAGTCCATGAATATTGTCACATGGTCCTCTTTGAAAGAAAAGACCTGACAACTGTCTTGTGTACTGAATGCAGGAGCAGAGCTGTCTTTTATTCTGCATGGGTGCATTGCTTGCACAGCAATTACCTGGTGCATGTGTTCACACTGTGCCTACTAGACCAGTAAAGGGTAACACTTCCTGTGATGATTAGAGTATTTTTAATAGGAAATGCATTTTTCTGTGCTGCTTCCCTTTGTAACTGTGATGAGGATGCACTGATTTTTTACTTTTGTTCTCCTGTCCTTTGCAGGGTGAATTTGTGAATGAATATGTTGGGGAGCTGATTGACGAGGAGGAGTGCCGGCTGCGGATCAAACGTGCTCATGAGAACAGTGTCACCAATTTTTATATGCTCACTGTAACCAAGGTGAATATTGTGTCTTGTTTGATAGCAAATGTCACTCAGCAGCAGGAAACCTCTTTGCTTTCTAAGTACTAAACACATCTTTGTCTTTTTCCTTGAAGGACCGAATAATAGATGCTGGCCCGAAGGGGAACTACTCCCGTTTCATGAACCACAGTTGTAACCCAAACTGTGAAACACAGAAGTGGACAGTGAATGGTGACATTAGAGTTGGACTGTTTGCTCTTTGTGACATTCCTGCAGGTAAAAGGATAGCACTGTTTGGCCAAACGTTGGCATGTTTGCTTTTGTCTAGCAGTGGCCAAGTTCCTCACTTAGAATCATGATTTTTTTCTTTGAAGTTATTAGTATTAAAAGTGTTTAGGAACTTTGTCATTCATTGGAGTGGAGATGATACTTAAGGTTCCAGTTTTAGCAGGCATCTCATGGTAACAAATGCCAGTGAAGTGTCATTGTCACAGGCCTGTCTTCCCTCAGTGTCCCTCTGGGTGAATTGTTTTTCTTTAAATTTTAGGAATGGAGTTGACATTCAATTACAACCTGGATTGCCTGGGCAATGGCAGGACCGAGTGTCACTGCGGAGCAGAAAACTGCAGCGGCTTCCTGGGAGTGCGTCCCAAGGTAGATGGATGGAACTGGAGCTTCTCCTCCCAAATCCAGGAATTTTGTATTGATTTATTTCACTCTTTAGCCTATCTAGTACTTTCTACCCTTGGAAGTCTCCAAAGATTTTGTTGTGTGCCCTGCCATGCTGTTTGTGTCTGGTGGGAAGTTAGTTCAGAAACGTTTGAATGAGCACTGCTGGCTTTTAGAGCTTAAAAACTATTGTAAATGGATCTCATTTAAAAATAGTTCATGCAAATAATAACCCAAAATTTACTTGAATGCCAGGGGTTTATAAGTGACTCTATGTTGTGATTTTCTCCTTCTTAGACAGCATTTGCAACAGCAAATGAAGAAAAGGTGAAAAATGCAAAATTAAAGCAGAAGAAGCGGAAAATAAAAACAGAACAGAAGCAGATGCATGAAGATAACTGTTTCCAGTGTGGGGATGGGGGAGAGCTGGTCATGTGTGATAAGAAGGACTGTCCCAAAGCATACCACCTCCTATGCCTTAACCTGACTCAACCACCTTTTGGTAAGAACAGTCATGTGGCTCGTCATGCTCAGATTTTCCTTCCTGCTACAAGACAGTGTTGGAGGTGAAATGCAGCATTCATGTACATAAAATACAGTTTTCACTTACATTAAATGCAGTATTGATTTGTACTAAGTGCACCAAATTGGCTTTTGCAATAGCACTCAGTTTTAGCAGGACATCGGGGGACTGCTCCTAAATGGAACCGGTGGGCAGAGGCTTTGTCATACTTTTTAGTGTTGTTCTTGTTCCTCTCCTTGAATCAAACTTCATTTTATTTTGATTGAGACATGAACATCATCTTGGTGTCCAAGCAGAAGCAAAGGACAGTTCAAACACCGACAAAGCCAGCAGAATGTGTAGGGCTGACCTAAAGCTTCCTTTGGAGGTTCCCTCTGAGGAGTGCAGTGTCCAGGGCAGTGTGAGTTGCTCACAAATCAGGAAAATGTACAAAACAAACTCTGTCTTGCAAGGATATTTGGCCCTGATGCCCAAGGAAGTAGATCTGATTGTTTTAAGGTCTGGTTGTGCATGCAGTAATGTTCTGGGCCAAGAGAGGCCTAAAAAAATTCAAAATTGAACTGTGTTCAGTCAGATTCTTGTACATGAGAAGCAGAAGTAGCAGCTGATTTTTCTGAACTTTGTTTGCGTTCATCTGAGCAATCCAACATGGAGTGAAGTTAAAGGCCAGTGCTGTCTCAGAAGTGCACTAATTCCAGCTTCCTTTCCCTCTCTCCTCCCGTCCTCAGGAAAGTGGGAATGTCCATGGCATCAGTGTGACATCTGTAGCAATCCTGCCGTGTCCTTCTGTGAGTTTTGCCCCCACTCCTTCTGTAAGGATCACGAGAAGGGAGCCCTGGTGCCGTCGGCGCTGGACGGCCGCCCCTGCTGCTCCGCACACGACCCCAAATCTCCTGTGGCACCCGAGTACTGGAGCAAGATCAAGTGCAAATTGGAAGCACAGAATGCTATGGAAGAGGCAAAGGAGTGAATTTGGTTAAAGACAAACACGGGAGGGGAGAAGAGGGGCAACAGGCGATGAACTCAGAGACTGCAGTGCCACACTGGGCTTTGTCCTCGGAGCCGTCAGGTGTGAGCTGGAACGGGACCATTGACCTGAGCGAGAAGGACCAGGCAGTGGTGTTTGGTTTTTATTGTTTGGTCTTTCTTTTACCCTTGAATGTGCTACAGCAGCTCTTACTGTTGGAAACCAGGAGCGTCTTGGCCTTTGAAGAAAACCGTAAACCTTTTGACAGTGAAAAGAATATTCTGTTTAAAATAATGTTCTTTGAGTGTAGAAAGCAAAGCATAGCCACATATTTATTTATTTAATTTTGAAAGGGTGTTGAAGATCTGGCTTTGATCAGTCATCGTGTCTTTAAAAACAAAACAGCGAAGCCAACGTAACTTTTGTGTCTAGTTTATGGAAAGAGCAAAGCCTCTCCCCTCTGTAACACTGAGATGCCAAACAGACAGGTGTGGGTGTCAGACCAGGTGGCTCTGAAATGCCTCTGTTCCAGTACTTATTGTTAAAGGCATTGGAGAAGGTAGGTTGTCTCTCATGTTTACTTATGAATATTGTTGTGAAGCTTTTCCTGTGAGAAATCAGGTGTGTGACTTCTGGGAAGTGCTTGTAACACAAGGTCTGGCAGTGGGAAAGAAATGGTGGTTCCTTGCTCCAGAGCTGTCTTAGGTGTTTGCAGACAGATGCAAAAATTCAGTTTAATTGCACAGTGGTCATTTCTTTATCCCACCTATTTTGGAAACCCCTGCCAGGCAGGACAGGCTCCCAGCCTCAGTCAGAGCTAAAGTCAGTCCTGCCAGTGGGTTCTGCCACATCTGCCCTGGTTTGGTGGCAGTTACTGAGTGTGATTCTTCAGTCCTGCCTTCTCAGGCTCCCCTTGGCTTCAGGGAGGCTTGGGCACGTGAGGGACCTGACCCATGTGCGTGTTGGTTTCGATGAAATGTTAAGATTTTTTGTTGAGAGAGGTCTTGTAACTTTAATCTTCATTGTTAGTGGAGCTGAGGAACATCACAGCACTTCCTCAATGAACAGGGTATTTTGTGTCTGGGTAAGGGGCCATATCCCAGCAGCCAGCTGATGCCTCAGGGGATGGTTCTGTCTTGGATTTCCTCTGTTAATCAGAGAGACAGACTCCTTCAGTGAGGCTTTCAAAGTGGCTCATGTTGGCTCTTGCTCCAGAATTTTTTTTAGAAAACCTATATTCCTGCATTTTTTTGTGCAAGGAGCCACGGGGCACTGGTGTCCCCAGGCTGGAGCTAGTTTTGGTGACTCTTCCCCCCCAGCCCACGATCTCACCAAGCACTGTGTCTCCCCTGCCCTGGTATAGTGAGTACTTCTGTCTTGTGTACTGATAGTAGCTGCTCCCTGCCAGCCTTTGCTCGTGGGTACTGAAAATATTTAAATGTAGCTGGCATCTGGCGGAATTGAGCCTTGGAATTAAGAACCTTGTATCTGGAAAAGTGCTTACGCAAACCTGTGGGAACGCAGAGACTGCTCAGATCAAGAAAATAGGCTGAAAAAGTCTGTGTGGAGTTTAGAACATGTCCTGCCTCTGCCTGGTGTCTTTCTCATCCTCGAACTGAGGTACAGGGGGAGTTTTTTGTGTGTGCAATGGTAAAGTGATAGAAACACTACAGTCCCTGAGCAGCTGCTGTGCCGTGGACTCAGCCCAGAGCACCTGCCCACACCTCCCTTGGGGTGACAGAACCTGCAGGTGTCTGGGGCTGTCCTGGGGCAGCAGCTCTTGGGATCCCTAAAGCACTTCCTGCTGTGGGCCATGTCCAGTGAGGGTCCAACACTAACCCTGCTGGAAAGCAGTGCTGGATTTTGGTGTTTTTAAAGGAAAAAAAAAATTACAAAAAGGATTTTATTTTTCTTAATGTCTTGTGTGAGAAATGTCTCTTTTTAAGCTCTTATTGAGGATGTTTAACTTCAGAAATTCCAAACACTTGCTACCATGTCTGCAGAGCCTGAGGTGTTCACTTTATGTTATTTATTAGGCTTGATAATGTTCAGTGATTTTCTCTGAAGTCAGAGCATTCTGATATTGCAGATATCAGCTGATATATTTAATATATATATGTATGTGTATGTATATATATATCTCAGATATGTTACTGATATCGTGCTGCTGTGTGAGTGCTCCGACCTGCTCCGCTCATTCCGTGTCCGTGGTGACCTGCTGAGCACAGGGACGTGCTGTGGCAGCACCAGGACACCTTGGGAGCATTGGACAGGAGCCACAGGCTGCCAGTGGCCACCTTGGCAGTGCCACAGTGCCAGGGCACAGGGTGGGCACAGAAGGTTTAGAACTCTCAAATGCTGTGATGGAGGCTGCTGCTCCTCCTGTGCCACTCGGTGTCTTGGTTCACTTTGTGTTCAGACTTCTTAGAGATGCTTCTTTTTTCCACACAAAAACGATTCCTGGCAGCCAACACCTGGGCTTGGACTCAGAAGGGAAAACAGGAGAGGTTGTTCAGTTTGTGAACAAAACTCTGAACTGAAAAGAAGGTGAGTCTTTCAAAAAGCTTTAACACTTAGATGAGAAAAGGCCAGTTCAGAGGATCTTGGTGACTGCAGGGGCTGTTCTGAGTGCCAGACTCAGATGTTGAAATGCACATTTTAACCATGTCTTTGTGAACTGAGTAACCAGAATGTAGTTGCTTAGTGCAGCTCCTTTGTAAGGAAAAGATTGCACAGCTGTTCTGATGGATTGACTTCAGCAGAGTGAGAGGCAGCTGCTGAATTAATTTGTGTGGGCTCCAAAATAAGGAATCTTGGATAGTGGGGTCATTTCATGCTGAGATGTAGAGGAAATCCACAGAACTGGTGGTTTTGGTGGAGAACTGCAGTGTGCTGTCCCAGCATGTTGTTTTTCCTTCACGGGAACACGCCAGCAGGTTTTTCCCTTACTGTTGTGTTAAATTTTTGGGGTGGCCCCACACTTCTGGTGACCTCTTGCCTCCAGCTCTGGCACCTGGGCAGTGCCTGAGCTGCCCTGCCCAGGGAGCAGGGTTTGTGGTTTACTGGAGCTTTTCCTCTGCAGCTGCCCCTGGGCACAGTGCAGGCATCCTGCAGCCCATGGCCAGATGAATCTAGAAGCAAGAATTCCACGATTCTGTGATGCCAGTGGTGCAGAGGCTGCTTCCACTGTTCCTGAGCACAAGGTGCAAGCAGTGGCTGTTGTAGCTGTCAGGTTATTGTAGGGACTTGTCCTGTCCATAGACTGTTGAAGGCATTTGCAGCTCAGGAAGGAAATTTTGTGGGCAAATCACCTTCTCTGGTCACCACATAGTCTTGGAGGATCAGTTCAAATGGAGTAATAGGGCTGGAATGTGGATTTTTAGCCTTTCTTCTAAAAAACCCCTTCTTTTATCTTAATTTCAGGATGAAATGGGAAAGACACAATTACTAGACATAATTATCAGTGAGCATAAAATCTGTATATATTGAAACTTGACAGAATTATGTGGGCGGGGAGGGGGGAGGGTGGGATGGGGGTGTCCGACGCTGGTACGGAGAAGTCACTTTAACATGGAAACCTCTGCCTCATTGAATTCAGGGTTTAATGTACTTGAAGCTCTGCGGTTCCTTTTACAGCTTTTTTTTTATTTATACATGATTTTTTTGTATACTGCATTGAAAATGTCCTTGACTTCCCCCAAGTTCCTTCCTGCTCCCGCTGTCCAGTGGATCCACGGCAAACGGGAGGGTTTGGAAGCAGCAGCTGTCTCGGAGGTGTGTGTGCTCACCAGGTGTTGCGTGGGAGACGGCGACCTCGGAGCAGTGCTGTCCCTTTGCTTCCCGTCCCCAGCAGCTTTCCCCGCCATTTCTCTTTGTGTAGCAAAAACATTTGCACTTACGATACACTCCTACACGTTGGATGTATTCCCAGTGTTGTTCTGAGGGAAAAAGGAGGAGAGAGAGAAAAAAAAAAAAGGCAAAACAGGAAGAAAAGAAAGGAGAAGGTGTTCCCTATGACACTGTATTTCTGAGTGAGCAGCTCAGGTCTGTGTTCCCCTGGGAGAGGTCTCGCTGCTCCAGAGCGGGAGATGGGGAGCTGGAACTGTGCTTTATGTAGGGGATTTCTGTGATTAATGTGAATAAAAAAGGGAAAACACGTATGAATTTGCCAAAGCCATTTACCACTCCCTGTGCCACCGCCAGCTCCAGGGGCGGGCGGCTGCCTGGGGTCCCTCTGGAGATCCCGGCTGTGTGGGGTCCCTGGGAGCCCCCCCACCTCGCAGTTCTCTCGCCTTTCGGTCATAACCAGACTGGATGAACCCCTACGCTCCCAGTTCCAGGTGGATCTGTATCTCATTTCTGGTGTCACTTTTCCAACAAGCCACAGCCCCCGGGGTGATCCTGTCCCCTTTGATCCTGGGGGTCGGGGTTTGCGTTCGGGGGCTGTGAGGACCCCAGCCCGTTTGTCTCCACGCGAGTGATGTTGCACAACACAGATCCCCGCGGATCCGTCTCCATCCCCACGTGCTCTGTAAGATGGACCTTTGTAGAGTCGTTATTTCTGTAGACTTTGTTTATCTGTAACAAACTTTGTAGATTCTGTGAAATGTTATTTTAATGAAATCACTCGAGTCTTTAATAGCAAAGCATCGATATTCACCGAAGTCGGTATTGAAGAGTTTTTGGACGCAGATGCAGCCCTGACACTGCCGAGGAGTGTCTGATTCCACGGGGCATTACTGTATCATGACTTGATGTTGCCGCATAGACTTTGAGATATCCGATATTTTGGGGGGTTTGTGTTGGCCTCTGTCCTCTTGCATAGTGTGAAGCCTGTAAAGCTGGTTCCCTGTACATAGATAGCTCCTGTCCTCTAGGTAGAGCGTATTGAGACTTGCCTGTAATATTTTAGCTTCTTACTGACTGTGTGTGATGGTAGAACATATAATTTTTGTACATTCTATCTACTGAGATGTTGCCTTTTTTTATTTTATTTTACAAATACTCTGGAATTCAGATGTGGTTTCTTTGGGTTTTGGTTTGTTTTTTTGGTTTGTTTTCTTTTCTTTTTTTTTTTTTTTTTTTTTTTTTTTCCCTTTTGCTTTTCCGTGAGGATTCCTTTGGAAAGGTTTTTAATGACATTCCACTGATCTGAAATTTTTGCTTGAGGTTGACTTCAATAAATCGTTCTGAATGTTCCAAGGCTGAGATGAGTCAGTTCCGTCTCGGGGCGGGGCGGGGGGATAACGGGACTCCCGGCCCGGGTCCCTCCTCCGGGCAGGGCTGCGCTCGCCCCGCCCCGGCGGCCCCGGGCCGGGCAGTGGCCATGCGGCGAGCGGAGCTGGCGATCGAGATCGCGCTGCGGGCGCTGCTCCTCGGCACCTTCGGGTGGGTGCGGGACCCCCGCCCGCCGCCCTCCCCCGCCCGCCCCGGGGCTCATTTGCTTGTCTCGTTCCAGGATCATGGAGTTCCTGCCGCCCTTCCAGCGCGTGGTGCAGCCCGAGGAGATGTGGCTCTACAAAAACCCCTACGTGGAAGTGGACCGTGTTCCCACGCTCCTCATGTTTGTAAGTTCTGTGGGTTCGTGAAGTGGTTCGGGTCGGAAGGGACCTTAAAAGATCATTTCGTCCCTCCTGCTACAGGGGATGCCCCCCCTTCCAGAGCAAGCCCTACACGATCTGTCTGTGAACAGTTCCGGGGAGGGGGCATCCACAGCTTCTCTGGGCAGCCTCTGCCAGTGTTTCCTGCGTTTACTCTGATTTATTCTTAAATTACAAGCTCTCCTTTTAAAGCAGAGCTGCTGGTTAAAGGCTTGTACTGCAAGACCTGCTGCTCCTAGTGCACGCTGCAGAAAGTGCAGGATTTGGTATCCATGTGGATAAATAGCTGAAGGGAGGGGCTGTGAGGATGGAGCCGGGCTCTGCTCGGTAGGGCGAGAGGCACAAGCTGGAACACGACCATTTCCAGCTGAACACGAGGAAGAACTTTCCTGTGTGGGTGACTGAGCAGTGACACAGGCTGCCCAGACAGTGGGAGTCTCCTTACCTGGAGATACTCGTAATCCATCTGGACACAATCCTGGGTGATGTGCTCTGAGGACCCTGAGCAGAGGGGTTGGACTTGATGGTCCCCAGTTTCCCTTTCTACCCATCCTGTGAGATTAGTACCAACTAGGCCAAACATACAGTGATTTTTGTCATATTTTGAGGCTTTACCGTCCAGGGCTGACTTTGGGATCGGAAGTTCATAAACTAATAAGGACTTTGCACTGTTGTCCATAATCCATTCCACGTCTAAATTACCGGGCTCATGGAAGATAGCACAGCTCTTGCTATCAGGGAATGTTTTCCTTGCAAGCAGCTATTTTTAGCAGAGATTTATTATCATTTTATTGTCAAATGTTTTCCCAACAGCTCCAGGCTTGGTTAGAAGCGTTTGACTAACTGTGTTGGATTTCCAGGAGAGAGCAGTGTGTCAGAGGGATTGGTTCCCTCTGTCACAGGTGTGAGGTGAGGGGCTGTGGCTCTGGAGTTGGCAAATGGCAGGTGGGATTTTCTACAAGAGGTGGCTGCTAATCATTAAGGACAAAACCTTGGGATAGCATTTGGAGCAGGCAGTGTAATGCAGGACACTGCAGTGCCAGAGTTCAGGTGGGAACAGAGTCCATGGGAGCCTGGCAGCCCTGGTGAGGATGTCCTGAGGTGAAATCCCCCGGGCTGAGATGGGGATGATGATAACTGGTTGCTCTGAATCAGCAGCTGCTGTGGTTTTGCTGACAGAGCACGGGTGCTGCTGACAGAGTGCTAATGCTGGGGCTTGCAGGGAGGGGAGAGCTGAGGTGCTGTGCCTGGGGACACCCCCAGTAAGCAGCCAGAGCAGCACTCTGCCTGAAGAGCTGTCTGAGAACCAAAGGAAATGCTGGGCTGGTCAGGGCCTGCTGCAAATCCAGCTGGTGAAGGATTGTGTTTTGATGGAGCTGCAGTGATTGCAGAGGACAGATTGCTGCTTGGCCTTGGGAAGGGAAGTGTGCTCAGAGTCTTCTTGAGGAGCTGCTCTTGTGTTCTGGTGAGAACTTAAACCTGTGTCACTGAAACCTAAAACTCTCCCTGTTTTGTGCAGTTCATCACATTTCTGTCTCCCTTGTTGCTCATCATCCTGGCGAGGCTGTTCATGGGCGCTGACCACGAGGACACGAGGGAAGCCTGCCTTGGTGAGCTCCTCTTTGTCCCAGGGAAAGGCAGCTTGAGCCCTGCCCGTGCCTGAATGTGCTGCACTTTCAGGTGGGGATGATGCTGATGTGACTCTTCTGCTCTCTCTCAGCTGCCAGCCTTGCTCTTGCCCTGAACGGGGTTTTTACAAATGCCCTGAAGGTCGTTGTGGGGAGGTGAGGACTGGCTGGTTCCCAGCTGCGCCGCGCGGGGAGGGCGGGGGAGGCAGGTCTGCAGTAGCCAGATCAGGGCCAGGAGCTGAACTTGGACATGCTCAGCCTGGAAAGAATGTGGTTTTTTTCTAGCTGTAAAGACAATTTAGAATTAGAAAAAACACTGGGGAGCTGCTCTCTCAGGCTATCATTCAGACAGGCTCATTTAGGCCCACGCTGGGGAGGATCACATTGGCAGGGGCAGCTCCCTGCTGCTCCGTGGGTGCTGGGAGTGCCTGGGGCACTCAGCCTCACTTCCCTGTCCAGGCCACGGCCAGACTTCTTCTACCGCTGCTTCCCGGACGGCCGGGCCAACGCCGAGCTGCTGTGCACCGGGGACGCCCGCAGAGTCACTGAGGGCAGGAAGAGCTTCCCCAGCGGGCACGCTTCCTGTGAGTGCTCCATGTCCCCTTCCTGCTGCAGCCCTGCCACCGTGGGGAGCTTGGGTTTGCTTTCCTGCACCCCACAGCTTTGGCTGCATTTGTTGATGTGGTCAGGGGACTCAGGTTTCCCTCTGCAAAGCAGTGGGGTGAGAAACGTGGTCCAAAGCTGTCTGTAACCCTAGAAGGAAGAATGTGTGCCAGGTACCAGCTTCTAGGATCCATCAGTCCCAGATGATCCATCACTTCCAGCTAGTACTTCCCTTGGCTCACAGGCACAGCAGACACCTCTCACAGCCCTTCCACTGCAGCAGCAGAGGGTGAGGATCTGGCAGCAAAGCCTGGAGCTATTCTGAACCAACATTGTTCTGTTCTCTTCCAGTTGCCTTTGCTGGTCTTGCCTTCTCTGCCTTCTACCTGGCAGGGAAGCTGCACAGCTTCGTTCCGGGCCGGGGCGGCCGGGCCCTGCGCTTCTGTGCCTTCCTCCTGCCCCTCTTCCTGGCCACCCTCATCGCCGTGTCCCGCACCTGCGACTACAAGCACCACTGGGAAGGTGGGTGAGCACCTGCTGGTGCACCTGGGTGGGCTCAGCACGGGGGGCTGTGGTGCCACAGAATGTTCAGAGCCCCCAACAGCAACCTGGGTTGGTTTTTGTTTTTTACTCCTCCAGTGGCAATTTTGGTGCCACCTGCAGGGAACTGATGCCTTTCTCTGTGCTTCTGAAATACATAGCAAACTTGGGTCTACAGCCAAGTCAGGTTACGGATCTAGCAGAAAAGCTGCTGCTGAGGAACTGATCATGAGGCTTGGGAGGGTGAAGGGCCATTAACTTTGCTCTGGTCTCCCCCACAGATGTGCTGGTTGGCTCAGCGATGGGCTTGGTGCTCGCATACTTGTGCTACAGGCAGTACTACCCTCCCCTGACAGACACCATGTGCCACAAACCATCTCTGGCCAAGCCCAAACCACTGCCAGCCCACGAGGAGAAACCTCCAGCTCCCAGCTTCCACATGGACATTTAGTGATGGGCTGTGTCCTGCTGGTCAGGGTGCCAGGGCAGGCAAGGCCTGGGGGAGGCTGCTCAGAAGTGGCTCCAGTGAGGATGAACCCCTGGGCAGGTGTTCCCTGCTGAGCCGGTGAGTTTCCTGCCCTGGCCCTTGTGTTGCTTCATTTGAGTTTTGCAGGCCACCCCCTCTTCATGCCCACTGTGAAGCCAGGGAGGCACTCGGGGTGCCAGCCTGTGGAAAGACAGTTGGGGTTTGAAGGTCCTGACCAAGAACTGGGAAAATGTGACAACCCAGCGTGCCCAGTCTGGTGGGAGTTCTTGTGTCCAGCCCGGGAAGCAGCATTGGTCACCTCCCTGCAATCCAGCCGAGCTGTCCCAGCTCTTCTCCTGGGAAATGAAGTGCAGGATCTGCCAACTTTGAGCTTTTCTAATTTCCCAAATAAAGGAGTTTAATTTTTGTAATGAGCTGTGGTACTAAAACTTTATTTCAAGGCTTGGGTTGTTGCTTTATAAGCCATTTCCTCTGCTGTCTGCAGGGGTTTCTGGTGGGTGCTCTTTCCTTGCAGCTTTAGGATAATTTTAAGGAGATGACAGCAGAAAATGAAGTGGTGTCTGAGAGCATCCTGCACAGGTGCTGGTTTCCCTGTCCATGGTCTGTCTCTCAGACAAGGAAGGGCAGAGTGCTGCTGAGATCCAGGGCCTGGCAGGAGCTCTGTGAGCAGTTGTCACTGGTCCCTTCAGAGACAGGTCAAGGGTGTGTACATGCAGACAGCACAGGTGAGGCTGCAGCAGAGCGAGGCAGGTGAGTCAGTAATGAAACACCACCCCAGCAGCTGCAGTTCAGACCCTCTGTAACTCTGCTGCTTCAACAGAATTACAGAAATAGTCTAAGACTGCACATGTGAATTTTCCAGCCCTTCCCTCTCCCCCCAGACATGCACACACTATAGTCATCTACTTATTTATTTTGGCTTTTACTGGAAAAGACATTAAATAACATTTAAAATGTATTTAACTTCTTTTTTTTTTTAACAAAGTGCATAACTTAAAAAGCTGATCATTAGTGTCTCATGTTAAGACTGTCTCTTTTCCTGCTCCCATGAGACCTTAGCCAGCAGTAGTTCAGGTGCTGACCGAGCAGCTTGGCTGTTCCTGCAGTCAGGTAAAGAACAGCTTCTGTTCCTTGGGAGGGGAGGAGGGATGGAGGCTGCAAACAAAACCCTTCCAATAGTGCAAATAACAGACAACGGAGGAGAAACAAACCAACAGGCTGTGGGGGGGAAAAAAGGCTCCTTACCCCATGCAGGGCAAAATCAGCAGGAGGGAAAGTGGTTTGGCTCTTCCAAAGGCTGCACAGCAACACTCCCCAGGGCACTGGAGCCCCAGCCCAGGCACTGAGCCAGCCCAGGGGCAGATCACAGCGGCTCTCCAGCCCTGTCCCCCTCAGAAAAGAGCTTCAAGACAGGTGCAGACTGAGCTGCCTACAGAGCTGGTGTCATTCCTGCAGTGTCCAGACCCTGCTGGATCTGGGCTCCACCTTTGCTGGCTGCATTTTGTACATTTAAAGCTAAAAACAAGGACTGGAGTGTGGCGGGTGCAAGACCTCAGTCCCCAGCTGGCAGCCCTGCAGGACAGCAGCACTGCTCTGTGTCCCTGCAGGGCACAGAGGGCTCACAGCACCCTGACACTGCCAGCAGCAGCTCCCCAGGCTGGCTGGAGCTGGAGCTTTCCTCGGAGCAGGTACAGCTGGGCACTGGCTTGGTCAGTGCTGTGGGGTGCCAGCGTGGGCTGGGTGAGGCTGCTGAGCTGTCACTGCCAGCACAGCGCAGCAGGGAGGAGCACCAGCATGCTGCTCTCACCAGGGCAGCCCTGCCTGGCACGGCCCAGGGGTGCACACACATGCAGCAGCAGTGCAGGGACACGAGTGAGGGTGGCTGCTGGACAGAGCCTGCCTGTGCCCTGGGCTTCGCCTCCCGGGCCCGCAGTGCTGGTGTGGGTCTTTGTGTTAGCAGTCAGCAATCTCCCTTGCTCCAAGGCTGCTGGAGCTCTTTCCACACTCTGTGTTTAAGGCTTTTTCTCCTCAAGGTCCTGGGCTGTGAGTGTCCTCCCCGAGGCAGGCGCAGGGTCAGGACCTCAGTGGGTTCTGAGCTTGGACAGCTCATCTGCTGCAGTGCTGGAGGAGCTGGAGGTGGGTTTAACCCTCGCCTTAGGGGTGAGGGGTTAAAAGTACACGTTGCCACAGGGAGTCACTGTACAGGTGTTTGTGTGTTTGAGCAGAAGTGTTTTTCCCTTGACAGTTTTTCCCCCCATCCCTACCCAAAATGGAGGAAAATCCATCCTTATCTCCAGGCAGCAGCAAGTACTTGGGAAGCAGCATGCAGGACACGGCAGCAGAGGAGAGAGGAAGGCAGAGAAGAGATCTGGACTTTCCTGGTGAGTACTCAGTGGGATTGGACCTAAAAAAAAAAAAAAAAAGAACACAGGAATAGCTGCAGTGAGGCAGAATCCAGCCTCCTGGACCCTCCTTGGTTCTCTCATGTCTGATCGTGCTCGTGTGCAGGGAAAAGGAAAGAAGCCAAAGAAGAAAGCTGACACAAGTTCCCTGCCTTAGATAATGGATATTACTCCCTCAAACAAACCAGATCTCCTCTGAGGTGTCCTGGGAAATCCAGAAGGGGTTGAGGCAAAGGTGACTTACAGCCAGAGCAGCAGAGGTTGGTCACTGGCTTCCTGGTAAAGGCTGATCCAGTGTGATGCCTTGTGTCTGGTAGATCTCCTTCAGAACCAGCAGAACAGTGTCCTCTGACTCCCTGCAGTGAGACATGGCAATCAGAAGGGAATGCTTCCCTGCACCCTGCCAGGACATCTGTGATGGTTGGGGTAGATGCAGTGCTCTGCAGATGCAGCCAGCACAAGGCAAGGAGAACCACAAGTCTCCTTCCTCTGTCCGTGCCCGCCCTCTGTGTGTCACAGACAGATCCTGTTCCCTTGGTCAGTTGAGGCTTTTCTCAGGACACTGGCCTTGAAACTGATGCCATTCTGCTTCCACCACACATAAATTTGAAGCCCTGAGCATTACACAGACACTCACCAATAGCAGAGATGCCCCTGGAGTGCAAACAAATACTCGTTGAAGCTCTCTATTGGCTTCTCCTGCAGCACGTAGTCGATGCGGTTCCCTCCATTCAGCTTCCCCACGTTGATGAGGGGGGTCTCTTCCTTCACTGCTGCTGGGGGCTCCTCTGGTTTTGTGTCTGGAGGAAGGAAGAGCAGCATGGTTCAGCCACAGGGCACCAGCAGCCATGACAATACAACAGCAGGGCCATGCCCTCCCTTTACCCCTCTGCAGCTCACACAGGGGACAGGCAGGGCAAGGGGTACCAGAGGAGGGGGACAGGCTTGAAACGTGGTGTGGAGTGCTGAGACCCCCCCAGGAAACCCTTTCATCAGGTGCTAACAGGGGAAGGCCACAGCCTTGGGGAGAGAGGTGCCTCCACAGCCCAAAGGTGATCCGTTTGCTGGGCAGGGATGACGGGCAGTGTGGCTGTGGGAGCCCAGGCACCCTGCTTTAGGGGCAGCTCCCCAGGCTGCATCCCTGGCTCCCCATGCACCCCACCACCGACCTGGCTGCTTCTCAGTGCCAGTGTCAGCCTCTGCTTCAGCCTCAGAGCTCCCTGCCTCCAGGGCGGGCACGGGGGCGCGGGTGAAGGACTGCCAGGCCACGCGCAGGGAGCCCAGCAGGTTGTTCTTCAGGTCCACGCTCATGCGAGTCAGCCCCTCCTTCAGCTCTGCAAGGCAGCAGGGGGGTGAGTGTGGGGCTGGGGGCTGCAGCAGCAGCAGGGCCGGGGGACAGGGGCTGCCTGTGCCATACCCAGGTGCATCCTCTTCCTGCCCTTGTGGTGGGGCAGCAGCATGGGCTCGAACTCCAGGTCCGGGACGATCATGGGCTCGATCCGATAGGCCACGGGGTCAAACTGCACACAAGAGGGGGACGGTGGCCAGGGCCCGTGCTCCACGTGTCTCACGCAGGACAGTCCTGGCTCTTGTACCTACAGGGTGGTAGATGTTGAAGAAGCCTTTGCAGGTGGGCAGGCTGTAGTTGGGGTCGATCCGCTTCACTCCTCGCACGGTGAGGAACATCCCGATGGGAGAGCCAAAGGCAAAGAAGATGGTGGGCTTGTAGTTCAGCTGGGGGTAGTTTGCTGAGACCTGGGGGAGGGGGATGTTCAGGTTTGTTGGTGAGACAATCTCTGTGCTGGTGTTAGCAGGGCTCTGTGGGTGCAGCCAGAGCTCAGCTGTTACCTGTCCCAAGCCAACGTCCCGGTATTGGCAGTTCCTGACATCCTCTGAGCTGTCCCCGTGCTGGGATGGGGACCCTGGCTCAGCTCTGTGCTCACTGTGCCTGGGAGCTGCTGAGCTCTGTTCCTGCAGCAGCACAAAGGGGTCCTTGTGTCAGAGGGATGGAATGGGATGTGATGTGACGGCATGAGCACAAGCCATGCAGAAAACAAACCTTCATCTCTGTCTTGGAGCTGATGTAATGGAGTATTTTCATTCTTGGCCCTAAGGGAATTCCCATTTCTTTAAGGTTTTTCTCCGTGCACAAGAACTGGAAAATAAGCAAGGTTGGTGTTAGTCCAGGAGCAGAGGTGTGGTGTCTGTTCTATGGGGTGGTGTTCCTTCTCAGAGATGTTTCATGTGTGACTAAGTTCCAAGATGTGCAGTGGTGGGATGATGGGGAGAAAAATCAAAAGAGCCACAAGAGCCAGTAAAACAGAGGAGCTTCTCACCAGTGCTTGCCTGTCCATTTTCTCCTTCTCAAAAACATCACAGTACTCGGACAGCTCCAGTTTCTTCAGGATTTCTTTTACTTCTTCAATACCCCCTGTGCTTGAGGTTGTCCTAGACTCCTGTGAACAGATCCAGAAGGGATCACTCTATCTGCTCACCAGTTTGCTCCTGTGCACGTTGTGTTCTCTCCCCCATCCCCAGGCAGCTGCAGGAGGGATGGGTCAGTGGCCTCCCATACCTGTGCACAGTGCTCGTCCTCCTCGGGATCAGCCTTCTGGTTCGTCAGGAGATCAAACAAAATGAGTGACCCTAGAAACCAGGCATGGGCAGAGCATCAGCACCTGGAGGGGAAGAACCTGAGCCACCTCCTTTTTGGGATGGAAGAGCTGCACCCTGGACTTTTCACATGCAGATAGTGACAGGACAAGGGACAATGGCTTTAAACTGACAGAGGAGAGGCTAGATTAGGTGTCAGGAAGAAATTATTGACTCAGTGGTGAAGCACTGGCACAGGCAGCCCAGAGAAGCTGTGGCTCCTACACCCAGGAAGCTGGGACAGGGCTTGGAGCACCCTGGTCTGGTGGAAGGTGTCCCTGCTGACCCCCAGCATTGTGTGACCGTGCCCTCACCCAGGCTGTGCCCCGCGATGGACACCCCGCCCTTGAACTGCGGGTTCCTCTGCAGGAAGAGCTGGTGCAGGCGGTTCATCTCCGAGGCCACCGTGTCCACGATGGTCTGGCAGTAGGTGGAGCTGTTGTAGAAGAACACGTCCAGGATGGTGTCGTTGATGAAGTGACGCAGGCGGTTGATGCTGGGCAGCGTGATCCGCTCCAGGTCACTGCGGGGGAAAGGGCAGAGGGGGTTGCAGCTGGGGAAGCCACGGAACCCCAGCATGTTTGTAAAGCAAAGTACAAGTTCAGAGGAGGATTGACACAGTCTCCAAGGACGTATGTTGTAATCCAGACCCTCAGTTTACGCCCAGGCTGAAGGCAAAGCACAGCCTGTGCTCTTACATTCCAAGAATAAAGAGCCTGTCCTTTCTTCCCCAGGAGTCTGGCCTGCTTTTGCCCTTGCTGGGCACTGCAGAGCAGTGCTGCAGTGCAGGAGCTGGGTACTCAGTTCTCAGAGGCCTTTAGCAAGGCATGGATGTCCACGGTCCCTCCCGAGATCAGCCAGGGAAAGGCAGAAGCCTCTGTTCTCAGGATGCTGACAGGAGCAGGCGCCTGCCTGTGCTGCAGAATGGCAGTGGGGAGGTGCTCTGGGGGTCCCTGTCTGTCCTGCTCACCCCTACCCTAAAAACTCAGCTTTCCCTTTGCTTTTCCAACAGAAGAAGTGGAGTTTCCAGGGCAGGAGGCTGCCTGTGCACCCTGCCATCCCCCCGGCCCTGGGGGCAGTGGCTGTTGGACACTTACACATCCACGCCAGTGGAGTGCAGGGAGCTGTGCCAGTTCACAGGCAGGAACTCCACCCGGCCAACCTGCTGCTGTTCCTGGGCCTTCTTGAAGTGTGCCTGCAGCATGCTGAGGGAGACGTTCCTGAAATCATTCACTGCAAAACAGAAGAACTCCTATGGAGATCCACCAGGCTCTGGGGCCAGCCCGTGGCACCAACACTTAATAAGATGAAAGATCATTACGGGGAAATCCCACTGGGGTCTTTAATCTGCTGCTGCTCCCCTAAGTCCCTGAATCTTTAACTGCAGATCAGGGGAGGCTCCATGTCCTGCCACGTGTGTTTACTGGATTTCGCTGCCCCATCTGTATACCCTTCACAGGGGCAGGGCTTCAGTCTGGCAGTCAGGATAAGGCACTTTTAGAAATTTATAAAAAATAACTCTGTTGTGGAGCAAAACTGATGAACAGCAGTTGCCTAAGCCTTTTCAGACGGTGGGATTTGGTGGGTCAGTGAGCGCTGTGTTCACACTGCCCACAGTCAGCAGGTTTGGCCGTGCAGCCTGCCAGCGAGCCGGGAGGGTTTGAGTTCCCATTCCCAGGAATTTCCCTGGCCCAGCCCCTGAGCTCCCAGCCCCCTGGGCTCCCAGCCCCCTGGGCTCCCAGCCCCCTGGGCTCCCAGCCCCCCGGGCTCCCAGCCCCCCGGGCTCCCAGCCCTGTGCTCCCAGCCCCCTGAGCTCCCAGCCCCTGGGTTCCCAGCCCCTGGGCTCCCAGCCCCCTGAGCTCCCAGCCCCCTGAGCTCCCAGCCCCCTGAGCTCCCAGCCCCTGGGTTCCCAGCCCCTGGGTTCCCAGCCCCCTGAGCTCCCAGCCCCCTGTACTCCCAGCCCCCTGGGTTCCCAGCCCCGGGCTCCCAGCCCCTGTGCTCCCAGCCCCGGGCTCCCAGCCCCCTGAGCTCCCAGCCCCCTGAGCTCCCAGCCCCAGGCTCCCAGCCCCCCGGGCTCCCAGCCCCCTGGGCTCCCAGCCCCCTGTACTCCCAGCCCCCCGGGCTCCCAGCCCCCTGAGCTCCCAGCCCCGGGCTCCCAGCCCCCCGGGCTCCCAGCCCCTGTACTCCCAGCCCCCTGTACTCCCAGCCCCCCGGGCTCCCAGCCCCCTGAGCTCCCAGCCCCGGGCTCCCAGCCCCCCGAGCTCCCAGCCCCTGTACTCCCAGCCCCCCGGGCTCCCAGCCCTGCCCCTACCGCACTGCACGATGCTGCGGAAGCGGATGTCGCAGGCGGGGCCGATGCCGTGCACCACGAACACCAGGTGGTCGATCTGCAGCGGCTCTCCTGAGGAGGGGAGGGCAGCTCAGGGCAGGGAACAGAGCTGCTGGAGGCACCACTGCAGGACTCAGCCCAGGAAAACCCTTGTTAGTGCCCGGATTTACACCTCAAGGGTGCTGGGATTTCTCCCATTGCCCTTATTCCTGCTGAGTTCAGCTGCCTGCCCTCCCTGGGACGGACAGGACAGCAGAGGAAGGGCTGGTGGCTCGTCCCCTTGGCAATTCACCCTGCCCAGCCATGGGGATCATTCAGCACAGGGAACTGCAGGATCAGGAGGTCTCAGGGCAGCTGCCCCATGCCCAGCCCACTCTGACCAGCCCCATGGAGCTGCATCTCCCAGGCAGGCCCCAGGTGGAGTCAGGGCTTGTTCTCTGCTTCCCACACACCTTAGTTTGCATACATGGCAGGCACCCATGGAAAATGGAGTAACTGCCTGACATCCTCATGGGGACAAGTCCTGAGGCCTGACTGGGAGCTCAGGGCAGCTGGGAGGGGACAGAGCTGACACTTGGCCACGGAGATGGGGAGAGCGTGTGCCCCAGCGAGTCACCAGCACGTAGGTAAGTGACAAACCACTGTGTCTCTAGCAGGGAAAGAAACTCTCCTCCTGTACCAACACAGACAGCGAGACCTCAGGGGTAATTTCAGGCACTGCAGAGCTCCCAGAGCTCTGTCTCTGTACAGGAGCTGGAAGCTCATCACCTCCCCCTGGATCTGCAGCTCTGCACGTTCACTGATGCTGCAGCTCGCTGGGGCTGGGGAGGTTTCTGAAACCATTTGGATCCTTGTGGCACAAAATGTTTTGACAGGCACTTCACTGAAAGGATCACGGGAGCTTCTGCCAGTCTGTTTGAGTGACCAGGTTGGGTAACACTCCACAGGGCCTGGATGGGTGGAGGGGAGAAGCAGGCTCACCGCTGGGGATCTCGACAGCGATGTTCTCCACTCCTCTCTTCACAGTCCGGGGCCGACCTTGTTCCGTGGGCGTGGAGACCCAGTCGTCGGAGCTGGCCACGGGATGGTAGTGAACCATCAGCTTGGGAACAAGGAGAGCCTGTCAGTGACCCGGAGCAGAGACAGCCACAGCAGCTGCTGGGTGACACGGGCTGCTACCAGGCTGTGCTGGGCCCAGCCCTTTGCTCGAGGTGTTGAACTGTGAAGCTGCTGGCAGACTCAGCTGCCACTGCCCTCTCCTCTGCTACAGGCAGGTGAGTGGAATGCCATTGGGACAATCCCATTTGAAGGGAACTGCACAGAGAGACCCAGGGGGATGTCCTCAGTGGTCACCACAGAGATCACCAGGCCCCGCTCACCTTTGGGTTGTGCAGGATAATGACTTCTCTGTTGGGGGACTCCAGCTTCTTCTTCCACTCACCCAGGGTCACAGCAATCATGTAAGCTTCCTACAGAGGAGAACACCCACTGTGAGTCAGCTGGAGGTATGCCCATCAATGTTCAACCTCTTGGGACATTCCCCACCCAGTTTTCAGAATCACTTATCAACACTTTGCAAAAGAAGGAGAGAAATCAGCTGGAAGAGCAGCAGGGTCACCCCAGGATCACCTTATGAGAGTGTTTAAGAACTCCTTGCTTTGACAGCATCAGCAGCATCAGACTTCCCCATTAACTTAGAACTGGTTTTGTACATCAGAATAGAGATTATTGCAAAGATGGGTATTTTTATACGTCTGTCTATGCATCTCTACATTTGCATCATCCCAAAGGAAAGCCTGGCACTTTAAGGTGCCCTGGAAGGATGCACCGAGACTGGATGAGGGCAGGGGAAGGGGAGGCCACGGCAGTGCTCACGGTGACACCAATCAGCCGCAGGAAGGCCGTGCCAAAGCCTCTTTGGAGTTCATGTCCTCAGGCCCGACTGTGGTGCCCGTGGCCTCGTGTGGGGTTTGGAACACCAGAGACTGTGTGTGACACGGAGAAGCTGAGATGGAAAGCAGCAGGAAAGGTGTGTTTACCTCCAGTTCCTCGCTGAAGGACTCCGAGTAGGGAATGAACTTGTTGTCCTTGTCCCCCTTGTAGAACCAGGTGCAGCGGCGCACCTCGGCCGCCTCCTCCTCCCAGTACACGGCCACGCGCTGCCGCCTGCGCAGGTGCACGTCGTACCTGCCCCCCGACGTGGGCACCACCACCTCGCCCTGCTCCTTCCCTGTGGGACACAGGCCTGCAGTTAATCCTGAGAGGCCTGGAAGGGCAGGTTCCCCGAGGCTGGAGCAGCACAGCGGAGCAGGTCAGAGCCACGGCAGCAGACGCCAACGTCCTCTGTACCCGAGTTCAGAGAGCGGTGTTGGGGCGTCTGGGCAAGATGCTCCAAGTCAGCCTTCCCCCAGAGGCAGAAGGTGAGATGAAAATATTACACTACACTGTCCTTCTCTGGCCTCTCCCTGCCTTGCCTGGAGGGTAAATGTGGAACTGTGGCCCAGGGAAGTGCATTGTGTAACAGTGGGGGTGTACCAGGGTCTGCTGTCTCCAAGCCGTTCCTCTCCAAAACGGAGAACTCTCTACAGCCCGCAATACAGACCTCAAACTCTGAATTTCACTGCCTTTTGGGTCTGTCTGGGGGCTGGGCTGGTGGCACAGCACCCTGTGCCAGGCTGGGCCAGGCAGCAGCACCGGGGATGGGCGGCACAGCCTCTAATCCGAAACTTCCTGGGCGAGGGAGGGAGGGAGGGAGCCAAGCCTTGGGCAATCAGAGCTCTGCCTGTGGCAGCAGCAGGTGGCACAGATGGTGACATTTGGCACACAAGGGCCTCAGCACAGGGCTTGGAGCTGACCCCCAATCCTTACTCCCATAGCAGGCACAGCTCCAGGCTGTGGATGGAGGGCTCTCCCAGTGGAATTCCTGCCATCCTGCCAGCATTCTCCCTGCCTCACCAGAGGATGCTTGGCAGTATAATTATATATCATTTAGAGCAGCATCAGCTGAATGGGGTCAGACCGTTTGGTGCATCCAAACAGCTCAGTTATTGGGAGCAGGCACATGGCCAAAAAAGTCCCAATTTAAAATGCCTCGAGGGAAAATCTAGCATTCCAGCTGGAAGCCATGGATGTGCCCAGGGAATTTTCCCCTGGTATCCAAGCACACACCTGATGCTCCCCCGTCTATCTCACCAGGCCCATTCCTCACGGTGATGCAAGAGCGGGCGGGTGGGCCGTAAAGCCGAAGGGCGGCTGCCAACCCGCGGGACCCCCGCGCCCCGCCCGCCCCCCCGGCCCATCCCGCCCTACCTGCGCCGTGCGCCTCCTCCAGCCGCTCCGAGTCCTGCGCGCTGAACGGGACCCAGCGCTCCCGCGTGTCCGTGACCTTGCACCAGAACCAGTGCGGCACCACCGCCTCGTACCGCCCGCCGGGCTCCGGCTCCGGGGGCTCGGCGGCGGCCGGGGGCGGCCGCGGCGGCTCCTGCGCCGACATGGGGCCGCTGCGGGGGGAGCGCCGGTCCCGCCGGTTCCGCCGCCACCGGGGGCTCCGCGGGTCGCGCCGAGCGCCGCCAGAACCCGGCCCCGGCCCCGAGCGGCTCCGGCCCCGCTGCCCCGGCGGCTGCTGCGGCGGCGCGGCCCGGCCCGGGCGGCAGCGCAGGCTCTGCTCGGCCCCGGAGCCCGCCCAGCCCGGGGCGGTGCTGCCCGCGGCCCGCCCCCGCCGTCACGGCCGGGGAGGAGCGGGGCTGCCCGCAATCCCTGCCCGCAGTGCTGCCCGCAGTCCCTGCCGGAGCTCCTGTCTGCGCTCCCTGCCCTGATCCCTGCCCCGATCCCTGCCCGCAGTCCCTGCCGGAGCTCCTGTCTGCGCTCCCTGCCCCGATCCCTGCCCCGATCCCTGCCCCGATCCCTGCCCGCGATCCCTGCCCCGATCCCTGCCCGCAGTGCTGCCCGCAGTCCCTGCCCCGATCCCTGCCCCGCAGTGCTGCCCGCAGTCCCTGCCCCGATCCCTGCCCCGATCCCTGCCCGCTATTCCTGCCCGCGATCCCTGCCCCGATCCCTGCCCGCAGCCTTTGCCCGCAGCCCCTCCCTGCAGCCCTGCGATCGCTGCCGCTGCCTGTCATCCCTGCCGTGACCCCTGCCCCGATCCCTGCCCGTGTTCCCGGCCCCTGTTCCCTCCCTGTGACCCCTGCCCGCCTCCCCTGCCCTGGGCAGCGGCCCGGGCGGGGTCACTGTGGCCCCGAGCTGGATGCGGGGCCCCGGGGTGCAGGGAACACCCACCCCCGTGCCAGCTGCGGCACGAACAAACACTCCAGCATGGGGTGATTGCAGCAGAAACCACGCGGTGCTGATTTAATGCTTGTTTTTCAGTCCCTCTGTGGCACTTTAGCCTCCGTGCTGATTGAGAAACCCTCTGCTAAGGGCGAGCACTGCTGGAGAATCAACGGGAAGCCCCAGAGTAAGAGTTTGGTTTCTGTAGAGATGAGCCCAGCGATAAACAGAGACAGACTTTCTAATCTGGGGGTTGTGATGTGGGTGGATGCTGCAAGGTAAACCAGTTGCCAGGAACTGCTATCCCAGCGCTCACAGCAGGGACTGGTGAGGAAAACTGAAGGGTCAGGGGTGCTCAGTTCCCCAGTTGTGCAGCTGGAGAGCAAGTGCCTGCAAAGCCTGGCCGTGCAGAGCCTGCAGCAGCCGGTGCTGCCACAGCTCCTGCCCGTGTCCGTCTGCACCGGATCATCTGGCCCCACTGTGACGCACCTTGGTCTGTGTGAAGGAGGCAGAGGCAGCAGGTAGGGATGTGGTTGCAGCAGTTCCCGGCAGGCTGAGGTGTGGGACGTGTGCCTGATGCCAGCTCAGCTTTGGGGGAAGCACAAAACCCACCCAGGGATGCTGGAATGCCAGAGGCAGCCACGCCGTCCCACGGAGCTGCTGGGCTCCCCATGCCCTGCAATGATAACCTGCCATTTCAGCCCACTTCTTGTTCTCCCCTGTGCTTTTCTCCAGGGATTTACATAACCCTCTGCCAAGGAGGCAGCGACAAGAAACGTTGCTCAGGAATGTGTTACCTGGATGGGTTCAGCTGGTCGGGGAAGGGGCTGGGCCCCTGCTCCCCCAGCACAGAGCAGGGCAGCACTCTGAGCACTGTGAGCTGCTCTGATCCCCCAGCACAGAGCAGGGCAGCACTCTGACTGATCCCCCAGCACAGAGCAGGGCAGCACTCTGAGCACTGTGAGCTGCTCTGATCCCTCAGCACGGTGCAGGGCAGCACTCTGAGCACTGTGAGCTGCTCTGATCCCCCAGCACAGAGCAGGGCAGCACTCTGAGCACTGTGAGCTGCTCTGCTCCCCCAGCACAGAGCAGGGCAGCACTCTGAGCACTGTGAGCTGCTCTGATCCCCCAGCACGGAGCAGGGCAGCACTCTGAGCACTGTGAGCTGCTCTGATCCCTCAGCACGGTGCAGGGCAGCACTCTGAGCACTGTGAGCTGCTCTGCTCCCCCAGCACAGAGCAGGGCAGCACTCTGAGCACTGTGAGCTGCTCTGATCCCTCAGCACGGAGCAGGGCAGCACTCTGAGCACTGTGAGCTGCTCTGCTCCCCCAGCACAGAGCAGGGCAGCACTCTGAGCACTGTGAGCTGCTCTGATCCCCCAGCACAGCCAGAGATCCCCAGCAGGCAGCTGCCAGGCTGGAAGCATGGAATAGCTCTGCCTGGCTGCTCCTGCCTGACACGAAATCAAACAGCAGCTGAGCCTTTCCCAGGACATCCAGCTCACGCCAGACGTGGCTGGCCGTGCAGGCTGACCACATGTGATCATGGACACATCCAACAAGCTCCAAAGGTCAGCCCTGTGCCCACAGCCCTGTCTGGGAATGTGGGATTTGCTGGCTGCCTCCAGGGCCTCGGCTGGCTGTCAGCACTGAGTGCATGGTCAGGGCACTCCCGGCCTCAGGCACCCTAAATCCCTTCCAGACCCCTTCCACAACTCAGCCACTGGCCCTAGAGCCACGGCTGGAGCTCGTGGAGCATCTCCACTGCCTGGGAGGCAATGGGGCACCCTGGCACCCCAAAAGAGCCTTCACAGATGTTCCATTCACCCCTGACCTCATCATTGTGCAGTTTCAGCCCGAGTTACAAAACCTTCCCCACCACTTCTCTTTAAAGAAAAAGAGACTTTGAGCCATCTCAATTACAAAATAACATTTAAAACTTGTCAGGGTTTATTAAGTGTCACACATAGCAGCGAGTTGCTGTGCAGGTGGTGACCAGGAGGCTGGGACAGGCCAAGCTGTTCCCTCCCCGTGGTGCTGCACAGTGGGACACAAAACTCGCAGGATGGAGAGGGACACTAAACAGGGGGTTTTGACCCAAGTGACCTGGAAATCACTTCCAAGCATCCTGCATCTGTTCTTTCCTTGACTTGCACTTTTCCTTGTGGCAGAACTGGGATTTCCAGTCTGTGCCTGTGCCAACAGGGACACCCCACACTGGCTCTGCAGCACAGAGGAGGAACAGCAGGACTGACATGTGCCAGCACAGTCCCGCCCTCCAGCACTTCAGTGCTGCTCCTTGGGTGCACCAGACCCAAACAACCCCCATGAGGACACACGGGGTTTATGGCAAGGGAGCTGAAGCTGAAATTACAGGCAGTGAGGACAAGCCCAGAGTCTTGGTTGGTGGCTGCACATTGCAGCACATCTGACGAGTGTTCAAAGACTGGCTGTGGTTGTAGGAGGCACCCAGAGATCGGGCTTGGTCTGGGGAAGTGTGTACACCACCCCACAGGGCTCCATCCTTGGCCCAGCTCTCTTCAACATCTTCATTAAATACTTTTGTTGCTTCAAACCTCTCTCACCTTGTCCTTTGCTGAGTTGTTTGTCAGGGCTGGGCTTCTGGGCTGGCTTTTTGGTGGGTTTGGTTTGATTTGTTAACTCAGGGCTTATTGCTATTCCATTGTCAATAGTGCGTAGCAGAAAGAGCTGAGATTTAAGAGAACTGAAACTCTTTGGAACCTCAACAACAGGCTGCGTGTTGTGGCTCATGTGCTTTCACAACCCCTTTCTTTCCAGTTTTTCCAGTATGGCCTGAATTCTGTGGACAGACTCTTTCCTGGCCTGCCGGACACTGTCCTGGCCCCCAGTCTCAATGGAATCCAGCTCCAGCAGCAGCTTGGTCAGCATCTCCTCCAGCAGCCGGTAGGATTTGTCTGTCTTTTTCCCTACAAACTCGTCCACCTCTTCCTCCAGCTGTTCAGCCTCCCCCATCACGTGGAGGATCCTCTGGATCTCGGGCTGCAGGGCTGCAGGATTCGTGTCAGCGGGTTTGAAGCCCAGCTCCCGGCTCCTGGCCGTGGGTTTCCGTGGAGCGAGGTCGTAGAGCTGGGGCTGGGCACTGAACTGCACCCGGGGCTGGGCCGGGGCGGGCTTGGCCACCCTCTGCTCGGTCCCTGTCCCCGAGTGCCCGTGGGTGACATCAGCATAGTAACTGTGCTGGCTGGGGCTGTGCTCAGCTCTGTCGTAGACAGAGTCCTGCAGTCAGAGGGAGAGAACATCTCTAAGTGCATTATCCTTGAACCTGGAGGTTTCTGCTCTCATCCTGCACCAAATGGTGGACAGGGCTGGGGATGCTGGGGACAGGTGCTGTGCTCTCCTCCCCCTGTTAGGAAGCAACACCCCCGCAAGGGACACCTGTCCAGAGGAGGAGTCCGAGCCCCTGAACCCCCATCAGGGCTGCTACTGCCTGGGACCAAAATCGTGGAGTCACTCAATTCCTGATCCCACCCAGAGAAAGCCTGTCAGACCCATTTCAAGACCCACCCCTTGTCCTTCCAGTCCTTTATGGAATCACAGCCATGGATTTAAGTCTCCTGCATGCAAACAGGACCTCACCTGTCCCTGTGGCTCCCAGGTGGGAGGGTGGGGAGGAGCCCCGCTGCCAGTCCAGGGTGGCTGTGAGTCCGGCACGTAGAGGTTGCCGTGGCCCGAGGCCGCGGGCCAGGCGTAGCGGGGCTGCACCCCATAGACAGCGTGGGGGCCCCAGGTGTCCTCCAGGGCTCGGGGCTGAGGCAGCGGGCCCTGCCCCGGCAGCCCTGCGCTGCTGTCTCCGTAGGGAAACTGCGGCACCGGCATTCCCGGGGTCTGCAAGGACGGGAGCAGCGTCACAGCCGGGCCACCCCAGCACTGCACCCTCTGACAGCCCTGGGAGAGGGACACGCCAGCCAGGGGGTCGGGCTCTGCTCCAGGAACAAGGGACAAAACAGCCTCAAGCTGTGCCAGGGGAGGTTCAGGCTGGACATCAGGAGGAATTTCTTCATGGGAAGGGTTGTAAAAAAACCATTGGAACATAATGGCCAGGGAGGTGGCGGAGTCCCCACCCCTGTAGGTGTGCACAGAAGGACTGGACGTGGCACTCAGTGCTCGGGGCTGGGTGACAAGGTGGGATTGGGCACAGCTGGGACTTGCTGATCTTGGAGCTCTTTTCCAACCCCAGTGATTCTGGGGTTCTATGAAGGGGCTGCAGCTCAGGTTGGCTGCCCAATCCCCGCTTTCCTACCCCCAAAAACTCAGGGAGAACAGGGTGACCACCAGTTTTTGTAAGAGTAAAACCAGGGCAGGACAAGATGCTCAAGAGCCACGGAGACCCCCAGCTCCACCAGCGCCACCTCCCCCCACCACAGCCCCAGGACCCCCATCCCAGGAACCGCCCGCTCCACCCAGGGCGGGAGAGCCCCTCACCTGTGGGGGGGAGTACCCGGGGCCCTGCTGCCTGCGGAGCGCCGAGCCCTCGGGGGGACACTCCGGGGGGACGAAGCTCCAGGCGGGGGCGGGCGAGGGCGGCCGGTAGAGGCCGGGGGGCTCGGCGGGGTAGGGGCTGCGCGGGGGCCCCGAGCAGTAGAAGCCCCGCGGCGGCGGCAGGCTGGCGTAGGGCGGGTACGGGGGGCTGTAGGCGCCGTTGGCGTACGGAGAATCCATGGCCTGCAACGAGGAGAGCAGGGCAAGGTGACGGGACACGGGCACGGGCACAGGGACGGGGCCTGGCCCTTCCTGCAGCACTGAACCAGGGGCTCCCTCTGCCCCCCGGCTGACCTGCCCCAGGTTTAGGCTCTCCTGGTCCAACCTGGATGTAGCGGGTCTGACACTGAGCTTAAGCAGGTCTCGCTCAGCCGAGGGGTGTGCACCCCCTCAGAGTGAGCAGCTCCTGCAGGATTCACTGCCAGCACTGCATCACTGCCCAGAGGGCAGAAAACACCCCAGGAAAGTTCATTTCCCCGCTCATTCTCACACGATGCAAACAGACAAGCTCTGGCAGGCAGTGTGCAGCTCCTTGAGCTGCAGGTCGTGTGGGTCTCTGCATGGAAAGTCTGCACACCCAGGGCACGTCCGAGGATTTACCTGGATCCATCCCATAACTGATGTGTAGGGAACGTGAGTCTCCAGCCGGCTGCAGAGGGGATGCTGAGGCACAGGAGCTCAGGGAATGCCTCCCTGTACCTTCGGGCAAAGCAGTGCTCTGCCCCTGAGCTGCTTCACGGAGCGCAGGCTGTACAGCCTGTGTGCCGGCACTGATGGAGGAGCCGGAGCAGCCCCGCTACCCCCGGGGATGAACCCAACCAGAGCCGCGGCTGGAGAGCAGAGCCTGCTCTGCCAGGGCACAGCCTCTCCCGGCACACGGGATCTGCCCCGCAGCCCCAACCCAGCCGCGATAAACCCGACAGGTAACGGTCCGGGAATGCCCCGGACGGGGCCGTGCCCTGCCGCTCAGCGAACCGCCCCGGGACCGCCGCATCCCCGGGACCGCCGCATCCCCGGGACCGCCGCATCCCCGGGACCGCCGCGTTCCCGGGATCTCCGCGTCCCCGGGATCTCCGCGTCCCCGGGATCTCCGCGCGGGCACACGTGCCCCAGAAACGTCCCCGTGAAGCGGCTCCGCAGGCAGCGCTTCCCCGCGCTCCCTCCTGCCCCGTTACAGGCCCGGAGGGCTCCGCGAGCAGAGCCACGAGAAACCGACGGGGCGGGGGAGGCTCCGGGCAGGGCTCGGGGCTGCCGGGACCGCCCCGCGCGCCCGTTATCGGGGCAGGGCCGGGCCGGGCCGTGCCCCTGCCCCGGGCGGTGCCCCCGCCCCGGGCCGTGCCCGCCCCGCTGCCCCGTTACCTGCGCGGCCGCCGGGGGCGGGCGGGGGGACCCTGCGGGGCGCGGCGGGCCCGGCCCGACCGCGCGGGGCTCCATGGCCGCCGCCGAGGCCACGCCCCCGCGCGCCCCGCGCCCAATCGGCGGCCGCTCCCCGCCCGCGCCGGCCAATCGGCGGCGGCCCCGCGCGCACGGCCGGCGCGGCTTAAAAGGGCAGCGGCGGGTGGGCCCCGCCCGGCGCGGGCGGTTCCGGGGCGGCGGCGGCACCGGCGCATGGCGGCGCTTCCGCTGCGGGCGCGGCGGCACCATGAACTACATGCCGGGCACGGCCAGCCTGATCCAGGACATCGACAGTGAGTGCGGCCGCGCTCCTGCCTCCGGGGCCGGCCCGGCCCCTCCCTGCCCCGCCCCGGGGTCTGGGCTCCCGCTCCCCCGGGTCCTGCCCCGCGGTCCCCGTGCGGCGCCCGGACCCCTCTTCCCGTAGCCAGCCGCCCCCCGTGGGCTCCGGCGCCGCGGGGCGCTGTCCCGGAGCCCCGGGGGCCGTGCCCGACCGCCACTGTCCTTTCCCGCAGAGAAGCACCTGGTGCTGCTGCGGGACGGCCGGACGCTGATCGGGTACCTGCGCAGCATCGACCAGTTCGGTACGGCCGGGGCTGCGGGCCGGCACCGGGAGGAGGAGGAGGGAGCCGCGGTGGTTTCTCGGGTGTGATTGTGCCGGGGTTGAACACCCGCCTCTGTGTCCCCCCGGACTCGGTGCTGCACGGAGGTTTCTGCCACACCTGGGGGATCGCATCGCTGTTGGAGCAGGAGCAGCCGGGTGATGTTCATCCTCTAACCGAGCGCTCGGTCCTTGCAGCAGCAGCATCGCCGTCATCCCCTGAGCCCCCGCCGGCACGGGGGGCTCGGTGGGCGCAGCGCGGGGCTCTGAGCGGCGCTGCCCGGTGGGAGCCTCAGCGAGCCGGCTCCGAGCACCCACCGAGGGGTGGGGGAGAGCCAGAGCCGGCACTCGCTGCTGGGGCGGGGGCAGAATTCACGGTGGAGTTCAGCGCTGTTCTGTCTCTCCCGCCGCTGCAGCAAACTTGGTGTTGCACCAGACCGTGGAGCGCATCCACGTGGGCAAGAAGTACGGGGACATCCCTCGGGGCATCTTCCTGGTGAGGGGCGAGAACGTCGTGCTGCTGGGGGAAATTGTAAGTGCACAGCTCCCTCTGCACTGCGGGCCCGAGCTGGCGCTGTTTGAGCTCTGTCTGTCTGTCTGTCCGTCTGTCTGCTGTGCAGTGTGCTTGCTGTTCTGTTGGGCTGCAATTGGAGCCTTCCCAGGGCTGTGCTGGGGGTCCCTGCCCACGTCCCACCCCTCAGGGTGCTTCCAGCACCTCTGCTGTCTGTCACCCCCAGCCTCTGGGTGTGGGCACAGGAGCCCTGCAGCCCCGGGACGCTGGGCAGGGCTGCAGGGATCGTTTCTCCTGCAGGACCTGGAGAAGGAGAGCGACACGCCTCTGCAGCAGGTGTCCATCGAGGAGATCCTGGAGGAGCAGCGGGTGGAGCAGCAGGCCAAGCAGGAGTCAGAGAAGCTGAAGGTGAAGGCGCTGAAGCAGCGGGGGCTGTCGGTGCCACGGGCAGACACGCTGGATGAGTACTGAGGCTGCTGCCCCGTCACCCCCTGGGCAGGGACCGTGTCCTTGGAGGGGCGGGTTGTGTTTCCAGATTGTATTTTCCGTGGTGCTGGTAACTGTGCACAAATCATGCCTTTGGTCTCCTCCTGGAGGAGGGGACGAGGAGGGCCCGGCGCACTGGGAGTGCAGGCATTTGTGTTTGGGAGGCAAATCACTGCTCCTTGGGTTTGTTTGCTTTTTCCTCCTCACATGACTCTGGGTGAGAGTTTTCCTTGACATGTAAATAAATCCTTGATCCTGACGTCGATGGTTTTCCAGTATTCTGGTGCTGACAGTTCCCCCTCTCTCAGGACGAGCACCCCTCAGGCAGCTCCTGCCCCCTCCGTGGGCTGTGCAGGGACAGGTGGGAGCCCTGGTCCAGCCCTGGTTCACTCCAGGGGAACGCTGGAGCCTGCAGCAGGATCCTGCTCTGGGCTGGGAGCAGAGCCTGCTGCCCCTGTACCCCAGCAAAGACTTCCCCTACCCCAGCTGGCTGTGCCACCCCCTGCAGCTGAGCCCACTGATTACCAGCTGAGCCCACTAATTACCAGCTGAACCCACTAATTACCTGCTGATGAAGAGCCTGGACCTGCAGCCCCTCCTGGCTGGTGCTCGGGGGGAGCCCTGCAGCTGTGTCAGGCTGGAGAGCCCTTTGTCCCCGGGGTGTCCCAGCCCTTCCAAAGGTGGGAGTGTCCCTGGCCTGGGGCTGGCTTTGGGCAGCTGCCAGGCTCCAGGAGACCCGTGGGTGTGGGCAAGGAAGGACAAACCTGGGCAGGGACAATCCCTGTGGAACCTCAGCTGCTCCCCTGGCCAGTGGGAGTTCTTTGGCTGAGGAGTCCAGAGGGGACAGAGGACAAACCCAGCTCTGCTTGCTGGGGCTGAGCACGACTGTCCTCAGCTGTTGTGGCCAGCAATGGCCCCCTCTCACTGGCCCAGGGCCCACTTGCTTTTGGGGGAAACATTCCTGCCCCACTGGCCTTGAGTGGGTGTTGTGGGTTTGGGGGTAGCAAAGGTTTAAACAAGGAAATGCTATTTCTTGTTCTAACAAAATTGAATAAAAAACATTTTTGGAGCTGGCTCCTGTGGCTGGAAAATCTCTGGCAGGAGGGGATGGCTCTTTGGGGGTGGTTTTGGTGTCCCTGTTTGTTTGGAGGATGTTTTGGGGTGAGGGGGGATGCCCATGGGGGCTGGGGGGAGGCAAGGGCTGCCCAGCCCCAGTGGTGGGGTCCCAGCCCTGCAGGGGTTTTGGGGGGTATAAGGAGCTGGTGGGGGTCAAGACATGGACCAGTTCTTGCTGCTCTTGTGCCCTTTATCTTATCACAGTGTCGTGGGCACCGGGGCTGTGGTTTGTCTGCGCTCTCCAAACAGCACCAGGGGCAGCCTTGGGATGGGGGGGCAGCCCCCTGGCCGTGCTGCAGCAGAGGGGCAGGGTCACCCCCCAGAGCCTCCCCTGCTCAGCCACTGCCATGGGAAACGGGCTGGAAGAGGGGAATGTTCTCAAAGGAGGATCTGGGCAGGCTGGGGGGCAGCCTCAGGATCCTTGGGTCCCTCAGCCTCCAGGCCCTGGAGTGCATCTGGTTGGCATCATTGTGGTTTTGTACATTTGTGGATGTTTGTATTTCGAGCCCTATTAAGTGACTGCAAATGGTGGAATGTGAGGTGACTTTGTGCAGGAGCCTGGGGGGGCTGTGGGGGCTGGGGTGTCCCCGTTAACCAGACCCCCCTGAGGGTTCTGGGTGCCTTTTTGGGGTTCCTCACGTGCTGTGGCACAGTGTGGCCGTGCCCGAGTCCCCTCCTGAGGGCACTGGTGGGGCTGTGCCCCTCCAGCCCGGAGCTCTGCCTGGGTTGTTTTGGTTCCTCTGACAAACAACTGCGTGTCCTTGTGCCAAGGCCTTGTGCTCCATCTGGGATAACAGCCCTGGGTCCTTCACAGCCAGAGGCTCCCCTGGGGCCGTGTCCCCCTCACCTCGGGGCAGGGGGGCTGTCAGGGCTGTCACTGCTGGGGTGTCCCCAGCACCCGGAGCTGTCGGTGTGTGCCTGGCCAGAGCTCTGGGCTGGGCGCTCCTGGCTCCTCAGGGATCCCAGACCCTCCTGGGTTTCCCTCCCCAGCGTGTGCAGGAGGTGGGAGCAGGTGGGTGAAGCCCAGAGATGGGGAGAGCTGTGGCACAACCCAGGAATCACACTTGTGAGCATGGCTGCGAGGGGGAGTTCCCAGTAAACGCTCTGGAAAGGGACAGTGCAGCTCCTGGTCCCTCCAGCACCTCCCTCTGACCCCTCAGTGCTGACCTGAGCATGGGGCTGTTTTCTGGCACACAGTGGGGAATGGACAGGAACATCCCGGGGAGCAGCAGGACCATTCTGGGGGGCAGGTGGGACTCAAATCATCTCGGGAGAGCTGGGGACAGGCTGGAGAGACAAAGGGCTCCCCGGGGCCGGGCTGCTGGTGCAGTGAGGGGGTGACCTCCCCCCGGGCCAAGTCGTTGGAAGGGGGGAGGAAGGTCAGGCTCCCTGCAGGGGGGTGCAGGGGCTGACGTCAAAGGAAGCAGCTGTAATTCACAGGTTGCTGCTCTCAGGCCGTAATTCATCCCAGAAATGTCATTTCGGCCTTGAGCATTATCTCTGCTCTGCTGTGTCCCACTGCTGGGGCAGATAACAGGGCCTGGGGAACAGGGGGCTGCCTGGGGCTGCCCCTCACTTCCAGCCCCGGGCCCAGCAGCTCCATGTGTTTAACACTCAGCGTTCTGTGGGCTGTCCTGGTTCTTGTGCAGGTATTTGCAGGGGCTCAGCCCGGCTCATTATTCCACGATGGTTTTGCTGTGAGATGGTGTCTCCATCGTTATCCCTCATCATCCCTCATTATGCACTGCTACCCATCGAAGGTGGGACTCGATGACCTTGGGGGTCTTCTCCAGCCTCAGTGGTTGTGTGGCTGTGGTGATCTGCTGCCTGTCCCAGCTGATGACCCACGCCGTGTCCCGTGTCCGTGTGCTCTGTGGTCAGTCCCTGGCAAGGGGTGGCTGCGAGGAGCGGCAGGAGCCGGGCAGGGGCTCTGCCTCCCCCCTGCCCCTCGGAGCTGCAGGCGGCCGGAGTGGCCGGAGTGGCCGGAGTGGCCGGAGTGGCCGGGGGTCCCCGTCCAGCGCGCCCCGTGCGCACGGCGCTGCCCCGCGGCCCCGGGGGATGCGCGGGGAGCCGGGGCTGTCCTTGGCCCGCGGGGCCCAGCCCGCAGTGACGCTCTTATCTCCCGGCTGACGGGGCAGAATCCTTCAGCCACGGGTACTTAAGGCCGTGCGCGGCGGGGCCGGGGCAGAGCAGCGCTCGGTGCAGACGGACAGACGGACAGACACCGCGGCCACCACCGCAGCCACCACCGCAGCCTCTGCCCAGCCCACGGCTCCGACCCTGCCGGGAGATGCTTCCAGCCACCTCCAAGCTCTGCGCCGCCATCTCCTACCGCCACCTGCGCAACATGACCGGTGAGTCCGGCCGCGGGCCGGGGCAGCCCCTGTCCGGCTGCCTGGGACAGGATGGACCCGGGGCAGCCCCTGTCCGGCTGTCTGGGACAGGATGGGGCTGGGGCAGCTCCTGTCCGGCTGTCTGGGACAGGATGGACCCGGGGCAGCTCCTGTCCGGCTGTCTGGGACAGGATGGGGCTGGGGCAGCTCCTGTCCGGCTGTCTGGGACAGGACGGACCCGGGGCAGCCCCTGTCCAGCTGTCTGGGACAGGATGGACCCGGGGCAGCCCCTGTCCGGCTGTCTGGGACAGGATGGGGCTGGGGCAGCTCCTGTCCGGCTGTCTGGGACAGGATGGGGCTGGGGCAGCTCCTGTCCGGCTGTCTGGGACAGGACGGACCCGGGGCAGCTCCTGTCCGGCTGTCTGGGACAGGATGGGGCTGGGGCAGCTCCTGTCCGGCTGTCTGGGACAGGACGGACCCGGGGCAGCCCCTGTCCGGCTGTCTGGGACAGGATGGACCCGGGGCAGCCCCTGTCCGGCTGTCTGGGACAGGATGGGGCTGGGGCAGCTCCTGTCCGGCTGTCTGGGACAGGATGGGGCTGGGGCAGCTCCTGTCCGGCTGTCTGGGACAGGACGGACCCGGGGCAGCCCCTGTCCGGCTGTCTGGGACAGGATGGGGCTGGGGCAGCTCCTGTCCGGCTGTCTGGGACAGGATGGACCCAGGGCAGCCCCTGTCCGGCTGTCTGGGACAGGATGGGGCTGGGGCAGCTCCTGTCCGGCTGTCTGGGACAGGATGGGGCTGGGGCAGCCCCTGTCCGGCTGTCTGGGACAGGACGGACCCGGGGCAGCCCCTGTCCGGCTGTCTGGGACAGGATGGGGCCGGGGCAGCCCCTGTCCGGCTGCCTGGGACAGGATGGACCCGGGGCAGCCCCTGTCCGGCTGTCTGGGACAGGACGGACCCGGGGTTCAGGGATTTTCTCTCTCCCCGCTGTCACAGGCAGAGTGGGAGTTTCTGACAAAAATTTATTAGAGGAGCTCCTGTTGACTCACAGGCTCCAGAAAGAACCCTCTTTCTTTCTAACCTCCTCAGAGCAGTGGCTGGGGCCTCAGGGATGTTCTCCCCACTCTGCAGCATGCTGGGTTCTGGGATTTACTGTCCCTGAAACCCTTTTTGCTGCCATTCCTGTCCCTGGGGTCTGCGGGGCTGCCTCGTGTCCCTGTGACCAGCTCTGGGCCACGCTCCCTCTGGCTGTGAGGGTTTTGTGCCCCTGTGCTCCATTTCCGTGCTCTTTCCTGGGCACCTCAGGATGCTCCTCAGTGTTTTCATTCTGCGTGGCTCGGAGCTGGAGCCAGGCTCAGGATTGCTCAGGACAAGCTGTGCCAGGGCAGTGTGGTGGCAAACAGCTGCTCCCTGTGCCCGCAGGGACGCCCAGATGGTGACCAGCAGGGATTTTTCATGTTGTGGTTTAAACTGGGGAGAAGCCCAGGGCAGTGCAGGGCAGGGGTGACACGCTGTCTCTCTCCCCCAGGGCTGAGGAGACAAGCTGCCGTGGCCATCAGCCAGGAGCTGAGCAGGCTGGCCAGCCACAGCCCCGGACCCAGCACCTGGATCCACCAGGTGCGCAGGAGAAGCTCCTTGCTCAGTAAGTGACACCCCTGGGGGCTGCTCCTTCCTGCTGGGAGGGGACAGACGCAGGCTGGGGAAAAACCTGCTGGAGGGTGGGCTGTGCTCCTGCTGAACCAAAGGCAGAGTGGGAACTGGGTTTAATCCCCATCCCCTGGGCACAGAGAAGGATAAAGCTCCTCTGGCACATTACATGGCTGCTCTTGCACTCAGCCCTGCCTTTGTCTGGTGCTGGCAGGCTCAAGGCTGGAGGAGAAACCCTTCAGTGAGATGGAAATGTCTTACATCAAGCAAGGAGAGGAAGCCCTGCAGAAATCCCTCAGAATCCTCGAGGACCAGGACGATTGGAAGACAGAGACGGTGGCGGTGGGTGCTCTGCCCGGTGGTGCTGCCTTGCAGCCGTCCTGCTGTGAGCAGCTCTGGTGCCAACTCTGCCACCCCCTCCCCAGGGTAACGGAGATCAAGTGCTGAGCAAGGTGCTGCCAGACGTGGGGAAGGTGTTCCGGCTGGAGGTGGTGGTGGACCAGCCCCTGGACACGGTGTACGCAGAGCTGGTGGACAACATGGAGCAGATGGGAGACTGGAACCCCAACGTCAAAGAAGTCAGGGTAGGAAATGTGTGTCAGACCTGTCACAATCAGCCTGGGCTCTGTCCCTTTCCTGCTGCAGATGCAGAGGAGTTTTTGCAGCATCTGTGTTGCTGCTGCAGCAGAGGCGAGTCTGGAGCAGCTCCTGTGTGACTCATTCTGCAGGAAAGGCACTTCCAGTTCTGCTGGAAATTGGGCTGATCTGGGGAAGAAATAGCCCCAAGGCACAAGGAATCAGAGAAGCAGTCAGGGAATAGCTTTTCACTCAGGAATTGAGACCAGTTCTGCACCTGGGGGCCAGCAAGTGTTTGGAATTATTGTCACTGTAAACACCAAGTCTGTCAGAGCCTGTATCTGAACACCTGGTAACCAAAGACAGCTTTCAGCACTGAACACTTCAAATGAAAGTTTTAATTCCCAACTGCAGATTCTGGAGAAGATTGGGAAGGACACGGTGATCACCCACGAGAAGGCAGCCGCCACCCCCGGGAACATCGTGGGGCCCCGGGACTTCGTCAGCGTCCGGTGCTCCCGGAGACGCGGCTCCACCTGCGTCCTGGCCGGGATGTCCACCACCCACGGGGCCATGCCCGAGCAGGAGGGCTTCATAAGGTACCCCCTGCCCAGTTATGTGTGTGCAGGGTGGGAGATTCCCACAGGGCAGAAGGGTTTCCCTGTGGGCTCAGAGCCGCTGGGTTTCTGTGGGCAGCAGGAGCCCCAAACCCCAAATGCATTTTTGAGGCTGAAAAGTCCAAGTTTGGGTCTGAGCTGGGCCTCTCCCCCCACCAGGGCTGAGAACGGTCCCACCTGCATGGTCCTGCGCCCGCTGCCCGGCAGCCCCTCCCAGACCAGGCTCACCTGGCTGCTCAGCATCGACCTCAAGGTACCTGGGGCTGGGGGTGCTACCTGGGGGGAGCCAGGGCTGTGGGGGAGGCAGCTTCTGCTCACAGGCCGTGTCTGCTCCTCCCCAGGGCTGGCTGCCCAAGACCATCATCAACCAGGTCCTGTCCCAGACACAGGTGGACTTCGCCAAACACCTCCGGCAGCGCCTGGCCCGGCCGGCGCTGTGACCGCTGCCCACGACCTGCTGACCGCCCCTGCAGGGCAAACTATGGCATCCTGTCACTTCAGCCAGCCAAAGCCTTCAACAGCAGACTCCACTAATTAATCCATCGTTACCAGCCATAAATATCAAGGTTTATTTATTGAAGCTCATTGTGTAAGTGCAGGACTGAAAATTTAATTCCTGCAGTTGCTTAACTGAGCAGGTGCTGGCCCAGTCAGCCAACTCCACCCTCCCTAATAACTTTCAATGAATAAACAAAGCTTTAATTAGTGCTGTCTACAATTAAAGGTCTGGGCTAATTAGTTATTAGGGAGAAGGCTGACTGGGAAGGTGCATCCTCAGTGAGGCAAAACACAGGCCTGACTGAACCTCAAATTTTACTCTCCCAAAACTCAAATACAGCACTTGTGTAACAATTTTGTTTTCTCTCCCCCTCAAAGCAGCTCTAATTTATTTTCTCCTGTACCAACACATAAGAAGTGTCAAATAATTTATTCACCCAAAGCTCTGCAATGATGATCATTAGCACAGATCTTTGGCTCTAAAGATCTCCAAGTGTAGCTACTTCCAGTTTAAATGTCACTTGTTACAATTTACGAGACAAAAACAAGAATAAAAAGAAGAGTTAAAGCCTTTATTTTAAAACTGGTTTCCAGTCTGTGGGGAAAAAAAAATACAGTTTGGACAGAAGCCCAAATTTCAGTCTCACATGCAGCCGTGTCGTCCCAACAGAGCCGTCCTGGCTGGGAGCTGTTGGTCACAAACACACCTGGGGTCACTGCACCACACCTGGCAGCTCAGCTACACCCCGACCTGTGACAGCCCAGGAGAAGGTTCAGCACCCCCTTCTCCACGAGTGACACTCCAAGGGTACTGGGGGCTCCCAGAGAGGCCCCAAATTAGCACAAAACACCCCAAACTGCCTCCCAGGGCAGTGGGGAGGTGTGAACACACAAACACCTGCCAGCCAGGGCTGCATCTGCCTGGGCCTGCTGGGTCCTTGGCTGATCACTGAGAGAGAGATGGATGTTCCTCTGCTACAGACCCAGGGTGCTGGGGGTTTATGGCTCCCAGGGTGGGCTCCTCCTGCCATCCACCTCTGTCTCCACGTGGTACAGGACATCAGCCAGCGTGTGCTCCACCACGGCGCCCCAGCCCATGTCACTCATCTGCAGGGGGAAGCACAGTCAGCTCCACTCCTGGACAAGGAGTGACCACACATTCCAGGGCTGTTCCCCTCCTCAAAACAGTGGTGGGGGAAAATTCCAAGTGTTTCCCTGAACAACAATTCAGCCCCCTTAGTGACAAACAAGGCTAACACAGGCAACAATCTGTCCAGAGGAACAAGGTAACAGCACCTACCATTTAATTAAAATTTAATGATTTATTTGGATATCTGTCCTTACACATTTTTAAACACAATCCTTTTGGCTACACTATCCAGGTACAGGTGTGGTGTGAATGACACCAAAACATCTTTGATTTAAGGAATGAGGCTCTCAAATGGAGGGAGAAGCTCCAGTTTTACTTACAGGATGGTAAGTGATGTCTCTCGGTGGATACTTGAAATATGGCCCAAAGTTGATAGAAACCTGTGGAATACACATTTTCATTTAATCT